>OY759214.1:77702036-78386086 GCA_963662175.1 Aradus depressus
CTATTAATAATTTAAGTGGGGTGCACTACATTTAGTGCACTAATTTTGCAAGTATAGTTTGCACTTGACCGATTTTTTAAAAACAAAATTACTTATACAAAATATCTAAATAAACTAATACTATTTTTAATATAATAATATAAATAAAATATACATGTAATGAAAAGTGAAGTGATCCTTAACATACTACTGTATAATAATTATTGTGTTTTCTGACACAGGTCGACTGTGTCGTGGGCGACTTGAACTGTTGATTAAATGAGTTTTCTGTGTATCCTGCTGAGTGGGATCCTCTGGAGGCCGCGTCCTCCACCAGTATCCACTAATGACAGGATCTCCTGAAGTTCAGGGTCGGGGGGGAGGGACTCTTGGAGAATGTGAGGCTAGTGAAAGTAAGCAGATCGTGTGTGCTCTGTCTTGTGCAATGTTGTTACGAGGTTCTTGTCAAAGGGCAACTAGATGCAAACGACAGGACAGGACATAAGAATGCCCGATTCGCCCACAAAAAGGACACTTTCAATAACTTTTTGGTCATTTAATTGGACATTTGATTTCCCTTTCTTTCCTGAAGAGTGAGGTCAACCGCCCGGTCAAGGAAACTAATTTAATGTCTACTAAGATATAATAATATATACTATAATATAGTAATAGGTAATAATAATTTTTTCGATATGATTAACCTTTTTGGGGTAAATCAAGGTAAACGTCTAAAAATATGTGTTTCAAAACTACATTTCAAGATGGTTTTTGGTCATTTAATTGGACGTCGGATTCCCCTTTCTTCCCTGTCTACTATATTATGGTGAATGCGTCGGAATATCTAAGACGTAGCCTGCTACGGAATTCAAGATCGCGAGTTCATAATTCGGCCGAGGCTCCTCAGGTTTCTTATGTAGGAGGTAAAAGACCTTGAACATGCTGTCCTTCGGATGGGACGTTAAGCTATGTTTCCGAGCCTGTACGATGTCAGGTACAGGGTAAAGATCCCTAGGTGAATAAACCTAAGTAGGCAAAATTTAGTACTCCCACAGTAGAGTCGAGCTACACCAGAGTGACGAAATAGCGCTATGGTAGTATGTGATATGGCCTCGTAGTTGAAACCCGGGCTTGAGTAATAATAACTAACTACAGACCAAGGCCCATAGGTTTTCTTATCCAGTAGGTAAAATGAGCACGCCGTCCTTCTGATGGAACGTTAAGCGACGGTCCCGAGCTTGTGTGATATCAAAACCTCGTTAAATACCCCTACCCCAAGTAACAAAACCTGAGTAGGCAAAATTACGACTCCGACATTTGAGTCGGGCTCTCATGAACCACAAACTAAGTTACTATATATGTCTATTTACAGTTTTTATTAAATATGATATATAAAGTACTTTTTTTATTGAACACTTACATTGTCTAATTCCACATGTAATATAAGTGTTCAATAAGATATAATATCATATTTTTGGGGGCGCCGGTAGCACAGTGGTTTGCGTGCTTGCCTTCTGAGCTCTGGGAGGTAAAATAAACTTAAGCACGCCGTCCTTCGGATGGGACGTCAAGCGATGGTTCTGAGTCTGTAAGATGTCAGGTACTCGTGATAAAAATTTAGTAGAGTCGGACTCATGTCCACCAGAGTGACGAAAGAGCGCTCTGGTACTAGGCGATATGACCTCGTTGTTAAAGTGAGTCATAATAACTATCATATTTTTAATTTTATTTATTAGTATTTCCACTGTGACTCAAGCCCAGGCTCTTTCATATTTCTGATGGACATAAGCCCGACTCTACTGTGGGAGACCTACATTTGAACTACCTAGGTTTATTCAGCAAGGATAGAGAGGTCTTTAACGAGTACCTGGCACCGCACAGGCTTGGATCCATCGGTTAACGTTCCATCCAAAGAACGGCGTGCTCAAGTTTTTTCACATCCCAGATAAAAACCTAAGGGCTTAAACCTGCCTTCGAACCCGCATATATAAGTTATATACACTAATATATATAGAGAGAGAAAATTTATTTAGTATATTTGATGTAATCAAACTACTTAACTGATTTGGACAATACTTTCGTAAGCTAGACATCTGCGCGCTTTATGAAGGGCAGTAAAATTGATGCAAGTTAAAGTACAAACCTGCCTAAACTGATGAAAATTTTTCAAAATTATGAAGAAGGAATTGTTGGGAATAGTAAGTCCGCAATATCATATACCTATCTATACGTATAAAACTGTAATTTATCTGTCCGTGTGGGTCAATTCATTACAACGTCATTATTTATTTTTTGTGTGGTCCCCCCCCCCCCCCCCCCCCCCCTCTGATGATTTGGTTGAAAATCAACATCCTTATGGTGTTCTTGATACACATATAAAATTTCGTGTCGATACATTCATTCAATCGGGAGTTTTTTTTTTTTTTTTTTTTTTTGGCTTTAAGTATGGTGCCATATTAGCCACGTCAATGTGTTATCTAGTTATTTACGACATCCATGGCCCCGGGAGGGAGTTCTATCTATGAAATAAAATTCACTCCCGGACGGGATTCGAACCAGCAAACCATGGTGAGACCATGCGACCAAAGCCCGCACGGCCACCATGGCCTTAAATCGGGAGTTATCACGTTCACTCTCACACAGACAGAATTTGTTTTTTTCATTTATGGAATCGGGGGTCGGAAAATATGAAATTCCAGCGATTCGAAATCTCGTTCATAACCGATTACATAACTTTCCCTATACTCCGTAAGTAAAAAAAAAAATCATTACTCATCCTTTTAAAATGTCTGTATAAATGAAATGAACGTTCTAAAATGAACGATAAACGTTTTTCCCCTCGTTTATACTTTATATAGTTCATTTATCATTATTATTTCCTTTTTCTGGATTGAAACATCATAATATTTTCTTCCATGTTGAAAAATTAAATTTTGTTGAAATGAAAAATTTTGAAAGGATAAAGAATGTCAGATCCATTTCTCAAATTCAAATCCAGCCTCTGACATAATGTTCATGGCAGAGAATGCGGTCTTATGAGACTTTGAACATTATGTTCCTCCTGTACACACATTTTTTATTAGGTAAATATATATTCATTTCGGTATTAACAAATAGAAACAAATAGAGACAAGTGCCTCCCCTCAAAACGTAGATCCCACGACGACTCCCCCACCCCCTCAACACTCTTAGACCCACAAGACCACCCCCTTGAGATGAACCCTTGAAAGAAATATCGGTTCTAATTAATCTTATAGCTTGTTATTATTATTATTTACATCCCCAGCTATAAGAAGTATAGGCGAAGTTATGTAATCGGTCAACAATTTAATGCGGATTTTTGAACGGAATTTAATGTTTTCCGACCTCCAGATTCCAAATATGAAAATAAATATATATGTAAAATCCGGTTCCGATATTCAAGGGACTAAGAAAAATACATCGTTATATCCGGAACCAAACTGTTAAACCTACATACAAAAGTATGGACTTGTTAGTGAAAAAAAAGGTGTTTTACAATGATCATAACGAGAAAGTATACATATTTTTATTTACTTTTTAAAATTAACATAAAATTTACTTACATACATTTGTAACTGTATCCATACATTAAGTATACATTTTTGCTTATATATTACATGGTTATGAAGTTTCGAAGTCACGATCCCTGGAGGCAAAGGAAAGACTAATCTGAAACTAGGAATATACGCAGTAATGGGAAATGGTATGACTCATTGCGCTCGGAAAGAGTAAACAAGAACCTTGTTTCAAACCCTTTTCTATAATGTTCGTATTTTTCATCCGTTCAAAACTCGTACTGTTTTACCCAATTATGTATGTATATACATAATATACCGTTATAACCGGAATGAAAAAACAACTTTTTCTTATGTTTTAGATCGTTTTATACGGAATATCGTTATACCTAACATCGTTATATCCGGATTTATTTCTTCACTTTTAAATAGCAAACCAAACTAGATACGGGTTTTACATCGTTATATCCGCAAAATCGTTATATCAGGAATCGTTATTAAAGGATTTTCCGCATATCTGTCTGTGTACACGATATCTGCCGATAGACTGAATGTAACAACATCACATTTTATATATGAATCCAGAATCTTCTACCGATACTTATTGATTCACGGAAGAGGAAGATTAGGGTAAGACTCAACAGAAAAAACTCTAATAACTGCCGATAGAATGAATGTATCGACACGAAATTTGATATGTGGACTCAGGACTCAAAAAGGACGACACCTATAGATTTTGAGCGAGCTAAACTGGCTAGGTAATGAGAAGGGGGGCTTAACACACCCTAATAAATATCGATGTAACAACGAGGATTCAGAAGTCCATGAGCAAGACACCTACAGATTTTTAACTAAATCGGCACATTGTTTTAAGTATATTATATATTAGTAGTGTATTTGAAGTATATTGCCTTGTAAAACATGAAATTTCGGTGAAATCTCAACATATACAATTTTGACTGATAACACAACTTTCCCTTTAGTTGGTGAAGTGAAATGATCGAATTTGACAAAACAGGTTGCGAAGACTCGCTAGAAAATCATAATAGATTTCACGATAAAAACAGATGAGAAAAACACGATTGAAGATCGTGCGTTGAGGTTTTGCAATAGTTAAGCCTTGAGATTATTGGCAATATATCATTGTTACTGTTTGAAGTTTCATGACTGGCAGAGCTCATGAAAAGTGAAGGCCCAACCAACTAGAACAGTAAACCAGACTGGAAGATCTCGTGAAATATCAGTACGATAGGAGAAGGAAAACCAATGCTATTCTTTAGGCAATTCTAGAACCCAACGTCCATTGTTTCTATATAAGTTCAGGTTCACTGTCAAAAGTACTAGGTAAAGGTATGTTGGGTATATTCATATATGTTGGATATATTCATAAAGAGGGCGCCGGTAGCTCAGTGGTATGCGTGCTTGCCTTCTGAGCTCAAGATCGTGGGTTCGAAACCCGACCGAGGCCTTTTAGTTTATTTTATTTGGGAGGTAAAATAAACTTAAGCACGCCGTCCTTCGGATGGGACGTTAAGCGATGGTCCCGAGCCTGTACGATGTCAGGTACTCGTTAAAGACCCCTACCCTAGGTGAATAAAAATTTAGGGTAGGCAAAATTTAGGACTCCCACAGTAGAGTCGGGCTCATGTCCACCAGAGCGACGAAAGAGCGCTCTGGTAGTAGGCGATATGACCTCGTAGTTAAAGCCCGGGCATGAGTCATAAAACCTAACCTATATGGTTGAATACATTCATATATGTTGGATATTCATACATGTTGGATATATTCATGTATGTTGGATATATTCACTCATGTTGGATACATTTATATATGTTTGATATATTCATATATGTTGAACACATTCATATACGTTGGATATGTTCATTCATTTAGTAATTAAATTGGTTCAAGAATAGCAACAATCAACTTAAAGAAAAAACAAGAAAATATTTTTTTACAACATAAGAATACTAATTAATAGTTGTTATTTCAAATTGAAAAAATCTTTTAAAAATACGATTCGTTTGGACTATAATACAATTAAGCTTAAAAATATATATATATATATATATATATATTATAGGGCGTCCGTAGTTCATAGGTAGCGTGCTAGACCACTGAGCTAAAGATCGCGGGTTCGGAACCCAGCCGAGGCCTTCAGGTTTTTCATCTGGGAGGTGAAAAGACTTTGAGCACGCCTGGCTTCGGATGGGACGTTAAGCGATGGTCCTGAGCCTGTTCGATGTCTGGTACTCAAAGATCCCTACCCTAGATGAATACTTTAGCGTAGGTAACATTTAAAAGTCCCATAGTATAGTCGGGCTCATGTCCACCAGAGCGAGGAATGAGCGCTCTAATATTAGGTGACATATGACCTCGTAGTTAACAACGGTCATGAGTCAGAATAACTAATTTAACTCAAAATGTCTGTATCTTATTGAGATATTCATTTGTCTCTATGAAACTTTGATTGCTATAAAAAAAAATACGAGGTTAAGTTGAAGTTTGTTTATCATTGACTATTAGCATACGAAAAGACTTGTGATTTCATTTTTTTTTTAGTCTTTTTTGTCTTTTTCTGTTACCCAGATGACGAGACTGCATATCGTCATCGTATTAATAAAATGATCAAAGGAGGACAATGTCATTTAAATTATGAGGCAATCTCAGCAGAATCACGTTTTGATGATTGTCGGATAAAAATCAAAAACCAAGTGTAAAATGTTTGAACCGATGTATCACTGATTTGTTCTCAGACAGTAAGTTTTTTGATGTTGTTTATTTGGATGTTTTTGAATAATTTTCAGGATCTGAATCGCTTCGTATATAAATTACTTTTCACCGGGTTAAAATTGTGTTTTTGGAGTTTACGTAAAATGAATGTTAAGCTGGAAAATTAACTTTTTTTTTTTTTTACGTTCCCAGCTATACGAAGTATAGGAGAAGTTATGTAATCATCAGACATTTTTTGTTGAGTTTTCAACGGAATTTCATGTTTTCCGGCCTCCTGGATTCGTAAAAATGAAAAAAATATTAATGGGTCTGTACATGTGTGTCAGTGGAATCAGCGAACGGGGGGAACAGAGAAGGCAGATCTCAAAAACCTCAGTAACTGCCAATGTAATGAATTATCGACACGAAATTTCATACTTAACATTAAAACCCTATGAGCGAAATTGGCGAAAAAGAAGGGGGGATCAGGGGAGAGAGCTCAACTCAAAAAGCGTTCTGAAGATGTTGGCTATTGTCAATGAGCCGAAAAATAATATAATAAAATAAAAAAGTCGTCGGTGAATCACCGGCAATGTACTTCCCCAGAACGAATTAATCAATTAGACTTACTTAGGGCTCCTAAAACTTCATACTACATTTTGTGTCGATAAATTCATTACATCGGCAATTATCGGGGTTTTTGAGTTGAGCCCCTCTGATCCCCCCTTCCCTTCAACCAATATCGCTGAAATTTGACAGGTTATATCCATCCACATTGGGTTTTGACTTTAAATATGAAATTTCATGTTGATACAGTAGACTCTCCCTTATCCGGCGTTGCCGGGACCGACGTAACGCCGGATAACGGAAATCATCAATTAATGAAAAAAAATATATCAATTAAAGCATAAAAAGAAGTGTTTTTAGGTGAGCTAAGGAATAAAACAGGTATGTATTTTGTTGATAACATTTATTAAATTGACAAATATGTACATACTCAACATTGATTTATTATATGTACGTACATATGTACATTTATTTATCCAAGCATTAAAAAGATATTTTGAAAACTGCGTTTAATTAAGTGAAGTAATAAAATATTGTATTAGCGTTCCCTTCAATATAAATACAATGTACATATGTACGTACAAGAAGTGAGAACTGCTTTGGTGGAAGAATGGGACGGGATGCCTCAAGGAAGCGTGGCTAGTCTCATCAGAAGCATGCCAACAAGACTACAATCAGTTACTCAAGCTAGAGGAGGTAACACTCGTTACGAAGGAAAAAAAGACGTGGGGACAATTCAGTTATTGGAAGAAATCTGATGTAACTTTTTTTTAAAAATAAAGTAGGTATTCTGTTTTTTTTTTTAAATAATGTTTTTTCTCTTATAAAATAATGTTCTCATCCATTTTGTTGTTTTTCTATACAGTATTTTAAGTATTCTAAGGATAAAAAAAAATTGGACAACTTCTAGCATTCAAATAAAAAATATTAATGAAATAGAAGGTGCGCCGCTTTTTTTTGCTGTTGAGTGTATATTTAGAGTTAATAAAATTAAAAAAGATTGTATATAAAGTACTTTTTTATTGGACACTTACATTGTATAATTCCACAAACATGTAATATAAGTGTTCAATAAAAAAGTGCTTTATATATCATATTATGTACGATAAAAATACATACCAAAAATTCGTGAGTTACGGAATCATTAATTTTAGTTCAAAAAATTATATATTATTTTGCGAGCGCCGGTTAACAGAACGCCGGATAAGGGAGAGTCTACTGTACATTATACATCGGCAGTTATTGGGGTTTTTGAGTTGAGCCCCTCTGATCCCCCCTTCCCTTCAGCCGATTCCGTTGAAAATTCATAAGTGTCGTTATTGGAGGAATCTGGAATTACATATAAATTTTCGTGTCTATACATTCATTCTATCGGGGTTATCGTGTTTACACAAAACATATGTTTTTTTTTTCATATTTGGAATCTAGAGTTCGAAAAATATGAAATTCCTTTGAAAACTCCGCATCAAATTTTTGACCATTACTTCCCCTATACTTTGAATAGCTGTAGTAGTTAAATTAATAAATATTGTATATTTTGGTATACGTGTAGCGAGTGTCATTGGAGTGAGCTCCAATCTCCTGCTGTGTTCCTGGTATCCACAATGTTACGTTGTTACTACTTGGTATCACTGTTAGTGATATAATATCACCACTATAACGTGGTAAATCATAAACCACGAGTGACAATCGAATTAAAAATAATATATCAGCCAATTATAATATACATAAGAGAAGGTGTAACAGGCATTAGAAAAGTCTGTAATCGTTAAACATTTTTCATTTTTTATTCAGCTTTCTTCCAGGGTCAATGTTTTTTTCTTTTATTTGTACCCGAATAAATCATTTCATTTCATTTTTCCTTTTTCCAAGAAGAAAAACTCGACAAAACTGTTCTGCCCGAATAAGTTAGAATAATTCGGATTATTTTTTCCTTTTCATGACCCGGATTTTCTGAAAAAAAAAGGAAGAAAAAAAATGATCCCAAAGGTAAATGGGTCAGTGGAGTAGCAGCTCCTGGTACCTTCTGAGCTCCTGATCGCCAAGGTGGAGAAGTGTTACACTACTACTAACTAATAGTTTTTTTGGAACTTTTTGTTTGAAATTGATGTATTTTTAAGTTAACTAGTAAGTTACGTGAAATTACCGTTATCGCGAGAACCACGGATAAAAAATAAAACATTTTTTAACAACCCCCTCCCCTCCAACTACAAAATTATATGGGATTTGGAATGGATAACAGGACTGACTTTCATGTACCAACCACTTTTATACAGATCACTCTGTTCCTCCCCTTCCCCTCATTTCATACTGGCGTTACTGGGTGTATGAAATTAATGTGTTGGCATAAGCTGTTTTTTGATTCATGTACAGCGATTTCTGAGTGACTTTGTTTTTTATCATTTTCAATAAAAAATTTACCAATACAAAGAAAATAAGTTTTTACTCCTTGAAAAATTACCTCGAAATATTTCCTACGGAAATATATTTTACATTCTTGGGGGAGCTTTAACTTTGGTCTCGGTATTATCTCAAATCTGAGGACATATTTTGGGAATTTAAACATTTTTTAAGAAGACAAGAACCGTTTTCGCGTTAATCAAGCAAATATCGAGAAAAAAAAATAGTTTTCACATTTTAGGACAGTTTTCAGCATATATCTCGCAAACCCGGGGAACTGTGAAATATCGTATTAAATATAAAATATGCCTTTCATTTTCGTCTACAATTTATATTTGAAGAGATTTTTGGTTAGGTCATAAACATAAATGGTATCTTGTAAAATTTAGTTAAGTCCCGAAGTAAAGTGATCTAATTTTTCTTCAGATTTCAGCTTTTTAACCAGATCTAGGATTTTCGCACGATTACAATACTTCAATGTACTAGAGAAGGCGCTGGTAGCTCAGAAGTAGCGTGATTGCCTTCTGTGCTTAAGATCTCGGGTTGGAAGCCGAGCCCTTAAGTTTTTTATCTGGGAGGTGAAAAATCCTTGAGTATGCCATTCCTCGGATGGGACGTTAAGCTATGATCCCGAGCCTGTACGATGACAGGTACTCGTTAAAGATCCCTAACTTAAGTGAATAAACCTAGGAAGGCAACATTTAATTCTGCCACAGTAGAGTCGGACTCAGGCAAGGCCCTATCATAAGGCGCGGGGGCGCCTCAGTGGTAAAAAAAATAAAGGAAAACATTTTTTTTTTCGCTTTTCGATATTTTGATTGAGAGCGTGTGGGGTATGTGAATGACCTTATCTGTTGAGACGCGCATGGGTCGAGTGCGCGGGCGGGGCACCATCGGTATAGGTACTGTGAAGAGTATTGTGCCAACGAGCATGGCTATTTCAATCGAAAAATTAGACAGAAACTTAAGATGTCCAGATCTTCTAAGTTCAATGCTTGCACGCACAACTGGTATATATTAGGGGCAAGCAAGGGAGGTGCCATAATTGGATCTTGCTCCATCCTAAAAGTTGCCTCGGGCCGGCACAGAGAGACGAAAGAGCGCTCTGATAATAGGCGACCTCGTAGTTAAAGCCCGGTCATGAGTCACAATAAATATTAAAACTAAAAATAATAGATATATACAGTAGACTTTCCTTATCCGGCGTTCTGTTAACCGGCGCGCTCCCTTATCCGGCGCTCGCAAAATAATATCAAATTTGTTAAATTAAAATTAACATTCAATTATTAGATTAGCAATTATATGAGCCACGTGTTTTTACAAGCACATAATAATTCCGTAACTCACGAATCTTTTATGTATTTTTATTGTACATACATACATACGTACATTGTATTTATAATGAAGGGAACGCTAATACAATATGATATTACTTCACTAATATCCTATAAATAAATTATAATAAATACATATGTACGTACATATAATAAATCAATGTTCAATATGTACATATTTGTCAATTTAATAAATGTTATCAACAATTTATTCCTTAGCTCACCTAAAAACACTTTTTTTTATGCTATAATTGATATATTTTTTCTCATTAATTGATGTTTTCCGTTATCCGGCGTCACGTCGGTCCCGGCAACGCCGGATAAGGGAGAGTCTACTATATAAAGATTATTTTGAGGAGAATCAATAACTGCTTATATTGAATAATCATTGGAATTCTTTACAACATAATACATTGAATTGCAAATTTGTCTAAACGGAAAGTTACTAATAAATCAAACATGAAAACTACAGGGGGCCTAAGCACCTGACAAGAAGGCCAACGACACCGTACAATTTCTAATGATTAAACATTTACACAATCCATTTTGTAACAAATTACAAAGTATATGTATGTGTGAAAAGTTTCAACAAAATTTGAGTTTAAATTTTGGCGAGTATGTTAAACTAATGTGAAGCTGCTTTTAAAACTTTCTCAACTGTGTAAATACAGTTTAAGTCCTCTAATAAAGTTGATTAAGTCTAGTTAAGTTAGAGTTGTCAAACCCTTTAATGAGAAAGTTAATTATCTAAAGCTCCTTCCGGTGTTTAACCTACAGATTAAACTTTCAACAAGTTTGTTACAAAGTTGACGTTTCGAATATGCATATTGGTTGTAGCGTGAAGATTGTCCAGAGAGGATTTGAACATTTATTTATTTAATTATTTTCCCAGCTATACAAAGTAGAAGGGAAGTTATGTAATCGGTTAGAAATTCGATGTTGTGTTTTCAACAGAATTTTCTGTTTTCCAAAGTCCTTATTTAAAAAATGAAAAAAAAAAAAAAAATGTGTGTGTCTGTGAACACAATAACTCCCAGTAGAATGATTGTATCGACTCAAAATTTTATACGTGTATCCAGAACTGTCTAAGAGCATGACGTATTGGTTTTCAGCCAAATCGGTAAAAAGAAAAGTGGGACTTAGGGAGGGGGGAGGTTTAACACAAAAGCACTAATAACTGCAGGGAGGGGGGAGGTTTAACACAAAAGCACTAATAACTGCCGTTATAATGTGTGTTATTTTGGATATATAACTGTAAATAAATGTTTGTATGAGGGTGTGTGACACATTATTTATTTTATTCTCTCTCTCTCTCTCTCTCTCTCTCTCTCTCTCGGTAACCCTTCCTGTCAACTATATTTATTATTGCTATTATTTTTTACTTTATAATTTTAACTTTGTTCCTCATTTATTTTAATATGATTTGTTTATCCTTATTTGTTATCTTTTTTTTTTTTTTTTATTTGGTTGCTACTTGTATCTCTTTTGTTTATTTTTTATGTTGTTATTATTATGAGACGTATGTCCCAGAATAAAACATGTTTTTTCATTTCATTTCATAATGAATGTAATTGAGTAGCAAAGCCCTATAAGGACGAAAGCTAATAACTTTCAGCGAATTCAGACGAAAGGAAGAAGGAGCAGAAGGGGAAGTGCACTCAATAATCCCAATAACTGCCGATGTATTGAATGTATCGACACTAAATTTATTATGAGGATTCAGAAGATACTGTGTAAGTCAAATATTATGTTTTAGCCAAAACGGTCGATTGACTTTGAAGGTAGAGCGAAAACTTACTGATTAATTCGTACTGGGGATGTACATAGTCAGTGATTCACCTTTTAATACTTCCCAGCAATACTAAGTATTAGGGAAGTTATATAATTCATCGGAAATTCGATGTTGGAATTTCATGTTTTCGACCGACCCCCTGATTACAAAAATGAAAAAAAAAAATATGTGTATACATCAGGACGACATCTATTAATTTTCAGCGAAATCTACCAAACGGAAGAAGGGGCTCAACTCAAAAACCCATTGAAGCCTCAATTTCTACCAATTACATAACTTCCCCTATACTTCAGTTGACGAAGTAAACAAATACCTTTAAAATATGTTCCCCAGCAATGCGAAGTAAGTGATGTAACCGGTCAGAAATTCGAACTACAGTTTTTACCAAAATTTCATGTTTTCCAACAGCCTGAATCTAAAAATGAAAAAAAATAATAATCCTGCCTGTGAACACGTTAACTCCCGATAGAATGAAACCCACATGAAATTTGGTATGTAAATTTAAAACCCTATAAGGACGACACGTATCAATTTTCAGCCGAAGGGAAGGGAGGAGACCAGAGAAGGGCAAACTCAAAAACCCTAATAACTTTCGATGTAATATGTATATATATCAACACGATATTTAGTATGAGGATTCAGTTGTATCTGAATAAAATACCTATTGTATATACAACTGCCTATATATATATGGAGGTCATATCGCCTACTACCAGAGCGCTCTTTCGTCACTCTGGTGGACATGAGCCCGACTCTACTGTGGGAGTCGTAAATTTTGCCTACCCTAAATTTTTATTCACCTAGGGCAGGGGTCTTTAACGAGTACCTGACATCGTACAGGCTCGGGATCATCGCTTGCGTCCCGTCCGAGGGACGGCGTGTTTAAGTTTATTTTACCTTCCAGATAAAATAAACTAAGGGCCTCGGCCGGGTTTCGAACCCACGATCTTGAGCTCAGAAGGCAAGCACGCGTAACACCGTGCTTGTTTACTAAGCTCAAGGTTGCGGGTTCGAAACCCGGCCGAGGCCCTATGTTTATTTTATCTGAGAGGTAAAATAAACTTAAGCACGCCTTTCTTCGGATGGGATACGTTAAGCGATGATCCCGAGCCTGTAAGGTGTCAGCTACTCCCTACCCCATATAGTAGAGTCGGGCTCATATCCACAAGAGCGATGAAAGAGCGCTCTGGTAGTAGGCAATATAACCTCAGTTAAAACCCGGGCATGAATCATAATAACTAACTATATTACGATTTTTTTATTCACTTTTGGAATCAGTACATCGAAAAAACATGAAGTTCTACTGAAAACTGAACATAGATTTTTTGACCGAATACATAACTTTCTTCGCCTGTACTTCAGGTTGGGGACATATTTCCAAAGTATTTGTTTACTTCACCAGCTGTTCGGAGTATAGGGGAAATTATGTTAATCAGCAAAATGTCATGTTTTCCTGAAAAATGTCTGGTTGGCGATCGGTGGACTCGTTTCAGAAGAAGAACGAAAAATTACTTTGCTGAGGAAGTACGTTGCCTGTGTTTCACCGACAATTTTTTATTTTTTTATTTAGACACCGTTATTTGCTTATAGAGAATTTTGGAAAAAAATTAAAATTGAATAAATAAAACCTAAATAAGTACGAAAATGTAAACAAAAAATAATTTACATTATTTCGCTTTAAATTTGTAGCATGTCATTATTTCTAGAGAAAATAAAATTTTAAAAATATTTAAGGTAGATACTCACTTCTTCGGGAAGTGTGCGATGACGAGAAGAAATACGTAAACAAGAAGGAACGGAGCGACGAGCGGCGAAGAGTACGCGGCAAGGGTGGAAGACAGTTTGAATAAATTAGTGGGAGTACGGATAGGCAACTCTGGAGGTAGGTGCAGGCCTCTATCGGGTGGTTGGGGGACTAGCAAGGAGCGTAGTGCGCCGGCGTGAGAAATAAACCATGGGATAGTGGCAGTGAACGGATCACTGTGACTGGATAATAGAGTAAACTTGACTGGAAAAGATAGTGTAGCGGTGGCATTTAGAGGGATTATAGCCTATTGAGCTCAATATCGCGGGTTCGAATCCCGACCGAGGCTGTTATATATACTGTGTGATCCCAGTTAAGGTTAAGAACATGTCTTGGGGGAATTCTGTTGGCCAAAGTATGAAAAAAAAAGTTAATATAAGGCTGGCAAATACTTTCTTTAAGAATGACAGACAAATAATATCAGGGAAAAAAATTCGTCGGTGAATCTCTAGCCTTGTACTGCACTAGCGCAAATTTATCAACTAAGTTTATGCTCTCCCTAAAACCTAAGGGTCTCGGCCGGGTTTCGAACCCGTGTTATTTTTCAATATGGCTTTTAAAAATACGACGTGTGAAATTCGATGACAATCCGATCATCCATTAGTGAGCTACCACTATATTTATGCTTTAGGACTCCTTCCACATATCCTGTTTTTCAATCGGACGCTAGATGTGAAGTTTCATGAAAATTCGCCCACCGGTTTGGGGGTGATGTCCAAAAAACCGCGAACAAACAACTCTCGTTTCAGGTTTATTAATATAGATACATGGGTGTAGCCATGGGTGGCTCGTATACAGTCTAGGGCTTTGGTCGCATGGTTTCTCCATGGTTTGTAGGTTCGAATCTCGTCCGGGAGTGAGTTTTATTTCGTAGATAGAACTCCCTCCCGGGACTATGAATGTCGTAAATAACAAAATAACCCAGTGTATAAACGGCCAAAAAAAAAAAAAAAAAATTGGCTCGTATACATAGTGGCGTTCAAAAGTATTTGCACAAGCAATATTTTACTCATAATCATAGTAAGGGACAACTAAAAAAATCATATAACTAGGTACACAAAAACCTTATTTATTTAAGCATATATTTACGTAAAACCCGTTAATGCGAAATAAGAATACATATTTTTACAACAATTTTTCTTGAAAAAGCTCCGTTCAAAAGTATTTGCACATAATATAAAACTTGAAATTAAAATTATTATAAAATCAATAAAACAACCTATAATATTTTTAATACTTGGTATAAAGTCCATTGGCGTCTGTCACAGCCTGAAGCCTCCTTGGCATGGAATTAACTAAATTTTTTATGAAGTTAATGTCAACTTTATTCCACTCGTCCAATAAAATGTCTTTTAAATTATTTTTTTCCTTAATTTTATGTTTTCGAATGTTAAGGTCTAAATAGTTCCAAACATGTTCTATAATATTTAAATCTGGAGATTGTGGAGGGGTTTGTAGCATCCTGGGCGCATTATAAAGAAGCCATTCTCTGGTTTTATTGGCCTTGTGTTTTGGATCATTGTCCTGTTGGAATATAAAAATATTTTCCATATTCAATTTGATGGCACTAGCTCGGAGATTATGGCGCAAAATGTTGACGTAGGTATCAGCAGTCATGACAGATTCAATTGGGACAAGATTGCCTACCCCATTATAAGCCACACACCCCCAGACCATCACATGACCTCCACCATGTTTTATCGTAGGTGTGACATTAAGGCGTTTAAGCTCTTTATTTGGTTTTCGCCAGATATATTTTTTCCCGTCACTTCCAAAAACGTTAAATTTGCTCTCATCACTAAAGAGGACGCTTTGCCAAAATTCCATTGGCTTGCTGAGATGGGTTTTTGCAAATTCCAATCTATTTTCCTGTTGACCTGAGAAATGAAGGGCTTTTTCCTTGGAACCCTTCCATGAAAATCAGCTTTATAGAGCGCTCTTTTTACTGTTGATTCACTCACACGTTTTTCACAAGTCAATTCGACCTTATGGACTAATTGCCAACCTCTTGTGGATGGATGTGCCTTTACTTCCCGTACGATATCCCTGCACTCCCGTTGTGACAGAGCCCTTGGTCGTCCTGTTCGTTGCTTATTTAACGTATTTCTTGTCTCCTCGAACTTTTTTATGACAAAACGGACTGTAGAAAAATTTAAATTTAAAATATTCCCAATTTCACGGTAGGTTTTGCCTTGGTTTCTCAATAAAATAATATTTCCCCTTACTGCCTGGGATAACTCACGTTTCTTCGGTGCCATGTTGACTGAGACTGGATTAAAATAGTAGAACATCCTGAAGAATGTTAATCCCTAATTGAGTGAGAAAGGAAATGTAAACAAAAATAGTAAACACACTTAGGTATAGAATTACTGTGCTAATTAAAATAACCAGTATAATTTGTGCAAATACTTTTGAACGGTCTTTTTCAAGAAAAAATGTTGTAAAAATATCTATACTTATTTCGCATTAACGGTTTTTACGTAAATATATGCATAAATAAATAACGTTTTTGTGTACCTAGTTATATGATTTTTTTAGTTATCCCTTACTATGATTATGAGTAAAATATTGCTTGTGCAAATACTTTTGAACGCCACAGTAAGTACTACTGCATCCATGATTGGATCACTGAATTATTGAGACCATAACAACATAACCTGGTACATTATAACCTCTTCAAGGAAGGTACTAGGACCGCTCAGTTTTTAGTCTTTATTTGTAGTTTTTATTGTTATAAAATATTCTAAGTTTCATGCGAGTGGACTTTATTAATACAAGTAATATGTATATTTAAATCTTATAACTAAGTATAACTTAAAACATTCTTTGTGTTACAGATTACGTAGTTTTGAGAAACAAAATTCATGACTTTTCCAAATCTACCTTTTTAGAATGGCAAATATATTTCCTCCCGGAACTGCTACACTACTTGAAGAAATAGACAGTAAGGTTATTTAGACTCCAGTACTAAATAAAACAGCTGTTAATTTTGAAATTAATTCTTCTGTATCTTGTTTTTTTTTATAGAAAAATTGATGGTTGTTTTGCGTGATGGAAGGACACTCATTGGTTTCCTTCGAAGTATAGACCAATTTGCCAATCTTGTTCTTCATAGAACAATAGAAAGGATTCATGTTGGAAAACAGTACGGTGACATTCCAAAAGGTGTTTATGTTATTCGAGGAGAGAACGTCGTTCTACTTGGTGAAGTGGTAATTCATTGTTTATTTTTTACATGGCCCTTGCCCTTTTGCAAAATGGGATATGTCTGCTAAACGATATAAAAATAAAATAGTTAAAAATATTAGTATTCTTTGCACAAACTCTTGGAAATGGACAATCAATAGTTTTCGTGAAAATCAAAAATTTGCAATGGACTTATCTAGTCCTGAAAAAGTATTAGTTGCCGGTTCCAGAAGGATGCGATAAAAAATCTCTCTGCGAAATAAAAGAGAAAATATAACGTTATTCATTTTGAAAAAAGTGTGTAAAAGATGTTTTTTTATATACCTTATATTAATTCGGTTTGGTGACGTTTTTTCAGTCACTTCTAATAGAGATAGAAGACTGAGACATAAGTAGTACATATGCCTCATTCAGGTGACAATGCATTATATCAACATTTCAGCCCAGATCAGTCGAGTGGTTCACCGTTTATCCGTTGCATATAATTTTTTCAGATGCTTCCTCAATTTATTTGAAAACGATTGGTTCTACGGAAAAATGTTCGTTATGATGTCTCAACGTTTTTTTTTTTTTTTTTTGGCCATATGTACTTTGCATATTAGCCATGTATCAATAACAGTGTTATTTAGTTATTCGCAACATCCGTGGCCCCGGGAGGGATTTCTAAGTATGAAAAAGAATTCTCCCGGACGAGATTCGTACCAACAACCACGGTGATACCATGCGATCTAGCCCGAACGACCACCTTGTTTCAAAGATTGCTTTGCTTAGGCTGTAATTAGCTACAAAAAATATAGGTTTAAAATGCTGGTAAATAATCAAAAAAAAAGTCACTAACTAAATTATATAAAAAAGTTTTTCAAAAATATATCTTATATTTTTATTGTAGTACACAGAAAAATAGAAAATAAAGGTGAGGGGTGTTGGGTGGGATTATGAATAATAGACATGTAATAAAGAGGTATCGATGCAACAATATATTTTATTTATACCACTAGTTTCGGCAATTAACTGTCATCTTGAGGTAGTGAATCTTAGAGTAGAGGAAGGGTTAAAGAAGTTATCTCAAGGTCCAGAAAGACAGTGAGATGTTCTGAAACTTCTTTAATTCCTTCTCCTGTTAATCTTTTGTTTATCTATATGTTTAATTGTCTAGTTTTTCTCCGATGTAGCACTAATTTATTTATGTATTTATTTATTTCTTTGTACGTTATACTGATACTATATTTCATTGTTCCTGTTCTTTACTATATATGTATTTATTCTTAGGGGACCTCGGTAATAACATTTTTTTTCATTTGTCTACTTTATTCTCTGAATAAATTATCAATAAACACTAAGAAAAAAAAAATAGAGCTAATGTGGGGAATTCTCTATAATGATTAATATAAATAGATAAAAAATGAAGAAATAATTACAAGAAAAAAACTTAATTTAGTAGAAATAAGTATTTTTTTTAATGTACAACGACGAACAGGGGTTAAATAAAAAATTTAAGAAAGGGGAGGATGCGCAGATGGTTTGAAAATACATATAAGAAAAACAGACGTAATACTAAAATAAAGTGAATGAATAAATACAGAGATAATAAGAACTGAGAATCACTACCTGATGGTGGCAGCTAATTGCCAAAACTAGTTGTGGTATAAATAAAATATATTGTTGGATCGATACCTCTCTCTTTATTACTTATTTTACAAGTAAGTCCACTACATCCGCCTACAAGAAATGAATAATAGACATTTTAAAAAAAATTCCGACATAAAAGGTGACGCATTGATGATCTTGTCTATAACCTACCTACTATCTGTGCAATATAAAATGCGACTCCTTATATTATGTCAGAATTTATTTTTTAATGTCTATTATTCATATTCCCAGCTAACACCGATTCCAGAAAGTTTATTTTCTACTGTATTTAAGAATGTTGTTGCGCTTTGGAAATATTCAAATTTCCTGCCTTTTCCAGGTTTTCCAAACCCTATTTTAATTTTTCCAGGTCATTTAAATAATGAAGAACATATTGTGAAACTGTTGGTAGACATATATTATAGTAAAATTTACAGATATATGAACATTTTGATTAAAATCATATAATCACTTTTCAATTCACAAATTATATAAAAAATATAATCGTTTTTCAAATTACAAATGATACACATAATGTAATCATTTTTCAAATCACAGTTCGAACATTAATAATAAAACCGATTTAAATCAAAGTAACAATCTATAATTAGTGATCTATGATGACTCAAAATTACGTCTTTAAAACACTCATCGTCTTGCGAATTTCTTCTTCTCGGACTGCGTCTTCATTAGCGATTCGTCTTCTTTTCTCGTTCAGTTCGCAAAGTTTTTCTTTAGCTTTTCTTTTTTCCAACTCTTTCTTCTTCTGAACAGCATCTTCATTTTTTCTTTCTTGAAGCTCTTCTGTATATCGGCTACGAGCACTTCTCACATAATGAATCATGCTTTTTGTTATTTCAATTTTGTCGATTCCTCCTTGGTGCTGAACTCCTTCCCAGACATGACGTTGAGCCACCAACGATTTTTCCGACATGTTATCGACGAGGCACTCCTTATTCACGGAAAATCCACGCTCAACATCTCCTTGGCCGTGAGAGAAGACAAACGTCAACCTAAGAAATTTCGTCAGATCAGAAGAACATTTGTGTTTCAACAGCAAGCGCATCCAGAAGTTGTCCAGTCTTTCGTCTCTTGAGTACCCTTGTAAAACTTCATCCATCCCTGGTTTATTACAAAGGGCTGCGAATTCTTGTTCCACCTTGTCACATGAAATTCCACTTATCCATCCGCTTGACATCAAATGTTGAATGTATGATGACAAACGTCGCATGACAAGTTCTTTGTCGTCGCTAACAACATGTGGATCGCAGAAAGTCATCATTCTAGCTGCCTCATGAGCCAATGGAGATTTCGATTGCAGTTTCTTGCAGAATGTTTGAAAAGCTTTCAAACAAGTTCGTCTGAATTCCACAACATCCTCTCCGTGAAATGCAAACAAATTGTCAAGAATTTATTATTTGGTAATGAAAATCTATGTGAAACCTATTTGTTCAAATGAATAAACATTACATTAACAAAATAAAAATGGAACATGAAACTGTAAACAAAACAATGTATTTCTAAGAAAACCGTGATGCAAAAAAGTCGTTAATTCAAGGAAATCGTTTGTATAAGATAAATTTTTCTGATATTTTAATGTGAAATACATACATTTGAATACTTACTTGCAGTCACTTAATGATTACATCTTTATATCGCTCGCTTTTTAAATGAAAACTTAAATGACACGAAACGGGTGGACGATTCGATTGGCCTCTCGATTTCAGTTTAGGCTAGCACGGAGTCGGTATAAAAATTTCGCCCACACAGTTCACACTAATTATACAGATGGCGTTGATTCAGTTTAACCCGGGAATGGGCGCACACACTGTCATTTCGACCGACCAGCAAAGATAGCCACTCCCGGGTTATAAGTGAGAAATTATTGTTTAAACGGTTAATTTTAGTAATCATCGAAACAATTTTTTGTTAATTCAAAAAATTCCAGGCAGTTTTGTGAAATTCCCTGATATTTCCAGGTACAACAAAATTCCCTGCCTTTTCCAGGTGCGCAACAACCCTGTTTAAGTTAATTTTGTACTATAATGGAAATACAAAGTATATTTTTGAAAAACTTTATACGATTTGAAAATATAAATTGCTGAAATAAACTAAATCAGAATGAAATATTTCAGACTCAGGAGAAAGAGAACAACCTCCCTCTGAAGAAAGTGTCAATAGAAGACATTCTGGAGGCACAGCGACGGGAACAAGAATCCAAACAGGAGCATGAGAAGCTACTGGCCAAGGCGCTGAGAGAACGGGGTCTTAACTACCTCCCGGACCTCAGTCATGATGACATGTTCTGATCTACTATTAGCACCAACATTTGTATAATATGGTTTTATAATTAAATAATATATATGTATATAAGTTGTTTCATTTTAGTTTATTGAGATCAATAAATGTATTTTATAATTTGTTTATTCTATATATTTGGCTCTCTGTATTGTCGTATTATAAAACTATTATTAAACAATATAACATTACTATGTGTATATATTTTTGCTTTCTTATTATAGCATAAGGAAGTATTATAATCGTGCGAAAGTCCAAGATCGAGTTTTCAACGTGCATGTGTACAGAGGCGTACCCAGGATTTTATTTCGGGGTGATAACACACATATATAATATATATTAGAGTGGTCCAAAAATAACAATTTAAAAATAAAAAAAACGTGCACCCCCTAGTTTGGAAGAACTCGACGAAAGAAAAATTTTGGCGCCAAAAAAAACGAAAATATTTGAAATAACCCGTGCCCCACGGCATTTGAATTTTAAATGGAATTTAACATGGGTTTTCATTTTATATGCATTAAAGTTGTATGTATATGTATTAAGGTTGAAACAATATGGCACTTCCCCGTTTCATCAAAATGGGCCATTTTCAGTTTTGATATCTTTTATTTACAAATTACAGCGACCTCCAAAACACTTAATAAAATGAATTTTCTTATTGTTAAATGAGAAAAAATGTTATTGTCATTTTGTTGACAACTGTCATGTGTCAAAATAACTTTTTGACGTCAAATTCGTGTTCTCCGACCCCTAAAACCATAATGTGGAAAATGTTTAGCCCATTTTGATGAAACGTGGAAGCGCCATATTGTTTCAACTTTAATACATTTGAGAACCCATGTTAAATTCCATTTAAAATTCAAATGCCGTGGGGCACGGGTTATTTAAAATATTTTTCGTTTTTTTGGCGCCAAAATGTTTCTTTCGTCGAGTTCTTCCAAACTAGGGGTGCACGTTTTTTTTTTAAATTGTCATTTTTGGACCACCCTAATATATATATATATATATAGAGAGAGAGAGAGTATGTGTATAAATAGTTAATTATTTTAGGTTCATTGCAAAATTTATTCAGTCTTCTAGCTTTTGATTGTGCAAGCTTGTTTAAAACTCTTTAGATGAATGTCTCTGTGTACTGACATCAGAGCTAGTCCGTTCAATCTGTCTTGGCTAGTACTATTTCTGATATAGCTTTACATAAGTCTCAAGGGTTGAGAAAGACCGTTCACTTGTTGCTACACAAACTGGAAGTGTAGCTCTCAATTTTTAAAAATTTGTGAATTGTTGGGAAAATGTACTTGTCACATTGTTTTAGGCTTGAAATAAAATATTTTGGTTTCACATCTGAAGCCGTGAAACCAAAATATTTTCCAACATAAACGTTTTCCTACTACAGTTTATCAACAAGTTAAAATAGTTTTATTATTTCGGGGGTGAATTGATCCCCCATATCCCCTCAGGGTATGTTCCTGCATGTTTATATGATTGAAGAGTTGTGAGCTCTCTACAGCAAAAACGATTGTAGCTATGAACTTGAAATGGAGGGGTCGAATATGCTAACTTAGGTCTGATTTTGACCGAAATCTGCCGAAAATTGAGACACATTACTCCGAGGCTTAACTACATTTTACAAGATACTGCTTCTGTTTGACCTAATCAAAATGCTTTGGATGGGGAGAGAGTGATCTGTAAGCGTGGTTGGTATGAGAAAGTCCTTTTATGGACACATCACATATTTTAAATCTTATATATGACATAGTCAAATGCAGTTGCCAACAAAGTTGGGCGAAAATAAAATAAAATGATTTACTGGTTGGAGTCGTGCTTGCCTTCTGCACTTGAGATCGCGGGTTCGGAACCCGGCCCTTCGGGTAGGACGTTAAGCGATGGTCCCGAGCCTGTAGAGTGCTCTGGTAGTAGGCGATATGACCTCATAGTTAAATCATGGGTATGAGTCTCAATAACTTGCTAATAGATGTTTCTTATAATAAGTTACTGTTTAAAATTAGTAACTTATGTTGGAACGATAGTATACTAAGTCATTCTTCAAATAAAATTTCGCCCAAAAAAAAAAAAAACAGTAAATATATAAATCCGAACTGCAAAAATTAAATTTAATCAAGTGTATATAGATAACAAATTTTTGGCTGATTGGTATAATATACACTTTTCGACTTTCTATCATGCATTTAAAGGAGATTCAACTTTATTTCGAGCTGAGAAATTGTTGATAAATATAAATTGAAAGTGGCTTTTTCCATGTAATGCATTTTAATAACAACTATTCCTACGTTTCGTTTCTCAATTTTATAATCTCACTGCACCACATCGACTTTCTTCTTGTTATCCCCGAAATTTAAAAAAAAATACATTCATTGAGGATAAATGCTCTGGTAGGTTTATGGGGAGATATTACTTCGCAGATAAGGAACTGAAATAAATATTCAAATAATGTTAACGTTTATTAAATGATTGTCGATGTTTTTGCCTCTACAATTACCATAACAAGAATAATTTTTATAAAAAATTATCTTCAGAATATTACATGAAAAATAAAATTATCTGTAAACATCACATGACTAGGGTCTGAATTGAGATTTCTATATTAACAAAGTATTTCTTTTTCTTTTTTAGTAGAGAGCATATATAAGATTTATCATTATATTAAGTATGAATACATAAATAATTCGTGTGAAACAATATATATAAGAAAATTAGATAACAAATATCTAACAGATAAAACATACCGCTGAAGAGATCAAAATACTGATTTAATCCTTATTTCTTCAAGGTTTCCAAAACTTTTATTATAGTTGAGACTCTTGGTGTATATACATAGGTCTGCAATTTCTTTACGTTCTCTAATAATAACAATAGATATGTTATTTACATTAATAATAATCGCGTCATTATACATTTTCATAAACAATATACATACAGGATTATACAACTTTCTAAAAATAGTAAAAAATAATTACAATAAATTATTACATAAGTCCATGTAAGTAGAAAAAGAAAATAATCTTTAAAAAAAAGTAAAATTACAAAATGCAATTAATAACGTTAAATATAAATAAAAAAAAATTTGTTGCAACTTCGTTTTTAGAAATTTTAGGAAAGGGGAGAGATAAGGCTAGTGGTCGATAAAAAGAAATTTTTAGAATTTCTGCCAAGCTTTCGGCACTGAGTGTGTGTGCCTTCTTCAGGGCCTGTATTAACATATATACATTATTAGTGAGATTATAGATTATATTATTGAGTAAAGAAATAACAATAAAACTAAATGTGGCTAAACAACAAATCTACATCATGAGCGAATATAACTTTTAAAATATTTACACTACAACGAAACAAAAACAAACAAATATATTAGGTGAACAATATATTTATATAAAAATAAATTATACTACGATAAACAAAACCTTCTGTTTAGATATCACAGTATATTTCATTTTCTGGTTTTGTGTAAGTATTTGTGTTTATTTCGTTCTAGTGTAAATAATTTTACAAAAAAAGTTACATTCGTTCATCATGTGTTTTTTGTTTGGTCACATTTAGTTTTAGTGTGATAAATATACTTAATTCGCGCATATAACCTCATTGATAATGTATATATGTCAATACAGCCCCTGAAGGAAGAACACTCAGTGCCGAAATCTTGGCAGAAATGCCACAAGTTTGTTTTATTCGACCACAAGCCTCATCTCTCCCCTCTCCTTTTACATCGTTGGTCAATCTCTCCATAATTTAGAAATTTTGTTAGTAATCCTACAAAAATGTGTAACTAATGAACAAAAACAATTTTTTAGACTAATCGCAAATATAATTCCTAGTAAAGTATATATACATCCGTCACTTTATATGCTAAAAATCATTGTGGCACCTATTAGAAAAGTAAATACACCTAATATTCTGTCGATAAGAATGCAATATAACAGCAATACGCGAATGCATCTATTGAGCGTCAAAGTTGCCCAAATAACATATAATTCAAAATAATAACAAATTACTATTCTGTTTTCCTCGAACTCCGAATATTCTAAATTTATAGCAGCTACAAAAACCTAAAATATTCAACTTTACACAATAAGAATATAGGAAATTTTAAATATGACCATTAATATAATAAATAGCTCCATATCATAAATACATATACCTAAATATTATAGCTACATAATACATATTGGAGCTCTATAATATAGACTAACAAAATGTTCAAAGTAGTCAATTACTTTAAATTTATTTTATTGCACAAGTGGTTTATTAGTGAAATAGATAATATTTAAACAGCTAACGGACTGCAGAAGAAAACTGCAATTTTTACCTGGAGAGCACTTAACTTTGCAGGGTACCAAAGCTGAAACAGGTTTTTTCTATAGACATGAAATATTCTGGCATTGAGCTTCTAAATAAAAGTTATCAAGAAAAAAAATAAAAACAGCCTTGATATCACTTTGGTATTTTTTTTTTTTTTAAATAATAATATTGTTAAATACATAATATATATATATTTTATCTTCTCCTGAAGAGATTTACTTGAGTTTCTTCGAAATATATTTAATATTTGGGTCGTGTCTGTTGTATAAGGTGTTCGATCTGTACCAGTTTAGAGATCACAAAATCACGATTTTATTTTATCATTGGTCATTTTGAAGTCGTTTAGTATATATATTTTCGATACATAAATCTTGAATTAAGTCCAACTAAAAACAAATATTGGAGTGTCAATTAAAAAAGAAAATAGTCAATCATGCCTTGCGATTCATGATTATTTATTTTTTTCATTTTTCGCTATGATATTACCAGGAAAATTTCATTTAGGCTATATGAAACTATATATATTTATAAATTCTGTTTTACTTGTGAACAGCTTAATACAGTGGATGCAGAAGGGAAAATGGGGTGAAAAAGATCCGAAGTCAACATAGGTCGGGTAGGTATAGCTTCTTTAAAAAGTTACAGTCAAATAGAAAAAAAAAAAAACCTACTAATGTTGTTCATGTGTTGTAAATAATGAAACAAGGACAATTAGGACACTTCCATGTGTTAAAACAAATATTACTAGTGTAAATTAACACAAATAGTGATGGTAGAGGCTGGTACGGAGAGGAACGAAGGCAACACTCGTTATGTTTTGCTTACAGACCTAAAACAATGGTTAAGAATTAGATATTAATTATCTGTACTTCGCAAAATGCATTAATTAAGCTAAACTTTTCAAAATGTTCCAAAAACTCCAGTGACTTTTAAACTAAGTCTTGCGGGGACCTTTTCAACTCTATTTGACCTCCTGAAACCACTATTATATTAGATACAGACTATTCATTGAAAACATTAAAATAAAATAACTCATAATTTCAGCGGTGGCCAACTCTGCTTGGTAGTGTGTAGTGTAATGGGCGGCTAGCTACAGGGATGTCTCTGTGACAGTGGGCCTCCGAGCCTGGGGGTGGTGGGACGGTGGGGTTGGGTGGCTCCCAGAAGGCCCCCTCGAGGATGGACCGGTGGTGGGGGGGGACTCGCCTCCGTCGAGGAAGTAGAGGAGGGACTCGGAGAGAGGGGGGAGCGGCGGGGGTAGGGGCTGGTGATGATCTGTGTCTGTTGTGGAGGAAGACTGGTCGAAGTCTCCGGGCTGGCTGGAGAAGGATAGGTCTGCAGGGCTGGTGGTGAGCACGCTCCTTGAGAACAGGTAGTCCCGGAACTCGCTCGTCAGACACTCCGAGCTCAGACTTCCCTCCTCCACCTCCGCATCCTCCTCCTCTGGCTCCTCTTTCGCAGTTTTCTGCAACAATCAAACAGGAAGGTGAGTTCTCATAATATAGGTCAAAGAGATCTTGTCAATCCGAAATTCGTATGTTACCTGTAATTTTGCTGTTTCCTTTGTCTGTTGGTCGTTGCTCCAGGAGATGTCTTTGGTGGTGGTCCACTGGCTGCTCCCCAACTGACAAAGATTGGAGCCAGACAAGGCAACTACTGGCTTCCTGCTCCGTGGCGTTATCATCGCCTCCTAAACAAAACAATATCGCAATTTATTACTATATATATTCATCAGAGAATGGAGCATTTTCCAGTATGTCCGATTGCATTTCTGCGATCTGTGTCGATATAGTGGAAAACTAAGAAATAAACAAAAAACGTGTTTAATTAACTATTATATTGTTTAATTCCACAAAAATGTAAACATAGTGTACCGGTTTCGGTTTACGACGAGGGCATACTATTTATGTATGTACTTACGTGGAATTAGACAATATAAAAGTTAAACAAAGTCTTTGTTTTTATTTATATTCCACTATGTTACAAAAAGATCGTCTACTCAATACAATAACTGTTCTAAAGAAGATTCATTTTCTCCCTTCACCTCGCAAACTGTACACATAATATAATTGCATATCTTGAAAATAATCATAAAAATACTTCTAAAAGTAGTATATAAACTAAATTTACTAGAATGCAAATACTTAAAAACGTGTCTCAACTATTCTATCATACTATTAATATAGAAAAGTAAACAAGAGGAAAAAAAAAATGTATATATATATTTAAAAAAAAAGAATTTTATCGGAAAGGGGATAATCAGCAGATTTAGTTCATTAATAAAATAAGCAAACATTTAATAATACATTTTGATTTTAAGATATGGAGAACTTTGGCGTTAAATGGTTGAACAAACATTTAGTCAGCCCCTCATGCAAGCGACACAGAATTTCGTAAATTATACTGTTACTATGGAAACCCAATAACAGATTATTCTCGTGTTTATTTATATTAACATTATACCATCACAATACGCCACAGATAAAAATGTGTGAGAAAAACACAGGTTTACGTAATTTGTTACGACTAAGAGCTAATGCTTCTGTGATTCGATATTTTTATCACCAAATGGCTCTCATGTCACGAGATGACTAAAACAAAATTTGCGTTTATCAGTTTATTTATGGTTTTTCACCATAGAATTATACATTATAAATGTTCTACTTTTTTTATTTTCAAAGAAAATTACTTATTTTTAATTTCCATAAAAGCCCTGAAAATCCAAACTTATTGCGAGAAAATATCAACTTTAATAAAATACATTGGAAATTTCAGTAAATTATGCCAAGGGACCTTCCCAACTCTACTATTTTAGGGTTGCTTAATATATATTCTTTAAAAACTTACATTAGAAATAAAAATGGTCACAAAAGATATACAATACTATTTGAAAAAACTAAGTGCGCCAATGTCCCCCTAAAACAATAGGGTTCTTTCTGTATACATGTTGATAGATCCAGACTTTTAGTAAAAACACTTTTTTTGATTCCCGGGACCTAAAGAAGTTAGAATATTATGTAATTAAGTAAACTGAATTTAGCCTTAAATTAGTACCATTGCCCACTTAGAGTTAGAACGGCAGAAAAAACAACAAAAAAGCAAACAATGCAGTTCCAAACAAAAAAAAGTGCAAACTAGAAGAAAGCAACCAATACAGACCTAGTAATTCTATTGATACAACGTAACGTCACAGCCCGAAAAGCCAATCAGCTAACAGGTTACATGTTGCCATCCAGTTTTGATTTGCTCTCCATCCTGTGGCATCACATCACTGTGACGTGACATTTTACTAACAGTCGACACTGTGGTATGTTTTTTGGTAAGTTGGGACTAGACAGTTGAGAGGCAAACACAAATTTAAATTGCAACATCCAATCAAATTCAGCCGTGACACATCTGCCATGATAACGTATGCCAAAACAATACATTTGATTGGATGAATTGGTTTTACAGGGAATTTTAAATCAAACATTGAAATACATTGTGTATGTGGTGATTGCACATTACATTGAGGCATAAATAGCCATATTTAACATCACAACTTGTTCTCCTTTCTAGTTTTCAATAGTAGCGAGCATAACGAATGCCACTAGTTTTCCATTTGTCCATCCTGCCATTCACCAGAATAAAAAAACAACTATTGTAGAGCCGCTAAATCATGGCAGCTAAGATTCTGGGGTGGGGAGGGATGCTGCTACCACTGGTTGTCCTTCATGTAGTGTCAACCCTGCTAGGATCGAGGTAGGGAGAGGATGCAATCTTGGCAACTCAATTCATCGGCTCTACACTAGAACTTACAGACACATACGCTTATCGGCCTCACAACTATCAAATCCCAACTCCAGAAAAAATGTTCAAATCCCCAGGAGAAAAACTGTTGTCTACAGAAGCAAGAAGTGTCCCAGAGCAGCCAGGATGTGGGAAGTCCTTCACCAAGGGCTCTCTCCTCTGCTTACCTGCATCGCCTTGGGCATCCTCTGTGCGGACCTAGTGATGGGGGACATATCGTCGGTGGTGTGTAGCTGTAGCGGGGAGGGGGTGTGGAAGGGGCCCGGTGTGCTGGTCACAGCCCCAGGACTCCACCACACTCCTCCTCCTAGCTTACCTCCCATCTCCTCCCGAGCCTGCTTCGGCGGGGAGCCTCCCTCTCCATCCGACCGCCGTTTCACGCCCCCGCCTGTGCCGCTAGCTTTAATACGTCCCTCGGCAACCATGTTGGCTGTCTTTATCTTGTATCTTTTGGGTGTCTTTTTCTCAGGGCTCTGAAAGGAGGAACAGAACGACGTTTAACATATTACATTTTTGAGTAGGATATCAAATTGAAGGGTTATATGAGAGTGCACAACGAACATATTTTTTTTAACGAATACCACTCGCTTCAGGACATCTGAAATATGTATCAACTAGAGGCATCCCTCTCCTCCCACTAAAATCGTTGTTATTGATGATATTTAACATTTTTGCAGAGATATTGTGAAACACTTGATAAAAATAAAGAAAACGTATGTTTTTAAAAAAAATATTGTCTATTTCACAGATTATATATAATATGGGAGTACTTTCAGTATTGCTACCATCTTCAACCACGACTTAACAAAAAAAAAAAAAAATGTTTTCTGTTAAGTCGTGGTTGAAGATGGTAGCAATACCGAAAGTACTCCCATATTATATATTATCTGTGAAATGGACAATATTTTTTAAAAAACATACGTTTTTTTTATTTTTGTTGTTATTGATGTTAAACATCTGAAAAAAAAAAATCGTGCCTTATCTAGTGAAGGTAAAATTCGAAATTCGTTTTGGGAAGTTTTGAACAAATTGAGCCCAAAGTGGTGGCCGCCTTTTCGGTAAAAATGTCATACTTCGAGCGGTAAATCACATGAAAGAGCAAATGTAATAAAACTATTGTAGCATCTCAGACCCATTGCTAGTGCCTCCCTGTATACAATAAAACATTAAAAATGGCCACCTAAGCAAGAAATATTCATTCAAAAATATTAATATCACATTTACATCGAGTTTTCTCTTAACGAAAGCGGTATTATCTTATGAAGGGAGGGTATAGTAATAACAATGGATGTTATACATACCGGTATTTCATCTCCCGAAGACCCATCACACTTCAGCTGATTGTACTCAATAAGTGCTTTAGACTTGACGTTTTTACAAAAAATGTGTTTCTACAAAAAGAAAACAATTGAAATAAAATTACACAAAAAATAACAAATAAAATACACATAAAAAATATACATATAATGAATAAATAATTATAATATGAATACAATAAAATATATATATGTTATTCATTGTGTACTCATTCCCATCCTTGGTTCCACCCCAAAAAATTGGGCAACTCCGATAGTTACGATATCTGGTGAATCTGTGGGGCTTAGTAGCACTAGAGATCTTCAATAGTGATCACGGAGGCGCATTGTGGAAAAGATTTGGAGTTTAAGGACGCAAAACAGCAAAGGTCATCAGCGTCCAAAGCGTCCCATTGTGGAAAGGAAACATCTTGGCACGAACTTTGCGGGTTGTCAACAGTCAAAAGAGAACCCTGGAAGACACTGAGAAAAGTGACCCTAAAGGGGCTCCATTCAGTGAGAAAACATCGATTTAAAATGGATCTTCTTCTGGATTCATTCTACAGAAGAAGCGAATAGATGGAGGAAACCATGCTACATAGCCTGGGCGAATTTGAAGGTTATTCACATATCTGATGAGGCGTTCCTCAACCCAGATGAGTTGAGGAAAGTGAGCTTCGAAAGGATTCTGCGCTTTGTACGAGGAAGAGAGTAGGAAGTTAAATACTAACGAGGGTTATATGAGCTTTCTTTGGATAACATGGGTACAAAACCCACCCCTGTAATCAATATGAGGCAACAAAAGTAAAATAGCTATGGACTTCCTATCCCGCTTGCCCACTAACGAGTATGGGCTAGGGAGTAGCAACAATATAATTAGATTAAAATCTATTTTATAAAAAGTACACATCCTGAGGAAGGTAATTAATTTATTTGTAAAAATTATTAAGGTAGTTCTTTGACGTTGTACATCTCCATTCAAATTAGTCCTCTCTCAGATGTTATGTCGTCTATCTCATGAAAGGATGTAATTCGATTTTCTAACTTGAAATATTTGAAGTTCCAGGAACCTGACATCGGGAAAACTTTTCTTTACTATAGATACAGAATGATAATTTTAGAATAATGTATTATGTACCTTGATAGAGTCACCAAGGGTCTTGGTCCGTGGCGTGCCTTGTCCATTTTCCTTGTTAAACTGTTTGATAAGTCGTTTCTTCTTGTTGGACTCTGGGAGTCCCTGGATGTGAGCATAGAGCTGAGCCAGGGCTGTTTCTGTCGGATTGACCACGTTCTCTCGTTCCGTTCGCTCTCGATCTAGGAAACTGAACACCGTATTGGCTGTGGTCGTTTCGCTCATACTTCTTTCCAACTAGAACAATCAAAGGAGTATTTGTACATACTTCTTCTAGATGAACGTAGAAACCATACAGGGTGATTTCTTCAATACTACACCATATTTTTCACTAATTTTTATGCTAACTTTAAATACACAATTGAACCTCCTCCTATCTTTTGTGTGGGCTGTTTTTCTGACCTGCACACAATTCTCGCATTGTAACTCAAATCCTCAATAGTTCCTATCCTGGAAGATGTATAGAAAATCGTGGTCAGGTTTTTTTGGCCAGCTCGCGCCCCAGATTTAACCCCGATGGACTACAGCTCCCATACTCTACCGGCATCAGTTGAAGATTTAAAAAACAGATTTTCGCAAGCATGCGAAACCATAAATCTAGATTCCTTAGCTGCTGCTGCGCACAATGAATGCGATTTTAAAAGCATCCCATTGTCAAATTATGGGTGTGACGCAAATCGAACAGTTGCTATCATAATAAGAGGAAAAAAATGTTAACTCTTATTGGTGGGTAATGTCTTCAAATATTAAAATAAAATGACAACAATCCCAGTTATTCAAGACGAAATATCTTTAAAAATACATTTTAAAAAACCTATTTCAGTATTTATAAAGAAATTCATAACGTCATATTTGAAAGAAAGTGTAGTTCGGGGTCAGAGCCCTTCCCAAGAGGTAGGGGAGTTTGAATGGCCAATTTTAAATTAGGAAAAATTGTAATTGTTTCATGTATGAAAGGTCCCCCAACTGGGAGACAAATAGATATCGTATTGAAATTTAGGCAATCCTGAATACCTCCAAATTTTTTTTCTCGAAAAATCTTAGTTTCACAATTTGAAAAGGAAAACATAGCTCCCAACTGAAAAAAAAAAAATTGGTTCTGGGGCGCAGTCTTCCATGGGGTAGGAGATCAATTAAGAATTCAAAGTCAATGTTTGGTTACCTAGGACAGAAGTCTTTAAAGTGAACCAAATATAAATACTTACAAAATGATTTGGAGTGAGTCTTCGGCGATCCCAGTAAGCTTTAATATCAGTGGCTAAGGCTTGTGGCACTTCGAAAACATGATTACTCTCATTGATAATAAAAACAACAATGCAGGATAATGTCTGCGCCGTCGTGTGGAACACCTCAGGAGAGAGCTAAAATATAAAAACAAATTAATAATTTGAAAGAAAAAATAATAATAATAATATGTAATACTACTTAATCACGATGAATATTTTTTTACTTCATGTATTAGTATTACTTAAGATAAGTAATGTACGAAAATATATGATTTCTGCCCCTAGCTTAGCTGTGTGATATATACTTTAGAAGATCATGTACTGCTTCACTGAAAGAACCAACGGGAGGATCAAAACTGTATTTCTTTCGATACATAATATGAAAAGAACAAATCAAATGTATCAGAAAGAATAATATTTTTACCCTCCCACCGGTCCTTTCAGTGGAGCAGTATAGGTTCTAAGTCTATATTATATAGTACTTTTCCTCAATTTATTCGAAAGAATAACATGTTCTCCCTCCCGTATTTACAGTATATACTACAGTATATAGGAGAAGCTGAACTGCTTCACTAGAAGGACCGACAGGAGAATCAAAATGTATTCCTTTGGATATATGATATGAAAAGAACAAATCATACGTCATATACAAATTATATCAAGTATCCGAAAGAATAACATTTTGACCTCCGTCGGTCCTTTTAATGAAGCAGGTAAGTTCTCCTGAAGTATATATTGTACTAGCAGTAATACCCGGCGTTGCCCGGGGAACTTAGACTTTTCTCCTAATATCTCTCGTTCGAATCCATTTCAATTCTTCAATAGTACATTCATGATGTTATAATTTTCAATTATTCATACGGAATAACGCTTATAGTCCTTCAACGGCAGACATCTCAGCTAGTAAGTTTTTAGGACCCCTGGGCACCATGGCAAGTACGCGCCATTCAACGGCGGAAACCACAGCTAGTGAATACTTAGCATCAGTGGACGTCCTAGCCAGTGCGTACTTGAGAACGCTTGTGACCACCAGGTTGATTAAAACATAGACTTCAACCATCCTGGAGCTAAAACTAATTTATTCAAAAAGATTTCTCATTAATCGTTGCAATGGTTTTCGAGTTACAAAGATTGCGTGAGTGGATGCTGGGATGGACCAGGGGTTGAGTAAAAAATAGACCTTAACCTTCCGGTAGATAAAACTTATCTATTCAAAAATATTCCTCGTTAATCATTGCAGTGGTTTTTGAGATACAAAGATTGCGTGGATGGATGCTGGGATGGACCAGATATTGAGGTACTAATACGCCTATAACCTTCCACAGACGATGACGAACAAATTTAAAAAAAAATTAATCAAATCCATCAAGCCGTTCGTGAGTTATAGCGGTACAACGCACAGACCTTTTCAGCTTTATATATATGATAGTACTTTCTCACAATTTATCCGAAAATATAAAATGTAGCCATATATAAAACTTATATATTGTAAAAAACACGAGAAAAATAGCATAAACTGACATTTGATCTATGGTTATCCCCCCCCCCCCCCCCCCCCCCAAAAAAAAGTCATAAGTGAATCACCCGTTTTATACTTCCCCAGCACGATCGTAATCAATTACGTTTTCGCTCTCCCTCCGAAGCTAATAAACTTTTAGTCTAAAACTCAATATTTGACTTCTGAATCCTCATACTACATTCTGTGTCAATACATTCCTTACAACGACAGTTATTGGGAGTTTTTATGTTAATCCTCTCCCTAATACCCCTCTCCCCTTCGGGCGATTTGGCTGAAACTCAATCTTTATTTCTCTTTCTCGGGAGTTATCTTGTTCACAGACGGACACATTTTTTTTTGGAATTTGGAGATCGGAAAACATGAAACTGCGTTCCAACTGACCGGATTGCACAACTTTCCCTATACTTCGTTTAACTAAGGGACAAAATTCCAATACTGCGAACTAATAGCTCACAATGACAAAAAAGTATATTGTACCATGCAGACACAAGAGTATACCTACTTTGCGAGGACACAAAAGGTGGGGAGTAAAGAGTGTCGCTAAATTTTGAGCAGTCATTCTGTTCGTTCCGACATGACTTGCAGTCAAGTGTAGTAATTTTAAAATAGTTTTGAGAATCCGACGATTTTCAAACGGTAGAAGAAGAAAAAGAAGCTGCAATGCTCGTAAAACTCTCGTTTTGCCTTGTTCACCCAGACATAGATCTGTAAATAGAATGTTGTTAAAAAAATGAAGCAATATTCAATTAATAGATAACATGGCGTCATTATTTTTGTGTGATGACAGTTGTTATAACTAATAATAACACTTTTGACTGACGTTATAACATATTTATAGAGTGGATTAAAATACTTATACGGAGTAAACAGAGGAAAAACATATGTAGATATCATCCGAACAATAACGCAAGGCCCACACAACGTTTCACGACCTAAACATACCATTCTTACACTGTCACACAACAGCTATATACAAATCTGAAAAACAAGTTCAAGTCAAACCCGAGCATGCTAGCGGAAGAGAAGTCTGTCCTTCCGGGCAATCCTCCAGTACTTCTTAGGATGTGGTACTGAGCAGTAAGCGACCGATCCATAAAGCGCAACCAGAGGATTAAGTAATTTTTGTTATAATTCTCTTCATATTTTCACAATATAATGTATGTTTATAGATGAAAATGTATTATATTTAAAATATATTTTAAAATATGTGATGTGGCCATTACAGGACTTTTTTATACCAACCATGCTTACAGATATCTCTCTCTCCCCCTCTCCTTCTGAAAATCATTTCATTTTGTCTCATTGTACAGCGTTATGTATTTATTTTGAGAAGGGAGAGAGAGAGTGATCTGCAAGCGTGGTAGGTATAAGAAATTCCTGTAATAGCCACATTACATATATATATACAATCAGTAACAAAAATTTTCGGACAATTTAAAATTTTGTTTTTCTTTTGCAGTTACACGTAGTTATATGGCAAAATATCTAATTCAAGCAAAGTTTTAAATTTTGAGATCATCAATCATTTAAAAACTCCGAAAAACAATTAATTAAACATTTTCATCTAATAGAAAATTTTGCATTAATAATTGAAGACAAGTAATTCAGGTAACAAAATAGTCTGGACACCTGTTGTTTGTTTTGTAAACAGAAGCGACTCTGATCATGATCTTTAATCCCTTCTCAACCAACCGCTAATATCGAACAAATGAAATGTGTTTATATACTTCTATTACTGCATTCAGTAGTTATTTGTATTTCCTGCTGTCAAGTTGGGTCGAACATCTTTCGAAGTTCAACAGATAATAATTTTTAATTATGAAAAAGGATTAAGTGTCCGCAAAATCGGTGGTATGGTAGGCCGGAGTAAAAGCACCGTAGCCGATGTAATTCGAAGGTATAAGCACGAGGATCGGATAGATTTGAAATCTTCCTCTGGCCGTCCAAGAGTATTGAATGAGCGAGACAGGCGTAGCGTTGTCCGGAAAATTAAAAACAAGCCCTCGATGAGTGCACCTCAGATCGCCGCCGAGTTATACAGAGAAACAGGAAAGAAAGTTCACCCACAAAATGTTCGAAGAATTCTAAAAGAAGCAGGATATAATGGGAGAGTACCAAGGAAAAAACCGTTTGTGAGTGAAAAAAATAGAAAAAAAGATTGAGCTTCGCAAAAGAGTTCCAGAATCATTCAGAAATTTTTTGGAGTAATGTAATTTTTTGTGATGAATCTAAGTTTAATATATTTGGTCCCGACAGTCGCGATAAAATTTGGAGAAGGCGTAATGAGGAGCTGAATCCAAAAAATTTAAAACCAACAGTAAAACATGGGGGTGGCTCAGTGACGGTGTGGGGGTGTATGGCGTCTAGTGGAGTTGGTAAACTGGTTTTCATTGAAACCACTATGACTGGAAAAGTTTATGCCGAATTACTAAGGAGCAATTTGAAAAAGAGTGCTGAAAAACTTGGGATTTCACGGACTTTTCATTTTTACCAAGACAACGATCCGAAACACACCTGTGAATTGGTACGTACTTGGCTTTTGTATAACTGCCCTAAAGTTATGCAACCCCCACCCCAATCGCCCGATCTCAACCCAATTGAACACGTATGGGGTGAGCTCGACAGGAAAATTCGATTAACGCCCATTGCTTCAAAAAACGAATTGAAACAAAAGTTATTAGAAGAGTGGGGTAAAATATCTCCAAATTTCACCAAAAAATTAGTTTCATCGATGCCGAATCGAATGAAAGATGTTATTACACAAGAAGGGTACCCAACCAAATATTAATTAAAATTATGGTTTTTGAATTTGTGAAATCGAAAAAAAAAAAATTGAATTTGTTTTTAGTTGTTTACATTTTTGTCCGAAAATTTTTGTTACCTACATTACTTGTTATAAAATTTATTAAATTAAAATATTTATTTGTTCTAATCAAAGCTGTTTTTTTCTTTATCCTAACCCACATTTGAATTCTTATTCTTGATTGAAAAATGGCTTTAATTATTTTTTTAAATTATTTTTTATTATTTTTGCATTTAATTATTATAATTTTTTATTGAAAAATCATACTGTCCGAACATTTTTGTTACTGACTGTATATATATATTTCTTAATTTTACAAAAAAACTACCAATATAATATATTGGTAGTTTTTTTGTAAAATTAAGAATATAGTTAAAGGGTACACAAAGAGGGACAATGGAACAAAAAGTGTATGAGGTCGTCCTTTTCGTCCAAGGTACAGAGCCTGCAGGCACTTTCAGGACAAAACTCATATCTAAACTCTCCAAGTACTATACTAAAATTTATTTTGTTAGTATTTGAGCTAGCAGTCGGAGTTTTTCGATATGGCAGTTTATTGAAAGATATTTTTTAAATAACCTAATAATATTTCCGTTAAATCATAACATGGAAATTAATAAAAATAACTGCCGATATAAATAATTAATGGACCCAACATTTTGTATGAGGATTAGACATGGTAGCGAAATCTTACTTGATTAATTCAGGCTGGGGAAGTCCTATTTACTGACTTTTTTTTATAATTAAGGGGTCGAAAAAATGAATTTACGGTAAAAACTCGACTTCGAATTTCTGGTCGATTAAGGAATTTCCCCTATACTTTGTATAGCCAAACATTTATATTATAAACTATATTTTTAACTTCGTTGCTATGAGTTACGATTGAAAAATTACTTGGATTTATTCTTAATAGACATTTAGTTTACATTCTTCGGGGGGGTATAACTTTTGTTATATTGATCTCATTTCAAATCTGAGGGCTTATTAGCGATTGGAAATTTTATAAGGAACATTTCTGGCTGAAATCAATTGTTCGATAAGACTAACCGTTTTGGGTAAGTGAAGGAAAAGTCTAGAAATATGGGTTTCAAAACTAGATTTCAAGATGGTTTTCGGCATGTATTTCGAAAACCGGACGACCTGTGAAAAATGTTATTTTAATATTTTCTACAACTATTACTTGAAAAGATTTTTGATTTTTGACATAAGCTGTACCTTGTAAAATGTAGGTAGGCCCCAGGAGAAAGTGGTCTGAATTTTCGTTTGATTTCGGCCAAAATCTAATCAGACCTAAGTTAGAACATGTGACCTCTTTATTCGAAATTTCAAGTTCATAGCTACAATAGTTTTTGCGGTAGAGAGCTCACACACGCACAGACAGACATTAGCTATTAACATGCGTAATGGGCAAGCTACGACGAAAAACCATCGCGCTCACCGGAAATTGTCAATTTCTGATTATTCACACCTCTACCATTCATATTCCAAAGATTCTGTCATATTAACACGTCATGGTTATTTACAAAAATGTTATATTAGGATATTTTTCAGAATGTTAACTGTCAAGAGGCTCCATAAGAAAACGGTGTTAATTTCCCAAACGACAAGAATCATTACCTGCAATGTGACAATAAATGGGATAGTAGACCTCAGTCAAAAGTGGCTCCGGAAGTTCTGCAAGGAAAGCTTTCAGTACTGATGCAACGTCATGAACGGAAAATTTACCGTTTTCCAAACTAGGCTTATTACCATCTTGTAATAAACTTTTTAATTCTTGTTGTCTTGTCACTTTACCACTTCTTCTAAAAATACCTTCTTGCGAAATATCTAAAAAAAAAAAATAAATAAAAAATAATGAACACACTAGCCAATTCATATCTTGACATAAAATACATTTAAGTATACATACTCTCTTCATTGAGCAAAAACTCAACTAAATGATCAATTTGCTTCACTACTTCACTCGTCAAAGGGACACTTTCGGTTACTTCTTTCTCTGGACCACGTAATTTTTTTGAAAAAGGGCCTAAACCCCATTTTAGAGGTCGGAATTTCGCTTTTTCAGGAGGAACATCTGACCTAAATATGAAAAAAATTTAAATACTAAGAATAGTTAAGGCTTAAGAATTGAAAAAAGATAATGAAAGAACTTACTCGTCCATGGTGAGATCCAAAACAAATGATAAATGCATTCGAACCAATGTTTGAAATTGTTCAGGGTCTTCATGTTTGAGTTTCTTCGCTAATTTCTTAGATTCTCTATTACTTAAACTAGTATCACAAGACATTTTAATAACAGATGATTTCACTTAAATTACTTCTAATAGTCCTACTAAACATTATTTATAACTTTCATCGTTCTAAAAGAGCCATAATATCCCTCACTCCCCCCTTTACAATACTAGAGAAAAATTAAGCCATATACAGCTTCATATTGAAGAAAATTTGGCACAAAAGAATACATTTGTACAACAAACAATTCATATCCTCCCTTAACCGTCTCGTACCAATTCAATTCAAACATTCAGGCAGACAACATTAAAACAAAAAATATTGAATTATAATACTTTTTTTTTTTTAATGAGTCTATATTTCTATTTAATATGTCTCGATTGCATTTAATAATGTTAGTTCCACAGTTTTGTTTATAATATTGTATAAAATGCATTTTCATATTTGTAAAATACTGACGTGATCAAGTAAGCAGGTTACAAGTTCTTTGTAGATTTTGTCTTTACGTTATCAGGTAGAAGAGTTGTTTGCTTCTTCTGTCTGAAGGATGGGGCCATTTAATATCTCAACAATGACAAATTTTAAAACGGTAAGCACTTTCATTGTTACGTATTTTTTGTTGTTAATTTAAATAAAGGCTGTACTTCTGTGGTATAATAATGCTGTAATGTTTTGATTGACAAGGTCAAGCCATAACAGCCAGTTACCTTATGACCTATTGCACACGCCTCCAAAAATAAATGTTTTTTGCATTTAATCGTGCCAGTATTTTCTTCATGCATAATTCCTTACAGTTTTTTCATTTAGTACACTAGATGGCTGTAATTCGGCATGTTATGTCATTTTTGTTTATCTGTGTTTCTTTTCCAGATTCTGTCAGTTTTAAGTGCTTACTCTTAGTTCTTCAGTAGTTTTTCATTTTTGAATCCTTTGAATCTACATTGAAAATCCGCAATAGTTGAAATGACTTCGGGACCAGATCGTTCACTCACTGGGATATCATTTCCTAAATGGATGAAATCAAAAATAGTTGACAGGTGATTGTTCATGAATTTTTATTAAATTTGTTTTTTAAATAATACTTTTTGTCCTTTTAACTTTTAAAAAATACCTAAGTATTATTGTTTTTCTTCAATAAGTAAAAAAAAATATGTATGGTGTCCAATGCGTTTGCAATTGTTTCAGTTATTACATAGACTTTTTTTTTCTCATTCCCGTCGAATTCCGTTGCTAATTGATTATTAGTGTTTGATTCAGCATGCTCTACGATATGATTTTATTTCTTAGCAGGTATTCATTATTATCTATACATGTTATACAAGTCTTACAGACTTTTTTTGTTGTATATTCATGTATTTTGAGTATACATTTTTAGCAAGAGAAGCCAATATTTCAATCATACCAAAAACGGAACGTTTGTCATATGTGAAGAGAATTTCTCTTTAATTACTCAATCTCTTTATTGCACAATTTTATTGGCCATTTTTCATTATTTTATTTTTATTTATTTATTTTTTTTCTGTTGAATTTTTCCTTTTATTGGACTGTCAATTTATGACATAATAACGAGGAAAATAAATTGTAATTAACAGATCTCTTAAAAACATTATTAAAAGAAAAAAAATATATATTCATGTATTTGGAACAAGGAAATTAATGTTCTTAATTTGAATATCACATTCTTATTTTTATAAAACAATATACCTATACATTTTTATGCAAATTGTTTAATTGTAATTACTTTAGAATTTCTTATGGAATTTTAGGAGTTGAAAAAAGAAAGAAAAATAAATGAATAATGCAAATATATATTTTTTAGGCATTTTTAATTTATATTTCAAATTAAATGTTGACTTTGCCTGTTTACACTTGAGGAAACGTAAGCAACGTGTTTCTTAAACTTCTCTGGGATATTGAATTGTTTTTTTTGTTTTTTTCGGAATATCTTACAGAGGTGTTTTCTTTTTTCTGACAATATTTCGGGACACTTACACGTCCCTTCTTCTGGTCACTAAGAACCTCGTAAGAAGGGACGTGTAAGTGTCCTGAAATATTGTCAGAAAAAAGAAGACACCTCTGGAAGAAATGCCGGAAAAAAACAACGAAACGTAAGCAATTAATGAAAAAATTGATTAATAATGTTTTGCCATTTAATGAGAACTTATCTATGGTGACTTCAGAACTTAAGTGACTTCATTTATTTAATGAAATTGGGAAGAACTGCTATTTCCTTATAAAAGACTGCTGATAGAATCAATAATGTTATTATTATTATTTAGTCAATGTTTCGGAAAATCTAATTACTCTGAATATATTGATGAAATTGAGGCGATTGCAACACTGAAATCATACTTAAATTATTTATTTTTGTTCAGACATTATTGAAGATTAGATTAGATATGACGCTTGTTGTATCATCTTTTTTAATACTTATAATTGGCAAACATCTAAATATGAATACCTTGGTAAAACAATAGCACTGAAGTGTAGTTCGTTTCCTTAAATTGCCACTACTGGCGCTCTATGAAATGTATGGAAGTAGTGAATTTCTAGTTAGATTGATCGAAGAGGCGTGGTGGTGCTATTACTCTACTCCTGAATAACTAAATTTCATGTTGATACGTTCCTTACATCGACAGTTATTAGGGTTTTTGAATGGAACCCCCTCCAATAACATACGATTCGCCCGAAAATTCATACGTATCGTCAATGGGTTAGAATTTACATATACAATTTCCTATCGATGTATTTATTACGTATGCAATTATTGTTTTTTTTAGTTCTCCCTAGATCCTATGGGGAATTATCTATGTTAAAGACAGGCAGATCACTCTTGTAATTCAGAGTGTTGGAAAACATGAAATTCCCATGGAAGCTCTATGAGAATTTCTAGCCGATTAAAATACATAGTATGGCTGAGGAAGTAGAAAAACAAATCTATAGGAAGGGAGATGTAGTTTGCAAGAGACAGAGTGTGTTCTTTCGAAATCATATATACTTATATATTCGCGCTAACTCTATTAACTATAGATCAATTGGATGATTGATATTTTTGACTATTTACTTATTATTCTGGTAATAATATTATATTTTTGACAAATTACTATTTACCTACACCATTATAATTATAAATTTTTAATCAATTCATAAATGGAATATGATTACTATGCAACGAGACTAAAAAGACAAGAAATGAACAGACGTTATAAACTTCTACTAAGACTCCTAGACAAAAGATCCAAACTAACTTAGACAACAAAACGACTTATATACAACGCAATACTCAAACCTATGTGGACTTACGGACTTGAACTCTAGGGTTCTGACAAGGCTTCCAATCTCCAGCGCATCCAATCCGACTTGAACTCTAGGGTTCTGACAAGGCTTCCAATCTCCAGCGCATCCAATCCTTTCAATCCAAAATCCTTCGTACAATAGCCAATGCTCCTTACTACGTCTCCAACAAAACTCTTCACACTGACCTTAACGTATATTTCGTCACTGAAGTCACTAAATCCAAATATAAAAAATTATTTTCCCTTAGTTCCTAGTTCCCACAATAATCCTATTGTCCGTGCCCTCCATTCTGCCATACTTCCCCAACGACGGCTTAAGCGTCAATGGCCTAGATACCTCCTGAGCAGAAGCAGTGACTAGGGAGTGTCACCACTGGGTGAATTCTCCCCTCATGACATTTTGACATTGCCATTATCTCTGTATTAGCATATTTGCTTGTTGTATATATTTTTATACAGTTGTAAATTAAAAAAAAAAAAAATGTATAGAATATACTTTTTTTTTTTGCCAATCCCTGGTCTATGTGCAATCTTGATACAGAGTCTCATGACTGTTTTTTGACAATCGCAAGACTTCCATTAAATTGTTGACCAACTTTGTTCTAGTGTATTCTAGCATTAACTAACCGACTGTTCCATTGTTAATGTAGAGCATTTGACTTCGAAGAGAATGCCTTCTCGCCTCCGACGGGGGACGATGGTTTCTTCATGGTTCGTTTCAAGAAGCAGGACGAGATGGCTGGGAACCAACAGCAGCAGCAGCCTCCTCCTCTGACGGTCACCGCATCCTCCACCTCCAGCATCCTTTCTTCACAGTCTACCCTCAGGAACTTTGACTGTAACAACCCTGACGATGTGAGCAAGCACACCCCTGCTTGTCAACACTACATATCAAACTCCAAATTTGGTAAGTAACCCTGGGGATGTTACTCTAAAGTGGGAAATTTCATTGCAACTTCATCGTTCGCTTAAAGGAACACTCAGACATCACATTGTATGAGTGATGTGCCACTGATGATGACGCTGTTGCATTGACCGGTTCTAGTCGGGAAGACGTGTTTTCTATAAAAAAATCTCGTCCTACAACATCATACTATCATACATATGTACAATTCACCAGGTAAGCCTGTGAAGACTTGTGAAGCAGACTAAAGCTACGTTCATTGTACACGAGAATACCAATATATCCGTTTCCTCGAAGAGGTGAATGAATGCTTTAAAGTATTTTATTTTTTAGCTACATACTTGTGTATATTTTGGTAGGGCTGGCGTGTACACCTAGGGACCTAAGCATCCAATGCTCTTATCCCTTCCCTGTTAGCTCATCTGTGGGAGTCCTAAATTTTGCCTACCCAGGTTTAGTTCTCTACAAATATTTTAATTATTTTTTATTATTCGTTTACGTCGTTAATTGTATTCTAAATATGGAACTACTCCATAATAATAATTATCGAATATATGTATATATATTATTTTAGCATCACTATGTTACTTCACGATCTCAAATTTTTGCACGATTACAATACTCTCTTAATATAAAGATATAAGAAAATGAAATACATATTTAGGTTATGGCAAACATAGCACTACCAACCGCCCTCATTTTCAAAGCTAACTGTGTTAATTTTTCAACATAATACGAGTAAAAAGTGAACGGCTTACAAATAATCAATTTTGTCTCACAAGTTATCCGCCATATTTGTTGACAATTTTGTTCACGTAATTTATATTACTTTATTTTCGTTATTACAAGTGTCATTATGTCACATAAGATATATATATCTGTAGTATCTTGTATTTTGAACTAAATACAATTTTACTGTGCCACTGTAAGTAATTATTTTTCTTCTGTTTTTTTTTTCATATGTTTTTTTTGTTTACAAAACTTATAGGTTATGTTAGGTTAGGTTTTATGACTCATGCCCGGGCTTTAACTACGAGGTCATATCGCCTACTACCAGAGCGCTCTTTCGTCACTCTGGTGGACATGAGCCCGACTCTACTGTGGGAGTCCTAAATTTTGCCTACCCTAAATTTTTATTCATCTAGGGTAGGGGTCTTTAACGAGTACCTGACATCGTACAGGCTCGGGACCATCGCTTAACGTCCCATCCGAAGGACGGCGTGCTTAAGTTTATTTTCTCAAATCTGAGGATTGATAGCGATTGGAAATTTAACATATATACAACTACCGGTTTCGGCTTTATACCATCGTCAGGTCTAGTTTTGAACTAGACGGTATAAAGCCGAAACCGGTAGTTATATATATATATATCTTTAGTGGAATAGACAATATTTCAAAAATAAGTTTGTTTTATTCATTTATTACAAGTTTCCACAATATGTCCGCGTTCCTCAACTTAGACATTATTCAATATGTTATTATATGATATTATATAGTATTGTTATTAATATATATATATAATAATAATAATAATAACTGCTGAAAATATCTATCAAAAAATAATATGTTTTTACCCATTTATGAGATACCGAACAGCTAATTTCATGTTTAAATGAAAACTTAATCTACAAATGAATACGAATCGAAGTATTTCAACAACAAATTTGAAAACTACCATCGACGCTGTATTCTCGTGGTATTTAGAGACACTACAATCACAGTTGTATAAATCTTATTTTAGCTTTCACTAACTATAGGTTTGTGAAATTATATTCATGTATAAAAGAAATAGAAGAACAATAAATTTGAAAGTTTAATTCCTCATACTATTTTTCTTATTTTAACATTATTAACAAATTGTAATCAAAATCTGTGCACGATTGCAAATTTTTGAAACTAAAGCAGATGTTTACCACATCATATCTCGTGAGTACCCAGTCCTCACACATTATTTTTTTTCATTCCAAATTTCAACTGCATAGCTACAATCGTTTTTGCAGTAGAGTGCTCACAACTTTCCTTCAGACACACACACACATGCACAGACAGATAAAAAAATACTTCCTTATGCTATAGGTATAAGAAAGTCAAATCGATTTAATGGACACTTTTAGTTCTCTAAAAGTAGCTTACTTTAATTCATGAAGAAGTAAAAAAAAAAAAAAAAATCTAATTTTATACTTTCATTTTGTTGGCTTGTTCCCATGTGTCCAAAAATATAATTGTAATAAAAAAAAGTTTCTCTTTTTAAATATTTTTATAGACTTTCTACCATCAAGACTGATACGACATTCAGAATGATTTTATTCTTAACAATGTCTTTAATTCATCAAATGCATTTTTCTTTCAACCTCCATTGTCACTTCAAATCTAAAAACAGAAAAGACGTCTTCGCAGTAGGATAAGTTTTTTTTTTTTCTATATAACACTAGTAAAGGAGGCCTTCTGGGGAGGTTGGGTTTGAGGCGCATTGACATACAGCATTGTTTTTCGTTGCTTCGATCCATAATAACTGTGGTATTTGAATATAAAAATAAATTTTAATGCATATACATTTGGAAAAATGTAGTTAGATTCAATTTTAACTGCAATTTAGGTAAATTTTTATTGAAGGTTAATTCTGTTTGTTATTTGCGTTTAAACGTTTTGTTGTTTTGGTGACGCAACTGAAACATCTATTTTTGACAGGTCTACGATTTATCGAACGATATCTGTCTTGGACCAATCTTTTTAGAATGTTTGTCATAACGAAATAAGAATTGGAGCAACGTGTACAAGTCGTATCATCTGATATTTTCCGACGGATAAGCTGATTTGTATCAAATGTGTTTATTTATTATTTTACTTTCTATTATTTCCTTGTGTTGGGGCAGTTACGTAATCGATCAGAAATTAGATATCAAATTTTTACCAATATTTAATTTTAACTGATCTGGATCCATTTATTTATTAACATTCTGGGGTGCACGTTGCACATGGACAACAACATCCGGCGGTCGAACGTTGAGTGAGTTTGAGATTAAGATAGAACGACCACCATTCGTCCTCAGCCCGTCATACTCTCTTCTGCTTCGGCCAGGAGCTTGTCTCTGTCACCAACTGCCGCAGGTCCAGTTACAGATACGATTCGGTCTCGTGAATCCATTTATAACAATTCGGTCTTGTTCGTCCTCTTAAGAAGAGTTTGGAGTTGAAATCTCCCTCATTTGATGATATCTGGGATGTCCAGTGTGCACGCTGTGCTCAGAGTGTTTTTTTTTATCTTTCTGAATCTACTTATTTATCAGTATTTCCATTATGAAGTTAATAAATTCTTCTATAGATTATTATAGATAATTAATCCATTTATTTTTTATCTAGCTCAACTTACAAAACCTTACACATAGTTTACATAAAAATACAATATAACAAACAAATAAAAAATATACAACAATAATTGGGGTGATTTAAAATAAAAACTAATCATTGCTGACATAATGACACGACAATTTATATGTGTATCCAGAATCCCTCAATGACATTTATTTATTTACAGCCAAATCGGCTGAACTGGAGGAGGCCCAACTCCAATAAATTTCGAATGAGGATTCAGAGGTCCCTATGTGTCAGTCAACTATTGACTTTTGGCCAAAACAGTCGATTGTTTACATAGAGAGATCAACAACTTAATTGATTAATGTGTGTTCTGGTAGAATATTGCCGGTGATGTCATCACTGCTGACTTTTTCTTTATTCACAGGTCACATGTATAACAAAACTAAGCTGGAAATTCTTAACCCGGAAGCTTTGAGAATGTAAATAAATATCGTAACAGTTAGTTATTTAAATGAATAAAACAAACTTATTTTTTGAAATATTGTCTATTCCACTAAAGATATATATACATATAACTACCGGTTTCGGCTTTATACCATCGTCAGGTCTAGTTATGAACTAAGTCATATGTATATATATCTTTAGTGGAATAGACAATATTTCAAAAAATAAGTTTGTTTTATTCATTTATTACAAGTTTCCACAATATGTCCGCGTTCCTCAACTTAGAAGTAGTTATTTATTTATGTGTCCTTGGTTTCCGCCTTTGAAATATCTCACGTCTAGCACTGTTTTTTTACCTGTTTTGTTCATCTCAGTTTTGTTATTCAATTGTATCAAAACGCTTTTTTACCCTTGTTATATATATATATATATATATATATGATGTATCCTTAAACATACCAATTAGAGTTTCAATACATACTATCTGAGATCTAAACTCTTAACTGAATATATTTCTAACTATAAATACTCGATTATATACAATGATACAAAATTATATACAATGATACAAAATTAATTACAAACAATTCATAACACTTTTCATAGGAATATATATCGCTTTGTAGTTAGTTATTATGATTCATATCCGGGCTTTATCTTCAAGGTCATATCGCCTACTACCAGTGTGCTCTTTTTTTCACTCTGGTGGACATGAGCGCGACTCTTCTCTGGGAGTCCTAAATTTTGCCTACCCTAAATTTTTATTCACCTAGGGCACGGGTCTTTATCGAGTACCTGACATCGTACAGGCTATGGACCATTGCTTAACGTCCCATCTGAAGGACGGCGTGCTTAAGTTTATTTTACCTCCAATATAAAACATACTAAGAAGAAATATATATACATATAAGCGACACCTTGTAAAATGTATGTAGACGCGAAGAAAAGTAGTCTTAATTTTCGTCTGATTTCGGCTATAATCTAATCAGATCTACGTTAGCGCATGTGACATATTCATTTAAAATTTAAAGTTCATAGCTACAATCATTTTTGACTTAGATCTCTCATAACGTTCCAATTATATACATACTACAAAATCAATTGAAGACTCGATCTCGGTTTATTACACAATTACAATACTTCCTTATACTAAAGGTATAAGAAAGTATAAAAACAAAAAAAAACCCGATGACCTCGTAAACCAATTCCTAAAAAAATTGGGGAAACAAAAATTGCGGAAACTATCTGGTGAGAAAGCCGTGAACTATAAAAATAATAACGGGAATTTTAATAGTCAAAAACGTTTCAGCTTTTTTGGCCATATATATATATTATAAAAAAATAAAGAACTTGTTTAACTTATATATTATCTAATTCCACAAAAATTAATACAGAAACTATACAAAAATATATACACTTCATGTATATATTTTGGAGTCTGTTTTTATTTATTTTATAAGCTTTCCACTAATATCGGCACAGATCGCAGAAATGTTTCCGGCCATACATGTTATCTAAGGATTGCAATCCCTAGATTGGAACTTGATCCCGAAATTTCGTGATTCAACTCTTTCAATCCCGGTATTAACGGGATTGATTAAAATAACATTTAAATATGTATGTAAGTTTGAAAAAATGATTTATGAAAAAAAAAAAAAATACAACTCAATTTTACAATTAACATATTTATGCTGAAAAATATGCCCTTAAGAAGCATAATGTTTCCAAAGAGTTATCACCTAATCTTGACCTCAGCTTGGTACAAAAGCCCTTTCAGCCTCTACACTGGTCGGTGGAATTGTTAGCAATGATGTGTACACAAAGTTTAACTAAAATCCTCTTTTCGAAAACACTCATTTCTTTCTTCAGCTGGCTCTCCAGATCTTCTTTCGTTCCCTTCTGTGAACTTTCTGTTGTAAATGTTTTTATTTCCCGTTTAATTGCATTTTTCATTGATTTTTCGTCATTACGGGTCCGGGAAGTTCTTAACTTAACACTTTTGATTGTATTGTATTAGAAGACGAAGGATACCCAGCTATTTCAAACAGATTTTGGAGGTCTACTGAAGTCTCTCAAATTTACATAAAATCCCTACTTGTCTTATTTTAATATTATACCTTATTGTTATTCCCCTGAAATACATAGATACATTTTTTTAAAGATATAGATAATTAAAAACTTAATAAATACTTGAAATAAATCCAAAAAATCCCGGGATTGAAACATTTCAATCCCGAGTTTGTAAAAAGTGAAATCCTTATTTTTTTAAACTCTAATTTTATCCTCAAAAATATATTTATTTTTATTCTCTTGACTCGACATAATATATTCATAAAGATATATTTCTTGTGAAAAATGAATCATGAAGGGTCTCGCTCGACTGATAAGATGGTGAATTGTGGCTGTAGCCAAGGTCAGGAGGAGGTCTGGGTTCTGAACTGGTCTCCCCCTCCTTTTTAGTCGAACCAACGATCGTTCGACCTCTGGTCAGTTGCCAACCAGCGTTCTCCCTTAGTTCTTTGTTCGTGTGATGCATTATTCGAGATTGTACAACCTATGGGATTTTATCCGCAGAGTTGTGGTAAACTTTTCGGGAAACTATTATGTAAGAAAAATATGTATTTTAAAAATATTAATAATTAAGACAATTGTTTTGAGATTATAAAATTGAAAAATGGACTTTCAACAAGATAGTTAAACTTTTAGTGTTTTATAAAAAGATTCTAAATTCATGCATAATATATATTTATCACAGCATCACTTCTTCCATTAATTTTTTGCATTTTAAAAACAATTACAGACGTTTCTGGAAGTACATCATCAGTATCTATAATTTATCTGTTCTTTATGTTAACATAGAACAGATAAATTATAGACACTAATGATAAGAGTACTTCTCGAAACGTCTATATGTAGATCCTAGTTTCTAAAAAGCAAAAAATAAATGGAAGAGATATTATAATATATAATAATAAAGATAATTTAAGTTATTTCTTATGTTAAATTCATTGAAAAAAATTTGAATGACTTATCCCTCAATTTTATTAGTCGAAAATATATAAAGAAAGTTAAAAATGAATATTTTCTATATTTTATTCGAAAGTGACGCACTAAGAAGACACAGTCTAGTTACGTGCTAGATAGTTTCATAATTGGGGAGCTATGCCCTAATTAATTTTATTTTTGGATTGTGTTTTAAGTTCAATTCAATTTTTTTTATTGTAACAATTTAGATTCAACTATTATACATTTCATTCAAAGTTTTTTTTTATCGTTTACCGTTTGGAATTTGTGTTACAATTTGTCTGACAACTTTACTTATATTGAATACTCCCCCACTAACAAGGTAACATCGCCCTGCCCAACTATGAAGCTTGCATTACTCCATGCACTATTTTTTATTCTTTCTTTGCGTAACTCAAGGAAGCTTTTGCGGATGTTTTTGAGAGCTTAAATTTTGATGTAGATTTCAAAATTTCCTTCAGATCGTTTCAGATCAAAACAAACACTTGTTTGTTCCATGTCTGTCATTGTGTATCTTTGCTTTCTCTTGAACTACTGAACGGATTTTTATGAAATTTGATATGTAAGTTCAATCCAAGAATACCAAGAATGAAATCGAGAAATTGTGTCATGTGTCACCCCTGTAGGATGAAGTTGAAATGTGTGCAGGTTACATTCTTACTTCTGCAGGAAAAATGCCCTCTCGTTACCAATGTTCTAATTCCTTTCTCCAACCAGGGGTTAGGTTAGGTTTCATGCCCGGGCTTTAACTACGAGGTAATATCGCCTACTACCAGAGCGCTCTTTCGTCACTCTGGTGGACATGAGCCCGACTATGGGAGTCCTCAATTTTGCCTACCCTAAATTTTTATTCACTTAGAGTAGGGATTTTTAACGAGTAGGGGACATCGTACAGGCTCGGGACAATCGCTCAACGTCCCGTGCTAAAGTTTGATTTACCTTCCAGATAAAATAAAATAAGGGCCTCGGTCGAGTCCGGATTTTATTTATCGAGACCTCAGTAAGCAAGCACGCATACCAATGAGCTACCGTCTCCTTCTATTTCAGATATATATTTTATTTGTATTCTTAACTAATATCTAATTTCTCTGTACCGTGACCACCTATGATTTGGCCCAAGGTCGGTTGGTGGTATGATGTAAAAATAAAAATTTAGCTAAAAATAAGCTAAGATGCGCTTATGAGGTAAGAATCGTGTTTTAAAAAATTTGGGCGCAGGGCCCCCTGTTGGGATCAGTTTAGGCTAGTTCGTTCCAGGGTATGACCGTTTTTAGAGCAATTGAGGAAGTGACTAATTCTCCTACAAGATGGAATTGGAATGTGTGTGACGACACAGGGCCCTTTTTGGGATCAGTTTAGGCTAGTTCGTTCCAGGGTTTGACCTTCGTTTTTAGAGCAATTGAGGAAGTGACTAATTCTCCTACAAGATGGAATTGGGATGTGTGTGACGACACAGGGCCCCTGTTGGGATCAGTTTAGGCTAGTTCGTTTCAGGGTTTGACCTTCGTTTTTAGAGCAATTGAGGAAGTGACTAATTCTCCTACAAGATGGAATTGGGATGTGTGTGACGACACAGGGCCCCTGTTGGGATCAGTTTAGGCTAGTTCGTTCCAGGGTTTGACCTTCGTTTTTAGAGCAATTGAGGAAGTGACTAATTCTCCTACAAGATGGAATTGGGATGTGGGTGACGACACAGGGCCCCTGTTGGGATCAGTTTAGGATAGTTCGTTCCAGGGTTAGAGCAATTGAGGAAGTGACTAATTCTCTTACAAGATGGAAAATTATGAGGATGTGATTATTTTTTTTATGTTGTAATGTACCAGATATAACAATGACCCGGGCAAGGTTCCTTGGATACAAGGTTTGATTAACAATGGTAGTTATTATTGTCAATCGAAGGAAGAACCTTGCTATGATACGATATAAGAATTGAGATTAGCCTTATCGGATTTGACTTCTGTTACTATAACATTCATTGTTTTAAATATCTGATAAATACGTACAGAGAGGGAGAGGAGAGCGGTTTTCAAATATATTATTTTGTCAATAGCCTAGAACGGAATACGCAAAATATCTAAACCAGAAATAATCATCTTGTATGTGTAAAATCGTCTAAGGTTTTGGATGAGTCAAAAATTACAAATAATTGGTCAGAAATTTGATTTTGTGTTGTGACGGAAATTTCATGTTTTCCGACTATCTTGATTTCAAAAATAAATAAATAAAATATGTCCTGTCTGTGTGGACATGGTACACTTCCATTGTGATGTATGTATCGACACGAAATTTGATATGTGTATCCAGAACCCCATAAGGACCACCATTAATTTTCAGAGAGGGATTCAAATCAAAAAACTCAATAATTGCCAATGTATTGTATATACTGCCATGACATTTTATATTCAAATTCAAAACTCCACAATAATGGCTCTTATTAATTGTCCGCGAAATTGGCCGGAGTGAAGGGGATCATTATTACTAATAATGTAATGAATTTATCGACACAAAATTAGTATAAGAATTCAGATACCACGATTTGGACGGGGAGCGAAATTAATTGATTAATTTTTGCCGGTGACTCATAGTCTTTCTAATTTTCTTTCTTTTAATTCAGCTTAACACTTTCTTGCAGGAAGAATAATTATTATTATATACTTATGTGGTCCTTGCATTTAGGTCGATAGTAAAATATATATGTAAATTTAAGCCTTGAACTGATTTCAGTTATATTTTATTTTTACAATTTTTTTGCTCAGGTTATTACCTCATATTTTATTTAGCAAGGTTTTAGTTGAAAAAAATATAATCATAAGGTAATATTTTCTTAATAAATAGTTATAAACGAATGATTTTTATATACATTATTTTACAATTGAGCTTAACTGTCAAAATTAAACAAATAAAAAATGGTTTAAAAACTTGATAATGCATAAACTAAAGCTGATAACTTTAATTTTATGCTCCTGATGTAATTTGGCGTACTTTTAGAAGAAACCTAAGCCATTTATATACATTTACCCGTCGTATGCTGAAGACCAATATTTAATCAACAAGGATTTACCACTATCAAAAACCGGGACTTATATGCACTAAAAATAGCTAAAATATGCAATATAATAGACCGTAAAAAAGGCTGAAATATGCTGTAAACAAAAAAAAAACGTAAATATGCCTCAATATGCTTAAAAATCTCATCCCAACAAACTTAAAAATGAGGAATTTGGAGCCAGAGCGGACCAACTGGTTGAAACTGAACAGGAAGAAAATGGCAATTGAAAATTGAGTACATTTTGTTTATCTCCATAAATGGGCCCTAAATATTTATTTATATTTGAAATTTTAGAATAGTATTGGATGAGTGATCCCTTTTTGTGTTCTATAAAGTTTTTGAAGGCCGTATGATCCATTGTGACTTTGAAAATATATGCACAAAATATTTGTGGACTAAACTTAAAGTGCTGCTATCTATCACTGAAGTGAAGAAACTAAGTGATCCACGCTGGTTTTGAAAAAGGGGGGAACCTATGCCAACATCAGGAAGGTAATAACTCATTTTCCGTAAAATTGTGGGTTGGTCCGCTCTGGTTCCAAACTCCTCAAATGATCTTATGAGGAAGAAATGTTTCAACTGTCAATAAGTTTAGAAAATATCGCTGCATTTAATATTTTTCAATTCATTTTTTTTATTTATATAAGGTGCATTACATGGAATGTACAAAATAAAATAGTATATTTCAGTATTCTTCTTTATTTGGGCTAACTACCTACATTTACATTTCAAATTTGATGTTATAATGTATGATGTTGTTTTGATAGCTTGGTAGCACAGTTATGCTACTGACAAGCCCAAGTTGGGATAAATGAATTCTGATTCATTTTGATAGCCAATTTATAGAGGAAATATATCAAAAAGTTCAACGGAACATGTCAGCTGTTCTCATCCAGGAATATGAAGTGTCTAAGAGACTACTAAGTTAGCAAAGTAACGTGCTTCTTAACTTAGCAAAAGGCGGACTAAAATTAATTATATTATGTCTCGTGCCCGAGCTTTAAATATCAGGTTATATCGCCTACTACCAGAACCCTCTTTCGTCACTCTGGTGGACATGTGCCTCACTCAACATTGGGAGTCTTAAATTTTGCGTACCGTACATTTTTGTTTACCTAGGGTAGGGGTCTTTAACGAGTACATGACCATACAGGTGTGGGGATCATCGCTTAACGTCCCATCCGAATGACGGCGTGCTCAAGGTCCTCCCTGATAGAAAACCTTCGGGGCTTGTTCGGGTTTCGAACCCGCAATCTTGAGCTCAGTAAGCAAGCACGCTACCTCTGAGCTACTGGCGTCCTCCATATATTTTGCCCTCATTTATATTTGTGAAAATGTATTATTTATTTATTGTGTTCTGGGTGATGTAGTCGAAAAAAATTCCGAATAATAATTGAAACATAAATAAAGTGATTGGAACTCATCTCATTGTTTGCGTCGATTGTCTACGTAACTTGTTTTTTAAAAATGATCATTGTTTTCACTTATTCGATGAGACTCGTGGAAGTAAATAGGATTACATAAGTATATATTTTTACACATATGTTTTCCTTATTATAATAAACAATTGCTCATATACTCTGACAAATTGATGACATGTTTACAAGTAAACTTACAGATAAGTAAACGTTCATTGCACTAAAGAATACAAGCTTTGCAGCTATCAGTGGGGTTCGTTACAAAATACATATTATTATAGTTATATTCCATAAAGAATAATATGAATTAGTAATTATGAAATGTATCATTAAGAAAATAATAATAATAAATATTAAGAATAATCACAATAAAAATATTAAAATAAATAAATATGGAGATGTTTTTTAATAGAAACTAACATTTAAAAGAAATTGTGCAATTAAAATGGAAAACAAAAACAATTCAAAATTATATAAAACAAAATAAGACCTTTGAAAAGGGAGAAATTGTATAATAGTATTAGCCAAATCACAAAAATAAAAAAATTAAATTATTAAAACAAAAAAGTTATAAAAATAAAAAAGTTAAAAAGGAATCGATAGAAAATTTTGATGGATAGATGGTAGTAAAAGAGATTATAAAAGTAAAGGAAAATATTGATAAGGAATATGATTCAAGGTGACAATAAGTCGAAAAATATTGATAAGGAATATGATTCAAGGTGACAATAAGTCGCGGTTCCACCTTATCTTCAACTTTCATGGGGGGTGGTTATGTGGTAAGTGTTGTGAAGATAATGTACATATTTCTGGGTTTGTATTTGTGTAAAGTTTTCTAAAAAAACTGTATGTAAATAGTATATAATAAAATAGAAAAATAAAATGAACTTGTCTTTGGAGCTTAATTTTCCTGCAATTTATTATACTTCATTAGTTGTCAGAAATCATTTCTAAACCTTTAGTGAAAAATAAAAAAAACACATTGATATGATCTTTTTATCTTCTAAACTATCAAAACTCTACTTTGATTTGTAAGATATTTGTTTACCTGGGGATACTCAAAGGACATCCATGGGTGCATGTGGAGATCCGGTGCCCTCTGTTAAGATGACTTTGTCATTACCATATTACAACTTTTGTTCTAGCCAACAATTGAAGTAACATAGAATATTAACTTTTCTTTTGTTTTTTGCAGCTTCGCGGGAAGTAAGCCTTCGCAGTAAACTTGATTCTGAAGGTTCAGCTAAGTCTGCTAGGACTGACGATAACTTGAAGAGTGAAGGTGCAGCTTGCGGTTATTCTGTTGTAGCTGTTGCTCATCAAATGTTAGCTGGTTCGTCTTTTTTAATATTATTTTTTCCTATTTTAAATGTTACTAGATTTTTTTTACAAATATATTGGTGTATGTGTGTACCTTCTTCTTCTGTTATTATCTTCTTGAACAATTTTTTTTCTTATTTATTTGATTTTTAAAATAATAAAAGTGGTCTCAATTAAAAAAGAGTATAAAAATTAGATTTAACAAGAGTTAGAGCATATTTGTATGTGACACAGCATGGAAAATGGAAAACCATTCCCCAAGCCGGAAAAATATTTATTTTCTGGGTATTTTTGATATATACAGTCGAAATGTCCATAATTCCGGAAATTTTTTTGCGGGTCGAAAATAGGGAAAACATTTAGGAAATACTTCTTTAAAAATGTATTTTGAGTCAAAACAACAATTTTCAAAAAAAAATTGGCTAACTCACAATATATTGATGTTATCCAAATACACTTCGAAATAAGAATTTGGAAGAGGAGGGAGGCGCTGTAAAGATTGCCGCTTATGAGAATCATCATAACAAAAAATGTTTCATCTTGGTAAAGAAAGACGTTATGAAATGATTTTTCCTTGTGGTATCAGAAATAGTCAAGTAATTATTATTTTTTTAAAGTTACTATATAAGAAATAATTATATTATTACAGCATCACTTCTCCCATTTATTTCTTTTGCCCTAAAAAGTAGCAAGAAAAGCTTTAACTATTGTGTCAATCAGAATCATCTTAAATTTATTATTTAAATATTAAGTATCTCCTTACACAACCCAAAAAGTAAAGAAATTACTTTATTTTATTAGTTTTCTTTAGCAAGGAGAAACAATTTTTATTTAAAGTACTAAAAACATGATTTTTTAATATAATTAAATAAACTATTAATGGTACACTTTTACTGTGATTCAGCGCCTCGCGCCTCTTCTAAAATGCTTCTTTTGAACTGTATTTGGGGATATTTTTTGAAAGACACAAAATGATTGAAAAAAAAGGTTTTTATGATATTTCTCAATAAATTTTAAGGTATCATTTCCTGACCCCTGTCGCACTTCGACTGGAGTACTCTGTACCTATATATAAATAGGTCTCTTTGATAAGAATTATATATTCTTTATATATCTTTGAAATGTGAGCAGCAGATAAGGAGTTTTCGTAAAGAGAAAAAAGATAATGATACAACTGGCAATAACAACTGCGAAAAGTGGAAAAATATTTATTAATATAGACCTTGTTAGTTATTGTGACTCATATCGCCTACTACCAGAGCGCCTAACCCTTCAATTTCTCCTTGAATGTAGTATATATAAATTTTTATGTATGTTAATTAATGTTATGTGCTTCAAGCTTGTTCATTTTTTTTATCTATTTTCAAGTGTTAGATGTTCTCTTATGCTTCTTGTTGACCATATAATTGCTTATAGGATTTTTTTTTTTTTTATTTATTTATTAGATAGCTTTTTTCTCTTTGTTTATTTTTATTTTATATATTATTTGAATGTGTAGTACGCTTATTTTAATTTTTTTTTTTATTATTATTATTTAAACCCTTGAAGAAAGGAACGTATCGGGTGAGAAGCTTATGGTGCCGGGTAGTCAGCGTGTGAGAAGGAACAGCAAATCGCTACCCGCCAGTCCTCTGTCATCACCAAAGCTGGCCAAGAGGAACCCTTACTTCACTTCTGTGCTCTTTGGTATGACATCTGCCTTTTATCCATACACAACACCAAATAGTTATCTCACAATTTTCATAGAGGTCTAATATTTTTCACTGATGTGTGGTGTCCGGATAGAGTCTGGGGAAAGAAAGATGAAAAAAACAACAAAAAAAACATTAAAAGTCGTCGGTGAATCACCAGTGTACTTCCCCAGAACAAATTAATAAAATAAGTTTTCGCTCTCCCTTCAAAACCAATCGACGGTTTAGACTAAAAATAGTTGACTTACTTGGCGGTTTCTGAATCTGCGTTTTTAGGGTTTTTGAGTCGAACCCTCTCCTCTGATCTCCTCTATCCGCCAATTTCGTCGTTCTTATAGGGCTTTGAATACACATACGAAATTTCATATCAATACATTCATTGCAACGGCAGTTATTAGAGTTTTGTGTTAAACCTCCCCCTCCCCATTGCCTAATTTGGCTGAAAATCAATAGGTGTCGTCCTTATGGGATTCTGGATACACAAATAAAATTTTATGTCGATACATTCATCCTATCGGGAGTTTTCATGTTCACAAACACACATTAACAGGATTTTTTTTTTTTTTTTTTCATATTTGGTAACAGGGGATCGGAAATACGAAATTCCGGTGAAAACTCAACATCGAATTTTTGCTCGATTGCACTGTTGTCTTCCCACTGTTTTATTTTTGACCTGAATCGGTAGTCCTTTAGCCTCCAGAGTAGTCCTTTAGTCTGTACGCTGTACAGGTGAGATGTGCTACTGATGATGACACTGTTGCATTTATACCAGGTTTTGGTCAAAAATAAAATAGTGGGAAGACAACATTTTTTATTTCTATAAGAAATCTCGTCCCACAACATCTTACTATCACATATGTCCTCCATACTTCTTATGGCTGGGGAAGTATTAAAGAAACGCAGTATAATCGCAACAACAATGGCGAGGGGGAGGGGGGGGTTGCAGGATCGTTGGTTGTGGCTTTTGTTACTGTTGGCATTAACGACCTTTCGTGTGATCTGATTCATTAGGGAAAGCGATTTGAAAGCATTTTTAAAAGATGAATTAATTTAAATTTATTACATAAGATAAGGATAAATCGTATTAATATGACATATTATGTGTTGATTGGTAATGATTAACGAGAAACAATAATATAAGGGTCAAAACCAATTTGACATTACCGAGGGTCAAATTAAAAAAAAAAAAATCTAATCAGTCTATCTCCTGTTTGTACCAAAGGTCGAATATGATAAAAAGCCGTACACGCAGAAGAGGCGGATCATGAATTGTTTACAATTTTGGTACAATGTAGTACTCGTTGAGGTAATTGTGTTCAAAATTTTTCGTCGGAATCTTCGGAACATCAAGATATGTAATTTACATATACAAATTTCAAAAGTGATTTTTTTAAATTTTTTTAGTTTTATTGGCTTTCCACTATATCGACACGGATCGCAGAAAAGTATTCGAATATTGATTTTTAATCCAAATTGTATTGGTTTTGGAGGGAGAGCGCAAATTTAGTCGATTGATTCGTTTTGGGGAAGTACTTTTTTTCGCCGATTGCGTCTTATTAAGTAATGAAAAAAGGCAATTAATATTTGAATAGTCAATCTGTATAATATATATTATATCAACTAAGAAAATGTATTTAAATAGATTGCGAATTGAGCTGCGCACTGAGAAAATAAGGAACAAATACTACGCGAAAGATTTAGGTCATTTGTATTTGTTCTCCAATATAGGACACTATTCAAACGTTCATGAAATGAGTACATGTTCCATTTTGCACTGGAAAATTGAACGATGGTTGAGTTCTAGTGGATCTGCCGGGTCAACATCCTGTACTATTGGAAAAATATAAATAGTTATCCACCTGTAGTGTAGATTATTTTATTTAGTCACAGAAACATTCCTATACTCAGCGGTATGGCTTATCTGTGGCAATAGGGGTTTGATTCTCTTTGTCGACAGCACTAGAATAAATTCGAAAAAACAGAATCTCATTGTAACGTTACCGCAATATAGAACAGAATAAAATAGATTGTGACTCATTCCCGGGCTTTAACTACAAGGTCATTTCGCCTACTACTCGAGTACTCTTTCATCGCTCTGTTGGACATAAGCCCGACTCTACTCTGGGAATCCTAAATTTTGCTTACCTAGGTTTATTCACATAGGATAGGGAAGGGTCTTTAACGAGTTCCTGACATCTTACAGACTCGGAACCATCGCTTAACGTCCCATCCGAAGGACGGCGGGCTCAAGGTTTCTTCTCTCTCCTCTCAGATAAGAGGTTTAGAACCCGCGATCTTGAGTTCAGTAGGCTAGCACGCACCTCTCAAGTTACTTGCGCCCCTCTTCAAATTAAATATATTTGTGTATAATTATTTTATGGACTGACCTAGGTTTGAATATAATAATAATAAAATAATTGCATGCGAAAGAAATATAGCCCAAATTAGCAACAGAGCACCAGACACCAGGGTTAATTTCACATTTTTTTAAATGTATCAAATATGTTGAGAAACGCGGGCTTATTGTTGAAACGTAAAGTATAACAACTTTTTTTGTTGAAAAATTTGTCTATTCCATAAAAAATGTACAATAATACTATCGGTTTCGGTATTACACCATCGTCAGGTTTAGTTAGAAACTAAGTTGGCTGAGTGCGAACCGTTCTTATAGGTAAATCAGGTAGGTAAGATAGGGGTTGGCATATATACAATATTTCAAAAGTAATTTATTTATTTTAATGTATGGCACGAACTTGCCTGGTATCTTGCTGTAAGTACACTCGCCTCACACCCCTGACCCTCTTTATCCTGATTTTATACAAATACCGCGAGTTATACGAAGATCCAACCAACAAACAGATTATTGTCTGTTAGTTGGTTAGTTCTTTTGTGTTGTCACTCAGATAATGCGAAATTATCTTATAAGTTTTATCTGTTGGCTCATGGCTCTTCTTTTTTGTGACGTTAAATTAGTGTTGTTATATTAGTCTCATCAGATAATTATTATACCTATATATTACGTCTTTAATTTATCTTTATCAATAAAAAAAAGCGAATTAAACGTTCCATGGTATTGATTTTAATTAATGATGTAAAATAATTTAATATTATATGTACTGACTGGGAGTGGAATCCAAATAGGAATATCCAATTAACCATATTAATTATTGAAGTACGGTTCCTCTGTAAGTTATATGGAGTAGGGTGGCCGTAAAAAGTAAAAAGTTCGATTTTTCAAAGTCCCCATCCAAATTCTTGTGTAGTTTGACGAAAAAAATTAGTATTTTTAATATAAAAATCTAAAAATACATGAATTATGGGTTTTCGGGGTCGCTGAAAACGAATTTCATATTAAAAAATTAATAATCCTTAAAAATGAATCATCGATTCGAAAATTTTTTTTCATTTTCGTCAATTTTTGTACGAGTTTTTTGGGAAATGTGACTGTCAAAAAAAATTGTTTAATATGAAATTCGTTTTCAGCGACCCCGAAAACCCATAATCCATGTATTTTTAGATTTTTATATTAAAAATACTAAGACCTACACTTAAAAATATGTAAATGTTCAAAAACCCCATTTAAAACACGTGCTAAACTTTGACCGCCCACAGGGCCAGGTTAATTCATTCAAAAAAATCTGAAAAAATTCACAAAATTTTTTTTCGTCAAACTACACAAGAATTTGGATGTGGACTTTGAAAAATCGAACTTTTTACTTTTTACGACCACCCTAATATGGAGGACCATTCCAAAATATTGGAGAACAAAAATAAGGTAAAAATAATAAGAGAGACAAAGTTTGAAAAATATAAAAGAATATAATAAACAAAAGAAAACCTTGGAAGATGCAGTTGGCCAACTGAAAATATAACAAAAAACATAGGCTAAATATAACTAAACTTAGTATTTGGGGACAAAAATATAACCTTTAAAATATAAATAAAAGTTCATAAAATTGGTAAAATAATAATGTTTTTATCGGTTCCGATGGGGTGCCTTCTACGTCGCTCTGAGATGAGAGGGCAGCTAGATAGTGAGATGATGGTTGTGATGGGATGCACCGTCTGGTCATGGGAGCGCTCAGCAGGCAGATAAACGTACGATGCGCTCTTGGTGGCTCCTAGTAGGCTACTGACCGACTTAGATAGAGCCTGCTTTAGTAAATATTAGGAGATGTAGGCTTAGTAGGGAGAAGTCTGTAAACAAGTTCGACTTCCTTCCAATGTAATTATAAAAATACTAAAATGAAAAAAATGGTAACATTTAAAATTAATGCCGAAAAAATTAGCTTTATTTAAAGTCCCAGTCATGGGTAAATAACATTTCAGTTCTTATTATGCTAAAATACATAATGTTGCGAAGTCTTGAGCGCCACTTACTCGAACGATGGATGAGATTAAATTACGTTAGTGTGGTTTATGAAATTAAGTAGTTGAAATGATAAGATAAATTTTATTTACTGTTTACTCCAATTATACAAAGCACAAAGGAAACTATATCGGTCAGATATACAATGTTGATGTTACAACGAAATGTCATTTTTTCCCGTCCCCCTGATCAAAGAACAAGAAAGATAATGTTTTTTCCTTTAATATATATATATATAATACGTTATCACAGCACCACTTCTTCTTTTTTTTGCCTTCTTAAAAACAGCAATTATAGACATTTCGGGAAATACTCCCATCATCAGTATCTATAATTTATCTGTTCTTTATCTTAACTATTCCTTCTGACAAAACTCTTCCTTTTAATGAATATATTTATTGATTCGACCTCTATATTTTGAGGATTTGACTTGTTTAAATATAGAAGTCGACTCAATAAATATGTTGTACAAAAGGAGGATTCTGATTGACAGAAGAAGTGTAACATAAGGAAACAGATACTTTATAGGCACTGTTGGGAGGTACTTCCCAAAACGTCTGTAGTTGCTATTTTTTGAGAAGGCAAAAATTAATAAATAGGAGAAGTGATGCTGTAATAATATATTGTATCGTGGGCTTACAAAAGAAAGGCACTAAGTCCTGACATTTTTATCATCATTTTTTTAATAAAATCTATTTTGTATGAGTAAAACATGTAAAAAACCCAAAACATATACTTTTTTCACTTAAAGTAATTGGTCACACCAAAATAATTTGTAACATAATTAAGAAAGGGGTTTGAATATTAAAATTGTCCATAACTCAAAATCATCTTTTCAGAATTACTGTATTTGGCTTGTAGTCCCACGATGTATGAATTCTCTTTACACAACCCAAAAGTAGCTTAATACATAATAATTTCATTAATAGCAGTTCTTAAGGTTATCAATCACTATTATACAGATAGGTAAGTTTAGTTGTACACTTTTTTACATATTTGTACTCTAGTTATGGCATGTATATTCGTTAGTTATTAGTATATATATTTTTTTTTGTTCTATTTTTCCAATTATGCACACTGATACACATAATTTATGATGAGAAATAAATTTAAGCGCATGATCATTCTAAGCATGAAATATTTTTTATTACATTCTTTAATTGTTTCTTGTCTTTTTATTTTAATATGTGATAACCTGTAATAAGTGAAACAGACAAGACCGACATATTCGTAGCCATAGGGCTCTGTATTGCCTATGGTGGTACAATAGCCATCCTTATTACGTTTCCAACAAAACCCTCCATACTGATTTCAGCATTCCTCTGGTCACCGAAGTAGCCAAGTCCAGGTACAAATGTTATTTTCCTCCCTTAGTTCCCACAGTAATCCTCTAATCCGTGCCCTCCATCTTGCCATACTTCCCCAACGACGCCTTAAGCACAAATGGCCTAGAGACCTCCTTAGTAGCACCAGTGACAGTAATTATAAATGAGTGCAACTCAGTGCCTAGGGAGAGTCAACACTGAATGATTTCTCCCCTCTTGACATATTTTTCATCTTTAGCAAATTTGTTCGTTGTATGTACTACTCGTATTTTTACAGTCGTAATTTTACTTAATTGTAAAATAAAAATAAAAAATGTGACTATTATAGGACTTTCTTATACCAACCACTCTCTCCTTTCTCAAAATTATTTCATTCTGGCATTACAGAGTATAGGAATGTCTACTCTGAAGATTATTCTGTACAATGAGACAAAATGAAATGATTTTGAGAAGGGGAAGGGGAGAGGAGAGTGATCTATAAGCGTTGTTGGTATAAGAAAATCCTGTAACGGCCACATCACATATATTTTTCTTAATTTATATAATTTTTCAAATAAACTACCAATATATAAACTATATTTTAAAGCTCGTTGCTATGATTGAAATATTACTTACATTAGATACATTCCTTATAGACATTTAGTTTACATTCTTGGGGGGCTATATATAAGTTTTGTCGTATTGATCCTATCTCAAATCTGAAGGCTTATTAGCGATTGGAAATTTTATAAGGAACAATTTTGGTAAGAACCATTTTTTCGATAGGACTAACAGTTTTCGGGTAAATCATGGAAACGACTAAAAATATGTGTTTCAAAACTACATTTCAAGATGGTTTTCGGCACGTATCTCGAAAACCGGACGATCTGTAAAAAATCATATTTCATATAAATTATATATTTTAGTATGCTCTACAACTATTACTTAAAAAGAGTTTTGGGGGTGACTCCTTCTTTCCAAATTTCAAGTGCATAACCACAATCGTTTTTGCGGTAGAGAGCTCACAACTTTTCAATCACACATACAGACAGACAAACACACACACAGACATCATCGCGAAAATTAATATAATATTAATAGTTAAAATCAGTTGAAACCTCGATCTCGGATTTTCGCACGAGTACAATATACTTTCTTATACTATAGGGATAAGAAACTAAATATTTACAAATTTCCTTTTAGGATCGACAGAGAAGGTGTCTAGTGAGAAGAGTCCCCCCTCACTGGGGAAGGGCACTTCGATGGAAGGCTCTGCAGACGATCTTCTGGGTCGACTGGACTCGGATACATTCGCCAACCTCCGAGCTCCCTCTCGCATCCTCCGTGCCAAACCCTCCGAACTTCGCGAGATGAACTTTTGGTCCCCCACCTCTATGTAATAGACCCCACAACACCTGTAACTCTTCAATCACGTATGAAATAATCTTTATGCCCCTGTTTGTCTTACAGCTATAACATAGTAACATTTTTTTATTTTTTTTTTTGTAAAACTTGGCAATAATTTTCTTGTGATTGAAAAAAAAATCAGGCTTAATCTTAAATTGTTGTGATTTATTCTATTTTATTTAAGGTATCTATATAAATATAATTATTTTGCTCATCATGTTGATAATCATTACTTCATATCATAAATTTAAGCAATATTTCATGAAATTTATCCATTAATTATTTAAATCTTCAACAGATTAGTTATAATTTTAATTATCATATATTATGTACTATAATTTTTTATATATGGCTGCCCTAGGTCTCAAATGAGTCATTTGACTAAAAATAAATAAGTTTATCAGTAAAATTCAGATCTTTTATTTAATTTTTATTTCAGAAATTGAAACAAAATTTAAAATATACTAAATTGCGTTATAATAATAAAAGATTCTTCTGGTCTAGGGCAATGATATTACCACTTATTGTGCTATGAAAAAAAATATATATATTGACTATGAATTTATAATTTACATTATAATATGATATTTTCTGTTAATGTATTGCACTTTGCTATGTGCGTAATTAGTCTGTGTAACGTCCCCTATATATATATTTTTTTAAATTTATTTATTGTTATTTTTTTTAATTTGATGACAATCTGTACATTTATTTTGTTTATATGCTTTTTGTCAATCGGGGTTTAAATGTTTGTTGCATATGTCTTTGAAGTGATTCGTCTTACACAATTTTAAATGTTATCATTCTTAATTTTTTTTTAAATTTAAGATTACAGTTTATAATATAATTTATAAAAACAAAAAAAATAAGTTTTTTTCTCTTGCCTTTTTTTTTTAATGTAACATATTCTAATAATTATTTTTGTAGTTTAGTTTATTTTTTTCTTTTCTTTTTCCAGTATTATTTTTATTTTAATATTTATTAGCGTTATATATTTTGTGCGGCTACCAATTTATTATGTGATCGGGCATTGTATAATTTTGGAAAGTAAGAAAAAGAAAAAAAAAAAAATTGAAAAATGTTAAATAAGAAAAAAAAAAAAAATCCTTCTGTAACTTTGGAAAAGACATGTTTTCTTTCTTTATGCTTGTTATTTATTTACCTAGTCCACATTAGGATAGATACTATTAATTTTTAGTTATTTGTGGCTCATGCCCGGGCTTTAATTACAAGGTCTTATCGTCTACTACCCGAGAGCTCTTCGTCGCTCTGGTGGACATGAGCCCGACTACTGTGAGAGTCCTAAATTTTACCTACCCGAATTTATTCAAGTAGAGTTAGGGTCTTTAACGTGTACCTGACATTGTAAAGGCTCAGATCCATCGCTTCATGTTCCATTCGAAGGATAGCGTACTCAACGTTTTTTCATCTAAGGGCTTGTATATAACCTGTTGCTTAAGATAATATATTGTGACGTTTTTATTGTTCATGACTTTATTAAAAATATTTAACTAATATCACTGCCACATATGGTCATAACAGGACTTTTATACCAACAACTTTTTTACAGAACACTTTCCCTCCTTCATCCTCTCAAATTCATTTCATATTGGCGTTAGCTGTTTTCTTTGTTTCATTGTACAGCGCTTATATATCCAGTAATACGAGTACGAAATGAATTTGATTGGATTGATGAATTTGAGAGTGGTCTCTACAAAATTGATTATGGCCGTATCACATATTTTTTATTTTTTACCTTTTTAATAAAAACTACCGATAATAAAAATATATTTTAAAATTAGTTTCTATGAGTTACAATTTAAACATTACTTAGGAATAATTCCTACAGAAATTTATTGTACAACTTTGTTGCGCTTTAACTTTATTCGTATTAAGGAGGAGAGCTGAGGCTTGTGATCGAATAAAACAAACTTCTAGAATTTCTGCCAAGTTTTCGGGACTGAGTGCCTTCTTCAGGGTCTATATTGACATATATAAATTACTGAGTTAATGTATGGTTAGGTTAGGTTTTATGACTCATGCCTGTGCTTTAACTACGAGGTCATATCGCCTACTACCAGAGCGCTCTTTCGTCACTCTGGTGGACATGAGCCCTACTCTCACTATGGGAGTCCTAAATTTAGCCTACCCTAAATTTTTATTCTCCTAGGGCAGGGGTCTTTAACGAGTACCTGACATCGTACAGGCTCGGGACCATCGCTTAACGTCCCATCCGAAGGATGGCGTGCTTAAGTTTATTTTACCTCCCAGATCTTCGGTCGGGTTTCGAACCCACGTTCTTGAGCTCAGAAGGCAAGCACGCATACCACTGAGCTACCGGCGCCCTCTGAGTTAATTTATGTTAGATTTGAGTTACAGGCATAACATAATTGGGACAACAACAAACACAATAAAATTATTTACACCAAAACAAACAGAAATATATCTAAACAAAAACACTTATAAATTAAATTACGGGGTTAGATTCAAAATGGTCCAAGTGACATTTTTGAAAAATTTTCGTGCATACCGAATCGAGTACAAAAATGACAGTACAAGTGAAATCCTAGCCAGTGCTGAGATCTAGTGGCAAATCACTTACACCATTTTTGGTGACATAAACCAACTTAAACGTATCAATAGTGACCTTGAAATTAAGATTTTTTTTATTCAGTTTCATTGGTTGCTAACAGCAACTTTCACCATAAAAGCAGAAGACAAAATATTTCCGGTTTCGATAAATTATCGATTTTTTAAATCAGTTAAGAACTTAATGCACAGTTTCTTCAAAGTTTTAAAAATGTCACTTAGACCATTTTCATTTTAACCCCGTCAAATATAAACGTATATCCTGAGTGAAAATTTCTGCAACAAAAACAAATAATATGATATCTAAACAACGAACATCCTCAGCAAGCAGAAGTTTTAAAATAATAAAATATAATATTTTTAAACAAACAGACCAAAATGTGATGTCACATATAAAATAAGGAACGTTAAGTGATGGTCCCGAGCCTGTACGATGTCAGGTACTCGTTAAAGACCTCTGCCATAGATGAATAAAAATGTAGGACTCCCACAGTAGAGTCGGGCTCATGTCCACCAGAGTGACGAAAAAGCGCTCTGGTAGTAGGCGATATGACCTCGTAGTTAAAGCCTGGGGAGTCATAATAACTAACTAAAATAAGGAATCACAAAAAACAACCTACATCTTTCACGAATCTAGTATACACCAGACTCAGTGCCGAAAACTTGGCAGAAATTCTACTAGTTTGTTTTATTTGACCACAAGCCTGAAATCTTATTACATTGTTGGTTAATCCCGCTCTAATTGATTTATTTGTATTGGTCCTATCTCAAATTTAAGGGGATTTTGTTTTTTGGAAATTTATTATTAAGGAACATTATTGGTGAGAAGCAAACTTCTTTTAAAAAATGGGTTTCAAGATGTAATTTTAGAACGGTTTTCGACCTTCAAAAAATTGTATTTCCTATGAAATGTGTCAGTTTTATCTACAATTTGTATTTGAAAAAAAATTTTGATAGTCAAAATAAATAAATAAAATCAAAAAATAAATAAATAAAATCAAAAATTTTGATAGTCAAAATATAAGCGGTATCTTGGAAAATTTTGGCCCCGAAATAAAGTAGCCTTAGTTTTGTCCCTTTTCGGCCAAAATCTAATCAGATATGTCCGCACATGTGACATATTCATTCAAATTCATCATTTTTGGATTTTTAAATAGTATATGAAGAGGATCCGACGAGTGCAGGAGGTTGTTAGAGGTAGGGGTTCGTTTGAGGACAGTATGCAGGATGATGGGTGTGGCAGAAGACATGAGGCAATGCTGAGAAGGTACAAGGTCGAGTTGAAGACGTCTTGGGTAATACTCGCTAGGCGTGGCTCCCTCCTTCGCTCCTCACTCTACTACGGTTCTTGTTATTTCTCACTGTCGTTCAAGTGCAACACATTTACCCAAAGTAAAAGACGGCAAGTAATGCATCGTTTTCATCGCCATCAGATCAGGAGCACTATTAATTTGGTACTAATGGTATCAATGGTTTTAAAAAATGTGTACAATTTTGCAGATTATTCTGGACTACATTTTACGTTCACAACAATTGCTGCTAAAATGAACTTAAATTTTTAAATGTAAATAAAGAAATGTATGTTTTGAGGGTCAGAGAATACGAATATCAAATTATTTAGTTAATAGCAAATTAATAACAATTATAATTAAAAACTTATTTAAGGATGATCTATCTTTTTAAAATTTCGTTATAAGGGTATAATCTTGCGCATATTGATGACGCCGGTAGGTCAGAGGTAGCGTGCTTGCTTATTGAGCTCAAGATCGCGGGTTCGAAACCGGGCCGAATTGCATTGTTTTTTTTATCTGTAGGGTGAAAGATCCTTGAGCACACCGTCCTTCTCATGGGACGTTAAGTGATGGTTCCGAGCCTATAAGATGTCATTGAAACCCCCCCTACCTTGTTGAATATATAATTTAGTGTAGGCAAAACGAATCCCACGCTCATGTCCACCAGTGACGAAAAAGCGATCTAGTAGTAGGCGATATGCCCTCATAGTTAAAGCCGGGACATGAGTAACAATAACTAACTCTGCCGCATGTTTTTTTTGGATTGGAACATGGAAGTCGTGTATGATTGTCCGATTTTTTAATTCCTAATAGTAAATTAATAATACGTGACAAGGCCATAACAGTACTTTCTTATAACAATCACGCTTTTACAGGTAACTTTCTCCCCTCCCTAAGTCATTTCATACTGGGTATATGACAGTAATGTGTTGGCATCAGCGGTTTTCTTTGTTTCATTGTAGAGCGTATTTATGAGAGTCTTATACCCAGTAACGCCAGTTTGAAATTATTTTGGGAGAGGGAGGGAAAGTGATCTGTAAAAGCGTAATTGGTACGGTATAAGAAAGTCTTACGACCACGTCACATGTATTTTATTTTTTATCCTTTATATTAAAAAACTACCAATATTAAAAATATATTTTGTAATTCGTTGCTATGCGATACAATTTAAACATTACTTTGAAATACATATTTTGAGGGCGCCGGTAGCTCAGTGGTATGCGTGCTTGACTTCTGAGCTCAAGGTCGTGGGTTCGTAGCCCGACCGAGGCCCTTAGTTTATTTTATCTGGGAGGTATAATAAACTTAAGCACGCCGTCCTTCGGATGGGACGTTAAGCGATGGTCCCGAGCCTGTACGATGTCAGGTACTCGTTAAAGACCCCTACCCTAGATGAATAAAAATTTAAGGTAGGCAAAATTTAGGACTCCCACAGTAGAGTCGGGCTCATGTCCACCAGAGTGACGAAGGAGCGCTCTGGTAGTAGGCGATATGACCTCGTAGTTAAAGCCCGGGCATGAGTCATAAAACCTAACCTTGAAATACATATTTCCTTTCCAAATTTACTCATCTTTGGTGCCCTTTAACTTTGGTCGAGTTGGTTCTGTTCCAAACCTGAAGGTACATTAGCAGTTCGAAATTTTATGAGGAACATTTTTGGTAAAAACCAATTTTTTGATAGGACTAATCGTGTTTGCGTAAATTAAGAAAATCAGGGCGGTTTTCGCCATGTATCTTGCAAAAAGAGCGATTTTCAAATAGTAGTATATCCCTAGGTGTGTATCCCACTGTTCCAAGCTGAAGTATTTGCCATCCTTGGGTGCGCCTGGCTCCTCAAGAGACGGAACATCAGGGGAGGGCGAATCTTAATACTGTCCGACAGCCAAGCAGCGTTGCAAGCTGTCATAGATTCCAGAATCGTCCTGGAATGCCTTCCAACACTGGAGTCCCTGACGGACCAAAATAGAGGAGTTGAGATGGGTGCCAGGTCATCAGGGGTTTGAGGGCAACGAAAGGGCTGATCAACTGGCCCGGCCAGGAGCTGACAGAGAACCTATAGGACCGAAACCCTTCTGAGGGATCTCTAAGAGCCCCGCAAGGGCGGCAATAAATGGTTGGCTGACCAGGACACTCATCCAGTTCTGGAGCGGGGTCTCAAAGCAAAGACATTCAAAACACTTTGTAGCGGAACTCTCAGAGAAAAGGAGCCGAGAGCTCCTGAGTATGAGCAGAATGGATCTAAGGACACTGTCGTATGAACAAACACCTATACAATATGGACATCGCTAGAAGCCCTCTATGCAGGAAATGTGACTCCGGTTCATATTCTGAGCCACCGCACTGGAGCAGAAGATTTTACTGCTTCGGGTCTGCCATAACGGAACCGAAGTAGGTAATGGAAGGAACCTGCAGCAGAATCCTGGACTTTATTAAAGATATGGTGCTGCTGTAGGGACCAACACACAGAGGGCACACAATAGGCCTACTCTGGCCGCGGTGACACAATCAGCTCTCGAAAAAAAAAATAAAAAAATAGCGAGGGGATGAACTAGGAACCTTTCTGTGTTTAACTTGACAACATGGCTGACATTTACTTCATTCGAATTATATAATCACTCATAATAGATTAACCTTTGATTGATTAATGAAACAACTCCGGAATTGTTGGCAAACAATTTTCCAATTTATTTATTTTGTTATTAATAAATAGCAACGGAAAACTTTTACAGAGATAATCATGTTTTTTTTAGGGTCAACTTGCGTTACTCGCCTTCTATCTAATTAAAGATAACTAAATGCTGGTTGGAAATTTTAGGTTAGGATAAGAACCACACTACAAACAGGTTGACCTTATTAAACCTTCGATTATAACAATTTCATCAGTGTTATTAAATCTTGAAGTAAGTGTTGCCTCCATCTTCAGATATACGGGGCAAAAGTTTCAATTGAATTTAAATGTCAGACACAAACTAACTTATTGCGAAATGTGTTATTTAATGGATCTGAAGGTTGTAGGTTAAAGCTTTGTTTTTGTGAATTTTAAATTGGCTGTCCTAGAACAGAAGTATTATATGGCTCCACTATCCACTGCATCTAGTCCTTAATGCCATGGATTGCCATCTGCGGCACAATTCCGAGCATACTTTTTTTTTTTTTTTCTTTTTATAAAGACAGCACTGAGAGTTGACATATTTAAGAACGGAACAGAGGGTGTCTGTAGCTCATTGGTATGCGTACTTGCTTACTGAACTCAAGTTCGCGGTTTTGAAAACCGACCAAGACTCCTTATTTGGGAGGTAAGATAAACATAAACACGTCCTCTTTTGGATGAGACGCTAAGCGATGGTCCCATGTACGATGTCAGGTACTCGTTAAAGACCCTTACCCTTATTGAAAAAAATATAGGGCAAGGAAAATTTAGAACTCCCAGAGTAGAGTCTGCCTCATATCAACCAGAGCAACGAATGAGCGCTCTGGTAGTAGGTGATATGACCTTGTAGATAAAGCCCGGGCATGGGTTATAATAACTGAGAGACGACATATTTAAGAATGGAAGAAGAGGTTATATAATGTAATAATAAATTAATTAGGATAATGGAAATTATTTGTATATAAATGCGATAAAAAAAAAAAAATGTCCTATACTTGGTCCGATTCTCACTCGTTTCCAAATTACTGAATTTAAAAATTTTTTTTTTTTACATAGAAGTTAGTTTTTAAACAATAAATCGCTTTTACTCAGCTATTCTCCACTCCAAAATTAATTTTGATAGCGCCATCCGAAAGCTTGTTGAATTTTCTATAAAAATTTGTATCCATTGTCTGAAACCTTTACATAATCCGCACAACCGGGAGGGGGGGGGGGGGGGGCACGCGCCCCCCCTGACCAGAGCAAAAAACCAAGATAAAAATTAAATAAACTAAAAAAATAGTTTTTATTAGAAATGGATTGCTTGCAAGTTACCAATAGGATCTTCAAATTTCCCGTGCGTCTGATTCCTAAATCAGCAATCAGCTGTTACATAAATGTGCATGAACAAAACAAGTCATATTACATTTATTTAAATATATATGAATTCGATCATTTGATTTCCTCGCTCAAAATCGTCATTTATGTTATACTTTATGCTCTTAAAGCTGATTTTCCATGCGCAGTAAAAATGCAAAGAGCAGTAGCAGCAAATGCACGCTATTGGATGTGAGTCATTGTCTGGAACGCTACTGCGCACAACTTCTAAAAGGTTGAAAAAAAAAGCTTCTTTTAACTCTGCTAAATTTAGACAAATTTCACAGTAGCTTCTTTAATCATTAAGCTTTACCCGGTACATTCATTATATCGGGAGTTATCGTGTTCACATACAAACACAGACAGATTTTTCATTTATGGCATCAGGGGATCGGAAATATTCCGGTGAAAACTCTGAATTTCTGATCGATTACATAACTTCTACTATACTTTGTATAACAGAGGAAGTAAAAAGATCGGCTTTAGTTAAAATAGAGAATAAAAATGACTTTTTTCTATTTAAATATCAATTTATACTGTTTACAGGTATAGGATTCAGGAGCGGGAAATTGGCTCTTTTGAGGCTACCGAAAACCTGAAACTAGCCTTACACTAGATATTATTATCTATACATTTTATTATTCATAGCATACAGCTACTAGCTTTATTATTATATAATCACAATAAAGAATCGTGTTTCATATCCAAAAAAACATTATTTGATACAAAGCTTTCATTTTTATTTTTCGGGCAGCATCCACACCTTAAAGGTCAGTCGAATGTACATTATGGTTTTATTGATTAATTTATAATATATTAATATATATGTATTTATTTTATTTTTTTAATATAATAATGTATTTATTTTATTTTTTTATAGTTACATTGTTTTCTTTTTCTTTTCTATATCTCGCACATTGGGACCTGATGAAGGGACGTAAGAGCGTCCCGAAACATCGTTGGGATAAAGACTCTTCCAAAGAGTTTTTTGAAAAATAGTTATCTTAATTTTTGTTAAATTGAAAAATGTGTCTACTTATTATAAATTTATGTATGTATTAATTTTTTTTAAACTCATATATTTTTAAGAATTTATTTATTCAGTTTTTATACGTGTGTTAGACCCAAGTAGTTATGAATCTAATTTATAAGCTATCTTAATGTATAAATTCTTTTGACGTATCCTCCTAATACCATGTATGGTTTAACGAAAATACATTTATTATTATTATTCATAGCATAAGCTCTGTAAAAAAGAAAAAAAATGTCTGAAGAAGTGACATTCCCCGCTCGCATTGTATTTTAATGTTCACCCTCGAAGATTCCATTTCTCCATTTATGCTTGTATGGAAGTCGATTGTGTAAGAAAATTGAATGATCATATTTTATATTTAGGTCACATATGACCATAAGAATACATGGATGGAGTTCAATAATTGGAAAATTGTCGGGGCACATCATATTGGAGACATCTGAATGTAGGCTTTAAATCCTTTATGGGCATTAGAGCCATTTTGGGTTTTTGTTGAGCAAGCCTGCTTTTCTAATATGTATTTTTTAAACCATCATTTTGTATCAAATGGTAAAAGATGAGAAATTGGTGTAAATGTATGCATTTTTTGTTATAGGCGAGTACAATATCTGAGTTCAAACAAGCATCTAATTTTATGATTATGAATTTTAGTAAATTAATAAAAACACTGATCTGCACGCAGATCCTGCCCTATTTAAAAATTGTCTATATATAATAATAATAAATGTTTAATTAGGTTGAGAACATTTGATCTCATTGAAATGACGATGAAAAAGCACAATAAATTGATTCTTTCTGGCATTTTGTTCCGGAGGTGTCTTCTTTTTTTTTTTTTTTTGACAACTACGTATCGCCTACTCCCAGAGCTTTTTTGTGTCGCTCTGATGGACATGAGCCCGACTCTAATGTGGGAGTCCTAAATTTTGTCTACCCTTATTTTTTTATTAATCTAGAGAAGGGTTCTTTAATTTTTATTAATCTAGAGAAGGGTTCTTTAATTATTGTGTCTATTTAGGTCTACTATTTGAAAACAGGGAAGTATAATATAAGCACGCATTTGATCATTCACTATAATCTGGATAGAAAATGTAACATGAACACATTAGAATAGTCTGGTTGGAAAGGTGACGCCATAACCTCTACTAAACAACTTATGAAGTAAACAGGTAAACATTGTTGAGGTTATAACAGTCTTCCCCCTTAATTTGGAACTTGAATGTTGAAAAATTTTATGGGGTTCAAAATTTCAGCTGATAGTCCCCCAGATAGGCTGGAGGTCGGCGAGCCCGTCCAGAACGTCTCGGCTCGACCATAGGCGCTCTCGGACCTGGATCTCCCGGTGCTGGTGTTGAGGCGGAAGTGTCCTGAGGTAATGCAGTGTTTCTTTCTGGAACCGAGATAGGCTTCTCTTCCTGAAGAGTAGCCTGATATGCCGGAGGAACTTGCCATAGCCGAGGTTCTGTGGCTTGCAGATTAAAATGGACCTTCTTCACCAGGGTATGGCGGAGTTGGTCCAGATGTCGTTTGATGGTGTAGCCAGAGTCTAGTTTGACAATGTAGTGCAGTACCCCTAATTTTTGAATGATGGTACCAAAAACCCAGGTGTACTTATTGTTCTGTGAGTAGTCCCTTACTTGGACCCTCTCCCCCACTTTAAAAGTGCGGAGAACCTGGTATGTTGAATCTGGATTTTTAGCTGGATGATAAGGCCGGAGTGCATCTAGCTTGATCCTGAGCTTCCGATGAAGGTAGCGCTCACCTAGAGACTGGCCACAAGCAAGTGGCGTTGCGCGATAACGAAGAAGGACGTCCTGAACCTTTACATGAATTGGACGTGGATTAGGTTGAGAACATTTGATCTCATTGAAATGACGATGAAAATGCACAATAAATTGATTCTTTCTGGCATTTTGTTCCGGAGGTGTCTTCTTTTTTTTTTTTTTTTTTTTTTTTTTTTTGACAACTACGTATCGCCTACTCCCAGAGCTTTTTTGTGTCGCTCTGATGGACATGTGCCCGACTCTAATGTGGGAGTCCTAAATTTTGTCTACCCTATTTTTTTATTAATCTAGAGAAGGGTTCTTTAACGAGGACCTGACATCGTACAGGTTCGGGACTATCGCTTAACGTCCCATCCAAAGGACGGCGTGATCAAGGTTTTTTCATTTTCCACAACCTAAGGGCCTCGGCCGGGTTTCGAACCCGCGATCTGGAGCTTAGTAAGTGCCCTCGCTCTCACTTTTTATCTTAATGAACTGTATATATATTTGTTATTCATATTCCATTTTTTTTTTTGTTAATTCCTTCCGTTAGTTTAAAAGTTGGCCATTCACTAGTTTGTCCGCCTTTCTTTAGGTTGAGGGTTCACCGGTATGGCTGCTTTTCGTTAGGTTAAGAGTTCACCGGTTTGGTTGCCTTTCGTTAGGTTAAGAGTTCACCGGTTTGGTTGCCTTTCGCTAGGTTAAGAGTTCACCGGTTTGGTTGTCTTTCGTTATGTTAAGAGTTCACCGGTTTGGTTGCCTTTCGCTAGGTTAAGAGTTCCCCGGTTTGGTTGTCTTTCGTTAGGTTAAGAGTTCACCGGTTTGGTTGCCTTTCGTTAGGTTAAGAGTTCACCGGTTTGGTGCCTTTCGCTAGGTTAAGAGTTCCCCGGTTTGGTTGTCTTTCGTTAGGTTAAGAGTTCACCGGTTTGGTTGTCTTTCGTTAGGTTAAGAGTTCACCAGTTTGGCCGCCTTTCGTTAGGTTAAGAGTTCACCGGTTTAGTGCCTTTCGCTAGGTTAAGAGTTCACCGGTTTGGTTGCCCTTCGTTAGGTTAAGAGTTCACCAGTTTGGCCGCCTTTCGTTAGGTTAAGAAGCTCATTACTTTGCTACCTTAGCCTCTTTGACATTTCGTATTCTTGGATGAGTGACACTTTTGGTATTTTCGTTGTATTTTTATTTATTTGAAATGTTTTATCTTTAAGTTAGACTGGTAATTCGTTAGCTGTTCATGTTTGAGTAGCTATCTGCTAGGACAGGTCAAGTTGTCTCTGAGACGTGCCAGCAGCAGGTTGAACGGAAATTTTCATATTGTGGACACGGTTTATTTAGTATTCTGTTTCAGTCTTCTAGTATCACTTGAAACCTGATATTCTTTGTTCATAACAATCTTTATGGTGTTCGTTAGGAATTGTTTCAGAAATGTCTCCGTCTTGTGTGAACTAACCCAATAGTTGCTGTTACACCATTGGAAAATATACCCAGAGCTGCCGAGAAGATGGGAAAGAGGAAGGGCCGTTTTAATATATTTAAAGAATTTTCATTATCAAATTTATTATATATTTAAATATCAAAAATTATAAATACCTACTCCAAACGTAAAAATAAAAAAATAAAAAAAATAGCACAGCTATTACAAACATGGTAGACATTTCGATGGCCATCTACTGTTCAACTCTACATATTTTATTTTGCATTTTAAAATGCATATAAAACACTAATGATATATTAAAAATACTTTTAAATTGAGAGGATGCCGGTAGCTAAGAGCAAGCGTGCTAACCTTCCGAGCTCAAGAACGCGGATTCGAAACCCAGCCGAAGCCCTCAGGTTTTTTTTATCTGGAAGGTGAAAAAAGCTTGAGCACAACATCCTTCGGAAGGGAAGTTAAGCGTTCATCCGTACTCGCTAATGAACCCTAGAATCACAATAATGCGGACATATTGCAGACATTTTTAATAAATAAAAAAATAATTTTTTAAAAGTAATATCTATATATACATAGAGGGCGCCGGTAGCTCAGTGGTATGCGTGCTTGCCTTCTGAGCTCAAGATCGTGGGTTCGAAACCCGACCGAGGCCTTTTAGTTTATTTTATTTGGGAGGTAAAATAAACTTAAGCACGCCGTCCTTCGGATGGGACGTTAAGCGATGGTCCCGAGCCTGTACGATGTCAGGTACTCGTTAAAGACCCCTACCCTAGGTGAATAAAAATTTAGGGTAGGCAAAATTTAGGACTCCCATAGTAGAGTCGGGCTCATGTCCACCAGAGTGACGAAAGAGCGCTCTGGTAGTAGGAGATATGACCTCGTAGTTAAAGCCCGGGCATGAGTCATAAAACCTAACCTAAACCTAACCTATATATATATATAATCTAATGTCTGTATGTTTGTGTTTTATAGACTCCAAAACTTCGATCCTATTTTGTTCTTAAATTCAGCAATTATGTTCGTCGAGTCACCGAGAAGGTTTAGAACATAGTTTTATCCCACCCTTACCCCCCCCCCCCCCCCCCACCCCACGAACCCACCCCCGCATTTGGCGAATTCGCTTATGGAACTAAAATCATTGCACGAATTGGCATAACATGTTCAGTATTGGATTCTAGAGAGCACTGAACATGTGTATGTGTCACGCATAAAAAATACATTTACATTTTTTTTGTTTTGAAAAAAAAAAGATAGCCATTGCAACGCATGGCGGGTTTAGCTAGTCTATTCTACAACAAATGTTCTTTATAACACTTCAAAAAATCGTATTTCGTATGTACCATTCCGTCTTCATTGTTTCAATCTACAGCGTAGTTCTGGGGGTGATTTTCATATTCCCAGGAAAGCCAGTATGAAATCAATTTGAGAGGGGGAAGGGGTAGGGAGAGTGATCTGTACAAGGGTGGTTAGTATAAGAAAGTCCTATATATATATTCTTTATTTTCAACTTTTCAATAAAAACCTACCGATTAAATTAATTACCAAGCGTTTTAATTTAAACATTAGTTAGAAATATTTTCTAAGGAAATTCATTGTGCCCTGTATATACATGCTATATATACATGCATATATTTATATATACTTCTGCTATTGGTAAGCAATATAAATTTTTAAAACAATGACTTGACTGCTCTTTAACAAATGGAATAAATGTGGAGTGAAATTTCTTTGTACCAGCAATAAGAACAAATAGAATTGGACGGGATCAAAGTGCTTCCATCTCATTGCCAGACACTCAAAGATTCAATTTTCTCTACTCAAAATCCAATTTAAGTCTCTGTTATGGCATAATGACAGCCGTTTTTTGTGCTTCGTCACGTCATACTGACTATATACAATAGTTTTTCGACTTCATCTGACGTAACTCTAATATTAGATTGGTTTCTTGGCTATCAACTTCACATGAACTTTTGACACTAGTTCACGACCAATCTAGTGGTGAGGCAAACGTTGCATGCTTTTACAAAACAAATGAAATTTTAATTAGGGGAGTTCAGGGCTAGTTGGCTGTCTGTCCGTTGAATGGTAGCGCCTGTAATTATATGGACATTATCTCATGCTAGGGAGCAGATTTTCAATAGAAAAAATATTCCTAAAAAAAAATTGTAACTAAACTATAGTTTAAGAAACAAAAACAAATGTGTCGTTTATCACAAATTAATGTTTACTCAAACCAGATATGAAATAACGATTTAAGACTTTGGTTCCGTTAATTTGTTAACTTCCCAATATTTATTTTTTTAAACATAATATGTAGATATAATTATTTATCAATATATGATAACTAGCAGGAAAATAAAAATAAACAAAAAAGAGGTGTGCCTCCGGTATGAGAACAGCTCCGATGTATCTGTACATCTTTGAGGTCAGCATAACTAGACCTCGGTTTATCGCGAAATTTCTCCACATTTCCTTCTTTTATCAATTGTATCATCATTATTTTAATCAATTCTGGTATATTAATGATTTAGCTTTAATGAGAAGAAGAATCATACAATAATATAAATCGTGTGATGTATAAAAAAAAATACACACATTAAAATGATTAAATTATTAATATAAAAAAATTAATTATATTTATTTTTCTATAAAAAGTAATTTTCTTTTAAAACACATGAGTAAAAAACAAAACACGGCCATCAGCTGTTTTTTATGTGTTTAGAGACGTGTCGAGGCCTGGGTTCAATGGAGACGGTCTGAGTGAAAATGAAAAGTGGTGTTTAGGCTTAAGTTGTAATAAACTAAATAGGAGTGAAATTAATCCGCAAAGAAGGTACTGTTCGTTTGTTTATGTGTACAGGATATATGCCTATTAGAATATAACATAAATTTAAAAAATGGTCAAAATATAAAACAAAAAAGATTGAATTAGTTTTAAGAATTTAGTTTTTAAGAGTTTTTATTTTGATTTTTGTTTGTTTCAATGTTTAGTTTTTTTTATTTTATAATGTAGATGATTTAAAAATAATAAACCCAAACTATTTGTTCTCGTAAATTCTAGTCTATTTATTTTCCCTGTTGGCCCAGTAAGATAATTTGAAAACCTTTGGATTAGATTTAATATATTGAAAAATAAATAAAAATGGCATCTCTTTAGAAATCCAAATAAAAAATTTGTTAATTGAAATTTTTTAAAAAATTACTTGCACTTTCTTCAAAATTGCACGTCTTGAACTTTGATATTTTTTTAGGGCCCTTTTCGAAAAACTACTGTAGAAATCAAAATTAAATAGAAGACCAGTTATAAAATTTCTACAGGAAATGTGGTAGGTACTCTATTGTTTATTTATTTTAATTCATTACCACAGTCGATGTTTTTACAATTCTTCGTGGCTCGATCATCCAACTTAAATGAATCCTTCCTTGACATTTCAGAAATGTCATTGAAAAACCATTAAATATTGAAAATGACTGGTCAGGATGTATCATTGTGGCTTTCGACATAAGGCAATTGGAATTGGAAATTGCCTTGGGCCTTCGGGGGCCTTGTAAATTTCGAGGTTCATCCAAATTGGTCATCAATAGAGAACAGACTGTACATTGGTTATCAATAGAGAACAGACTGTACACGTCTTACAATTTTATTTATGGGAATGTCATGTTTCGGATGCACATTTCTAAGGTGTTACCTACATATTTTGGTACGTAAGCGGACTTTCAGCCTGAATTTCCTTCAATTCATTGCAATATTATGTTTATAATAATATTATGGTTATAAACAATGGTATAGTTACTATAATTTAGATAGTTATTGTGACCCTTGTCCGGGCTTTAAATAGGAGGTCATATCGCCTACTACCAGAGCGCTCTTTTCTCAATCTGATGGACATGAGCCCGACTCTGCTATGGGAGTCCTAAATTTTGCCTATCCAGGTTTAGTTACTCAAGGTAAACTGGTCATTAACGAGTACCTCACAACATACAGGCCCGGAATCATCGCTTAACGTCCTATTCGAAGGATGGCGTGCTCAGGGATTTTTCCCCTCCTCCATAAAAAACCTAATGGCCTCAGCCGGGTTTTGAGCATAATAGGCAAGCACATTATCACTGCCCTCTTCCTTTCTAGGTTTGTTTTCATTTTTATTTTACCCATCATATATTTTTCACAAATGGAAAATTAAATTACCGACTCTTTGGTTGTCCGACTTCCTGATCCCAAAAATCCCCTGTGTTTCTGTGAACACGATAACTCCCGATAGAATGAATGTATCGACACGATATTTTATATATGAATCCAGAACCCTCTAACGACGACATTTATTGATTCTCAACCAATTCAGGATTAGGGAGGGGCTTAATACAAAGCCTGTAATGGAGGATTTAAAATGAAATTTTATATTGAAATTGAAACAATTTAATAATGATTAATATAATATTCATATAATTGTTTTCTGTAGTTGCTTTGTCCTTAAACCAATCTATCTGTGAAAAATTCAAATATCATCATCGTGGTAGCTGGCCGATATACCCCAGCATAAGGTCATAACTCGAAAAAATTTCAGAAAAATCGGCACAAAGGGAAGAAGGGGTCCCAACTCAAAAATTCTTATAATTCTCTAATGTATCGATACAAAATTCAGTATGAAAATCGAGAAGTCCATTTATGTGACAACTATTGATTTTTAGTACAAATAGTTTTAGAGGGAGAAATGAAACTTTATTGATTAATTCTTGCTGTGGAAGTACATTGTCGGTGATTCAACGGCGACTTTTTTTGTTTTCCATTAAATAGAGTACACTTCTTTTCATGAAACCATCCTTCGATCATTGTGCGCACGGAGGTCCTGCGCAATGGTTAGGTACTCATATAAAATAAAGGTAGATTGAAGTTTGAAATTATATGACAATCAGAAAGGTTTATAATATGTTGAGACCTCGAGGTAACGAGACCAAAGGACGTTTCCGTCATACCGTTTGAATTTTTCAACCTTTAAAGGTTGGTAGTTTTGTGTGAAAGTGTTCAAGTTATCAAACAGTCGCATCCTAGTTTACCACCATATTGGTGTTACGGATCTCGAAATTTTTATACATTTGTATCTTCAGACATTCTTAGTTATTGCGACTCATGCTGTACTACCATACTACGAGTTCATATCACCTACTACCACAATGCTCTTTTGCCACTCTGGTCACTCTACTGTGGGAGTCATAAATTTTGTCTAATCTAAATTTTTATTCACCTTTATTCACCTCTCTGAAAGACGCTCAAGGTTTTTTCACCTCCCTGATAAAAAACCTAAGGGACTCGGTCAGGTTTTGAACCAGCGATTTTGAGCTCAGTAAGCAAGAAAGCTATCTCTGGGCTACCAGCGCACTCAGTAAATTGTATTTTTTTGTATTGCAAAAAAAAAAGAAATAAAAGAAGAGAAATGAAGAAAAAATGGCAAGTGTTGGTGTCATCTTCGCAACGTGTAAAAGCCAGTTTACCTCGACGTACATCGGTAGTCTCAAGACTTTTAAGTACCAATGGAACATAGCCTAAATATTTTTTTCTGTAACGTCTTGTATAACAGTGAATCTGGAAGTATTAATTGACACTAATGGATTGTAGAATGGTTAATGGCTGGAGCAAGAAGTCATTGAAAATGTCTGTCAGTGATTTAGTTGCGACAGAAATGTGCGTAGTATCTAGAACACTTTCTTTTTGTTGGCAATCTGGGATCATTAATAATATAGACTGAGTTGTTGAAGTGTTTTATTTAAAGGAAATAAATAGGAGAGGGGGGGAAGTGGAGTGGGGAAGTGGAGTGGGGAAGTTTTACCAGGCGTAGTGGGAGATGGGGCTGTCGTATGAGATGTGGGCGACAGCAGGAGCGGCAGAGTAGCCAACACCAACAAGACCAGCCCTAGCGATGGGGGCGCCGTAGCCGAGGGGAGCGTGGGCGATAGCGGGAGAAGCGTAGGCGAGGGGAGCGTGAGCAATAGCGGGAGAAGCGTAGGCGAGGGGAGAAGCATGGGCAGCATAGGCATAGGGAGAGGTGGCAGCAAGGGTCTGGATTCCAGGGTTGGTGATCCTGATGTCAGACTTGCGGACGCTGGAGTAGGCAGTGTCGACGGCCTTGGAGTACTGGGAGATGGCAGCGGATCCATCGTAGGAACGGACGACGGACTGAGACTGGGATCCAATGGCGGGGGACACCACTCCGGCGTAGGCAGGGGCGGCCAGAAGACCAGCCCGGGCGTAGGCCACCACGGCGGCGAGGATCAGACACTGCCACAGGACAGACAACATTTATTAATAATTATTGTAATAGTTTCAGTGTAATCACTTCTCCAGATTTACGCAGTATCGGGGACATTCCGATTAGTCAACTTTTGCCTAATCCCTTGAGTCAAAATACGAGATTGGATCACATAACTACCTAAAAAGAATATTTCAATCATCATATGCGAATTTCGTATTGTTCCACTTGTAAGACACATCACATTTCAGTCAAATCGGTCTCAGAGCTCGGGCACCTGGAAGAGGGGGTTTGCGTGGACAGTCATTTTCCATGTCCCTAACTTTCAGAACTTCAAAATCGTTCCTTTCCACTTATTTCTTTGAAAATCTATTTATTAAAAATAATAAATAAGTTTATTTATTAAAAATAGTTATATATAATTTTACTTTCTTACACCTATATTATAAGGAAGTATTGTAATCGTGCGAAAATCCGAGATCGACGTTTCAACGAATTTTCACGTTTCATGGTCCCCTGAATACATTTAAACCATTTTCGCGAGGATATCTGTCTGACTGTGTGTGGGTGTATGTGATTGGAAAGTTGTGAGCGCGGCTAGAACGATTGTAGCCATGAACTTGCAATTTGGTATGAAGTGGTCACAAGTCCTAACTTAGATCTGATTAAATTTTGGCCGAAATCAGACGAAAATTGAGACACTTTACTTCGGGTCCTAAGTACATTTTGCAAGGTACCGCTTATGTTTATGAACTAATCAAAACTTTTTTCAAGTAATAGTTGTAGAGAAAACTGAAATATATGTCGTTCATTTGGTGCAACAGCGAGATAACTGAAAAACTGTGATTTTCCAGGAGGAGCAATTCAAACTTTTGACGTGTAATAACTTGATGCATTCATTCAAAAATAACTTATCTGCATGTTTCAATGAAAGAATAGGAAGAAAAGAAAACGTACAGTAACAGCTATAGGCCTAACTGAGGTTTCTCTCTTAATCTCATAACAATCCTCACTTTGCATTTGAAGCTCAGATGTGTCGTTCTACCCTCAAAAAGTATATGTGAGAATGGTTCTTCTTATGCCCTTAACTCAAAAACGCCCATTTTTTAGTTATGTTGTTGTTGCAGCAAATGAGCGATATTTTAATGAAATACAATTTTTCAAGAAGAAAATCCTATAATGGCCACATCACATATATTTTTTTAAATTTCAAATAATAATTATTCATCGTATTTGTAGAATCTACAAAACTGATGTATTCTAAGATTTAATAAGTGTTGATGTATATAATTTAACGGAAATAAATATTATTACTATGTATAACTGGATGAGTGAAGCAAATTTTTACAGTCCATGGTGCATTTTTTTTATAGACATTTAAATAAAAACTTAAATTAGAAAACACCGTCAAAAAAATAAACTTAAAAAAAATAAATCTTTAAAAAGGAATAAATAATTTATATTCACTGGCTCGAAACACTGGCTATTTCTTATTTTCTGTTTTATTGTTAGACCGTGGATTAATAGTTTTCAGTTTGGTAGTAACCATAAGTGCGGCGAGGACTGCTATTTATATTCATAGATCTTACTTTACTTAATATAGGTACATACTTGATGCATTATGCTACTTCTAATAAGTATGAAAGTTGTTCATTTCAGCGGTCCCCGACGCACTTACGATTTTTTTCGAATAATGAAGGATATCTGTAATAAAACAAATAATGTAACCCTACCTAACTAAAAACTATTAATCCACGATCCAATAATAAATTTCTAAAAAAAAAATAGCCAGTGAATATAAATTATTTGTTTCTTTTTAAAGGTTTATTTTATTTTTTAAATTTTTTAACTTTTAATTCACACTTTTTAAAGTAAGTAGGAGATTATGATTATGTATATATAATAAAAGAACACTCGTAATTTTGTCCATTAATTTTTTTTTTTTTTTTCTTAGGGGAGACTTGGGGAGTTGAGGGACTTGGCCTTATAAACATTTGAGATCAAAGTCCAAGTCTCTAGCTGTAATAGAGGCCGAGATTCCTACAGTCTCTGATGAAACCTGAAGATGTTGGAAACGGCATACCCGACTTCCACCAAAATGGCTAAGAACCATCTCGCAAATACCAGCTTTTGAAACAAAATAATAAAAAAACCGCTTTGAAATCGGTTCAGGCGTCTTGGAGCTTCGATGCCACAGACAGATACTACACACATACAAAGGCCTCACACTTATCCCTCCTTTTGCATTGGGGGTTAAAAATGACCTACCTTGGCGTACATGTTGATATGTGGTTGAGGTATACGAGATACAGCTGTCTGTGGAGACAAGCTAGGGTCTATATATACAGTCAATTGAAGTCATCTAGCTTGTGGTGGGGCCGACATGCTTCTAAGGTCTCGGACACACCTAATTTCAACATCAGAAAACCGATAGGAACTTTGGGGTGACATTGAGCTCTGACCGGGGTAAGGTCATGGAACCGGACCAGACCCACCCCGGTTCTATCACTAGGTCATCCTACGTAAGCACATACTCCCGTTTGTTTACATATATTGACCTACTTTTGGGAGATTTTTGAAATATATCCTTGAAGGGATTATTAATTAATGTTTGCGTGTTCATAAGTTATGAAATATGATGTTGAGGTTTGTGTCCTAAAACGTGATCAGTTGACAAGTCACTGTTTAAATCTTGGTATTAATAGAAATATATGAAAACGGGCATTCCGTCCTCCAGTGGCGGCCAAGACGGGCAACTCCCCGGGGCCCCGCACAATCATAAATTAAAAATATATTAAAAATTAAATTTTGGTCACTTGATATTAAATCGAAATTTTTTGATTATGTAAAGAGGAAGAAAAAATTATTTTTTGTCTTTCATTTTTGAAATCGGTAAAGTTACAAATTTCGGCAATAGTTGTTATTAAAATGCATTACATGGAGAAATCCACTTTCAATTTATATTTATCAACAATTTCTCAGCTCGAAATAAAGTTGAATCACCTAAAAATGGATGATAAAAAGTCGAAAAATGTTCTTGCGAGTATATTAACCAACAACCAAAAATTTGTTATCTGTATACACTCGATTAAATTAAATTTTTGCAGTTTGAATTTATACATAAATTCACTAAGATCATTTTTATTTTGTTTATTTATTTCACTTATTACATTCTATTCTATTTATTGAATATCATTTAATTGATTGTAACTAATTCATCATATTGTCTTTTATCTAGGTAATTTAGTGTAATTTTTTTTTTTTGCGAAATTCTAGTTAAAGAATGACTTAGTATACGTAAATGTAATGTTTTTTGTCCTTCTTGTTCTACATTTTACTTATATAATACAATAAATAAATTCTTTTGTATCTAAAAGGGCACCGCAAAGGGACTTCACCCGGAGCCCCACAATTCCTAAGACCGCCATTGCTTCCAGTTATATAATAATTAAGGGGATACTTTGAGACAAAAACTCGTCTTTAGCCCTTTCAGTATTACATACTATATGTATAGGAATGTTGGGATACATTTCTGTGATCTGTGTCAATGGGATGGAAAGCTAATAAAATAAATAAAAAAAAGTCATTCTAGATTATTAACGCTAAGAATTCAACTAATTTAGTTTAAAAAGTGTCCGCAGGAAGCGAACCAATGTTTGTCGTCTTGCCTTCCCTCTCAACCATTCTAGTTGAAATCTTAATTTGACATTTCCCTGTCAGAAGGAAATGCTATTAAAAATAACGATTTTCCTGAGCAACAATTTGTACCAAATGTACCGTTTTCGGCTTACCTGAACCTAAGGCTGTGAACTTCCCCTCCCCCCCTATTTTTTAGGTAATCTCAGGTAACCTGAGGTTTGTATAAATATGAGAGCCTAGCAAACGTAAATGTCACTTTTAAACGTTGTGCTGACGATGGCGTAAGTGTATATCGGTGCACTTTATGTATATATTTTTGTGGTATTAGACTATATAAAAGTTACACAGGTTCTTTGTTATATTTTATTTTATGTGTAGGTGCCATTCATTAGGCAACTGGTCACAATGAATGGATGTCTGAATATATTATTGAAACGTGCTTATGTCAGGCGGTGTGTCCGATGCATTGCAGAGACAAAACTATCTCTTTATTTCATTGAAGTAGTCTAGACTCTAACGGAGCTTATGGTAATCCAGCGCTTATTATCGGTCATTCCGAGACACCTGAATGCATGGCATATAGTCACCAGAGAGGGAACTTCAACATTGCGGTAGATATTTCCGAAACTTATCTGATGATAACTCCAAAATTACCCAACAATTAAATTTTTTACACCTCACAAACCTCCTATCTAAATTATAGAACAATAAATCCTAATATCTTCATCAAGTAGCCTTTTTATTTCACTATACATAGAGCAATCTCGATCTTCATTATAAATATGCTCACATTAAAATTAGCCCGCTAGTATCCCCACATACGGGTATTTCCTGTGTATCCTACGTTATCAGGCAACCATGACCCCCGTGATCAAAATGTTAAAATGAAAAAAAAAGGGCAACTACAGGCGATTACGCAGAATTACGTCTAGTATATTCAGTTTTTCAAATTAAAACAAAAAAAAAATCATTCTTATTTTATTTATTTGATATAAATGTATGCTATATACAAATCATGGTAACTATCATAATCTATTATTAATTAATTTCACTAGAAGTGGAATGAGTAAATTAAAACAAAAAAAAAATCATTCTTATTTTATTTATTTGATATAAATTTATGCTATATACAAATCATGGTAACTATCATAATCTATTATTAATTAATTTCACTAGAAGTGGAATGAGATGTGCTATTGTTGTCAATGTTGTAGTACGATTTATTATACAACGTTTCAATCCTTCATCTTTCATAAATAATACATATTACAAATAAAATAAATACATAACTCATTCTTCTCTTTCAAGAGAAAGATGCCTGAAGGTAATACGTTTGGTATATTACGGATAGATGGCGGTTCGCGACTCTTCTACTAACTTAAAGACACAATCATTCTGGATTTCGCCTATTTTTTTGTTTTTATGCTACCATATTTAAGGGATCAAAGATAAAGGGTTGAAACTTTTTTATTAAATCGTACTACATAAGCTTTCTATTGGCGCTTGGTTCATTATTCTACGATTATTATTTTAAGAGATATAAGCTCTCACAGTGACACATTTTCGTGAAGCACTTTAACCCCCATATGCCGGGAAAGACGTAGTTCTTTGTCAAAAAACATGCACTTGAAAGATATTCTACTATCTAGTATACAAATAATGGCTCGATAAGACAGTCTGTCAGGAAAAAGGATTTTCATAAACTACTTTAAAAATTAAGAATAACAACAACATTTATTTGGACCAGCAAGATACAAGATGCTATACACAAATATATAATAAAATAAAGGGTTTAAAATAGGAAGTCATGGTACAGTCTTTATTTGAGTCGCATCCAAGACTGTAGTATACATCCCCGGAACAATGTATAAAGTCTTGGTGATTCTTCACTAGTTTCTCGATGTGAGCTGCAAAAAGAGAAACACCCAATTCTTCGTGGATTTTGAGATTCCTGACAAACCAGGGTGCGTTTGTTGCTATTCGGAGTACTTTATTTTGAAATGTCGTTTCATGTTACTGTTGCTGGTATCGATCCACACTGGACAGGCGTATGTTAGAAGTGGAAGTAAGAGTGTCTTGTATAAGAGGATAGTGTACACGTGTGTTTAAGTGGCGTGTTTCTGTTTATGAGAGGGTAGAGGGTGTTAAGTCTTGAATATGCTAGCTGTAGTTTTCTGTTAATGGGTAGTTTCCATGTGAGTCTTGTATCTAAAAGTACTCCAAGATAACGCACACCCAGGTCCTTAGGATTCCAGAGAATGGGAAGGTCATAAGGCTGACGTTGTTCTTCTATGGAGAATCTGCGGAGAGCGAAGATTTTTGCTTCAGTCTTCCCTACGTTCAGTTTTATTCTCCATTTTGAGAACCAGAGAGAAACTTCTGTCAGGGCTTCCTGGAGCTGTTCATTGGCGACGGAGAGGACACTATGCTGACAGGCGATCACTTTAAAAATTTAAAAGTAATAACATTAAGCAAGATACATTAAAACAATTAATAGTACTAATAGTAAATAACAAATGATCAGAATAAATTGCAATAATGAGTAGAAATAAATACTAATTTCATTATTCGTATGTATATTTACTGAAAATTAACTACTGAGAATTAACTGAAAATTAAGAGTTGTGTGCATATATTTATCATATAAATTAGTGTAATGTTTGTGAAAAGTGAAATGTTTCTAATAATTTTTTGTTGTTTTACAATACTCTCATTATACAATTTTTTGTCAAAATCGTTTTGACCTTGATTGTGACTTCACATTCATAGACGCACCTTCGACTTTTGAACTTTTGCCCAACATCTAGTCCAAGGCAACTAACTAACTATAGTTTTATAGTTTCTTTTCGTTCTTTTTCTAACTTTTTTTTAGAAAATGAGTCAAAGGTTTTATCCTTCACCATCAAAATTGCTTATCATCAAATTATCAGTCACTTTTTTACGAGGATATTGTGAAAATGCAGACCGAGTTAGACAGAATATCTTTCAAAATATTACAAAAAAAAAAATTTTTTTTAGTGTGAATAAAATGTCCGAAAAAATTGTATTTTTTTTTTAAGATTTTGGTTTTTAGTGTGCTATAAATGAAATAAAATAGCTTTATTGACATTCTTTTAGAACAAAAGCCTCTCCTTTTGTAGGTTTTGAGTCTACTGCTCTTTCAACAGAAGAAATCAGAAAAGAATTTAACGTTTGTTCCTAAATTAAATTATATTAGTTCTCAAGTAAAATTGTTACTTCTTGATTAAAAATAAAATAAAAATAAAACAAGATAAAACAAAACAAAAGCAAAAAGTAAAAATGAGGGTTATTTCTTAGATAATACTGTTACAGATTTGTTCCATCTTTCTCTGTTGCGACTGTGCACCATCCATCCCCTATTCTCTCCACTATCTCGTCCCTCCACCGCAGTCCTGGTCTTCCTTTTCCTCTTCTTCTGTCTCTAGGAATCCACTCCGTGCAGACTTTAACCCATCGTCGAGTATGCTACACGAATAAGTATTCATAGACAAATAATAAAAGAAATCTATTACATCAAGTTTACAGAATATAAGTATAATGTATTTTTTGCTATGATGTTAGATAAAAAGTATCCCACTTGGCATTAAGTCCAAAGAGTATTGCGTTATCAGTTTTTTCTTATCGTTGTTAAAGTGTGTTTTCATCACTTTTCACATTTATTTTTCTCCTTTTTAAAAACTAGCTATTACAAACGTTTCGACAAGCAATCCCATCATCAATATCTAGGTATAATTTGTCTATTGTTTATGTTTACATTCCTTCTGTCAATAAAGAATCTTTCTTTGATATAACATATTTATTGAGTACTTTTTTCTATATTTTGAGGTTTTGACTTGTTTAAAGGAAGCTTTTATTGAAGATATTTTTTGATTCAACATCTATATTTAAACAAGTCAAAACCTCAAAATACGGAAGTCGACTCAATAAATATGTTCTATAAAAGAAAGATTCTAACAGACAGAAGGAATGTTAACATAGACAAATTGTAGATACTGTTGAGAGTGCTTCTCGAATAGCTAGTTTTTAAAAACCAGAAAAATAAATGTGAGAAATGATGCTGTGATAAATATATTCTATATGCATTCAGAATTTCCTTAAACAACCTAAAAATAATTAATATTGTGAATAATTATAGTTTATTAAATCACTCTGATTGACAGAAGAAATTTTAACATAAAGAACAGATAAATTATAGATACTCATGATGGGAAAGGTTCCCAAAACGTCTGTAATCAATAATTTAAAAAGAATAAAATAAAAATAAAAATAGGAGAAGTGATCCCGCGATAAATATATTATAATATATATATATATATATATATATATATATATATATATATATATATATATATTATATATATATATATAAAATAATATATTATTATTTATTATGACTAATAACAGTTATTTCCTATGTGAAGTAGCATAATACAAAACAAGTATCTGAGTGAAAGCTTCTTTGAAGGGTGAACTTAATGTTTTTTTAACAGGTCACTGGATACTAGGTTTAGGAAAATTATAAATAATTCTTCAAACCATTATTATTAAGTAATACTATAAATTATAGTGACATTTTGGAATTTCATAAAAATGTTGTATAAGAATATGTAAATTCTTCACTAACTTTCATCTCTTAACAAGTAATAAAAAAAAAGTTGATTGAAAGACTGTATTTTGCACATAACACGCACACAACAGTTTGAAAAAGTAGTCGGTGAATCATCGACTATGAACTTCCCCAGCGCGAATTAATCAATTACGTTTTCGCTCTCCAAAGCTAGTCGACCGTTTGGGCTAAAACTCAATAATTGACTTATATAATGGGTTGTGAATCTAATTAAAATTATATTAAATTGTATTCACTATTATGCAAGTTTTGTGGACGCTGACTCAAGTGGTCAGTAGTCTGAAAGCCGAGTATCCACGAATATGTCCGAGCTAAGCCGAACTGGACATTCACTGTTCAATGTCAGGGGATTGCGAATATACTATAATAGTTACCCATATGTCCAACAGGTGTCACCAGTTACACTATAAGAAATAGTGATTGTTGTAATCATACCGTCTGAGGGCACCAATGTCTCTCTGGGGTTTGCGTGCTTGTCTATTGAGCTCGTCATCGCGGGTTCAAACTCGGCTGAGCCCTTAGGTTTTTTTTTTCTAAAAGATAACGAAAAATTAGCATGCCGGCCTTCGGAAGGGACGTTAAACGGTGGTCCCGGTAGTCGTTAGAGACGCCTATCCTAGGTGAATGAACCTGGGTAGGCAACATTTTGGACTTCAGATGTAATGAATGTATCAACATAAAATTTCATATTTAAAATATCAAAACCCCATAAGAACGGCACCTATTAATTTTCCACGAAATCGGTCAAAGGGGAGGAGGGATCAGAGGGGGCTCGACTTAAAAAACCGAAATAACTGCCTAAAATTTAGTATAAGGATTCAGAAGCCCTAATGTATGTCATCTAATAATTTTTAGCTTAAACGGTCAATTTGTGGATCGATCAAAAACTTATATAATTTGGCCTGGGGAAGTACATTGCCGGTGAATCACCGAAGACTTCTTAATTGAGTGAATTTTACAGTTACATGCGGTCTGACATATCATGATGAAAATTATTCCTTTCATTTTAAGGACACTATAATTTCAGCAATTGAAGAGGTCCTGACCTTGTTTTTTTAAATGTAGCCTTTGAGTCGTTGCTCTCGGTAAAGTCGAAACTACTTTGACACTAATCCGTCGATTTCAACTTAATTCAAACCATTATGAAAATATTACCAAATGGTTATTAATTATGATATTTAAGTAAAATAGTGGTGTTGATTATTTCTAATGAAATGTTGATTTATTAAATTTAATGCTAATAATATAGTGTGTCAAACTTGTCAGTATGAGAGTTGTATGACCTTTTGAAACATCTTGTTTGTTATATATTTATATGTGTTTTTAACATTTAAGTGTTGAATTCTGCCAAATGATGTGAGAGAGTGCCTACTTTCTCGTGTTCTTGAACAACCTCAGAGCTGCCGGCCAGTTGTATAGTCTCCAAAGTCCCCACTAACTGATGGTTCTCATAACGCTTGCAGAACGGATGAATAGATCTACTAATGCTCATGGGCCGTATGAATAATTCTAATAACCCATGGGCAGGATGAATGAGTCTAATAACACTCGAGGGTCTGCGGAATGGGCCTGATAACATTCAAGGGCAGGATGAATGAGTCTAATAACACTCGAGGGTCTGCGGAATGGGCCTGATAACGCTCACGGGCAGGATGAATGAGTCTAATAACAATCGAGGGTCTGCGAAATGGGCCTGATAACGCTCACGGGAAGTTTGTTTTCCTACGGCACTCTTCAGTGTGTGGTCTTATCATTCCGCTCCTTCTTAAAGGTTGCACACAAAAGATATAAAAAAATATACATTAAATAATTAAACTTCCTTTTTCTGATATCAAACTCATAAAACACACGTAAAATATATCGATGAGCTGGTTTTCCGGCTTCGTCCAGACTAACTTTAAGCAGGTTAAAACATCAAACAGGTTAGTAACTTTAAGCAGGAATAGTTTAGTTTTTGCCCGGTTAGTAATCGGTTTTTCGCAATTGTTACCTGTTACACAGAGAGACGAAACTACAGACTTATATTTACAGATATCTCTTATTGAAGGCTATCTGTTATAGTTAGATACATGCTGTTGTGGACTTCTTTGTAAAACTTATTCCCAACAATTTCTCCATACATAATTTTGATATATCTTCAACGGTTTAGGCAGCGTATGTATGCAATAAATGGCGCCCGGACGGCCATTTTTCCTCCGACTTGTTTCACTGCTCAGCTTCCTTTTGATAAAGCGTGAATATGTATAGCGTAAGTCTACCGGAAAGAAATAAGCTTCCCAACGGTGAAAAAATGATACAAATCGGTTAAATAGTTTTTGAGATTCCCTCAAATATACAAACAAACTTTTTATTTTTATAGGTTAGGTTAGGTTTTATGACTCATGCCCGGGCTTTAACTATGAGGTCATATCGCCTACTACCAGAGCGCTCTTTCGTCACTCGGGTGGACATGAGCCCGACTCTACTATTGGAGTCCTAAATCTTGCCTACCCTAAATGTTTTATTCATCTAGGGTAGGGTCTTTAACGAGTACCTGACATCGTACAGGCTCGGGACCATCGCTTAACGTCCCATCCGAAGGGCGGTTTATTTTTATATATTTGTAATGATGACAGCGGGAACTTATATGAAAAACGAAAATAAAATAAAAGTTGACATTGTTAATTAGCTAAGGCAGTTAAACCTTAAAATTATCCTTTTTTATTACTATTATTATTTTTATTTATTTTTTCTGACAACCCAAATGTCTTCTGTAGGTGAGTTAGTATCTTTTTTTGGGAGTTTCGGGTAGTTTACATAATGACGAGGGCTCTCGTTGGACTGACCTTTCGAAGACAAGAACATCTTCCTCAAACCTTGACTTTTTGTTGAACCAATGAAAATATCTTGAAAGGACATGCCAGTCTTCATTATAACATTACAAGAAACGCTAGACCAATCATCTATTTCGTTTACTGTTTGCTATAGAAGTGAAATAATACATATTATTAATTGTTATTAGGGATTTTCAATGCTACGAAATAACTACGTACGCTCAGAAGGGCATAGAAAACGTACACTGGAGTTTATACTTGACTCTTAAGGCTAAATGGGACGCCGAGTGTGCGAGAGAGAAGAAAATACGGTTAATTATAGTAATTAAAAGATCAACTATTGCATAAATGATAAAAGTCGGGTTCTCAGAATAGCGCCAAATTTTAGGACATGAAAGTATGTACCAAAAAAATAGGAGTTTTAGCGAGACAAGACAACTCCAAGTGCGACTTTTGAGATAAAAATATATAGAATAACGAATCATTTGCCGCCAGTTACATGTCTATACTCGTTTTCAACGCTGAGAAAACGATTGTTGAAGAATAGGCTATTTTTAGCCCTGTTTTGGTCCTTTTAAGGGCCGCAGGAGGGCGGAAGTGGATCTATAGGGCTAAAACTGTGGGAATCCTTTTTTTTTTTGTACATACTTTCATGTCTTAAAATTTGGCCCTATTCCGAGAACCCGACTTTTTCGAAATTGTACAAAAGTAATGGAATTACCCTTAAATATACATATATGTTATAAATAACGTAGTAGGTCAGAAGTAGCGTGCATGCTTACTGAGATCAAGATCGCAGGTTCGAACCCCGGCCGAGGCTTTTTATCTGGTAGGTGAAAAAACCTTGAGCATGCCATCCTTCGAATAGGAGGTTAAGCGATGGTATCAAACTTGTACAATGTCAGGTACTCTTTAAAGACCCCACTCTAGATGATTAAACCTGGGTTGGCAAAATTTAAAACACCAGGAGTAGAGTCGGGCTCTTGCCTACCAGACCGACGAAAGAGCTCCAGTAGGCGAAAACAACCTCGTAGCTTAATTAGCCATTAGATAAATCATAAGTGAACCTTTTCCAATATCGAATAATAGCGGTATCTCATGAATAAAAGTGAAATCGGTCAGGTCTGTCTGTCGACCTCTGTACCGTATCAGTCACTTTGTCGTGACGAGGTGTGGCCACCTACAAGAAGATTTACCTTAACACGGCATTTCCGTAAAGAAAATTGTATTTTCAAAGTTATTTGGTAAATAAAATTATACATTTGTATCAAATCCTGTATTATGTAACATAAAGTATTTAAGTTCGGTGCAACCGCAACGATTCTGGATCAAATGCAATCTGGAAACAACTATTATTACGTCTTTTTGATACACGAAAGTGTTGATACTTATAGCAAGAGTTTTTTATTTATGTACAAAGATATTTACAACTGTATAAAAATATATACAACAAGCAAATGTGCTAAGAGGGAATAAAATGGCATCTCAAAATGTCAAGTAAGGAGAAATCACTCAGTGGTAACACTCCCTATGCACTGAGTGTCACACTTTATGGGTATTCACTGGCACTGCCTGATCTGAGAAGGTCTGGCGCTGAAGGCGTCTTTCACTAAGTGTGGCAGAAGGTAGAGCACGGGCTAGAGGATTAATGTGGTACTAAAGGAAGAAATATATAAACCGGGCCAACGATGTGGAAGCAGAGGTGAGCCGGAGGATACTGGCGGCCAGCCGGAGTTACTATTGCCTCCAGTCACAATTTAAATCCCGGCTGCTCCCCAGGGACACGAAGGTGCTGCTGTACAAGACACTTGTGAGGCCAGTTCTGACATACGGGTAGGAGACGTGGACCCTCACCGTGGCGGAAGATAGGCGGATATTCTTCGAGAGGAGAATACTCCGCAGGATTTACGGCCCCACCCAGGAGGAATTTGGCGTTACAACCAGAAGTAGTACGTACTCTATACCGACCCAAAATTGTCGCAATGGATTAAAGTTGCCAAACTCCGTTGGGCTGGACACGTAAGACGGATAGTTGAGGACCTTACACCAAGGAAACTCATGAATGTGACACCGGAGGGTAGGAGAAGAGTGGGACGACCCAGAAGAAGATGACTGGAGTCCGTGAACGGTTTGGAGCGGTGGGCTGATGGAGGCTGACCCAGGACAGAGCTGCATGGGGACATTTCCTGGAGGAGGCCAAGGCTCTTGATGGGCAGTAGCGCCAATGATGATGATGATGAAAGGTAGGATTTTTGTACCTGGCTTTAGCTAATTCAGTGACAAAGGGAATATTGAAACCGGTGTGAAGGTTTTTGTTGATGTAATACGGAGGATTGGCTATTGTACGTAGGATTTTCGATGGCAAGGATTGAATGCGCTGAAAATTGGAAGCTTTGGCAGAACCCCACAGTTCAAGCCCACACAGATTTGAGTCTTGCATTATATATTAGTCGTTTCGTTCTCTGAGTTAATTTTGATCTTTAGTCCAGTAGTCTTAATAACAGTTAGTATTAGCAAGACATATATTTGAACATAATGATATATATTGAAATGATTCTTATTTATGAATTTAATTTTATTTTTTTAAATTGCCCCACGTTGGGCGCCAATGAAATGATTCTTACTTACTTTGATTTATATTATTCCTTCTTTAATTCATAAATCTATAAAAAAAAACAGGGGTGGCATTCTTTTCTTATTTAGAGTGTTTATGTGAAAATAAAGGAAAAATGATAACTACAATTTTTAAATCATAATGTTTTATAAGTGTATATTTTTAATTTCTTTTTTGTAAATGGTAAAAAAAAAAAAAGGTTACGGGGTTAGTGAACTATTATAAATTTTTGACAATACATGAAATAAACCTCTGATGAGTTAATTTAGACAGAAAAAAATGTACTCTTGGCAAATGACACAAACTAGATGATTATAAACATGGATTAGAAATTTCTGGCAACTCACGGCACACTATATCCTCTTTTGAATCTTTCCTTCTTCGTCACCCTCCTCTCAGCCTTATCCTCCTTCCATATATAAAAACTTAACTTCTCGGGATTTTTCTTTCTTTCACTTCCACGACACTCCTTTATATAAATTTGCTACCTTCCATCTTCTATGCTCCTTCTACACTCTTCAAAACCCCCGACACCTCCTCCAAGTTCCTCCAAAAACAGACTACACCTCCTCCAAGATGCTCCAAAACTCTACTACCACGAGTCGGCTCCTTCTGCCCTTCTCGCCATCTTTTCCCCCACCCAATGTCATCAGGTTAGTCTTTTCTTTTACAATTAATCATATTCTTTTTTCTTACTTTTAATATCTTTTGCCAAGATGTACCTACATTTTTATTTATTTGTACTTACTATTTTTTTTTCTACTATTTTTATAAAGAATAACAATTTCTTTTATTCTTTGTGACCCCCCCATTCTACACGTCACATATCCCCTTCCTATATACAAAGAAATCTGTTATTCTTTACAGCCCTATGCATACAAATACTTTGAACCTTTTGACACATATTTTATGTAAACATTTTTTTTTTTTTTTTTTTTTTTTTTTTTCATTAATACACTATTTTCTTTCTAACATTTTTAAATACTTATGCAATCAATCCTCTAACCAATATTATAATTATAACATGTACAATTTCATAGAAACCATTTTTTTTTTTTTTTTTTTTTTTTTTTTTTTTTTATATAAAGGTAACTAACAAACAAAATTTTTTTTTTTTTTTTTTTTTTTTTTAAAGCAATAATACATTAACTAGCAAACAAATTTTTTTTTTTTTTTTTTTTTTCTTTCAAAATATAATATAATTTCAATAAATAATTTTGTTTTTTTTTATCATAAAAAAACATTAAAATAACAAAATTTTTGTTCAGAGTGGAGAAGGCACTAAACATTTTTTTTTTTTTTTTTTAACAATATCACATATAACCATAAAATTTAAGAACATGTATAACCAAAAAAAAAACAAATTCAATTTCATAAACTAAGAAAGAAAAACATATGATTAAGCGAGGCTTATATGACCCAGACAAGCCGATCCACACACACATGGAGCAAGGTCTCTCATGATTTTAACATATAAGAGGTCATATTTGATCAAAAACAAAATTGCCATAGCAAAGACCGACAAGTCACATAATGATACTTATTATGTTATTATTATTATTTTTACAACATGACACAAGACTTCAATAAATTCTCTCTACATCACAAATTCACAAAATATCAAGAATCGAATTATATTACAATTTTTTTTAGCTAGCTATCGGTCATTAGGTCAGACCTACATGCATTGTTTATATGGGTCAAACTATCATAATCCTACTTGAAGTGTGTACTACCTCTCTGACCCACAGAATCCCGTTAGTTGCAGTCCGTCTCTCCACCAGAATCTATCTTCCATCAACATGTTGGTTTAGTGATATCAGTTTTATAAGTGACCGTACTATCAATTCAGATTTTATTATATTTTGATTTTCATATTTCAATAGTTTCGACTTCTCAATTTAAGATTTTTTTTTTAAATCTTTATTTCCAAGGTGAAAAACACACAACAAAGCTATTATTTGATACTTCGTAATAAAAACAATTTATTCATTAGCTGATTACTTTTAATTTATAATTTTGTTTTAATTTTAATTATTATGATTTAAGAAAAATATATTTATAAAAACACAAACCATAGCCATAAGTTCATTTAAAAATCCAATTACGAGTTCCTTGTTATCAAAATAATCCATCGGTTTATCTGAAGGAAACTTTTTTTTTTTTTAAATTTCTTGTGATTTTTAATTTTCTTTAATTTAGTGTGATTTTTAATTAAGCTTATTAGTTTTGGTATTTTAAAGTAAGCACTTTGTTTCTGTTTATTTTCATATTTGTACAACTTTATCTTCCGATATCTAATTCTCCTAGAATTTGGCTGCAACATTACTTTAGCTTTTCTTTTATTAGTTTTCTTTAATTTTTTCTTATCACAACTTTCTTGGCAAATAGGGCCCAAATTCCCTTTACAAATTTTCTTATAATTTATTTCTGTTAATTTTACTTTCAAGATAACGATATTTTTGTTTTTTATTTTATCTTTGGATATTTTTGAAAATGTATAACTTTTTCTAATAAACCCTAGCCGACATAATGCATTAAACGGAATATAATCTTTATTTATTTCTTTGTTCAATTTTATTTTTCTATTTTCCTTTCTATTTTCCTTTCTATTTGATTTGCTTTTACTTATTTCTAATTCATTTTTCTGAGCATTACCTATTTCATTTAATTTCTTTTTCTCATCTGTTATTAATTTATTTTCACATTTATTTTCAACTTCAATAAGATCTGTTTTTGTCTCCACTATTATTTCATTCGTGTTATTATTTTGTTGTTCCCCCCTTAGTTGCTCTATATTTTTATTTATTGTTTCATTTATTGTTTCTAACTTACAACTTAACTGTTGCATACGATCCATCATTTGCTCAAAATGGCTCAGATTAAACGGATTCTCGTCTTTCTTTTTATTTGCTTCCTCATCCCCCGAATTTGACCTTCCTATAAGCGGACTCATGACTATCATAGAATTTTCTCCCGTTCCTTCTACAAATCCAGATTCCCGAACATCGCTATCTACGTTCCGGAGTCCTAATCCGCCGAGGCCACTCCCGATTCCGTCCATTCCTGCAGCTAATTCTCCCGCCTCCCCATCGTAAACAAACTCCGGACCTTGCTCTCCCGCCATGCTATGGGTCGACTCACCTGTGTCCTCGTCCGCCATCTTGCTTCACAATGCTACTTATTCAACAAAAAAAATTACAAGATATTACAGATCAAAAAATATTCTTAATTCTAATCAAATTAAACTGTACTGAACTACATTAAACATAGAAAGCTATATATTTTCACTTTAATTGTTAGATTTCCCTTTATTCGCACACTCTAATTGGCCACTTAGTTGGGCGCCAATGAAATGGTTAATGATTCTATGAATTTATTTTTATTTTTTAATTTGCCCCACGTTGGGCGCCAATGAAATGATTCTTATACTATGAATTTATTTTTATTTTTTAAATTGCCCCACGTTGGGCGCCAATGAAATGATTCTTACTTCTATGAATTGATTATCTGTTCATTTTTTTTAGCAAATGCCCCACGTTGGGCGCCAATGAAATGATTCTTATTTATGAATTTAATTTTATTTTTTTAAATTGCCCCACGTTGGGCGCCAATGAAATGATTCTTACTTACTTTGATTTATATTATTCCTTCTTTAATTCATAAATCTATAAAAAAAAACAGGGGTGGCATTCTTTTCTTATTTAGAGTGTTTATGTGAAAATAAAGGAAAAATGATAACTACAATTTTTAAATCATAATGTTTTATAAGTGTATATTTTTAATTTCTTTTTTGTAAATGGTAAAAAAAAAAAAGGTTACGGGGTTAGTGAACTATTATAAATTTTTGACAATACATGAAATAAACCTCTGATGAGTTAATTTAGACAGAAAAAAATGTACTCTTGGCAAATGACACAAACTAGATGATTATAAACATGGATTAGAAATTTCTGGCAACTCACGGCACACTATATCCTCTTTTGAATCTTTCCTTCTTCGTCACCCTCCTCTCAGCCTTATCCTCCTTCCATATATAAAAACTTAACTTCTCGGGATTTTTCTTTCTTTCACTTCCACGACACTCCTTTATATAAATTTGCTACCTTCCATCTTCTATGCTCCTTCTACACTCTTCAAAACCCCCGACACCTCCTCCAAGTTCCTCCAAAAACAGACTACACCTCCTCCAAGATGCTCCAAAACTCTACTACCACGAGTCGGCTCCTTCTGCCCTTCTCGCCATCTTTTCCCCCACCCAATGTCATCAGGTTAGTCTTTTCTTTTACAATTAATCATATTCTTTTTTCTTACTTTTAATATCTTTTGCCAAGATGTACCTACATTTTTATTTATTTGTACTTACTATTTTTTTTTCTACTATTTTTATAAAGAATAACAATTTCTTTTATTCTTTGTGACCCCCCCATTCTACACGTCACAATATATATGTATATAAAAAAAGGACATTGAAGAATTTAGGTACTCCACTAACAACTCTAGAATACTAACCGTAATTCTTAGAGATGTTACGAGTCGTATAATTTGTTGAGTCGAATAACAGATTGCCAACTCGAGCTATAACTCGAATCCAACTCGACTCGATCATTGCGAACTGAACAACTAGCTGAGCTCCCGATTTATTAGAAAAACTCTCGAGCAATGGAATATTGATGGATAAAGGGTAGGTTACAATATTACATAAATAAAAATATAGGTAATGTGTCCACAACAGAACTTGCTTATACCAACCACCCTTGTACAGATCACTCTCCCTGCCCCCCCCCCCCCCCCCCCCTCCCCAATTTATTTTAGACTGGCATTTCTGGATATATGGAAGTAATGTGTTAGCGTTAGCGGTTTTCTTTGTTCAGTATAGTTCTGATAGTTCTTTCTTATACCACAGAGGTGGTTGGTATAAGAAAGTCTTGTAATGGCCACATCACATAATATTATATTTTTTTCTTCCCACTGTAGAGTCGGCCTCATGTGCGCTCTGGTAGTAGGCGATATGACGTTGTAGTTAAAGCCCGGGCATGAGTCATAATAACCAAGTTTTTTTACCTTATTTTCATTATTTTCAATAAAAACATAACGATAATAAAATATATTTTAAAATTCGTGGCTGTGCATTTCAATTAAAACATTATTTTAAAACGTTTTCTTAGGAAATTCATTGCTCGTTTTTGAGGCGCTGTAACGATGCACTTATTGGCTCTATCTCAATGTTGGGATTTTTTAATTGAATATTAAAGCATATATTTTATATGCTATTTTTATGTACAATTATATGACGTATTTGATTACCATGTTATGACTTTTGATGGGAATAAATCTTATTATTATACTATAATAAAATAAAAGAAGGGACTGTCTAGATCAACAATGACCTATTGACAAACATAAATGAATATTTATATTAATTTATTTTTTTTTTGTTCATATGTTTATGAATATCATTTGAAAAACAAAAGAGTGGCTAGACAAAGAATAAAGAATGATTCCTTTGTTGAGGTATTGCCCCAACAGGAGAGCATTCATCTCTTATGTAAAATCAAAAACTTTCTCTTTGATATGTTTTAAATTGCATAAAAAAATATAATTATCTATAATTAAAATATATGATATGCGGTGGAGCAGTCTGGTACAAGGAAGAAAGTAGACATACAAGGTAATGCAGTCTGGATCAACTTGCACCGGGATCCAACTCAAATTTATTAAGTATGTCAACTTTCAAAAGAAAAAAAAGTAATTCTCAGTTAATCACTTCCCATGCACTTCCGCAGCTCAAAAAATACAGGACACAAGAAGATATGGAAAAAAAATGTTTCTCCCTATGAAGCTGGTTCACATTTTATTTGAAAGTTTTGACAAATTTCTCACATTCTCTTACAGTGTCCATACTGGAACCAAAAAGAGCAAAATATATATTCTGATTTTACAAATCTCCTTTCACTTGACACTTCCCCTCAATCATGTTCACCGGAAGAAACATTATCTCCCATCCTCTATTGACCTTTCACTCTAGCGTGAATTTCATGGTTTGACGAGGTCACGTATTTTTGAGTCACATATTCATAGCTGCATATCGGATACATAGCTGCGATTTTTTTTCTTCATATTATTAAGTATAATTTCTTCCCATATATCAAATGAAATCGTTCTAAGTTGTGTAATAAAACATTTTCATTAGTTTTCAACATGAACAGACAGAAACGAGGCAGAAATGAGACAAAGAAAGACGAGAGTCAGACATATAGAAGTGATGAAGGAGTCTAGAGAGTCATCAGACAAAGACGAAGAGAAGAGACGAGAGATAAGAACAGACAGAAACGAGGCAGAAATGAGACAAACAAAGACGAGAGTCAAACATATAGGGGTGATGAAGGAATCTAAAGACTCGTCAGACAAAGACGAACAGAAGAGACGAAAGATACGAACAGACAGAAAAAATAATTTTTTTTTCGTATTTCTAATTGTGTGTAATTGCATCCAATATCCCATATGAAGTCGTCCATATTATCTCAGACTTTATTTTTTTCTATGACCAGTAACGAGGGAAGAAAAATCTGGGACGTTGTTCATATATTTCTTGGTGTTTCTTGACATTTTAACAGTTTGGTCTGAACATACGCCGCTCCCTGTAAAAGTTCTTTTTTTGGGGGTTTTCAATCAACGGAACCCTAATTGATGAGTACTTAAAATTTTCTGCAAAAATATTGTGAAATACTTAAAAAATAAATACTTGAAAACATTATTACATTACCTAAAACTTTAAATATAAAATAAAAAAAAAAATACACAATTTTTTTTTTGTTCATTCATTTTTTTTTACTGAAACCTTGATGGGGAAGGCTTTTTGGGGGGGGGGGGGGGGGTTGAAGGGCTTGGGGGGAGGGGCTTGGCCTTATAAACATTTGAGCCCAAACTCCAAGTCCTAGAGACTATAACAGACTGTAATAGAGGCCGAGATCCCTACACAGGCTCTGATGAAATCTGAAAATCTGGGAAATGGCATACCCGATTTCCACCAAAAATGGCTAAAAACCGTCTCGCAAATACCAGCTTTTGAAACAAAAAAAACCGCTTTGAATTCAGTTCAGCCGTCTTGGAGCTACGATGCCACAGACACAAACACACACTGACAGAAGCTTCAAAACTTACTACACCCCTCCTTTTGCGTCGGGGGATAAAAATAAAGATAATGTATGTTTTTTAAAATATTGTCTATTTCACAAAATATATATAATCTATTTGTGGACGTTCTCTAATTATTTAGTAATGTTTCCTAGTGTGCGGGAACTCTCCCACCCTCCGCTTTTTCTTGATTAACCAACTTTTTGTCGTTTCCTTGAATTTTATTTTTTTTGGAGAAGTCCTCTTTTGCAATAAGACACATTTTCGCAATCCCTTCACTACGGAAGATAGGTTAACTATCTTTGGGATTCCCAGTTATCAGGACTCAGGATCTGTTGACACTAGTATACTTACAACTAACCACTCTCCAGGATCGTTTCTCACTTAAAAACCTAAATTCCATGAATGTTAAATGTGTTGTTTCTTTTTGATTACCAGCAACACATCAAAAAAAAATTACGCTTCAAAATAAACTTGAAACTACGAGGGAGGTTATGCAATCGGTGGAAAATAGTTTTTATTGAAATGTCTAGTTTTCTGACTCTATGAATCCCAAAATGGAAAAACAAAATCATATCTGTGCGTCAGTTATTTTGTTCATTGTTGTGCCTGATGACTGACATCGGCAGTTATTATTTCTGAGTTGAGCCCCCCTCTGATCCCTCCCTTCTCATTAGTCTATTCCGCTGAAAATAATTAGTTGTCGACCTCATGGGGTTTTAATTTATTTAATTTTTTTAATTTTTGTGTTAAGCCTCCCCTTTAACTGGCCCTCTTTCTTTAAGGTCTGAAAACCAATGTCGATACATTCATTCTATTGGAAGTTATCGTGTTCACAGACACGAAGGCAGACACATTTTTTTTTAAAATTTTTGGAATCAAGAGGTTTGAAAACATCAAATTTTTGACCAATTACATAATTTTCTCCATACTTCTAATAGCTGGGGAAGTATAAAAATAAAATTACACGCATTGTAATTAATAATAATATATTATAAAATTAATTATATTTATTGTTTAAAAAAAAATTACAGTTATCTAAAAATCTATATATAATAGATATCTATTACATATCACAAAATATTAGACCAAATTAAATATGTCTTCAACCCTCTCACATTCAGTCTAATTTTGAAAACTTGCTAGTTTCTAATTCACCTTGACATGCGCTTTTAAACGGTGTGTCATTTAGCCAATTTCTGGAAAGTAGGACCACGCCTTTATGATACATACTTTCAAGGATTATGCAGCTAGTTATGCAGTTATTATGGATTCGTCCCTAAGATAACCTATAGTTCTTGAGTGGATCTCAGTGACTGATATATAGTTTTGGGGCCCTGAGGCTTTTCGTTTGAAAAAGGTCCCCTTCAGAAAGTTGAGGAAAGAAATTGGATGAAGTTAGGTAAGTTAGCGCAAGAAGTAAATATATATTCGATTATTGTATAAATAAATCATTTATTATATTATTGTCGTTATAAATATAAAAATCAAAAAATATAGGAAGGAGTACGATAAGGGATAATATGTTATGTATTTATAGTTTTAAAAAAAAATTAAGAAAAATATATTTGATGTGGCCATTACAAGACTTTCTTATACCAACCACGCTGACAGATCACTCTCTTTCCCCTTTATCAAAATTATTTCATACTGGCATTACAGAATATAAGAGTGTCTACTCTCAACTTTACGCTGTACAAAGAGAAAAAATGAAATGATTTTGAGAAGGAGAGGGAGAGAGAGTGATCTGTAAGCGTTGTTGGTATAAGAAAATCTTATAATGCCAAATATATTATTCTTAATTTTTCATAAAAACTACCAATACACAATTCATATTTTAAAATTCGTTGCAATGAGTTACGATTTTAAAATAACTTAGTTATATTCCTTATAAACATTTAGTTTACATTCTTCGAGGCGCTATAACTTTTGTCGTATTGATCATATCTCAAACGTAAGAATTTGAAGCGATTGGAAATGTTATAAGGTACACTTTTGATACGGGTCAATTTTCCGATAGGACTAATCACTTTCGGGTAAATCAAGGAAACGTCCAAAAATATGTGTTTCAGAACTACATTCCAAGATAGTTTTTGGTAAGTATCTCGTAAAAGGTAGAGCCTGCGAAAAATCGGATTTAACATAAAATGTGCCTCTTGGTATTCTTTACAACTTTTATTTGAAGAGTTTTGATTGGTTCATAAATATAGGTGGTTTCTTGTACAATGTACTTAGGCCCCAGAATAAAGTGGTCTCAATTTTCATCCATTACGGTCACTATCTAATCAGATCTAAGTTACCTAACACATGTGACATCTTCATTTCAAATTTCAAGTTCATTGCTACTATCATTTCTGCGTTCACAAAGTTCCAATCAAATATGATGACAGACATCATTGTGAATATGCTCAAAATGTGATATTCCGTTGATAACTCGATCTCAGATTTTCGCACGATAACAATACTTCCGTACACGAAAGGTATAATAAAGCTAAACAATTGTATTCCGTGTTTATAACATTTTAAATAATCTAATCTTGAGCAATTATCAGAAAATTTTAAAATGGGGGACATTTAGTGTCATGAAAAAAAAAAAAAATTATAAAAAAAATTTTTTGTTCATTTTTTTTACTGAAATCTTGTTGGGAAGGGCTTTTTGGTGGGGGGGGGGGGGGGGGCTTGGAGGGTTAGAGGGGAGGCTTGGTCTTATAAACATTTGAGCTCAAACTCCAAGTCACTAGCTATAATGGAGGCCGAGATTCCTACACAAACTCTGATGAAACCTGAAGATGTTGGAAACGGCATACCCGATTTCCACCAAACATAGCTAAGAACCATCTCGCAAATACCAGCTTTTGAAACGAAAAAACCGCTTTGAAATCGGTTCAGCCGTCTTGGAGTTTCGATGCCACAGACAGACATACACACAGACAAAGGCCTCAAACTTATAATACCCCTCCTTTTGCGTCGGGGGTTAAGAATGGGCTATTGTGTGAGGAAAACTCTAACTTGGCGACTGATGGTCGATGTCTGAACCTGAATACTGATGTACCGTGTCTGCAGAGAGCCGGAGGGGGTCGGAACCCACCCGACCATAACAGTGTCTGTATGACCTACCTGTGTGACCTCATCCAGTTTACCAACATCTTAATAAGATCTGGTAATACATAAGGCAGCAATTCAGAAAACATAAGCTGCCCCCTCACCCAACCAAGGAGAAATATTTTAGATCTATTCTTATCTTTTACTACTATCTTTAGGTATTTTCAAGGCTTTTATTAAAGAAAATATACCGTAATATTATATCACAGGCTGCAAAATAAAAATTTAGTCTGATCTCTCACAGATTTTATTATTATATATTAGCCGGCTTTCGAGGTGCCCTCATCATCAGGCAGTCTACTTAATAACCCATTTTTTAGTAAAAAAGTCATAAAATTCTAATTGCCAAAACAAGAACATGTTAATGTTAGCTATTTGCGTTAAAAGGAATAAATAAATATTGTAAAATAAAGAGATTTAAAAAGCTTTAAAAGTGAACTTATGGGATAAACCATTTAAAGAACATAACTACATTTTTTTCGTTAGTTTTGAAATTTCCAATTGTGAACATACATCACAATAAGAAAATTGAAAACCAAAAAAAAATACACATCACATGAGTCTCTTGATGAAGCGGCTGGTCAGCAACACCGATACCTCGGGGGTCTCCTCAGACAGAGAGGGCCGTCAACGACGATTCAGTCTCTAATTTATAATTAGTTGGAATTGGAATTCCAAAAAAAAAAAAAATATATATATATATATATATATAAATACTTATTAAACTGTAATTTTAAAATATGCAAATTAATAAATAAGATAATATTTTGCATGGTATTAATCGTTCTTTAAAAATGAATTGTAAAAATTATAAACACTGAAAACGCGATATCATTGAAAGATTGAATAATTTAACTTTTTTTTTTTTTTTTAAGGTATATCAACTACGAGAGTCATTGATACTTGACTTCAAATCGGTATGAGATCCCGTATAGAAACCGGGTGGCGAACGGAGGGGGACCCCGAACAGGCCAGAGGACAAGCAACGGCACAACCGGACGTCTCTCTTTAGGCATTGGGCTTAGTCCCAGTGTTGCCAACTTGGTGAAATTCTCACCAGATCTGGTGAATTTATTTATGATCTAGTGAAGAAAATTTTGATTTAGTGAAATTTTTAAATCTAGTGAAATTTCTGGTGAATTTATCACATTTATTTAATTTTATAATTATTTCTGTTGAATATTCGGATTTACTGTCCGCGGCAAGCCACTGAGCGTGCTCAAGTTTGAACGAAGGCGAAGAAAGCCGAACAAAACGGCGGGAAAATGTACCTCCCGCTGCTGGATTTCAATTTTTTACCGGCAAGTCATGTTCGGCTAAGTAAAGTTAATTTTAGTTGATGTACAATTATGTTATTATTATTATTTTAATTATATATTAATATGACACCTCATATTTTTTTTTTTTAATTCCTATTTACGTTCTCCATTTTATACTTAGCTCAAAATTATAGGAAAAAGTGGGTACGCATATTAGAAATTGGCTAATAAACTGAATCGTGTTTTTTATAACGCTTGTTAAAAAATCTGGTGATTTTTTATACACCATTTGGTGACATCCCATATCACAGTGTTGGCAACACTGTTTAGGCCCCAGTGTAGCTAGGCCTGTTACGGAGGGTGTGCTTGTATGTGGCACCGACCACACCCTCCAAGCCCGGGGACTATACCAGTCCAGCTCCCAATCTAGCCACCGTCCGCACATCGACCCCACGGGCCCCGTCCCGCCACCCCTCCCGCCCCCTGGAGGGATCCCAGAGCTAATGGATCTGCATTATCAGCCATTCTTTAGGTCATTGAGCTATAGAGTGGGACAGGCAATTAGGAGAGAAACTATAGATTACTGGGTGCTATGGATTAGTGGGACATTATGCAACATTTAATTATTAAATGTATTTTAAATCAATAAAAATTAATTATAATTAACTTTAGAAATAAATAAATCTCTAGTTGTAGTTAGTTATTGTAACTAATGAGAGGGCTTTAACTATGAGGTCATCGCGTACAACCAGAACGCTCTTTCGTCACTCTGGTGGATACGAGCCCGACTCAACTATGGCAGTTCTAAATATTGCCTACCCTAAACATTAATTCACCTGGGGTAGGAGTCTTTAACGTGAACCTATCGTACAGGCTAGGGACCATCGCTAAATGCGTGCTCAGGGTTTTTCCACCTCCCAGATAAAGAACCTAAGGGCCTCGGTCGGGTTTCGAGCCCGCGATCTTGAACTCAGTAGGCAAGCACGCTACCTCCAAGTATTCCAGGTAGATACTCCTAATATTTTGTAATAGGTACGTAAATCTACCCTCATTGTTTGTTTTTTTATATATAGCGATTAAAAATATGTTTATACAAAAATATAAATATTTGGTTTGATCTTATGGAGAAACTCAAAAGCGAAAGTTAGTTTTATTTCCAAGAAATCTGTCTGGAATTGTTATTTCATTAGGCAACCATAAATAAGACATTCTTCGAGAAAGCGGGTCAAACCGATATATTTTGTGAGTGACAAATATATAATATAGTTTTGTGATAGCCACAAAAAATATATTATATGTATCTGTTTTCTTTGATGAAAATATAACTTTGCTATCCCATTGTTACCAGATCAGCTCACCTGAACTGATTCAACCGCCTTGTAGGAAGATCAAAGCTATGCTAAACCCAAATTTTTTAAATCTTATTATTAGCATTTTTGAAAACTTATTATTAAGAGGATTCCAAGTATATATACACTTGTTTGTTTTTATTCTTAAAGAGGAAAAAAAAAAAAAACTTTTGACTGGGCTATTGTAGAAAAGGTATTATTATGAGGGTTCCAAGTACATGTACACTTTTTTGTTTTTATTCTTAGAGAGGAAAAAAAAATAAAACTTTTTACTGGGCTATTGTAGAAAAGGTATTATTATGAGGGTTCCAAGTACATGTACACTTTTTTGTTTTTATTCTTAAAGAGGAAAAAAAAAAAAAACTTTTGACTGGGCTATTGTAGAAAAGGTATTATTATGAGGGTTCCAAGTACATGTACACTTTTTTATTTTTATTCTTAGAAAGGAAAAAAAAATAAAACTTTTTACTGGGCTATTGTAGAAAAGGTATTATTATGAGGATTCCAAGTCATGAACACTTGTTTGTTTTTATTCTTAGAGAGGGGGAATGCGTTTGCACGAACTTCCACTCCCTTATTCCCGAAAGTATACATGAGAAAATGCTGAAAAAAATATTGTAATACAATAATTGAAATACAAAAAAAAAAAACGTATACTGAATACATAATAGACAGGTGAGATGCTTTTCCTTAAATATCTTAGATTCGCATTATTATAATCTTAGAAATAATACAGTTAACTTAGCTGAATATAACATGGAACATTTGTTTATTATTATCTAGTTTTTCTCTTAATTTTTTTTTAAATTTTTGTATTTTATTTTGTCACATTTCTGAAAGGTACTAGAATACCTGGCGAAATAAATTACCTAACTTCTTTCTTGTTTGGTTTTATCCTTAGATAGAGAGGGAGGAATGTTTGCACGAACTTCCACTCCCTTATTCCCGAAGGTACACATGAGAAAATGCTGAAAAAAAAAATTGTAGTTTGTAGAATTGCACGGTAACAATCGTGAGAGTACGGAGTCCTTTCAGCGCGAGACCCAACTTGAACGGTTGTTTTTGAAAATTATTATTTTTATTAAAGTGAAATTATTGTCATTTTGACCATGGAAACAATTATATCACTGACCCTCTCATCAATACCGATGACTGGTTCCCTATCATGGCTATCCTAAGGTAATCCGATCTGTTATTGTTTCTAAGATGAAACTATCACCTAATCACTGTTACCTGTCTATCTAATCTAGACGAGGACGTCTCTGTAGATCTATTATAGTAGATTGTACCTTAAGATTGTTCTATGATGATCTAATGATTTGGCATATTAATCCGTATACTTAATTAAACATTAATCACTTCCTCATTAATGTAATACCGTACCTAATTTATTAATTATTTATGTATATTATTGACCCAATCATAGAATGAATAAATGCATTTCTTATGCCCATCCCCCCTGGAATAACATATTACATTAGATGAAAACAACCAATACTCCCGCAGACAGTCATACAAACAGAAAATATATCAAATAAGACTATTTTGATACTTGGCATCTTTCTCAAAAGCACTAGAGTAATTTCCAAAGAACAAAATCTCGTTGTAACGAAAACACGTTCATAAAAAATAACACAGTAGAACTCCATTAACGTTAGTTTAAAATGATTTTGAGAGGAGGGAGAGTGATTGCTATACGTTTTGTTTTGGCCACATAACATATTTTTTTTTTCTTAGAAGCAAAAAAATAGTAATAATAGAAATCAGAGTAAGGCCAAAAAGAGGTTAAAAGGTTATCTCGAGTACGTTAGGACAAACTTTAAAATGGTGCCAAAAAGATCGTATCGCGCTGGTGCTCCGATATCCATATATGGAAACTAACCTTAGGCAAATTAATTTAAAACTCGACAATTGTTACTTTCACTATAAACTGTGAATGTTGCGAAACGAGAATCGCAGTAATTTGAGAACGTTCCATTCAGCGATCGTTCTGTTTTTTCAGTTGCATTCTGTGACTTGTGCATCAACGTCAATCTGCAACTTAGTTGCAATAACTAATATATATGGGTATGGTATCTATAGTTAGTTATTGTGACTCATGCCCTGGCTTTAACTACAAGGTCATATCGCCTACTACCAGAGCGCATCCTGCGACTGGTGCCTCAATGTATGCTCCCTCTGGTGAACTTTACCACCGAGATCATAGGCTTCGTTGCTGGTGGACCAGTGCTCCAGTTGCATCCTGCGACTGGTGCCTCACCATCTATGTCACTCCTTCTTGTGAACTTTACCACCGAGATCATAGACTGTGTTGCAGGTGGACCAGTGCTCCAGTTGCATCCTACGACTGGTGCCTCACCATCTATGTATAGTCCCTCTGGTGTACTTTACCACCGAGATAATAGACTGTGTTGCAGGTGGACCAGTGCTCCAGTTGCATCCTGCGACTGGTGTCTCACCATCTATGTATAGTCCCTCTGGTGTACTTTACCACCGAGATCATAGACTGTGTTGCAGGTGGACCAGTGCTCCAGTTGCATCCTACGACTGGTGCCTCACCATCTATGTATAGTCCCTCTGGTGTACTTTACCACCGAGAACATAGGCTTCGTTGCAGGTGGACCAGAGCTCCAGTTGCATCCTGCGACTGGTGCCTCACCATCTATGTATAGTCCCTCTGGTGTACTTTACCACCGAGATCATAGACTGTGTTGCAGGTGGACCAGTGCTCCAGTTGCATCCTACGACTGGTGCCTCACCATCTATGTATAGTCCCTCTGGTGTACTTTACCACCGAGATCATAGACTGTGTTGCAGGTGGACCAGTGCTCCAGTTGCATCCTACGACTGGTGCCTCACCATCTATGTATAGTCCCTCTGGTGTACTTTACCACCGAGATCATAGACTGTGTTGCAGGTGGACCAGTGCTCCAGTTGCATCCTACGACTGGTGCCTCACCATCTATGTATAGTCCCTCTGGTGTACTTTACCACCGAGAACATAGGCTTCGTTGCAGGTGGACCAGAGCTCCAGTTGCATCCTGCGACTGGTGCCTCACCATCTATGTATAGTCCCTCTGGTGTACTTTACCACCGAGATCATAGACTGTGTTGCAGGTGGACCAGTGCTCCAGTTGCATCCTACGACTGGTGCCTCACCATCTATGTATAGTCCCTCTGGTGTACTTTACCACCGAGATCATAGACTGTGTTGCAGGTGGACCAGTGCTCCAGTTGCATCCTACGACTGGTGCCTCACCATCTATGTATAGTCCCTCTGGTGTACTTTACCACCGAGAACATAGGCTTCGTTGCAGGTGCTGCAGGTGGACCAGAGCTCCAGTTGCATCCTGCGACTGAAGCCTCCCCATCTATGTCACTCCCTCTGGTGAACTTTACCGCCGAACTCAGTGGGAGGCTTTGTTTAGCAATCCCAGAACCCATTTTTTCTCGCTCCCATCATTGAACCGAACCTGGGCGTGGCAACTCACACGTTGGGAAATACCACCGACACCTGTAACCTTTCTACCATCTTCTAGTTTTCCATTATCCCTTGTTTGGTAACTGTGGGAGGCCGATATGTCAGATCTGTTTATCCGTTCTTCTGTCAGATCGATGCCCTATCAGATAATTAATGAACAAACATTTTCCTTTGTAGGATTTATGCACCCATAGTGTTCTCAGTGATGTTTCAAAAAATTACCGTATACTTGGATTCATAATTCCATGAGTAATACATATCGAGAACCTTTTACGAGCAGAGGGCGTGGTAGCTCAGTGGTATGCGTGCTTGACTTCTGAGCTCAAGGTTGTGGGTTCGTAGCCCGACCGAGGCCCTTAGTTTATTTTATCTGGGAGGTAAAATAAACTTAAGCACGCCGTCCTTCGGATGGGACGTTAAGCGATGGTCCCGAGCCTGTACGATGTCAGGTACTCGTTAAAGACCCCTACCCTAGATGAATAAAAATTTAGGGCATGCAAAATTTAGGACTCCCACAGTAGAGTCGGGCTCATGTTCACCAGAGTGACGAAAGAGCGCTCTGGTAGTAGGCGATATGACCTCGTAGTTAAAGCCCGGGCATGAGTCATAAAACCTAACCTAACCTTTTACGAGTATATCACAAAAAATAGAAAATGGATTTGTATTGATTCCGTTATAGAAAGTCATGATATTTTTTCTGTATAGTTGTCGAAAGTAAAACCAATGTAGAAAAAAAAACATAATAAGATAAACAATTTCTCTGGACCATTCTTCAGTTAATTCCGAAATGTTAGATAGTAAACTCGTACCTCAGTTTCTCTTACGGCAGCGCTGCAGGTACTGGCGGGAGCCCCACCCATTGACTTAGTCTTGGACGGGGCCGTCGCCTCGTATCACTGCAGACGCAATCTGCCCCTTAGAGCAGACACCGACGAGCCTTTGCGACTAGCCCTGGAGGAGGAACTACACGGACAGTCCAGACCGGAGCGTTGTAAGGACATAGTCCAAGAGTGGATAGTAGATAAATGGCAGCAGCGATGGTCACAATCATCAGACGGCCGAACGACCTGGGCTTACTTCCCAAACGTCCGGGCAAGACTTGAGTCGGTTTGGGTAAAGCCGGACCACTGGACGTCCCAGATACTATCGGGTCATGGGGATTTCAACTCCAAGCTCTTCTTTTTCAAGAAGAAGGACAGCCCGAACTGCTCGTGTGGCGGCGTCGAGACTGCAGAACATGTAGTTCTCGAATGCCCTCTGTACGACGGGCCTAGGGTGGAGTTGATACGCCGGACAGGATCGTACCTGGGACTAAACCCAAGGAAGCTGATGACTGAGGCTGACTACCCGGAGTTCGGAAGATTCGTCGCCTCCTGGCGGAAGGTAAAGAAGGCAGTTTAACGTGGTTCCGGGGATGACCGTTGGGTGCTGGTAACACGGCCCACCTGCGACATCCTCGGCGCAACGCAGCCAAGAGCGTAGGTGCCTGGTCCCGAGTTCTCTCGGGAAACGCCGAAAAGGTAGGTTGGAGGACCCAGCCGATCACTCCGGTGATTGGCGGGGTCCTACAACCGGCCATAACAGCAATAAAATCTTAAATAAGTGCCCTTATTCCCCCCACGCGGCGGACGTGTGTCGTTGAGCCTCCTTCAGGGGCCGGTACACACGTAAAAAAAAAAAAAAAAAAAACTACGTGTTTCAAATTCCAGTTGGTAAACACCACTCCTGTCCATTATTTTTATTCTGTTTTATTTAAATGTTCAGTTCAAAGTAGAGTAAAAAACTGTTAACACAATAAACCAACCGGTGCATACACTACTGTGGATACACTGTTATCCACGAAACGGCCTTACTTCTGATAGTAAAGTTTCAATTCATGCAACAAGAGCTACTGTTAGTTTTCATTACTTCATCTTACTCTAATGTGGGAAGTCATTACAGAAACATGTCAAAAATATCACTTTGATGACAGCGCTACAAATCAGAAAATTAAATTAGAAAAATCGTTAACAAATCTTATGTCCTTTTTTGGTAACGTAAAGAAACAGAAACAATTGAATATTTTAAAAGGCTTACCAAAGAAAAAAAAGATTTATTATTTAGTATTGATTATTATTTTTGCAAGTTGAAATTTAATTATTGTTTTTTGCACATTTCACAATTGGTTACAAAGCTTCATGTAGATTGATGACTAGTGAATATTTTTAATTATGTGTGACAATAACGTGGGTTACTATGAAATGACCCAAATGCATATTTTTCTTAGGATCAACAGGAATGGAGATTTTTTGGGAAAAATAAATTTAAATTATTTCCTTCAAGCCAAGTGTAGCTAGTAATTTGATTCGTTAAATAGATGCGTATAATAAGAAAATATGGGAAGTGCATAAAGTGGAAGCATACGAACATAGGCGCCAGTAGCTCAGAGGTAGGGTGTTTGCCTTCTGCGAGCGCTCTGGTAGTAGGCGATGTAACCTAGCGTAGTTAAAGCCCGGGCATTCTCCTTACTTTTATTTATTAATCACAATAAGAAAGAATGATCATAGCAGTATAATAAAAAGCACCTAAGATGCGGCTCGTCAGTACCACCGCCTCCTCAGGGCTTCTCCTCAGACAAAAGGTTTTTATTTATTTAAATTTAAAAAAAACATTATTCATCTCATACGTTGGCACATATAAGAATAGAAAATATCTATATAAAATTGTGGAAAAGTAACTAAAGCATCAGGATACAGAATAACAAAAATGAAATAAAATTGGCTTACCCCATTCGCACAGTGTGTAGTCTAATGAAACACTGCCTAATAGCTCACACGGGAGGGGATACGAGGTTTATTCACTCACTCTTTTACATGAAAATGAATACATAACATTCATTCAAAAATAATATGAGATACACAAACTGAAATAAATATTTGTAATAATATAAATTCAACAAGAGTCATTTTTTATTTTTGACATAAAAATTAGTGTGTATATATATATATATATAAATAAATGTAAATAAAATCTGTATAGTGTCTATATAACAAACAGCCAAGTAACTATTTATTTGCATGTATGTAGGTAGAATGATTGAATAAACCTCGTATCCCCTCACCTCGGAGCTGTTAGCCAGTGTTTCATTACACGCCACCCTATACGACTGGATGAGCCAATTTTGTCTTATTTTTTAAACTCTGTACCCTGATGCTTTAGTTGCTTTTCCATATTCATATTTTATATCTACTCATCGATGTACCACTGATGATAACGCAGCTGCATTGAGAACTGGTTCTGGTTGGAAATAATCTTTTATTAATTAAATTAAACATCTTTTATTTCTATGAGAAATGTCTCACATCCTTACTACAACATATTATCATTGTGAAAAGTCCATAAAGTAGAAAATAATATGAATACATGAGAAGCCCATAAAGTTTCTATAGATAGATAGATAGATAAACTTTTATTGCACAAAAGATTACAATCTAGGGCAATGAGTGTTTTTTTTTTTTTTTTTTTGCAAAATAAATAATAAAAGGATAAAAGAAACAATTTGAAAATTATATAAAACTAGATATGACATGAACATGAATAAATTTAAAAATAAATAATAAATTTAATTTCAAAGCAACAGTAAAAAATAAAAATAAATTGTTAATTTTTCTAACTTCTAAATTATTTAAAATATGCACAAATGTTTCTGAGTAATATTCTGATCTATTGGTGAGATAATTGTGGAGAAATGCTTGCCTGGGGATACACAAGGAGGGACAATTGAACAAAAAGTGAATGAGGTCGTCCTTTTCATCTAAGGTACAGAGCCTGCAGACACTTTCAGGACAAAACTCATACCTAAGCCCTCCAAGTAATATTCTAAAATTTCTTTTGCTATTGTGGAGATGAATTTGAGCTAGAAGTCGGAGTTTTTCAATATGACAGTTTAATGAAAGATAAAGTTTCTATATATGGACATATAAGAAGCTCATAAAGTAGAAAGCATATGAATGTATGAGAAGTGCATAAACATATGATTGCTTAAGATCCTAAAAAGATTTAGAGGAGACGGTTAAAAAATGAAAATTATAATAATCTAAACGCATTAGGCATTGCAGTTCAAAAATGGAATACCACTAATTGATGAGGAAACAAAAATCAAAAGTGTTCATTGGGTAATTGGCGAAAGTAATTCAGGGTACAGACTCTTGTTAACATTTCGCAGGTAGGATAATGAGGCATTACTCTTCAACATACTCATCTATTACACAGAACCGCAGGGAGTAATAACTATATTTCTCATGGGCAAGATGACGGACAGCGATCCGTCCAAAGGTTAATAAGACTGACTGACATTTGAGTCTTGGGAATAGTAAAGCGAAAAGAAAGAAAAAAAAAACTGAAATCGGCCCTAATTAATAGATATGAACTATATATTCATTTTGAAATTGACAGTTGATCCCTTCTCATTGATAAATGAACTGAGCGAAGTTTTGTGAATGAAATTATTGCTTTAAAATTTATATTTAAAATAGTTACATTTTTAGAGTTTCGAAGGTCAACCATATTGTTTTATTATCTGTCCTTGGTATAAGAATGTAATGCAGCGACACAAAATATTTTCAATGTTGCGGTGAACAAAAAACGTCGTCGGTGAATCACCGGCTATGTGCTTCCCCAGCACGAATCAACTTTATTTTCATTCTTATTCCAAAGCCAATGGATCGTTTGGGATAAAACTCAATATTGGCTTACATAGTGGCTTCTGAATCCTCATACTAAATTTTGTGTCGAGATAATCATTACATCGGCAGTTATTAGGGTTTTTGTGATAAAACTTCCCCCTACCCTTTGACCGATTTGGCTGAAAATCCATAGCAGTAGTTTTTAGAAGGTTCTAGATACAAATATGAAATTTCGTGTCGCTACACTCATTCTATCGGGAGTTATCGTGTTCTAAGACACATACAGTTTTTTTTTTTTTTTTTTTTTTTTTTTTTTCATTTCATTTTAGAATCAAGTTATAAAACATGTAATTCCGTTGAAAACTCCGGCCGGGCATAAGTCATAATAACCATCTGTAATCGATCAGAAATTCGAAGCAATGGAATTGCATGTTTTTCGACCTGTTTTCCGAAAATAATTTTTTTATTATTTTTTTTTTTTGCAAAATTATATCTCTTTTTATTATGTATATTTACAATCGGTTCAGACCATAAGTAAATTTGTTGACAATAGGTAATGAAACAATTTATGTACAATGATAACTAAATACTAGAGAGAGTTTTAGCCAAGGCTCGACTCGAGGGATGAGCCGATGGGTCCACCGTCCCTTGGTGGACTTGTCCCATTCTTCCTGCCACTCCCTAATTGTCCTGGACCTCTCTGGCTCTGCTGGACCAGGGCTGGCCCCCGCGTCCTGATAGAAGATCCGGTTTCCCCTGCGGTCGAAGCGCTGCACCACCCCTTCCACCTGGAACGGGTCTTGTTTCCTTTTGAAGCGTCGCATACGCTCCCGTGCCAGTAGGTCTATGGGGAGCAGCCCAGCAATTACATAGGCAGCGTCGCCAGAATGGCTCACCAGGACGCGTGGGGAGGTGAATTACCACCTCACCCAGGTACTCACGGGACACGGTGGGTTCCGGGGGTACCTCCACAAAATCGGGACAGCAACAACACCAGACTGCCCCGCGTGCCTTGGTGAGACGGAGACGACGGAGCATGTCCTCCTCAAATGCCCCAGATTTGAGGAGGGAAGGAAAAATCTGGAGTGCAGCATGAGCGCCCCACTGACTGCTACCAGTTACGTAGACGCTATGCTGCGCTCCCAGGAGTCGTGGGATTAAGGCTGCGATTTTGCAGCGCTCATCATGGATGGGTTGGCCCTCCAGGAGAGGGCTGACAAGGAACAACAGCAGCGGCAATAAGATCAGAAGAAGGGGTGTTACCAGCCACCCTTCCTCCCTTCCGCGAAGTAATGACAGGCAGTCAGTTCCGTGGAAGGGAATCAGGATCGGCGAGGGAGGGGGTTTTAGTGGGTATGGAGCAACGGCTCGAGCCCCACACTATCCAGGGCTACCTTCCCTGGATGTGCGTGACTGGCATATCCCCCTCCAGTGAAAAAAAAAGAAAATAATAAAATTATAAATAATTGAAAATAAAATAAATTAAAAATATAATAATAATAATAAAAATGTCTCCGTGAAGTCATGAAGAATATGTACAAAATAATAACTATGTATACAATGAGATAAACCAATAGGAAATAAAATTAAAAATTCTGTCTGTGAACACAATAATTCCCAATACAATGAATGTATCGAAATTTTATAGTTAGTTATGATGATTCATACCCGGGCTTGAGCCTAACTCTACTGAGGGAGTCCTAAATTTTGCCTATCTAGGTTTATTCACCTAGCGTAAAGGTCTTTAACTTTGATAGATCTGTATTACTTATTTAACAAGTAAGTCCACTACATCAGACTAACACCAAGAAAGGTATTGAAATATTGTTAGGACAACACCTATTGATTTTCAGCGGAATCAACCGAAGGGGAAGCGGAGATCAGGGAAAGCTCATCTCAAAAATCCCGATAACTGCCGGTGTATAGACAAAAAATTTAGTATGAGGTTTCAGAAGCCACTATGTCAAATATTGAGTTTTAGCACAAACGGTTGATTATCTCTGAACACAGTGCGAAAACTTAACGATTAATTTGTGCTGTAGAAGTACATAGCCGACATTTTCTTTCCCCAACATTTTAGTCAATAATATATAATATACAAAACTAGTTGGTGTATTTTATAAAAGAATGGACATCAGGTTCGGTTTTATAAAATCACTTCCTAGGACGAGGCGGATCAAAAAAAATAAATTGTTCTCTGTATTGTCCACTTTAACGTTTTTTCAACACCAAGTCTCAGCTCATTCATATTTTTTTTTTTTTTATTCCCTTACACTATAGGCACAAGAACTCACTGAGAAAAGAATATCATTTTTCATGAAAGAAGAAATTAACTTATAATTTTCTAAAAAAAAATATATATATAATTATTATTATTGACAGAATAATTTTATGGTAATTTAATCTGCTTTATTAGGAGGTAAATAATTTCTCAACCTTTTTCTCCTTTTTATGATATGTTTATATTAAAATACCAGATTGAAGGTTCTGTTTTGTTAATATTGGTGTTTATTTGGTAGGCATTGAAAACTACTTATAGTCCGGGAGTGTTTACCTGTTATGTTGGACGAAATGGATTACTTAATAAAAGAACACAGTGTTATTGTTTACAAGTTTATTTGACGGAACCAGCTTCAGTCATATTTGACTATCTTCAGTGTTAACTGTATTTATTATATCGACTTTGGTGTGGACAACAATCTGTGTTATTTTATTAAATAAACTTTCACAACAACCATGAAAAAAGTGATCGGTGAATCACCGGCTATGTACTTCCACAGCACAAATTAATCAATTATGTTTTCGCTCTCTCTCCAAAGCCAATCTACCGTTTGTGCTAAAACTCAATATTTGACTTACATAGTGGCTTCTGAATCCTCACACTAGATCGGCAGTTATTATGGAATTTTTGAGTTAAGCCCCCCCCCCCCCCCTCCCCTTCTTCTGATTCTGCTGAAAGTTGATAGGTTTCTTTATATAGCTTTGAATTTATATAGGAAATTTTCTGTCAATATATTTATTACAACGGCAGTTATCAGAGATTTTTTGATAAGCCTCCCCCCATTGTTTTGGCCTATTTGGCGGAAAATTAATATGTGTCGTCCTTAGAGGATCTGGATACACATATAAAATTCCGTGTCGATACATTATTCTATTGGGAGTTATCGCGTTCACAGACAGACAGCATTTATTTTTTCATTTTTGCATTCAGGAGATTGGAGAACATGAAATCCCGTTGAAAACTTCTTCTGACCGATTACATAACTACCTCTATACTTCGTAAAGCTGGTAAAGTAATAAAAGTTCTGTCTGTGAGCACGTTAATATATTATAGAATGAACGAATCGATGCGAAATTTTATATGTGATTGATTCAACAACCCCATAAGGACAACATCTATTTTCAGCCAAATCGACCAAAGGGAAGGGAGAACTACGGGTGACGCCTAACACAAAAGCTCTAATAACCGCCGTTATATTAAATATATCAACACAAAATTTCATATGTATGTACAATACCCCAGAAGAACGACACTTATTAATTTTTTTATCTGCAGGATTGAGGGGTGGGGCGGGGGGGGGGGGGGGAGGGGGGTAAGAGGATGGACTCAACATAAAATCCCAATAACTGCCTATATAATTAATGTGTCGACACAAAATTTAGCAAGAGGATTCATAAGTCCCAAGTGAACTATTGATTTTTAGCCCAAACGATTGATTTGTTTTGAATGAAGAGCAAACTTATACATAAGTTCTTCTATACTTCGTAGTACAGCCGTGAAAGTAAATATTTTGTATATGTGTTTTTGCAAACAACCGATAGAATGAATGTATCGACATGAAACAGAGCCCTCGAAGAACGACACCTGATTCGAAATCCAAAAAGAATGAATCAGGGGGAACATGTAATTTCGGTGAAAATGTAACATCGAACTTCTGTCCGTTTAACATAACTTTGTCTAGCAATCCCTCAACTGTAGATAATCCCTTTTTTTTTAACTTACCTTCAATTGTAGATGAATGAAGGCGATGGATCTGAAGAAAAAAGTCTGGCGAGTGATATGAAGCTCTATTCCCGCCCTAACACCCCCAGATCATAAACCTGACTCATTGGTGACCTCAGTGGCTAGGATTTCCTCAGCCTCAACCTCCCTATCTGTTGGACTGATCTCCCCAAACCTGCATCTGGTTAGTCATGTCATTATCATTAGAGAGGGTGTGGTGGTGTATTTTTGCGCCACATTTACTCCAACTGATCCTCTGAACCCCCTCTGATAGATTGGGCAGCTGGAGTCCCGGCTAGGTTGCGTAAGGGCGGTTCACCCCTCCATACAACTACGAAGCTAGCCTCCCTCCTCCCCTCTGGTTTTCTCTATCATATATAAGCTAGCACAACGTTAGTTCCCTTCAAGGCAATCACATCACACCCCCATATCAACATGTACAAGGTGGGTTTTGTTTTCATTTCTATACTTCACTATTTTTTTGAAATTAATTCTATAGGTTTGGACCTCAAATTATAGTGTGTTTCTTCCATATAGTTTTTTTTTTTCTTGCTGTTCCAGACCCTAGTGGGGTCACACCACCCGTCCACCGCGTAGAGGGGAAATAGGTCTGATTTTATTTGTATTTATGTATGACCGGTTGGAGGACCCGACCGATCGCTCCGCCTTATCGGCGTTTCCCAAGAGATCGGGATCAGGGCATCTATGTTTCGGATCAGCCGTGTTACAGCAACCAGCGGTCATCCCCGGAACCACGTTATTAGTGCCTTCTTTATCTTCCGCCAGGTGGCGACGAATCGCCTGATCTCTGGGTAATCAGCTTCACTCATTAGCTTCCGAGGGTTCAGTCCCAGGTATCCTATCTGGTATATCAACTCCACCCTAGCATTGTCGTATAGCGAGCATTCGAGAACTACGTGTTCTGCAGTCTCAACGCCGCCTCACGCGCAGTTCCGTGTTTTTCATGTACTTACTATCTCTTCTTTTATCGTCCGTTTTACTTAATAAAAGAACACAGTGTTATTGTCGACAAGTTTATTTAACAGAACGAGCTTCAGTCCCATTCGACTATCTTCAGTGCTCACTGAATCTATCTTATGAACGGGGTGTACATTTCATTAAATAAAGCACGCCCCCAACAACCTCTAAGAACAAAAAGTCCTCCGTAAAGCAAGAATTAATCAATTAATATTTCGCTCTCTCCTCAAAACCAATCGACGAGTTGGTCTAACATTCAACAGTTGACTTACAAAGCGGCTTCTGAATCCTCTTAATTTTGTGTTCGTACATTTATTACATCGGCAGTTATCTCCCCAGCTATACGAAGTATATGCTAATTTATAATATAATATATTATATTATAATCGGTCAGAAATTCTATGTGGAGTATTCACCATAATTTCATGATTTCCGAATCCGGATTCCAAAAATATAAAAAAAATTCATCGTGAATAAGATAACTTCCGAGAGAATAAATATAGTGACAGTAAATTTTATATGTGCATCCATATATTAATTTTCAACCAAATTGGTCAAAGGGGAAGATGGATCGGAGTCAAAAACCGTTTTTGTCCAAACTATTCATGTTTACCTGAATTTATTGTTCTTATTTTCAATTCGTCTTAATATTTATATACACAATTATATACTTTTTTATTTTGTTAAACAAAACATAAATTTCTCCCTTCACAGTAAGCCCTAAGAAAGAGGAAATTTATTTTTCAGCCTCCTCTCTATTAATATATTACTTTACTTTGCTATTTTTCAACATTGCGACAAAAAAATTATCACTGTGTAATCAAATATAAATAAACGAAATAAAATTAATAAAAAATATAAGCAAACAAATAAAAAAACTGAAATGAATAACATAAATACCGTAAATTAAATTAAAAATATAAATCAATTAGTTTAAAACTCACATTCAATTAAATAAATAATAATACATAAAATGTAGCGGTATCTGAAAGTTTTTGTTATATCTCCGGTCGGCATTCAATCCAGAAGTGGTCAATGTCCCGTGCATCAATCCCATGGATACATTTAATAGTAGGTGTTCACAACTGTATAAATATTATATACAAGCAAATTTGCTAAAAGAGAAATCACCCAGTGGTGACACTCCCTAGGCACTAAATTTGCAATCATTTATAATTCACTGTCACTGCTGCTACTAAGAAGGTCTCTAGGCCATTGGTGCTTAAGACGTCGTACGGGAAGTGTTGGCAGAATGAAGGCATGGTATTAGAGGATTACTGTGGGAACTAAGGGAGGAAAATAACCTGGAGGGTCTTGTTGGAAACATAGTAAGGAGCATTGGCGATTGTTCGAAGGATTTTGGATTGAAGGGGTTACATGCACTGCAGATTGGAAACCTTGGCAGAACCCCATAGTTCGGGTCCGTAGGTCCACATCGATTCAACCCTGCGTTGTATATAAATAGTTTTATTTTCAAGTAAATTTAGATCGTTTGTCTAGCAGTTTTATTAACAGTTTGTAGTTTCTGTTCATTTCTTGTCTTTTCAATCTTGTGTGGGGGTTCCATGTTAGACATTCGTCAAGTAGTGGCATTGAAGGGCATGGACTAGAGGATTACTATGGGAACTAAGGGAGGAAAATAACCTGGAGGATCTTGTTGGAAACATAGTAAGGAGCATTGGCTATATTGTTATATGTTAGACATTCTTCAAGTAGAAGGCCTAGATAGAGGACATAGTTTTTTGAAGAGAATTGAAACGTCCCCGGGTAAAACCCCTAATAGGTTAGTTCAGGTTTTATGACTCATGCCCGGGCTTTGACTTTGTCATAGCGCCTACTACCAGAGCGCTCTTTCGTCACTCTGGTGGACATGAGCCCTACTCTACTATGTGAGTCCTAAATTTTGCCTACCCTAAATTTTTTTTTACCTAGGGCAGGGGTCTTTAACGAGTGTACCTGACATCGTACAGGCTCGGGACCATCGCTTAACGTCCCATCCGAAGGACGGCGTGCTTAAGTTTATTTTACCTCCCAGATAAAATAAACTAAGGGCCTTGGTCGGGTTTCGAACCCACGTTCTTGAGCTCAGAAGACAAGCATGCATACCACTGAGCTACCGGCGCCCTCATATATTTTCAACCAATTGGTAGATTAGTTTCAGAGGGTTTGCCAAAAATCAGTTGATATTCGCTCTGGGTAAGTACATAGCCGGTGATTCACGGTCCTAAACAACAGAATAGAAACAATGTGACTTCTGTTCACTTGAAAGATGGAAGTGGGGCAACACGTGTCTTGGAGGTGTACTGTGAGTTCCAGACATCACTAGGACAGGCTAGTCTGCATGGCGTCATCGTATGCTAATGAGGTAGCCGGCCGGCCTGTCTATTGTCCAAAGAAGTGGGTGGACCACTCGACTAAACACCCTAATAACTGCCGATGTGATGAATGTATCGACACAAAATTTATTATGAGAATTCAAAAGTCACTATGTAAGACAAATATTGAACATTAACGTAAACGGTTGATTGGTTTTGGAGGAAGGGCGAAAAGGTAATTGATTAATTCGTTCTGGGGAAGTACATTGCCAGGGATTCTCCGACGATTTTTTTATGACGTATCCTATTACCATGTTATGGTTTAACATAAATAAATGTTATTATTATCATTCTATGACGAACTTGAAAACATATGGGCAAGCTAGAAAGGGTATTTTTGCCTTTGCAATACACACTATTTATTAGATTCCGCGACACAATAACTCATATCACTTATATTTATAATATAATTTTTATTATCATACTTATAGTTACGTAAAATTTGAGTTTACGCAACTTCATACAGACCTCTAATTGACAGAAATAAGGACAGAGACAAAATTAACAATTATCCATCCAAGGAGTTTTGGCCAAAACGGTTGATTGGCTTCGGAAGAATGACAACGTAATTGATTAATACGTGCTGAAAGATTATACTCTCTGAAGATGACCGAGTAATACTTAGTAGAAGTTAGTTATTGCGACTCATATCGCCTACTACCAGAAAGCTCTTTCATTGCCGACTCTACAATGGTAGTCTTATATTTTGCCTACCCAGGTTTATTCACTTAGGGTAAGGGGTCTTTAACAAGTACCTGACATCGTACAAGCTCGGGACCATCGTTTTACGTCATATCCAAAGGACGGCGTGCTCAAGGTTTTTTCACCTCCCAGATAAAAAACCTAAGAGCTTCGAGTAGACCTGTACGCTACCTCTGAACAACCCCCTGGCTACTCGCTTAGTATAAGTGATACTTCACTAAGAAAATAGACCAACCCTATATATTTATTTGGAAGAACCAAACAACATTTTTAGTCTCAGAATATTCGCAATTATATTGTAATGAAATTAAAAAACAATTTTTATTCGACCTACGTCCCCTAAGAATAACAACATAAGAAATAAACAAAGGAGATACAAGTATCAACCAAGTTAAAATAAAGGATAACAAATAAGGACCTATAGCAACTAAAGAAACAAAAACAATTATAAATAAGGATAAACAAATCATATTAAAATAAATGAGGAACAAAGTTAAAATTATAAAGAAAAAAATAATAGCAAAAATAAATATAGATGACAGGAAGGGTCACTGAGAGAGAGAGAGAAAAAAAAATTAATAAAATAAAATAAATAAATAAATAATGTGTGTCACACACCCTCATACATACATTTATTTACAGTTATATATCCAAAATAACACACACCTACAGTATTCGGCATGGAACTGAAAGAAATAAATGAAAAGAAAAAGAAAGGAATGAATACTTATAAAATAAAAATATATAGTGACTAAAAAAGAATCCAACTGGGATGATGAAACTGTAGAGTAACATCAGTCCAGCTGTAGACTGAGAGACTTATGGGAAGACGAGAACTATCCCAAAGGATGCTAGCCTTGGGAATCAGACGTTTGATGAGTTAGGAGGTGCTGGAAGAGCAGGCATTTGAAAGAAATAAGTCTAGGATCATGGCGAATCTGGAGAGGGAGAGAGTTGCAGAGGGAGTATATTGTATACTTTTTGAAAAACTTACTAACAATAAGTACTTAACCAAGAATAACTCCATTTTTCATACCATTTCTAGGCTTTTGCCCAGCATTTGTGTACATTCGACGACATAATTTTCAATTATTCATATGCATAACGTTAATAATGCACCCCCATCCCTTCTATACTTTGATAGAACGTTTCTGTTCAAAATTATACTGTCAGACAAATTGAATCGTAAAAGCTACATCATTGCATCGTAAGTTAATTGATGCAATAAAAAAAAAAGTAACATATTAACAGCTTAAACGACTTTGCCCTGTTTTCAAATTCAAATTACGCTTCATATTAATTTCTACATTCCTTTTTCACTTCTTCAGAATAAATTAGCAGTTGATTATTTAATTAGTAGCTCAAACTAGAGCGATCTCAATATTTTAGTCGATCAGCAATATATCATTAGTGCTAATGACCTGAAGTACTCGGTGTATATGCTCAGAAAGGAACAAAAAATGAATAAATAACAATTTGAATAACTTTTTACTGGTGTTGGCTACAAGCAAGTTCTTTATTTTTTTTTTAAATAAATTAAATTCTTTATTTTGAATATTTACAATCGGTATAAACCATGAGTAAATTTGATGAATGACAAAACATTAAAATATACATTAAAAGGAAGAGAGAGAAAAAAAAATATATAGGAAGAATCGAAAGAATATGATTATGTACAAAATAAGAGTAAAGAAAAAAACTAAAAAAAAAAAAAAACTGCAAATAATATAATATGTACAAAACAAAGAGAAAATATTAAATTTAAATAATAATAAACATAAACATAAAATAATAATAATAAAGATAAAATAAAATGAACATGAAAGCCCTTCAACTCGAGACCCCTCCAAACACGCCCGGTTCTCTGTCATCCCCATCCCTCCAACTTAATGGGGGCAGGGGAGGCCGCGGGGGCTCGAGTGATCTGACCCCTGCCTTCTCGCCCCTCCAATCACTGTCCAGCAGTGGAGGCAGGCCAAGAAGGAGGAGAGTTGAAGGTAAGAGGATTACATGAGGGGAGAAGCTGGTCATCACCGGCACTCCCTAAATATTATTGCTACAATAGCAGGTCTCTCGGCCAGCGCCGCCTCAGTCCTCGGGGGGGATTATATGGATGGGAATGGGATGAGAATAGTCGAGCAACTGGATTGACATGGGAAGAAAGGTTAGAGTGGAATTTGGAGAAGCGGGACTTGATGAGGTCAATAACATAAGGGATTTTAAGGTCATTATGGAGAGTAAGGTTGGACACATAGAAGGGTGCATCGACAATTGTCCTTAGCACTTTGGATTGGAAGGACTGGATACGCTTGATGTTAGATGGCTTACTTTAAATAAATAAAATGAATATATATTGCATAATAAAAAATAAATTAAATTAATAAATAACAATTTTAATAACTTTTTACTGGTGTTGGCTACAAGAAAATTGTTTATTTTAATTTATTTCTCTCTTTTACACTCAAATGAACTTTTAAAAAGTATAAAGGAAAACTAATGTTTTTTAAAAATATTGTATATTTCACAAAATAAATAAAATATACCCGATGGTTAATAATCATAAAAATGGTTTCGGTATGCTACCCGACTTAACAAGTACTAAGTGGAAGTTCTACAAGTTTACATTCCGAACTGTCTCTTTTCAGCTCCCACGGGGTTTTCCCCTCTCCCTTCTGTACAGTAAAGTCTTGAAAACATAGAAAATATTAAAAATAAAATTTAGTTTCAAATTTAAATCTTAATAATAAAAGAAATGTAGCAATACTTCGTAGCAATTATATATATTTTGTGAAATAGACAACATTTTTAAAAAAACATACGTTTTTCTTTATTTTTTTTATTAAAATATCTCTGCAAAATATGTTGTGGAAGCCCACTTACCCCCAGCTTTGTACCAATTTTTCGAGTTCCCTCCTCCATAATCTAACAAAGTTTAATAGAGCCTTAACACATCTATTATAAATAAGTTAACTATTTCCGTTAAGAAAACAAGTGGAAGAAGTTAAAAAAGACGTTTAAAAAAAAAGAAAAGTTAATTCGAATATCTGATCGCTAAATATGTAGTGGGTCAGAAATTCGATGTTAATTTTTCACCAGAATTCTATGACTTCCGACACCCTGATTCCAAAAATGAAAAAAAAAAAAAAAATGTTTTTGGTGTGTGTGAACACATAACTCTTGATAGAATGGATGTATCGACAGGAAAATTTATATGTGTGTTTCCAGAAGAACGACATCTACTAATTTTCGGCCATATTGGCTAAAGGGAAATGGTGATTAGGGTGAGACTAAACTCGAAATTTCATATATAAATGAAAAATTCTATAAGGAACCTATTAAATTCACGCGAAAGCGAAAACTTAATCAATTATTTTGTGCTGGGAAGTACATTGCCAATTTCTGACCGATTACATTATACATCGCACAGCTGGAGAAGTAGAACTGTTTAGACTAATGAGAAGTTGAAGCGGGCCCTCAGAAGAGATCTATCGTACATCGGAATATAACTCACTCAGAAAATATAAACAAATCACAAGTATGAAGGAGGATGAAATGTTGTTCCGATTGGAGTTAATTGGGATGTGATTGAAAGGAGGTAGGTAATTGGAGTCTTGTGATCTGCCGCGATGTCTGTCATTATGTTCATACGAGTATAGTGGCCCTGGGGGCAAGCCGGAGAGGCAGGTTGGGTAACGAAGACCGGCCGAGGATCTGATATGGTGAAACCCGGCAAAGGTTACATAGAGATCAGCTCTCCTTTTAACTGATCCCCTCCAATTGTGTAACTTTTACAAAATTGTCCGAATTAAGTTTAAAAAAAAAAAAAAAACTAGAGTGTGTTGACCTTTACCATGAAAATGTCAAGTCTTATGTGTGATTCTCCGTCGTGCTATGCATGATCTTCCTGGGAGGGCCACCTGCATTTCCTGAATGGTACGTTGATATCAGCTCCCAGATCTCCATCTGCAATTTGTGATTCTCAGTCGTGCTATGCAACGATCTTCCTGGGAGGTCCACCTGCATATCCCGTATGTTACCTTGATATCAGGGAGATCTGCAATTTCTGGAAGGGCTGCAAGTTGTCTCTTATGGACAAATGTAAACTGCACATAAAATAATAAGTTTTACTTCTGCAGCTATACGAAGTTTAGGGGAAATTAAATGTTGAGTTTTACACGAAATTTAATTTTTTCCAACCTCCCGATTTTAAAAATGAAAAAAAAATTTCTTGTCTGTGTGCGTGTCTGTAAATAAAGTTTTCACGAAATCGGAAAAGAATGGGGATGATTAGGAGGTGTTTAAGATATAAAACCCAATAACAGACGTTGTAATGAATGTATCGACATGAAATTTTGTATTTACATTCAAGACGATACATAATTAGTTTCCGATCAGAGAAGGGGGAATCAACTCAGAACCCCTAATAAATGCCGTTGTATTGAATTTATCGAAAACATTTTTATTATGAGGGTTTAGAAGACCCCATGCTAGTCAAATATTGAATATTAGCGTAAAACTCAGATATTGGAGGGGGGAGAGAGAAAAATAAGTCGTTCTGGGGAAGTACGCTGTCGCTGATTCACATAATTTTTATGACGTATCCTATTACCATGTTATGGTTTAACATAAATAAATATAATTATTATCATTCTATAACGAACTTGAAAACATATTGGCAAGCTGGAAGGAGGTTAGCCTTTGCAATACACATTATAGTTCATTAGATTCCGTGACAAATAACTCATATTATTTATATTTATAATATTTATTATAATACTTATAGTTATGTAAAATTTGTGTTTACGCAACGTCATACTGACCTCTAATAGACAGAAAGTCGCCTATAAGGACAGAGACAAAATAAACAATTACCTGTCCAAGGTGATCTGAGATAATAGATGAAATAACAATGGGCCCAGGACAGACTTTGGAGTACCCCTGAACAAACAAAGCATTGAGAAATATCCAACGCCCTAGAAAGCGGTCTACCCTTCTTTCAACTTCTGTTTTGTAATTCTCTAGTTAATAACCCTTTAGTTCCACATATTAGTATGCAAAGTGATTCACAGTATACCTAACATGTTATTTAACCGTTAACTATTATCTTAGTTCATCGCCTACCAGGAAATAGACTGTTATTTTTGGGTTGCGAATTAATTAGGGATATCGTTCTCTGTCAGAAGTACCTATATGTAGAACTTAATGCTTTCGGTTATGATCGGTTTTATAATAATGGGTGCATACGGATTGCATGGAAATATGTTAATATTAAATATTTTAATTGAATATTATCAGTAGTAGAGACAGTGAGGGAGAATGTCATATGTCTATGGTTTAGGGTAACAAGAACACGAGAATGAGGAGATTAGGCTAATCAGATGAGCAAGCCTTCCTATAAGCAATCCCTGGATAGGCAGATTCCAAAATGAAGTTTGGTTGAAATATATTCAGCCATATTTTAGATATTAAAGTTTATGTTTAACCTGAAACGGATAAAAACTGAGTAATATTTTTTAAATAATTAATGCATAGAAAGCCATTTTTTTTACAGTTCCATTTAATTTATGTTTATTTCTCTGTTTCAGTTCGTGTTTCTCGCCGCCGCACTTGCTTGCGCTAGTGCCGGCTTAGCTCCCGCCTACGCCCCAGCTGCCTATGCTGCACCCGCCTACGGCCTTGCTCATGCCGCTCCTGCCGTAGCCTACGCCGCTCCAGCATACACCAAAACCATCGCCGCTGGCCCAGCTCTAGCGTACGCTTCTCCAGCCTATGCCCACGCACCAGCATACGCTCATGCCCCAGCTCTTGCCTACGCCGCACCTACCATCACTAAGACCATCGGATACGCTGCACCAGCTTACGCTAAGACCATTGCTCCAGCGTACGCTTCAACCGCCTACGCAGCTCCCATTGCCAAGGCGTACGCTCCTGCTGCCTATGCTCCTGCTGCCTACGCCGCTCCTGCTGCATATGCCGCACCTGCCTACGCTTCATACGCCCATGCACCAGCTGCCTACGCTTCGTACGCTCATGCCCCAGCTGCCTACGCTGCTCCAGTGGCCAAGGTGGCCGCTCCTCTTGGTGTAGCTTACTCTGCAGCCCCCGCCGTCGCCCATCTTTCTTTTGAAGGTCTTGGCGCACACTATGCCTGGTAAATAAGCCCGTTTACTTTAAGGTGAAGAATAGTGGATAAAGACCACTGTATTTCCTCGAAATAAGACATGAAAACAATTTTTTTAAGTTATAAGAAGTATTATAAATCAAATTTTATAGTGTAAATAGATTGCCATGAAATAAATATTTATATTTTTTTTTCAGTACTCAGTTTATTTTTTATTTGCCTCTCCATAAGATAAATTAATTAAAATGAAAATATTTTTTATTACAATTTATCAACAAAAAAAAAAATTATATTTTGAAATGTGTCTTCATTATTCTAATATACACTAAGGTAGTCTTGTCCACCAAAGTGACAAAAGAGCCTCTCTAGTAGGCACTATGTCCTCATAGTTGAAGCCCGGGGGTGAGTCATCAAAAACAACAATCTCATTAATATATTTTGAAATTACAAGGATATTCGGGAAAAAGAAGAATTTTTTCAAAAGTCAACTGTACAACACAAATTTTTTTCATTCAAGGCATCACCGCAACAAAATATTCGAGGACATCCACGTAGTATTATTATATTTTTTTCTTTGTGCATTCAAAAGAATATTCCTAGTCTTTTTTCTTTCAACTTTAGTGTAAGGAAGAATTGCATTCGTACGAAAATCCGAGATAGAGTTCTCAATGGAACATGTTTTGACCATTTTTGCGATGATGTCAGTCCACGCTCCTGTCTTTCTGTGTGTGTGTTTGTTATTGAAATTTTGATTGAGTCCACTAATGCAGAAACGATTGTAGCCATGAACTAGAAATTTGAGATCATGATGTCGCATGAGGTAACTTAGATCTGAATAGTTTTTTACCGAAATCATACGAAAATTGAAGCAACTTTACTTCAAGGCGTAAATTATACCTTTTATATTTATGACCATAAAAAGTGTCGCCAAAAACCGTCTAACAAATTATTTGAAAGCCTTTTTTGATGGACGTATATTCCCATTCAAATGTTTCGCGGGTTCGAAACCCGGCCGAAACCCTTAGGTTTTTTAACTGGAAAGTGAAAAAACCTTGAGCAGGCCATCCTTTGGATGGGACGTTAAGCGATGATCCCGAGCCTGTACGATGTCACATATTCGTTAAAAACCCCTACCCTTGGTGAATAAAAATTTAGGTCAAGCAAAATTGTGGACTCCCATAGTAGAGTCGGGCTCATGTCCAGCAGAGTGACGAATGAGCGCTCTGGTAGTAGGCGATATGATCTGGTAGATACAGTCAGGGCTGGAGTCACAATAATTTACTAATAACTTGATGTTACTTACTGATAGAGGGTTGTTTCTAATATTAACATTTGTACATACAGACATTTTCCAGAAAGAGGGCGCCGGTAGCTCAGTGGCTTGCCTTCTGAGCTCAAGATCGTGGGTTCGAAACCCGACCGAGGACCTTAGTTTATTTTACCTCCTAAAGAATATAAACTTAACATGCCGTTATGCGTTATGATGGGACGTTAAGCGACGGTTCCGAGCCTGTACGAAAAATAAAAATTTAGGGTAGGCAAAATTTACGACTCCCACAGTAGAGTCGGGCTCATGTTCACCAGAGTGACGAAAGAGTGCTCTGGTAGTAGGCGATGTGACCTTGTAGTTAAAGCCCGGGCATGAGTCATAAAACCTAACCTAACCCTGTAGGTGAATCTCCGTCAATGTACTCCCCCACACGAATTAATCAACTAAGTTTTTGCTCTCAAAACGCGATTCTATATAATATATTATATAAGTACATCATTCACTAAAGATGGTGCTATATGTATGAAAATCATATTTTGGTAACTTCAAATTTTTCCAACCACAATATCTTTAGAAAAAATTAATAGATTTAAATTGAAATTATTTCCATATAGGTTATTATGACTTAAATAGCAAATAATGGATAATTGAGGTTAATAGTATCCGAAATGTGAACAATTTGCTCTGGTCATTTGTAGTAATTTTCTCTCTTATAGTTCGTCTTTTTTATTATACTTTTTTTTTTATTTTTATAATCTTTGTAATGCGTGAATTTAAGGGAGAAAAAAAATCCATGTTACAATAGAGCATGAAACCATTTCAAGTTGGTGTTTTTGATGAGATGCCGGAAGATTTTAAAGCGTAATGACCCCACGCCTCGGTGATATAGTGGACCACTTTCTCTCCTGTCTCACACGACAATAGACGTACAACTCCTCTAAATATGTTAAATGTCACATGTAAATAGACTCCACTCTCCTTGGCAAAAAAAAAGACTGATTTTAATCTAGGATTTGTAATTCCAAAGGGGTGTTTTGCAATTGAGATGGGTGTGACATCTACATGACTTTAAACGGTTTCGTATATGTTGCAGTTAAATGGGTTTTTTAGGCTAATTGTATCTCTACCTAGTAAAACAAATTGACTAAATGGGAATAATGCCACTTTTGGGTTGTGTGAGGAGATTTTGAATTTTGCAATAATATATTTTTCAGCAGCTATTTATTTGGTTTTACAAATTTGAAAAACTCCCATCATCAGTATCAAAAAAAAAATTATACAATCATTTAACTGAGCTGGAGATCACAGGATAAAATCCAGGCCAAGCCTTCTGGGAGGTTAAAAAATGTTAAGCACGTCGTACTTCGGAAGGGATTTTAACAATATGTAAGATCAAATTATTAGTTAGTTATTATAATTCATGCTCGGGCGTTAACTACGAGGTCATATCGCCTACTACCAGAGCGCTCTTTAGTCACTCTGGTGGACATGAGCCCTACTCTACTGTGGGAAACTTTAACTTTGCCTACCCTAAATTTTTATTCACCTAGAGTAGGGTCTTTAACGAGTACCTGACATCGTACAGGCTCGGGACCATCGCTTAACGTCCCATCCGAAGGACGGCGTGTTTAAGTTGATTTAACCTCCCTGATAAAATAAACTAAGGGGCTCGGTCGGGTTTCGAACCCACGTTCTTGAGCTCAGAAGACAAGCACGCGTACCACTGAGCTACCGGCGACCTTAAACAAAAAGGTCAATAACTGTCGATGTAATAAATGTATCGACATGAAATTTCATATTTAAAGTCAAAACTCATTGTGGGCATAACCTGACAAACTTCAGCAATATTGATTCGCTGAGGGGAAGGGGGGGGGGGGGGGGGGTTAAGGGGAGATAACCCAATCAGAAAACACTATTTACTCCCGATGTAATTATTTACCGTCACAAAATTTAATATGAGGATTTAGGAGTCCCTATGTTAGTCAAATCCCTCCTTCTTTGTGGCTGATTTCGCTAAAAATAGATGTTATCCATAAGGGGTATACAATTTCGTGTCAATATATTTATTTTATCTTGTGTTATTGTGCACACAGACAGAACTTTTTTTTTTAGAATCAGGGTGTCGGGAAACATGAAATTCAATGAAAAATTCATCAAATTTCTAACTCGTAGCACAATTTTCCAAATTCTTTGTATAATTGGGGAAGTAATAACAGGTTACTAAATATACACCACTAATTCAAACCTGTTACCTCCAATTTGGCCCACTAGATTCGCTAGGGTCTGAGTGAATGATTCTACGTTTAACAACAGGTTATCTAATATGAATGGAGGAGTAGAGAGTATGTTAATGAATGGCATTCATATCACACATAAGGCAATGTGGATTACAGCAAGACAGTGCCATTTCCTTCACTCACCATACAGAGGACACAGTCAACCACACGTTCCTCACTGATCTACAGATAAGTGCAGTTTACATTAGCATTAGAAATCTATTTAAAGTTCCTTTCCACGCTTCACTTTCCATTAGTTGACTCCTATAGATCAGTGACCCCAAACCAATTCGAATTTCGTTAGGACATTGATGTTTATTCAAACATCTGTCATTATTATTATGTTCGATATGCATATTATGCATATGTTATAAAATCAGTTCTGTTTAGAAATGTCCCACGGCCTCTTGCTTCTTACCGACAGTCACCCCATCAGTAACTCGCTAGGAGCCTGTCCGGTAGTGGGGGGCTAAGCGATAGTTCAGCAAAAATACGAGGTCTGTGTTTCCCGCTTGAAGATATCTTCATTTGTTGATTGCTCTGAAGTATACGGAATGTTTCAAGTGGCATGAACGTTTTAAGGGTGGTCGACAGTCGATTGAAGACGATGAGCCTCCTGGATGTCCTTCCACGTCAACTGACGACCCACATGTCGACAATATCAACACCCTGGTGCGGGCAATCGACGACTGACCGGCAGGGAGTTTGCTGAAGAGTGTGGGACGTCTGAGGGAAGCCATCCGTCGCAGAAGGCCAGAAATGTGGAGGAGTGGCGACTGGTTTTTCCATCACGACAACGCTACACGCTACAGCCCATTCAGCCCTCGGAACTCGTGAGTTTTTCGCCAAACACTCGATCACTGTTCCCCCCCCCCTCCCCCCTCCCCCCTACTCACCTGACCTTGCTCCTTGTGACTTTTTCTTGTTCCCCAAACTCAAAAGACCCTTGAAAGGAAGAAGATTTGAAACGATGCCCGAGATTAAGGCAAATGCGACGAAGCAGCTGAAGGACATTACAAAAGAAGCGTACCAGGACTGTTTCAACAAGTTAAAACACCGTTGTGATAAGTGTGTGCGTTGGGGAGGAGAGTACTTTGAAGGGGGACCCAGACATGTAACTTCTAAATAAAGTATATTTTGTTTTATGACGTCAGTCCGCGTATTTTTTGATTGGAAGAAATTGCTCAACTTATCCGTTCGTCGCCGTGCAAGATATTATTTCTCCTTCTGAATTGTTCAAATTCGGCCCCTGAAAACTGTGGCCCGTTGTCCGTAACCACTTGTTCAGGAATTCCGAACCTTACAAAAAGTTACTTAGTACACTTAATTGAAAATTTATCTCATTTTAAATAAAATATACAGTCGGATCTCCTTATATCGAAATTGACGGTTCCTAAAAAAACAATTTGATAAATAGTAACTTCGATACATAGAAACACTATGAGAGTCCTTCGGATGGGAAAATTTAGTATGAGGATTCAGAAGCCACTATCTAAGTTAAATATCGAGTTTTAGCCCAATCGAACTATTGGATTTGGAGGGAAAGCGAGAACGTAATAGCTCGTGATTCACTGTCGATTTTTTTGTTCTCATTACGAGTGTGATATTTCAATGTTAGATCGTTTGGGCGTGAAAAGGTTACTGAAATTCTTGACAGGGTCTGCGACAAGTATTCTATGTTTAAAGTAGGTCCTGATCATTTCTTTCATAATTCATGACTGATCTTTCGAATTTAATATAAGTAATGAGGGGTGGGAAAGAGGCTGGAGGGGTGGTAAAGAGGGTGGAGAAGGGATAAGAAGGAGTGGGAGACACTGTATTTAAGCTGGTAGAGATCTGAGACGAGGATCAGAGGTTGCGAAGGATCAAGCTACGCTATATGAGAAAAAGCATTGACATCCTACCTTTTTTATTTGACCAGTTACACGAAGTATAGGAAAAGTTATGTAATCGCCCGAAAATTCGATGTTGATTTTTCACCTGAATTTAATGTTTTCCGATTCCCAGATTAAAAAAAAAAATCGTTCATCACCGGAATGTACTTCCCCAGCCCGATCTAATCAACTAAGCTGCTATATACTTCCTCTAATACCAATCGACCGTTTTGGCTAAAAACCAGTCCCTGATATACATTTCATCGGCAGTTATTACGGCGCCCTCTAGAAATTTGATGTTGAGCATTTGGATTTCATATTTTTCGAACCCTTCATTCATACCATTTTTTGCAACGATGCCTTTCTGTGCGTGTGTATGGGTACGATTTGAACTTTGTGAGCGCTCTGACGAAAAAACATGTTGTAGCTATGAAGTTGAAAATTGAAATGATGAAATTACGTGTTCTAGCTTGTACAGGAGGGGAAGTTATGTAATCGGTCAGAAATTCGATTTTGACTTTTCACTGGAATTTCATGTGCAAAATCAGCAAAAGGAAGAAGGAAATCAAAGAGGGGGGCTCAATTGAAAAACCATAATAACAGCCGATGGAATGAATGTATCAGCACGATATTTTATAAATACATCTGAAACCTCATAGGGACAACACATATCAATTTTCAGCCGATTCAACCAAATGAGACTGGAGGAGACAAGATATTATCAACACAAAATATAGTTTGATGATTCAGAAGTCTCTAAGAAACCTAAAATGTTCCTGAATTTCCACATATCAGTTTCGCCGTTTTTAGTGTTCCGTGCCAAAATTAGTAAAACGGAACAGTAATGGAATCACTAATGTGTCCGTCCGTCTGTCACAGGCGATTTTCTCTGAAACTATTCGGAGTAAAAATTTGAAATTTAGCTCAGAGATAGAGTGTGAGGGAGATATGAAGTATAAAAAGTTGGATTGTGATTCTGGGGGTTAATTTCAGGGGGTAAATTGGGAAATTAAAAAAAAATCTTTTTCAAGGGCATCGTATAGGGTGTCAAATGAAAGCTTATTGAAGCACTAATTCAACAATATTTGATTTTTTTAAACATTTAGAACAGCTGTTTTGGCTATAAAGTGCTTAACACGCGTTAAAGTTTGTTAACATTTATTATTAATATTGTGACGGTGTTATAAGTTTTTATATTACTAAACAGTGACAAAGACACTCAAGTTCTCCCTCTGTTTGGGCGAGAATGAAACCCGGTGTTTCGAAACGAGAACAGTCTAATAATTTTAATATTCAAAATTCTAACCTTGCCGATATCGATATCAAGCAAATAAACAATGTGGCCGGAACAGGTGAGATGATATCCACTTTTTTACCTGCTAAGAGGCAGCTCTCTTCAAGCTGTGAGGACCCTGGGATATCAATGGCAGTACACGGCGGCCAAGTAGTCCCTGATAACAGAGCCATCTCCCAGGAGCCTCAGCTGAAGAAGAACCGATATACTCTATAAATCAAACCCATACCCAACACCAACACAGAACAGATACGAGCCACTTCTCACTCTTCAAGACGGACAGGAGACACGGACAGGTGACTGTAGGGTGTCAAATGAAAGGTTACTAAAGCACAAATTCAACAATATTATATGATGTATTTTTTTTATGGATTTTGTCAAACATTTCTCGGGAAAAACGCTTAAAAATTGCTGTCCCCTACCTCATCACCTAAAGGATTGCTCAGAAAATTCTGAAAAAATCATGATCATTGAGAATTAGGTATAGATTGAGCCAAAATTATTATGATTGAAAAATTCTAGCTCTATCAATTGTTATAAACAATTTAATTGTTTATTTCCTTCTAAATGCAGAACCACTGGTTTTAGAGAACAAGTTTTTAGACAAAAAATATTTCTCACGATGTAAGGAACAACTTTTGTTTACATTTTTTTCAAAATTTATTATAAAAATTATTTAAAGTACCTATGTTATCCTCCCACCTTATCTCCAAAAGTATAAATCAGAACAATTTGAAGAAAATCAGGAACATTGACTATAAGGTGTAAATTGAACGAAAAATTATCACGAGTGCATTACTATCAATCATTTAAGTGGGAGGCTGATGGAACACTAATTGTGGAATGCATGTATGTATGCACTTGACCGATTTTTTTTTTTTCTAAGAAGTATTTGAGCCAGCTAACCCAATTTTAAGGGATAGACGGTTCCCACAATTTCATAGATACGAGAGAGGAAACTTAATACTTCCGATATAAAATGCGATCTCCAGTTGACATGAGCCCAGTCTGTTGCTTCTCCCTAATTGGACAATGACAAAGAAAGCAAGTTAAGAAGGGATATATAAAGCGGCTGTAAAAGGTCAGACCGCACCTCCATAGCCTTGCTCTGGAAACAGGCCCCAAATTGTCAAGGATCATCCTCCCAGGACCTGGCTACATCGGCATCCACTAACCTTGCTCGTCTTCACTACTTTTTTTAATATTTTTTATTTATTTTTGAAACTCACCTGAACTAGTTTTAACATCAGACATCCGATTGGCAACAAGTTTCGTAACTCGGCACTTCATGGAATCTGTATCTTCATACCTCAACAACATTTTCTCTTCCATTTTTAGCATTACTGAATGTTTACAAGTCATTCTTAAAGCATAACTTCTCAACATTTTACTCGTCCTCATTCCTTATGTCAATTGGGTTTTCTTTTTAACCAATATTGTGTTATATTCTCATTTGTATCGCTGGCAAAAAATTACACTCATTACATTGGCAGTTATTCGAGTGAATAAAAAAAAAAAAGAAATACAAAGTAACTGAAATGAATAGAAAATAAATAATCATGATCTCCTTTGCGAATGCGTTAAATCCCCCACCCACTTCCTTTTTTGGTCGAGAATTTTGGACTACACATAAAATTTTGTGTTGATAAATTCATACCCATGTTATTTTTTTTTTTGTGTGTTACTCCCCCTAATTTTGTCCATATCTTCTGCCGATCCGGCTGAAAATCAAGAGGTGTCGTTCATATGTGTGGATACACATCTAAAATTTTGTGTGAATATATTCATTCTATTGTGAGTTATGGGGTTCACAAAACCACGATAACGTATGCATGCCCAGTGTGGGCCATTTTTGCAAGCAATACCAACTTGAGAACTCTTCAAGTGGCCCAAAACAAATGCATTAGATTGGTTGGTAGCTACTCCAGGGACACCTCCATCCTCCAAATCCATGAAGACCTAAATGTTGAGCTCCTACTGGACTACTTAATAAATTTCAGTAAACATTTTTTACTTGAGTGTGACACAAATCAAAACATTTTGGTAAAAATAGAGGGAAAACTTAGGGAGGGAAACACAAAAATATTCTTTCACGATTTTAAATTATAATCTCTCTTTTTGAATGTTTATTAATTTATTTTCTACTCATTTCAGTTACATTGTATTTTTTTAAAGAGTTTTTAAAATTTACACTTAAGCAGTAGCATTGTTTTTAATTTGAACTGATTATTTTTGATTTGTATTTAGTGTATAAGGGTAAATGGTTAAGGAACCTTATTGTATAATTGTATCTCTGTAAATGCGACTGTTATAATAAACTATTCTTCTTCTTCTACAAACACAGAAACTTAGACAGGACATTTTTTATTCATTTTTGGAATCTGGGGGTCCGAAAGTTCCCAAAATCTTATTCCTGACTGATTACATATCTTCCCTTATACTTGATATAACAAATGAAAAAAAATTTAATAAAAGTACTAGTTTTCAAAAGATTTTTATTCAATTTTATGGTACCTAATCACTTAGCGGAATCAAAAAACAGGTTTAAAGTACAGGAGAGGATTGTGAAAAAATAAGTAAAGAAAAACTGAGATTTGTTTAAGATTCAGCACCCCAAAAATATGTACAGACAGAAGAAATTTTGAAAACGTTTTTGATGACTTGAATTTTGCAGGCCTGTGTTATTAGAAGAATTTAGAAAGAGTGTGACTCAACTCATGCCCGGGCTTTTAACTGCGAAGTCATATTGCCTACTACCAGAGAGCTCTTTCGTCGCTCTGGTGGACAAGAGCCCTGACTCTACAGTGTGCAATTTTGCCTAATCAGGTTTATTCAGGGTTTCTAACGAACATGCTCAGGACCATCGCTTATCGTCCATCCGAAAGACGCCATGAAGTTTTAATGGATATCTAAAAGAAACCCATAAAAGTCTAATGAAATTTCCATTTGAAAAATTAAGTGCAAAATATTTGCCTATTCCAGACTGTTGGTTAGTATAAAGAGATGTTGGAAGCTAACTAACCTGTCCTTGTTTTCATAACTGCAGGAATTTGGCAAAATGAGGACACAAGGAGGGTTTGGTCACCTGAAATAGCATTCTTATAAAAGATATACCACGTCCTTGGTTTGAATTCTAACCAAATGAGTCGGGGTGTGGAAAGTTGTTGGGAGGTCCAGAGAACTGCCGAATGTGGAGTTCACGTTCTGAAGAGGGTGACACTCACCTTGACATCTTTCTAGGACTCTCTAGTCTTCCAAACTCAAGTTCATCCCCGTCATTACTTTCCATAGATTCACAAATTGTATAAGCCCTGACAACAGAAGAATTTCGTGATATGATCAAAACAGGACATTCTTATACCAACCACGGTTTTACAGGTCACTTTCTATCTCCCTCCTCCTCTCAAATTTTTTTTTTTTTTTTTCATTAAGTATATTATTGAAAAACAGCTGTTTTGGCTATAAAGTGCGTAACACGTTTTAAAGTTTGTTAACATTTATTATTAATATTGTGACGGTGTTATAAGTTTTTTTATTACCAAACAGTGACAAAGACACTCAGAAGTTCCCCCTCTGTTTGGGTGAGAATGAAACCCGGCGTTTCGAAACGTGAACAATCTAATAATTTAACTAATCAAAATTCTAACCTTGCCGATATCAAGCAAATAAACAATGTAGCCGGAACAGGTGAGATGATATCCACTTTTTTACCTGCTAAGAGGCAACTCTCTTCAAGCTGTGAGGACTCTGGGATATCAATGGCAGTAGACGGCGGCCAAGTAGTCCCTGATAACAGAGCCATGTCCCAGGAGCCTCAGCTGAAGAGGAACCGATATACTCTACATATAACACCCACACCAACGCCAACACAGAACAGATATGAGCCACTTCTCACTCTCCAAGACGGACAGGAGACAACCCAACCGACAAAGCCGGACGGACAGCCTACCGCTAACAGACAGACCAAGATCCCTCCCATCTTTCTTTGTGAGGCTGATAATTATCAACTGGTTATTACCGAGTTGAAAAGTTTGATTTGTTCGCCGTTTGAAACCAAACAGTGCAACAAAAAAATAAAGATCAGCCTCACAACGACTGATGACTACCGCAAAGTGACGAAATTTTATGACGACAATAAGGTGAAATACTACACCTTCGTCAACCCCGAGGACAGGAAACTCTCCGTAATTATACGGGGAGTTCCTTACTCACTGACCGACACAGAAATAACAGACGAACTGACCCCGACATACCCTGTTATAAAAGTGACCCGGATCCTGAACCACGATAGACGCCCCACACCCCTCTGTGCAGTTGAGCTGGAGAACACCCCATCTGGAGAGGCCATCTTCCAACTGACGCGGCTCTACTATACAGTTGTCAAAGTGGAGCCACGCCGACGTTCCAACCGTGTCGTGCAGTGCACAAACTGCCAATCTTTTGGTCATACCAAAAACTTTTGCCGACTGGACCCCAAATGTGTGAAGTGCGGGGAGGACCACCACTTCACAGCATGCCCCTCCAGACAGAAGAAGGTAGACTCTCCCAAGTGTGCCAACTGCCAGGGCAACCATCCAGCCAGCTACAGAGGGTGTGCTTCCTACAAGACATACGTAGACAGGACTACCAGACAGACCCAACCTAAACGACAAGATCCCCCCAATGCACCACCCAAAGGACAACCCCCAAGACAGACCCCGGACCGACCGAACAGCTGGTTCGACCAAGGCAGACCCCGACCCTTCCAACCTCGACCTCAACCTAACTTACCCAGCAGCCAAGACAACCAACCAGCTAACGACATGACTGACCTCACCAATACACTAATCACCTTTCTCAAACCATTCATCCCTATCATAAAATCATTTTTATCTAATCTCCTCACCCAAGCATTTTCATTTAACAATGGTGGACCCTAATTTAAATATTTTTCTTAATTTATCCATCCTTAACTGGAACGCTGACGGTATAAAAAACAGACGAACAATACTCTCGGACTTTTTAACTCGCTACGACATCGACATCATTTGTATCACAGAAACTCACCTCTATAATACCGACAGATTCAAGTTGAAAGGGTACACCATATACAGACAAGACAGACAAACCAGATTTGGAGGCGTCGCTGTTTGTATAAAAAGGAACCTCGCACACTCTCAGCTTCTCTTACCCACACTTCAACAGCTGGAAGCCGTTGGGGCCACACTCACACTCGACAACAACAGAACACTTAACATAATCTCAGCATATCACCGACCAGGCATCAGAATTCACCAGACAGATTTTGAACACATTTTCACTGGGGGGCCGACCATATTACTAGGTGACCTAAATAGTAAAAACACAATTTGGGGATGTAGACGGACAAACAACAACGGGACAAGACTATTAAACATAATTAATAACCTGGGCGTACAGATATCAGCACCGGACGAACCGACATTTTATCCTACACAACAGAGATACCTCCCAGACATCCTGGACATTGGACTAGTACAAAATTTTACTTTGCCCCTTTATCACGAACCACTGACAGAACTCGACTCAGACCATCTTCCAGTCGTGTGTACCTTCAAAGTGAACCCGAAACAGGCAGAACATCTGCCAAGACTGATACAGGGGAAAATAGATTGGGACGCGTTTAGATGGGAGATGGACAAAAACATAGACATCCCTTTGCATTACGACAATACTGAAGACATAGACGACTCACTGAAATATTTCACTCAAGCTATTTACACCTCGATACACAATTCAACATATAACCACTACAAGGACCAACGCAACATCCAACAAAACAAGACCCCTACACGCATACTTAATATGATACACGACAAAAATACACTCCGTAAACACTGGCAACGAACACGCGATCCACAAGAGAAACGAGAGCTGAACCGACTGACGAGAGTAATACGATGGGAATTGGACAATGACAGAATCAACAGATACCGACAATACACCAGCGACTTCACACCTGGAGACAGCAACCTTTGGAAGGAAACACGACGCCTCCTTCGACAAGACCCCGGCCTCCCGCCCCTGACAGACGGACAGACTACTGTAACAACGGACAAAGACAAGAGTGAGCTAGTGGCTCAACACCTTGAACAGAAATTCAGAACTCATGACACACAAGATCACGAAATACTCCACACAGTCCACGAATTTCTTTCCACTCCACTCCACACCGCAGAACCACACATACAGTACACGAACCCATCCGAAATCACACTGTACATTCAGAGACTCCCCAACAAGAAGGCCCCTGGTGAAGACCTCATCCCCAACATCGTCCTGAAAAACCTGCCTCCAAAAAGCATCGCATATCTGACAGGGCTGTTCAATGGCTGTTTAAGGAGGGGATACTTTCCTGACACGTGGAAAAATGCATTCGTGGTTGTATTTCATAAGCAAGGCAGGCCGAAACAAGACCCCGAAAGCTATAGGCCAATAAGTCTTTTAAACTCAATGTCTAAACTTTTCGAAAAGATAATTTATAAAAGACTTCTTCAATGTTTAGAAGGCACCATCCCGTCCCACCAGTTTGGGTTCAAAGCCAAGCACTCGGCGGTTCAGCAGCTCCAACGGGTGACCGAAATGATCGTCCATGGCTTTGAGGCGAAGACATACACTGCCGCCGTATTTTTGGACGTAGCCGCAGCCTTCGACACCGTTTGGCATGAGGGGCTGATATATAAACTGAAGAAAAGCCTGGCACCCAGATACATTGTTCAACTTATTACGTCTTTTCTCCACGGCAGAACATTTCAAGTTAAAGTGGGCAACGCAATGAGCACTCAGAAAAGAATAAGAGCCGGGGTCCCTCAAGGTGCTATTTTGAGCCCTCTACTTTTCAATTTGTTCATGCAAGACATCCCCGAAATTCCCACGGCAACATTAGCCACCTATGCCGATGACACAATGATCGCCTGTCAGCATGGTGTCCTCTCCGTCGCCATTGAACAGCTCCAGGAAGCCCTGACAGAAGTTTCTCAAACTGGTTTTCAAAATGGAGGCTCAAACTGAACGCAGGGAAGACCGAAGCCAAAATTTTCACTCTTCGCAGATTCTCCATAGAAGAACAAATCAAGCTGCAAATTGATGACCTCCCGATTCTCTGGAATCCTAAGGACCAGGGTGTGTGCTATCTTGGAGTACTTTTAGATACACGACTCACATGGAAACTACACGTTAACAGAAAACTACAGCTAGCATATTCACGACTTAACACCCTCTACCCTCTCATAAACAGAAACACGCCACTTAAACACACGTGTACTATTCTGCCATACAAGACACTCCTACTTCCACTTCTAACATATGCCTGCCCAGTCTGGATCGGTACCAGCAACACTAACATGAAACGACTACAAACATTCCAGAATAAAGTACTCCGAATAGCAACAAACGCACCCTGGTTTGTCAGGAATCACAAAATCCACGAAGAATTGGGTGTTCCTCTTTTTGCAGCTCACATCGAGAAACTAGTGAAGAACCACCACGAAGCCCTTGTGCATTGTTCCGGGGCTGTACACTACAGTCTAGGAGCGCCTACTCCTGGGAGGCGACTCAAACAAAGACTGTACCAGGACTTCCTATTTTAAACCCTTAATTTTCTTATATATTTGTGTATAGCACCTTTTTTTTGCTGGTCCAAATAAATTTTGTTGTTTGTTAGTATATTATTTGTAGAAAAAAATAAGTAGAAGTGTTGACACTAAGAATAAATTACAATATATTAAGTAATACAAAATAAATCACATATCAAGATGTAAGCAACAATAAAGAGAGATATGTACAAAATGTAGTAAATATATACAAAAAATAGTAAATATATACAAAAAATAAAACAAAATATGTACAAGATGAATAATAATAACAATAACAAAATAGTGATAAATAAATAGAAATAAACAATAAAATAAAGAAAGAAAATACATAAACTCGGTGAGGACAGTATCAGTAGGTTCCGCACTGTCATCCGTTACTCTCCAACTAGCCAATAAAGAACTTTTTTTTTGCAAGGACCAATTTTCGCGTAAAACAATAAAAAAAATAGGTTTGGAGATGTCATTTCAAGACGATAGATGTGATTTAAATGTATAAATGTTAAAACATTAAATAATTTGATTATTAATGAAAATAAATCCCTAGTTATCGTTAGTTATGGTGACACATGACAGCGCTTTAACTTCGAGGTATTACCAGAGCGCTCTTTCGTCACACTAGTAGTTTTTAGCCTAGTGGATATTTTGCTTACCTTAAATTTTTATTCACCTATGGTAAAGGTCTTTAACGAGTAGCTGACATCGCACAGGCTCGGGACCATTGCTTTTTACCTCCCAGGTAAAAAATCTAAATGCTCGCAATCTTGAGCTCTGTAGGCAAGCACCTTACCTTCATTGTGAGTTATCGCAGATGTTTTTCTTTATTCCACCACCCTATTGTTCCTTTAGTGAATTCTTGGGGATTCAATTTTTTTAAGTTGTCCAACAAGGGTAGAGTGAGGGGTTATATGATAATTATATAATGATCCTGTTATAGTATGACATTTACAGCAATGAATATTCTACTTTTAATCGAGTTCGTTAAAGTAATAAGAACGAGATCTATTAGGAATCGAACCCGGAATTTTCATATTACTGGGCGAGCATCTTCTATCGTCTATTTAGAAGTCCGTAGAGTATTTTGAGTCGACGGTTCAGCGTACATTTGACATATTTTTTATTGATTTTTGCCAGATTCATTATAGCTTCTTTCAAAATTAATAAAAAGACTTATAAATTGAGTAGTATGACCTTGGTGTGTGCTGTGTCCATGGGAGAGGGGATGAGTGCGGTTATGGACTGGATGTCAACCTATATAATGTCGGCTGGGTCCTCCCAGCAGCATCACATTCTTCTGTGAATCACCACATCTCACCTCAACATGTACAAGGTACTTCATCATTTCCATAAATTATTATATCGTATTATATTATACATAACATTATTCGATCGGATGGACCATTTTCACACTAACAAATAAACATTAAAAAAATATAATACCTCTACTCCATCTTTGTATAATTCCAAAAACCTTCGGAATCCGTGAACAGATTTAGATGCGGTTTTCATCTACATTTAGAATATTTTTCAAAGAAAGCTTTAGGCTACATATCATCACTTTACTATCCGGAGGCCTTTGTAATTTTGCACATATATTGTGCTTTTGATACATTCAATACTTCCTTTCGGTTTTCAATCCAGATTTTGGTTTATTAATAAGTGACATACAAAGGACAACATGCTCAAGGTTTTTTTTTCCCCCACAGGAAAAACCCCTAAAGGCCTCGGCAAGATTTCGTCCACTGTAGCACGATTAATACTAGCTCGGGGGTCCACCGTGGCAAGGATAATTTTTATTAGCTACGATGACCACCGCTGCTCGGTCTTTAATTAGTTTTCATACCAACACAATAAACATCATTGTCTTTTTCAGGGATTTGACTATATGCCTAATTCCATATGAATAATTAAAAATTGAAAAGTCATGAATGTATTGTCGAAGAAATTACTAGAAATCGTATAAGAGATATTATGGGAAAAATTCAAAGTTGCCAATGCCGGGTAATACTGCTATTTACTCGTATATATCTTTGATTGGACAGTAGTGTCTATTTTTAAATGTAAAGTCTGTACGCTGGGTATTTGAGTTTTATCGGCTTCAGGTCAAGCGAAGAGCATACAAGTGGTTTTTGACTTTCATATTTGTCTGTCTGTCTGTTTGTGTCATCATCATGGAAAAATGACTGAACATATTTTATCCAAACTTATATATTTTTTTAATATGTTTTAGGATACATATGGTTTAGGAGTCCCTGAATAGATGGGGGGTTTAATTTGTAGATGGACGCAGTAATTTCATGTTTTCTCAGTTACTATTGTTCCTTTGTGAAAATGTTGCAGAATCAATATGGGATATATTCTTATTTTTAAATATTTTCTTTTATATTTTTTTGCTAAAATCAGAAATAATAGAGATAAATGATATTATCGAGTGAGGAAAAAGGCGAAAGGTAGCAAGATGGGGGGAGAGTACGTTTTTCATTATATGGACGATATCGCACATATAATGAAAATCGCACATAATCAACTTCAGACAAAATAATATAACGCAGGCCAATATGCATTTTACATCAGGCCATATATATATAACGCATTACTCCCGGCAAACTCCGGGTAACCTGCTACTAAAGAACAATACAAAGAAATTTACTTTAAGTTTTCATTAGTCTAAAAAAAAATTGAGTAAAATTTATGAAAATGCCCGCTATTTCATCGCAAGATCTGAAAAAATATATTGTTGATTTGCTTTTCATAATAGTTTTTGGACATTGCCTGAAAGTTTTGTCAATATCGGTAAAACAGGGAACGATGATATTGGTGTTGTTCTTCTAATGGGCTCTATCCAAAAGTAGTACTTGATATAATTTTAATTATTGCTTTAAATATCCCTAATTTCTCCTTTCATCAATATTGTTAGTATACAAATTACGTACCTATAATTAAAATTGTTCCCTATAATTATAATAAATCTGATCCTTGCATAATTCGGAGAGAAATCCAGAGTATTGAGAGCTGCTAAATTATTATAGTTTTAGTTTTTAATGTTGTAACATGAAAGTTTCGTTTTCTAGACAGCTCAAGTACACTTAAGTTTTTTTTATCTGGGAGGTAAAAAGTCCGGGCGCGTACTACCAGAGTGCTCTTTCGTCGCTCTGGTGGACATGAGCCCGAACCTACTGTGAGAGTCCTAATTTTGCCTACTCAGGTTTAATTACCTAAGGTGGGGTTCTCGAGTACCTGACAGTACAGGTTCGGGACCATTGCTTTTTAACTTCCATAAGTGCTCACGATCTTGAGCTCTGTAGGCAAGCACCTTACCTTCATTGTGAGTTATCGCAGATGTTTTTCTTCATTCCAGCTCCCTATTGTTCCTTTAGTGAATTCTTGGGAGGGTTAATTTTTTTTTGTTCTCCAACAAGAGTTGAATGAGGGGTTATATGATAATTATATAATGGATCCTGTTATAGTATGAAATTTAGAGCAATGAATATTCTATACTAATATTTTATTAGATTTTGTTAAAATAATAAGAACAAGATCTATTAGGAATCGAACCCGGAATTTCTATATTACTGGGCGAGCATCTTGACCCTTTGTTTTGAAGAGGCTCGTCGTCTCCTTAGAAATTTCCTCTTGTAATCTATAACCAGGAGACATCTCCTTAACGAACTAATTCTTTCAACGTTTAAGGAATTTGAGGTTCTGTCGTGTAAATGAAACTTCAAAATTTGGCCAACGTTTCGGAAACTATTTATTTTCTTCTTCAGGTCCTTATAAGTTTATGTCAAATTTCACACAAACTCACAACACCTTCACCACACACATCCACTCAAGTCATTATAAGGCCCTGAAGAAGGAAATAAATAGTTTCCGAAACGTTGGCCAAATTTTGAAGTTTCATTTACACTACAGAACCTTGAATTCCTTAAACGTTGAAAAGATACTGTCGACTCTATTAATCATTAATTCTTTCAATGTTCTAACTCATGTTACTACATGATATCTATAACTAAAGTGGGCACTTCAACCCGTTTTCGATATCCTTCATCAAATGATCCACAGTTTTTATTTCTTCCTTTCTTGAAGGGTTTTATTTCTGGAACCCTTCTGAAGAGTCGAAAAATGAAAGATCAGTTCCCATAATAAATTCTCCAGTTCTTTTAATTTCTATAATGTTGTTGATCAAATAAATAATTTCAGATCATCTTTCCTAAGCTAATGCAGTAGTCTTATTAATAAGACCATAATATATCAGAGTTATTGTGTTTCAGTTCGTCGTTCTTGCCGCCGCCTTGGCTTGCGCCAACGCTGGTCTCATTGGAGCTCCTCTCGCCTACGCCGCTGCTCCCAGTCTCGCCTACTCTTCCGCCATCACACCCGCTATCACCTCCCAGTCTGACAACACCTTGAGAAGTTTCGGCAACCTGGGCCAGGTCTCCACCTTCCACAAGACCGTCGACACCCCCTTCTCCTCCGTGTCCAAGTCTGACGTCAGAGTGTCCAACCCTGGTATCCAGACCCTTGCTGCCACCTCTCCCTATGCCTATGCTGCTGCCCCCGCTATCGCTGCCGCCCCCATCGCCGCTAGGGCTGGACTTCTTGGTGTCGCTTACTCCGCTGCTCCTGCTGTTGCTCACATTAGCTATGAGAGTCCCATTGCTACCTACGCCTGGTAATTTCATTTCAGATTTCAAGAACGATAGACTTCCTCAACACTAGGTTTCCTATGGAGTACAACAGACTTTCAAATGACAGCATGTTCTATTTATTTACCACTGTGTCAAATCATTATAGACTGAAATAAACTAATTTTCGTATTCAACATATGCTTTATTTTTTACCTCCATTAACTCAAAAAGCACAGAACGGAAACATGAAACTTCGTATATAAGTTAGGTTTGGCATGGAAATGGTTTCATTTAAAATTTTAAAGAATTAAGGATAGTTAACACGCAACAGTTTATGAAAATCTCTGTATATTTTATTACAATATTTGTAATTACTACAAAATACCTTTTAGTTTCGGAAACATACTTCAAAATAAAAGCAACGTAATCGTTGAAACCTTATTTATTATACTTATTTGAGAACATCTCTAGTTCACCATTCATCCATCAGGTAAGTCCCTTTTACGATTTCCTTATATTTTAACAAGAATGCCGTCCTCGTTACTTATCCCTCCTTTAATTTTATTAAAAGTATAATTCACCCTTTACTTATGGTAAAAATAAAAAAAATTATAAAAATAAAAAGTGAACTTAAAGAAACTAAAAAAAAAATAAGAGAAACCACATTCACTTTCAAGCATAACACTTGTCCACCAATGAAAACTGACATTATTGCAGAGATATTGTGAAATAATTCAAATGAACTTGAATGAAATAAAACTAGTTTGTTTATGGTATTGTCTAATTTCACATAATATATATATATGGGAGTACTTTCGGTATTTCTACCATCCTCAGCCGAAAGCATAAGAGATAAGACTCTATATATTATGCTTTCGGTTGAGGATGGTAGAAATACCGAAAGTACTCCCATTTATATATGTATATTATGGAAAATTAGACAATACCATAAATGAACTAGTTTTATTTCATTCAAGTTCACCTGTCCACTAGTTTACATTAACAACTAGCCGATTCCTGCAACCGACATGTCTGATATATATGACTTCATTTAGGTAGATGCTTAACTTGGACAACTCACATCAAACAGAAACGAACAGACCTCAAAATACGATTTAGATGACTGAAAGCAATCATCGTACGCAGATCGATATTAATTCTTGAGAACAAACTTCACATCTACAATACCATAATACAATCCATCTGAATTTACCGTATCGAGATATGGGGATCTGCCAAAAAATCAAACATACGTCTTCAGTCACTACAATCTATAATACTACACCACATTGCTGATGCGCCATTTGACGTTTCCAATCTCACACTACAAAATGACCTAAACTTCCCATTTGTATCCTCTGAGTTATTAGGACAAGCTATCAGAATTTTCACGACAAACTTCATCATCATGCCAATCTACAAATTTAACAATTATCTATGGGCACTCTACCCAGAAATGCACCCCGACGCCTCAAGCGGGCATGGCAGAGGATCCTGCTCCAGGATTAGCATGGACTCCTCTTCGGTCAGGTACATCAGCAGTGCAGCCACGCACATGACACTGCTCAACTTATCGCACTAATGGCTAATGTTATGTCGTTGTAAATATGTAAATAAATAAAAACAATATAAAAATAGAATCTTAATGAGATTAAACATAAAACTTTGGGTTCTCGTTGGTTCCTATTTTCTACTTCAAGATTAACCTCCATTTGCTTTTAGAAATTGGGTATCGAATCCAGACAAATAAGTAGTCCCGGGTACTAGTGTGTAAAATAAGAATAAAAGCAAGTATTTTATTCTCTTGTATCTCCTACATAACTTTTTACTCCCTTTTGATAAATCCAGGTTCTTCCTATCCTAAGACAGGCATCTCTCAAAACTCTAAGCAACAGCATTACCCCTTCTAAAAATCCCTCCTTCTCTACAGTCCAGCAATACGATATACACCTCTCTTTTCTTTATATTTTCAAGAATTCAATTCCCCAATTGCATCCTTTTTGTGAAAACTAACCCTGTTCTTATATGGACTTTTGACCTTCAATTTTCTGCTTATGCCAATTCATTAAAAATAATTTAAAAAAAAATATTACTGACTTTTGACCTTGAAAGAAATAAAACTTGTTTATTTATGGTATTGTCTAATTTCACCAACTACATTTACATGGGACTACTTTCGGTATTTCTACCATCCTCAGCCAAAAGCATAAGAGATGACTAGATAGATAATTACTCCCATGTAAATATAGTTGGTGAAATTAGACAATACCATTGTGGTGGTCGAGTGCGGAACTATTATAAAAAAGTTATCGATAGTTGAGTTATATATAATAGACCAGCTTGTAGATAGGTTATTGATGTCAATATTTCTTTTGTCTATTAAAAATATACTATCTTAATTGTGTTAATAAAATAAGTCTTAACGAGCATTAATATTTAGTAAATTAACAATTACTAAAGTGGTGACCCCGATATGGAGGACCTAAAAGAGCACATCACCGCCCTCGAGGCTCAACTCGCCCAGCTCGGAACAACACAGACCCCAACAGTAAGTCATGTTACAATTAAAATTCCGCCTTTTTGGAAATCGGACGCTGATTTGTGGTTCCGACAATTGGAGGCGCAATTCGAATTAGCACATATCACAAATCCTCAGACGAAATACAACCATTTACTATCAGGACTTGATGGCGAGACCTTGAAAACAGTAGCTGACATTCTCCGGTCCACTGATTCCCCACCTACTTATACTCTCGTTAAAGAGGCCATAATTAAACGTTGCACTGTTAGTGATGAACAACGAATTCGCAAATTATTGTCCGGTTTGGAGTTAGGAGACAGAAAACCTTCTCAACTTTTACAAGAAATGAGAGCTCTTAGCGGCTCTACCACCTCTGAGGACATCATTACACAATTGTGGATTCAAAGGTTGCCCATCGCCACGCAAGCGATCTTATCAGCGACGGCGCGAGAATTAAACAAAATGGGTGACATAGCAGACAAAATAGCCGACGTCAGCCGACCCCCCCTAGTCTGTGCCGTGTCCGGTAGCAACCAACATACATGTTCCGATCTTAAACTGGAAGTCGAATCTCTGAGAGATGAGATGCGCAACATGTCCTCCCAATTTTGATACAGACACCGTTCACCCACACCGAGCAGGGTTAGGTCCAAAGAACGACAGCGCGCACGCCCGAGTGCCTCACCTCGTCGCTCCGATTACAACAACGACTCTGACGAATGCTGGTATCATCTGAATTTTGGCAACAGAGCAAGAAAATGCCGATTCCCATGCTCTTTCAACACAAAAAACTAGTCCCAGTGCAGACATCAGCGGCGTGTTCCTGCCACTGTAAGACTAGCCGCCTTTTCTTAACAGATAAAGATACCAAAGTTCCTTTTCTAGTCGACACAGGAGCAGACGTGTCTATAGTCCCTTCAAGGTTTGGCGATAAAAATCAAAACCCTATAAAACATCTACATGCAGCTAACAACTCACGCATAGCTGTTTACGGACAGCGCAAATTAGAATTAGATTTCGGTCTCTCTAAAAAATTTCACTTTTCTTTCCTCATAGCCGATGTCTCCAAACCTATTATCGGATCAGATTTCATCATCCATTTCAACCTTTTAGTGGATTTACCTGGTCAACGGATTATCGATAGAAATTCATTTCTTCCTTTAAAAACATCGGTTTTTCTTTGCGACTCCGATCATACCGGTACCATCAGCTCGATGGATCCAATCGATCCTATCAAAACATTACTCAAAACATACGGACTGGACACCCCGCCTATTCTACAAGAGGTTTCAAAGGTTAAACATTCGACACAACATCGCATCGAAACAAAAGGGAACCCTGTGAGTTCTAAACCTCGCAGACTGGGACCGGACAAATTAGAGACAGCCAAAAAGGTGTTCGAGACTATGGAGTCGTTAGGCCTCTGTCGTCCTTCGAACAGTTCGTGGGCTAGCCCACTACACATGGTACAAAAAAAGAATGGTGAATGGCGTCCTTGCGGGGATTACCGCCTCCTTAATTCCATCACGGTACCTGATAAATACCCGCTGCCGAACATTCAGGACGCGTCAAATTGGTTACACAAGAAAAAAATATTTTCTACAATCGACCTAGTCCGAGCGTATCAACAAATACCCATGGCACCGGAACATGTAGAGAAAACCGCAATAAGTACCCCCTTCGGACTGTACGAATTTCTTTTCATGCCATTCGGGCTGCGAAACGCGGCACAGACATTTCAACGCTTCATCCATAAAGCTCTTCAGAGGCTTCCCTTCTGCTTCGTATGAGTGCGGAACTATTATAAAAAAGTTATCGATAGTTGAGTCATATATAATAGACCAGCTTGTAGATAGGTTATTGATGTCAATATTTGGATGATATTCTAGTTGCTTCCGACACCCTAGAAGAACATTATGGATTCCTTGAAATAGTTTTTGCACGTTTAAGAGATTGCGGCATCAGCTTGAACCCAACTAAATGCGTTTTCTGCAAACCTTCAGTTTCCTTTTTGGGCCATGAAATTTCCGAGTTCGGTACCAAACCACTCGATAGTAAGCTCAAGGCCATGAACGACTTCCCACGACCCAAAACAGTATCTCAACTTCGCAGATTTTTGGGCATGGTAAACTTTTACCGTAGGTTTTTACCGCATGCTGCTCACATTCAAGCTCCGCTGAACGCAGTCACCGGACCAAAACACTCCATCATCACCTGGACAACCGCATTAGTGACTGCCTTTCATGACACCAAGAAAGCGCTGAGCCGCGTGGTAACTCTTCATCATCCAAATCCGCTAGGCGCTCTCCACTTACATACGGATGCTTCCGAAAAAGCCATAGGTGGTGTTTTACACCAACTAGTTAGAGGCGTTTTACAACCGCTCGGTTTTTTCTCACGGAAGCTATCGCCTGCGGAAACGCTTTATTCAACTTATGATAGGGAGTTACTGGCTATATATTGTGCTATCAAACATTTTAAATACATGTTGGAGGGACGAACTTTGGTGTGTTACAGCGACCACAAACCGCTTACGTACGCTCTGCATCAAAAGTCGGACAAAGCAAGCCCCAGACAAGCACGCCAACTCTCCTACATCTCGGAATTCACGTGCGACATACGTCATATTTCAGGAAACAGAAACGTAGTGGCAGACACTCTATCCAGGATAGAGTCTATATCACAACGCATTCCTACACACGTCGAACTCGCAATTGCACAACATAGCGATATAGAATTGACTTATCTCCTCCAAAGTGTCCAGTCGCCCAACCTGACACCTGTTGCTCTCAGCACGTCATTAGTTCTGTATTGCGTCATCCTTAATGACAACCGTCGCCCATACGTTCCTGCTCAATTCAGGCACAAAATTTGCGAACATGTCCACAATTTCTCACACCCAGGACGAACCGCGACCGTCAAACTCATCAAAGATCGTTACTTTTGGCCGCATATGTCCAAATACATAACTCATTTCGTACAACATTGCATTGGGTGCCAAAGATCTAAAATTAATCAACATGAGCGGACGCCTTTATCGCAATTAAAAACCCCCGACCAACGATTTGCCTGTGTCCACCTCGACATTGTGGGCCCACTACCTCCTGCTGAAGGCAACAGGTTTCTTCTCACATGTATCGACAGGTATACACGCTGGCCTGAGGCCATACCCTTACCTGATCAGACAGCGGAAACGGTCGCAAAAGCCTTCTGGGACCACTGGATTTCTCGGTTTGGCTCCCCCGTTCAAATTGTCACCGATCAAGGAAGAAACTTTGAATCTCACCTCTTCCAAGCATTGTCACACAGGGTCGGCGCGAGAGTACAACACACTACTGCTTACCACCCCCAGAGCAACGGCCTTCTCGAGCGGTGGCATAGGACGCTCAAGGCAGCTCTCACTTGTCGTCTTCAGTCAGTCAACGACCCTTGGACACATCATCTTCCGGCCGTCCTATTAGGTCTACGTTCATGCGTGAAAGAAGATCTACAGTGCAGTCCAGCGGAACTAGTATATGGTACTCAGCTTCGACTTCCTGGGGACTTTTTTCTTTCCTCCGGCGCTGAAGTCCCACAGTCGACTTTTGCAACTCATTTGGCGAACGTGATGAGACAGAACAAGCCTTCGTCACCCGTCTGGCACTGCGGACAGAAGGTCTTCAACCATCCAGACCTCCGAACCTGCTCCTACGTTTTTCTCCGTGATGACTCTTGTCGACCTCCTTTGACACCAGCCTATACCGGACCACATAAGGTTATTAACCGCTCAGCCAAGACATTTACCGTCAACGTCAACGGCAGGACTGTGGTGGTTTCCCGGGACAGACTTAAGCCTGCGTATACCTCAGATACAGGCACGCCAAGTCTTCAAAAGCATGAGCAACTCATTCCCCCACAACGAAACCAACAACTGCTACAACAGTCTCAGCAGCTGCAGCAACAGCCACATCAACCGCCTGACAGCCCAAAATACCGCAAAACGGTACGTTTTGCGAACCCCCTCGTTACAAAGACGTCGTCCGGCCGACCTGTTCGACTTCCCAGCCGTTTTTGGTAATCGTTGACACTGGGGGGGAGTGATGTGGTGGTCGAGTGCGGAACTATTATAAAAAAGTTATCGATAGTTGAGTTATATATAATAGACCAGCTTGTAGATAGGTTATTGATGTCAATATTTCTTTTGTCTATTAAAAATATACTATCTTAATTGTGTTAATAAAATAAGTCTTAACGAGCATTAATATTTAGTAAATTAACAATTACTAAACCATAAATAAACAAGTTTTATTTCTTTCAAGTTCATTTGAATTATTTCACAATATCTCTGCAATAATGTCAGTTTTCATTACTGACTTTTACTGATTTCACTTTTTACTGTTGATTTTTTTTTTCCTTAATCAGTTTATTTTGTTTAATTGTAATTAATTTATTTAATCTGAATATATCGATTAAAATTGACTATAGATCTAAACTAAACAGAAATAAACTTCTAATTCTCGGGTGTTTGGGCAAAAGGGCTTAAGTCAGCAAATATGAATTTTAGGAGGGGATACTACTGAATAAAACACTTAGAACGAATCAAAAATTCCACTATATTTATATAAAAGACACAATATATTTCGCTGGTTAAAGCATTGTCAAGTGTACAGGATACAGACTTATCCTGTACACTTGACAATTCTCTAACCACTGAAATATATTGTGTCTTTTATATAAATATAGTGGAATTTTTGACTCGTTCTAAGTGTTTTATTCAGTAGTATTTACAATAAACTTCCACAAGATCTCTGGCGAAAACATCTCTAATTTAGGAGGGGCATTTCTGGAGGTTTGAAAAATTCCTGCAAATCAGGTAAAACACATTTATGTTTTTGTTGTTTTTTTGGCCTTATGTACTTTGCATATTAGCCATGTCTGTTATAGCGGTATTATTATCTAGTTATTTACAACATCCATGATACATTTATGTTACTTGAAATATTATTTCAATAAAGTTATTAAATATAAACAAAGTAAAATATTCCAACAATGAGTTACATTTGGTAAAAATATTTAAATGCACTAAGTCCTTTGGATCACAACACTTATTCTGACTTAGCACTTTTACCCAAACATCAGAGAGTTAACAGATTTTGTCTACCTTAACATTTTCGGTTCCTTATATTCAAGAGTTATCTCTACTTACAAAAATAGAACTAAAATGAATATCAAACCTACTACCAGGTCATAAAATGCAAAGCAAAAAATAATAATTATAATTACCCTCCTTTCTCGCTGCGCCAAAATGTTCCTTCATAAACTTACCTTGACCATTTTTGGACTCAAATTCTGAAACTACAATAATAATAATAATATTTAACTCCGTTAAGCCATAACATAGTAATAGGATCATAAAAATGTATACATAAAGATAGCTTAAATTAGATACATAGACAGTTATTAACTGTTAGGGACAAACACATTATTAGTAATAACAATAATAGTAAACAATAAAATGAAATAAATAAATACTAAAAAATAAATTAGAACAATAATAATAATAAATACAGTTAATACAGTTTTTAATTTAATTTAAATTATGATAAATATTTCCTCAGGTCACAATGTGCGAAATATAGTAAAGAAAAAGAATAATAGCAAAAAAATAAAAAATAACAATAAAAAGTAAACCAATATATAAATAATACAAAAATGATATTAGTAATGACAATATTAAAGTGAATTCGACATACATTATAGTAGGATAGCTGTGGAGGAACTTTGCAAAGAAAATAAAAATTAATGCTAATTATTAAATAAAGTTTCTGTAAATGAAACACAACTTTTGTATCATGGCTATTTTCTTATTTTTGAACGATGAGAAAAAAATTGCGAGTCCAAAACATGTTTTTTCTTATATGAACATTTTTAGTTGAGGTTTGCATTTTTTTTTTATTGTTTATATTTTCTTTAAGAAGTGAGGAAAGGAATTATTAATTTTAATTAAAAATTAATTAATTCCGTTATTATATTAATTAATTCCTTTATTATTTATATTTTTTTTAAAAAGAGAGCAATGTTTAGTTATTCGAAAATCTTCTTTCATTTTGGTATCGTAATCATGACTAATATTGTAAAGAAGAAAAATATTTTTATTTTTTCCTAATAATTATTAATGTTACAAATATTACCAGTGCAGGCAAAAGCAGAGTATTAACTTTTTCTAATATTTCTCTGCAAATAAATATTGTTAATTATTCTAAGTGCTTTCTTTCGAAGTCTAAAAATATTAATACTCGATATAGAATCTCAACGGATTCTAACCCAAAAATGCTAATACAATTTTTATTTTTATGCCTGTCTTTATCCGTTAGTTGAAAAATACATCCCTCATTAAAATGTATGTTATCCGTTTGTTCATCGTATTGTTAGTTTCTTTCTACCCTTTTGCAATTCTTACATTACAATTCTACGTAAATATTATTCTCAATAATACCCATTATTACTCATTAGAATGAAATTTGACTCTTAACATTTTCTTCTTCTTTTTTGGATCAACATCAGAAGAAATTAATATAATGTTACGAAAGCTCTTGACATCATAAGCAAGAGGGTTATTTCAAATAATAAAAAACAAAAATATTGACTTCTTAACAATATGCAAAGCAAAAACATGGAACACAAAATGAAAACAACGATTTTAGAAAAACCATCATTTATATAACTTGTCTAATTCCTCTATTTCAATGTAAAAAACGGTTACACGCGAGAACCCCTGCTATGTAATAATTAGGCAAGACATACTTTAAAACTCCTGTTTTTCTTAGTATAGACTAGAAATTCTTCAGAACAATCTGATGATGTTATTACACAATTGAAAACCACTAGGTAGAGCACTTTATGTTTACAGCTGAACAAATCACCATTTTGAATCCCACACTAACTTTAAATATTCCAATATATACAATATAATATATAACTGTATAAATTAATTTATTACTATTAATTTATTTTATTAATAATTTCACTTTGAAATTAGGTAATTAATCTTACAATTAGACTTGTTCATATTTTATACAATCTAAATAGGTATAAATAAGTATAAACATTTTTCTTTTAGAAACATGATTTCACCATTACACAGTACAATGGTCTAAAAAATATATATAAAATGTATGGAAATTAAAAAATGTAACTAACATAAATATCATATTAAAAGTTTGAAATACGTCTACAATGAGTTTTATCTAACATCTATTTACGAAAATAATCTACAATCACAACTGAAGTATTTCAATGTTGTTTTCTTTTTTGATAAGCGGATGTAGTGGACATATTTGGTATATAAAGTTCAAGTCAACATTTCACAATAAATATGTAAATTACCTAAAAAGTCAGGTCAAGTTAGGTGCTGACTGATTGGGATCCCTGAGGGTTGCCTCCCACTCCTTCGCTCCAAAGTTCCCCAAAACAAAGTTCAAGAAGGGGGGGGGGGGGGGGGGGGATTATCAAATTAGGTTATTCCATTCAAACAAAGGTCACTTTTTACTTTCAGACTTTTTTTTATTTTTAGTTTTTGAACCAATCGAGTGTGGGACCCTTGTCTACACAAATCCGAAATTTTTAATGGCTAAAAATTTGTGACCTCAGACTATTAAGTCGTACTTAAATTCCGAAACTTTTTCAGAATTGAGGAAATCTTCCCCATTTCTATTTGACATTTTTCGCCCTGTCTGGCCTACATAGGCCGCCCCACATTCACAAGTATCTCGGCAGATCCCACTTCTATCTGGTAACTATTGTATCCTTTGATCTCGAGATGAGATTGACCCAAAGACCTTCCTTCTTCAAATTGGTTAGTTTTCACAATATTTCATTGAATTGACCAGATGCCCTTCAAATCTTGGTTTGGTAAGCTACTAAAAATTTCTCCAACGATAGCAGCCTTCCTTCTATTATTCATTTATGTCGCAACCAATTTAGAACTGTACCCATTTTTTTTGCTAATTATTTAATAGGCACTGCCATCTTAGCTGCTGCTGAACTTCACATATACGCCTCATTTACACTACCCCACCATCTCACACAAATTGAAAACTGGTGCAACACATGGAAAATAAAACTTAATACAGAAAAATCACAGTACATCACATTTACACTTCGACGAGAAACATGCCCCTCCATTTTCATCTACGACAAGCCCCTCCCTCAAACTAATACTGTACGATACCTAGGACTGACATTAGATCGAAAACTGACATGGAACCCTCACACACGAAACACGCTGAACCGTCGACTCAAAATACTCTACGGACTCCTTAATAGACGATCAAAGTTGGACATGACACAAAAACGGAACTGTTACGCTTACTTACTTAGACCATTATGGACATACGGATCCCAGATATACGGTTCAGCAAAAACATCCAATAACAAACGAATTCAGGCGTTTCAGTCAAGCCTGTTCATCAGCCTCAGACTGATAACACAGTGCCCCCCATACATAAACAACAGAACACTTCATAACGATCTTATGATACACACAGTACCCGACACAATACAACTTACATAAGTTTTTTTAGAAAACTTTACACACATACAAACCCAGAAATACGTACTTTATCTTCACAACACTTACCACAAAACCCTTACTTACTGCCACCTTGAATCCTATTCGTTCTTAATATTTTTTATTTTTACATTTTACAGTTTCCTTTACTTTTATCATCTCTCTTACCCATCCATCAAAATTGTCTTTCAATTCCTTTTTATTTATATTTTTTTTAAATTTTCATATTTATTTGTTGTTTTTTTCTGTTCTTGTCTTAATAATTAATATAAATTATCGTCCCGAGGACCTACCACTGGGTGGCCTTCCTCTCACATGCCATTCACTCCAACATATCCATACCTACCATCATGGATGCTGGTTGTTGCACCCTAGCAACAGTTGCTTCTTTATAAATAAAAGACCAAAAAAAAATATATATATATTTAATAGGGAGTATTTTTTTAAAAATTATTGTCGCTGATAGGTTCCCACCATAATCTGTCTATTAGCCATCCGAAAGTTGAGATATTTGGGTCCAAGGATGATTAGAGTCAGCCGAAATCATGATCTCAGTTGTCTTCTGTTCTAAATACGAGTATATTAAACGTAATGAACGTGTTAGTGGCTATTAGGTTAAAACTGTCCACTCATTGGGTTCCCTCATTTCAAGACAGAATAGATTTACCAGACATGAGTAGGGTCCCCGAGTTAATTTTAAAAATAATGTATGTTTTGTAAAGAACATGAAAATATTTCTCACTTGTAAATTTGTTATTGAAAAACAGAGTAACATTTTAAAGAGCAATTATTTCTTAGATACATTGAAACAACATTAAGTATTGCGTACATTGTAAATAACAATTTTAAAAAAAATGTACAATAAGGAAAACAGTTTCACACTGGAATTTGGTATAGTGCTTTCTCTGAATTGTTATATGTATGACCATTGAATGAGGGAGCGAATTTATTGCAATACTTCATATTATATAAGTACGTTTTTTAAATATAGTTGAATGCATGAATGACAAATATGTCTTTCTTAATAAAGAAATTTGGGGAGGTATTGTTAGAGCCAGCCCGAACATAGTTGTCTTGGCCTGGACCAGATAATACCTAGAGAAAAGCACTGATAGGAACAGTCCGAATATAGGCCGATCTGGCTCTAAAGGAATACCACCAAGGGAAGCCCTACCAACCCCCGATCGGGCCCCGAATAGGCAATCCCATGTACCAGCCACTTGACGCCGACCATGAATACCCAGCTAGGGAGGGAAGCCCTACCAACCCCCGATCGGTCCCCGAATAGGCAATCCCATGTACCAGCCACTTGACGCCGACCATGAATACCCAGCTAGGGAGGGAAGCCCTACCAACCCCCGATCGGTCCCCGAATAGGCAATCCCATATACCAGCCACTTGACGCCGACCATGAATACCCAGCTAGGGAGGGAAGCCCTACCAACCCCCGATCGGTCCCTGAATAGGCATTCCCATGTAGCAGCCACTTGACCCCGACCATGAATACCCAGCTAGGGAGGGAAGCCCTACCAACCCCACACTACTCCTTCCTCTTCTCTCAAAGTCATTTTCTCCCTCATTTCAAATCGGCATTACTGGGTATAAGAAAGATATAAGAAAATCATCGGTGTTTTTGTGTTTTTTTTCATTGTAGATAAAACGTCATTCTAAGAGTGACTTTCTTACACCAGGTGATAATGCAGTTCGAAAAACTTGAGAAAGAGAAAAGGGAGTTATCATCAAGTCAAAATGTCAAGTTATGGTCACATCACATATTTCCTTCTTATTTTATGCGTTTATTTGACGAGCGAGTATTCGTTTTGCATGACAAGTGTTCCGTCTTTCGTCTATTATAATGCATTCCAAAAATGTAACAACTTCTCAGTAGTGATAATTGTCAAGTTCAGATAAATATTTTGTTAAGATCTAAGGAAACTACTGTCCAGAGGCCTCCTAACTTGGTAATTAATTAATCGAATTGGCGATGTTCCAGAATCTGTTCGAATATTTATTTATTGAAAATATTTACTCCTATAACTCTTTGAGTTAACCAAACAATAGTGATATTTAATACGAAAACTTTAAATAGTATAAGTTATATAAAAACATATGAAATATAAATGTTCTTTACAATTTGCCCAAGATTTAGGAACAATGTCAAGCCAATTTCCAGCTGCAGCAAAAAGTTGCAATGGGATAACCTTAAGGCGTTATTCCTATTGAAAATGAAAGTTAAAGGTTTTGCGTCCCTGAATTCCATAAGATACTCGTAGCAGAACTTCATTGCAATTTGGCCACTGCAGCTAGCACATATCTGGCCTATCCGAAGGCGGCACATTGAAGATTCCTCTCTTTGATTTTAGCTTACTTATAAAGAGAAAAAGAAAAGGGAGATATGATCAGTCTCAATTACTCATAACTAAACTTCTTGTACCTCTGATAAACTGTTTAGTTTTGAAGATTTTGTATCTATACAGAGGGAAAGTATAGATTTTCTAAGCGATTTTAAATAAATCTAACATAATTGAGTAATAAGGGTTATTTTAAATAAAAATATAATGTTTACTGTTTGTACAAGTTCTATTTTCGACTAGTTTACATATAAAAATAAATAAATAATAAATATTATTATTCAGATAATTTTTATGACAATAAATAATACATTTAAGTACACATTAACTATTATGGGTTGCATAGGATTTCATTTGATGATTGATGTTCGAGAATTAGGAAAATTTATCAAGCATTTCGTTCTTGATATCTGAAGAGAATTACCAGGCGTAGTGGGAGATGGGGCTGTCGTATGAGATGTGGGCGACAGCAGGAGCAGCAGAGTAGCCAACACCAACGAGACCAGCCCTAGCGATGGGGGCGCCGTAGCCGAGGGGAGCGTGGGCGATAGCGGGAGAAGCGTAGGCGAGGGGAGCGTGAGCAATAGCGGGAGAAGCGTAGGCGAGGGGAGAAGCATGGGCAGCATAGGCATAGGGAGAGGTGGCAGCAAGGGTCTGGATACCAGGGTTGGACACTCTGACGTCAGACTTGGACACGGAGGAGTAGGGGGTGTCGATGGTCTTGCTGTAGGTGGAGACCTGTCCCAGGTTGCCGTAGCTCCTCAGGATGTTGGCGGACTGGGAGGTGATGGCAGCGGGAGCCAGAGCGTGGGAGTAGCCGAGGGCGGGGCCGGCGGCGTAGGTGGTGGCCAGGGGAGCTCCCAGCAGACCAGCGTTGGCGCAAGCCAAGGCGGTGGCGAGTACTACGAACTGAAACAAAATCAGGATTAATAACGTTACAAAACAATCACTGAAAAATAAAAGACTGGGAGATGAATAGGTTAGACGGAAGATTAACCTATAGACTAATTTAAGTCCACAGAAAATATGGTATATCATTAATAATTAATAATAATATTAATAAATACAATTATTGTACTAAAATAATATCAACTCGTGAGGCCGAGGATAGGGGTCTTGCAAGCTCCTGCAACAAAGTAACCTTGAGAGCGTATTATATTTGTACAATGGAAACTTCGATTCATAATTTGACAGATGTTTCAGTACCAAGACTAAGGTTAAACCTTTTCGTGCTTCATTGGAGCCGTACTGTCGTACTTGTTACCTCCCGTACCAATAACGTTATGGAACTACAGAAGAACAAGACATCTGAAATGTCACTAATAATTATATGAAAATAGAAGACTAACATTTTTCTGCAAGAAAGCACCCAACTTGGATGCAGTTTTGATTGCATTCTCCTTACAGACTTAGTGTTTGTTTACTACTTTAAACTTCTCCCTTATAGTAAAATTAAATCCTGACGAAACCCTCCTAGTAATGTAAATAAGGTTGTTCCAAATACTTTAGTTAATTATTTACATTCCTACAATTTTTCAAAAATAAGTCGAAATATCTGCAGATATACTATGTTTAAATTGAGCTCGAGAGAACAAGAGTGATTTAGAACATCATTTTTTTCTATTATTAAATGTCCTTTCTTTCATTAAAATTTAAGTTAAAAGAACAAAGACCAATAAAATTTTCCGAAATTTTTATATGAACTAGCAAATTTAGTATTTTTGAGTAATTGATGTTTATATCTTTTTCGACTTTTTATATGTGAATTTTTGAGGTAATTTATGCATTATAAGGGCCAAGAAGTAAATTTACAAATGTCAAGTCACTTTATCGAATTATCTATTTAATATTAAAGTGAATGCATTCTCATATCTGAGTTGAAAATGAACAGCATGATAACAGCATGCAAAGAACATACGAATAAAGAAAATATATATGTATAATGTGAAAATAGGGGAAAACGAGGCAAGAAAATTGTTGAGGTTGCAGCAGGACCTCTCTCATGTATCAATGGACAAATCAGTCTGAAATATGATGTATAGGCAAAGTTATGTAATCGGTCAAAAATTCGATGTTGAGTTTTCACCGTAATTTCTTTTTTTTACGACCCCCTACACTTATAATAAAAAAAGTCTGTCTGTATGTGTTTGTGGGTGCCATTATTATTAATTACCGATAGAATGAATTTTCATATTTGTAACCAGAACCCCATAAGGAGGACCTGTTCATTTTCAGTCAAATCGACCAAAGGAAAGAGAAAGATTAGTGGAGGGGGCTCAACTCAAAAACCTTAATAACAATCGATATAATGAATGTAGTCACTCGAAATGTATGAGGATTTAGAAGCATCGATTTTTAGACGGAGAGCGAAAATTAATTGATTAATTCTTTGGGGAAGTACATTGTCAGTGATTGACAGATATTGAAATAAAATAAGAAATACAAAGGATTTTCCAAGAAAAGTCACTCATTTCCCAATTAAAATAAATAAATAAAATGTGGTGGAGCTAACTGGAAGCCTGTGCTCTGCTGATCCCTAAAGGCTGCCCCTACTAGCGTTAGCGAACTATCCAGCGGATTGCTTACCTTGTACATGGTGGTGTGTGTGTGAGTATCTGCTAAAGATATGGTAGCTCTATCCACTCCTCCCTATATATAGTGAGTGGCTTGCACAACAGTCACAGCCCCAAGGACTCCCTTACCTCCGGAGTTCTCTCCAATCGTCACCCACCCCCAGAAAGTCTGCCTGGATATCAAGAAATAAACTACAGTAAAATCCTTTTATAACGATTCCTGATATAACGATTTTCCGAATATAAAGATGTAAAACCCGTATCTAGTTTGGTTTGCTATTTAAAGTGAAGAACTAAATCCGGATATAACGATGTTAGGCATAAAACTATTTAAAACATGGGAAAAAGTTGTTTTTTCACTCCGGTTAAAACGATATAATATGTATGTACATGCGCACATACATAAAATATAATATGTATGTACATGCGCACATACATACATAATCGGGTAAAAGAGTATGAGTTTTGAACGGATGAAAAATACGAACATTATAGAAAAGGGTTTTAAACACGGTTCTTGTTTACTCTTTCCGAGCGCAATGAGTCATTCCATTTCCACCTTGTCGAATTTCCTTCGAACTCCCTTCTTCCCTTCTAGTGCGTATATTCCTAGTTTCAGATTTGTCTTTCCTTTGCCTCCATAGGGATCGTGACAGTGTAAAAATTGAATTGAAAATGATTTCGAACAAACATCGCGCATTTTCTATTGAAGAAAATGTGAAAATCATAAATAGGATTGAGAAAGAAGAAACAATCAAAAACTTATTGTCGGAGCTTCGAATTCCCCAGTCTACGATACCGACAATCTGGAAATCCAGAGACAAAATCAAAGAAACGTTTGAAAAAGATATGACTTTGAAAAACAAAAAACTTAGAAGCAGCCAACATCAAGATCTAGAAGACGCACTTCTTAAATGGCTTAAGGTCCAAAAAAGCCGAAATATCCCAATCAACGGCCAGATTCGGAAGGAAAAGGCTAATGAATTGGCTCTTTTGCTGGGAAAAGAAGACTTTGAGTGTACTCATGTGTATAAATAATTTATGTATACAGTTACAAATGTATGTAAGTAAATTTTATGTAAATTTTAAAAAGTAAATAAAAATACGTAAACTTTCTCGTTATGATCATTGTAAAACACCTTTTTTTTCACTAACAAGCCCATAAATTTCTATGTAGGTTTAACAGTTTGGTTACGGATATAACGATTTCCGGATATAACGATGTATTTTTCTTGGTCCCTTGAATATCGTTATAACCGGATTTTACTGTATTCTAACTTGAGTGAAAAGTGAAAATTACACTTTAGGATAACCAATATAACGACATTCTAACTCAAAATCTGGTAAATACTAAAAAAAAATTCGGTCAATCAACGTGTTTGCTCTCCCTCTGCCATATGTGCCTTACATATGGGCTCCTGAATATGAAGTCGGAAAACATGAAATTTTGCTGAAAACTCAACATTGAATTTCTGACCGACTACATAAATTTCATTATTCTTTGTATAGCTGAGGAAGTAACCCTTAAAGATAGCGTGCTTGCCTACTCAACTCAAAATCATAAGATCGGAACCCGGCCGAGGCACTTAGGTTTTTAATTTTTGAAATGTGAAAAAACTTGAGCCTGCCATTACTCGGGATGTTTTTTTTTCTTTTTTTTTTGTTTTTTTTGCCTTATGTTCGATGCATATTAGCCATGTCAATGTGTTATCTAGTTATCTACGATATCCATGGCCCCGGGAGGGAGTTCCATCTACGAAATAAAACTCCATCCCGGACGGGATTCGAACCCGTAAACCATGGTGAGACCATGCGACCAAAGCCCTACGCTCTAGCCCGCACGGCCACCTTGGCTCCCAAACTCGGGATGTTAAGCGGAGGTTCACAGCCTAAAATATCTACCCTAGGTAATTAAACCTGGGCAGGCGAAATTTAGGACATCAACGGTAGAGTCAGGCTCATGTCCATCAGAGCAGCGAAAGAGCTTTCCTACTCAGGTAGTAGGCGATATAACTTACTTTTAATCGCAAAATGACAGTAAGTAAAATAAAACAACTGTTTCATATATTGTAACTGTCGTACGTATATTTTGTTAGTTTGTTATTGTGACTCTTGCCTTTATATATTTTGTTAGTTTGTTATTGTGACTCTTGCCTTTATATATTTTGTTAGTTTGTTATTGTGACTCTTGCCTTGGCTTGAAACTTTATGCACGTATAAAGTTTCTTGATGTTACTATCATTCAATCAGTAGTTATCGTGTTCACACAGACACACAAAGAGATTTTTTTTACATTTTTGAAACAATGAGTCTGAAATTTCGAATTTCTGACTGATTTACATAACATCCCCAATACTTTGTATCGCTAAGCAAGTACAAATATATTGAAAGCGTCTAGAGTTTTAATAGTATCGTTTTAAGACAATTGTGCAGATACAAAGATGATCTAAAAAATACTAAATTTATAAAGCATACTTACAAAATTTGAAATTAAATATAATCGTTATTAATGTGGATCACCATCTGCCTTCCTGGTTCTATGACAGGAAATGTAAAGTTTACGAACGTTCTATTACAACTTTTAATAACTAGAAGTTAGGAGGCATATTATTTGACAGTTGTGAGCGATAATAATGCCATATTAGTTCTTGTGCTTTGTCAATAGATGGCAGGCAAGTTCCTGCATCCAACAGATACAAAATCTCAAAAGAGCCCCTCGTGGAAATAACGAGACAACTTCATATCTATTATATCAGAAGAAAGTTGTTTGAGAATTACCGAAGATGTACTTCGCCATCTCGAATTATTTTTAATGTAATAAGTTTCCGCTCTTTAAATCCTGCTTCTCCTTTGTCAGGTAAAAAAGAACTAGTGTTAGTTGTGAATTTCTCAAACCACATATAACATTCTCTGAGATTGGAGCTAGCTCAGCGACGTAAGAAATAAAATTCTGTTGAAAACTCAGCACCGAATGTTTGGCCAATTTCATAACTACCCCTATACAGCTGGGGAAGTAAATAATAGCAGATCCCAGAAGCGAATACTTAGACATACATGAATAATGAATCTATTAATTGCCATATTAGCTGAAGATGGTCTTTTTAATAATACATTATTTTTCATATTACAACATTTAGCGTTTACGACATTTACGAGTCGCTGAAGACAGTCGTGTGGGCTAAAGCTCGTCATACATTATTGCCAATATTTCTTAAAATGTACTTCAATTTCTAAAAAATATTTATTTTCTAACTAACAGGTTTCCCGGCATTGCACAGTTGGTAAGTTCAAGCAGGTTAGTAACGCCGATGAGTATAGATGAAAAATTCAAAAAAATATTCAGGAGAATAATGCAACCCAGATGAAGACAGACGCAAGTTGAACTATGCTTGAGCATTGCGCGTGAGTAGAAGCAATACTTAGATGAGGTCCTAAACGTCATATGACATTACCGTGGACGGAGGAAATGTGCAGAGAAATTTTGTTTCAAGCTTTTTTTTGTTCCAACTTGATATCAATTCAAACCATTCCTATTTATTCGCGGAATCGATTATTGATAAATCAGTTTTACGTTTGTATATGCTTTAATAACCTTAAAACTAATTTGACATTCTACCTCTTATCGTTCTGAAAGGGCTGATCTTGCTGTCCCCAAAATAGTACTAACCGTTTTTATTTAATCAATGTGTGTAACTATTTATTTTTCAAATATGCACTCTGCAGCGCAATGAAGGAAACGAATAAGCCGACAAACTGGCTAGTGCAGCAATGGAAGAGGACTCTTTATGGACGCGACCCCTCAATAGGAATCAGAAAGGCGCATTGCAAAACAGTCCTGGAGAAATGGGCCTTGCGGAAACGAAACCCATCTTGTCGCGAACAACCAGGTTGTCCACAGCCAAATGAGTTGAATTAGAAGTCCGAAGAATAAAAGAAGGACAACTCTTCTTGACCAACCAATGAGGAGATTGAGAAGAGTGTCAAGGTACATCAATGGGCACCGCTCAAAGAGAAAACATCTCTTTATAGTTGGCCTTGTTTTAGATCCATTCTGCAGAAGATGTGAAGTAACATTTTTTGTGAGAGCTAACCGTTTTTGCGTAAATTAGGAGTTAATATTTAGTTGCGGACGTCCGGGTACGCCTCAAAATATACATAAGTCGTTCGGTCATTGGAAGATCGTGACCTCCGTTGTTGCCATTTCTTCACTATCCATTCTTGGACCATGTCCTTGCAACGCACTGATCTGGAATATCCGCGCATCTATCCTTCCAGGGCTAGGCGTAAGGGCTCATCAATATCAGCTCCCAAAGTCATATTGCGTCAAATAAAATACGAGGCGACTAAGTCTATTGGGAGGCTCCCGCCAGAAATTGTAGTGCAGCCGTGAAGACAACGCGATAGAGACACCAAATGATCTTAAACGCGGAGTAGTCGCGCAGGCTAAGCGGTTCAGTACATTGAAAATGACTATTGTCATTTAATGGCAAGAACGTAAAGCGAAACTTTCAGACCCGGCGCGATTCGCACCCGGAGGTATCTACTCTCAATGCGCCGCCCGTGGATTGTGTTGGGCATCGGGTCTCCCTCTCACAACAAAACCGAGGTATTACTAGGTGAGAGGACCAGTTCATAGACATACATATGTATGCGAAAATGCTCAAAACGTATTCAGAGGATCCTGAAACGTAAAATTCCATTGGAAATTCGATCTCTGATTCTTGCGCAATTATAATACTTCCTCATACACAAGGTTTAAGAAAGTAAAAAAGAATGCCAACAAATCTTGGACATAAAATACCATCAAGGATATCCACAACTTCCCTTTCGTAGTTTTTTAAAAAATTAATTCCTAGTTTATAAAACTCCTATTCCTAATAGTTTTTTTTTCATATATAAATATTTTGTGTTTGTGGATTAACCTTGTCTAGGGTCACCTAGTGGCCGAGTTAACAAAAAAGTATTCAAATCTGAGTCTAGAAGTCAGGGCCTACCAAAGGTCAGACACACCCACTTTTCTTGACAGATATTCTTATTTGAATGCAATTTGACACTAAGGTTATTTTTTTTTAGGATAACTATTAAAAAATAGCCAAATAAAAGGGATTTTAAAATGGGCAACGCTCTTAAAATATGTTTACAGAAATTTGAAGCAGGCGATCACTTGTAAGTGTATAGAAGCTGAAGCAAATGTCTTATTCGATTCATATCTGACTCAAAGTTACTCAGCTCTCTGATAACTTCCGTTAAATCTACAAACCTTCCAAGAAAGATGACGAATCGAATAAAAAAGATTCATTGAAATCGGTATAATAATTTCCGAGTTTTTTTAGCAATTTTTTTACCATAATTAGATGAACTGTGCGTAGATGAATCACAGGGAAAGTACTTCCCCAGAACAAATCAAACAATTAACTTTTCGCTCTCCTTCCTCGACGGCTGTTTGGGCTAAAAATCAATAGGTTTCTTACATAGAGGCTTTCAAATTCGCATACTAAATTATGTGTCGATAAATTCACTATATCGGCTGTTATTACTTTTAGCTCTGTAAGAACTAGAAACTGTAGTGACCTTGCTCTTACGTTATGTAAAAAGACAAAAACATTCAATAATCCTGAGATAATAGGAATTAAATTGTATAATAAGTTACCTACCACAACAAGTGAGAGATCTTGCTTTGAATAGTTTTTTAAAAGTAATTAAAAGGATGTTAATTAATGAAACAATCTACTCTATAAAAGATATAGATACTTTTACAATACTTTGAGATGATATTTTGTAATTTTGACTATTTGTAACATTATGTGTCCTAAATGTAACCACAAATAAAACTCTATTCAATTCTATTACAGTTTTCAGGAGGCATGTTAAGCCTCCCCCCTTCCCTTTGACCCATTTGGCTGAAAATCAATTGGTGTCTTCCTTAAGGGGTTCTGGATACACATATAACATTTCATTCATACATTCATTTTATCGAGAGTTTTCGTGTTCACAGACACAAAGGCAAAAATCATTTTTGGACACAGGGTGTTGAAAAACATGAAATTCCGTTGAAAAGTCAGTATCGAACATCTTGAACGATTATATAACTTCCCCTATGCTTTTTATAGCTGGGGTGGTAAAGGGGAGGATGGTCAACTCAAAGACCGTAATAACTCTCGATATAATGAATCTATCGACATGAAATTTAGTATGAGGATTTAAAAGTCTCTATGTAAGTCAACTATTGATTTTTACTCAAAATTGTCAATTGGCGTCCAAATCATAAACTTAATTGATTAATTCGTGCTGGGGAAGTACATTGCCGGTGATTCACTGACTTTACCTAAAATGTGTAAAGTAACTAAAAAATGGAGACACCAGGTTCATCTTTATATCAGCGGGGAAACCTTCATACTATAAAAATGTAATACTTTCATTTAGTAAAAAAAATACTATAATTGTGTCCAATAAATAATTAAACTATAGGGCGTGGTGACTACAAAAGTAGAACGGTCTGACCACATTAGTTTTAATCAGTCAAATTTCATCTGGACCAGGTCAAGGGAATTCGGAGTTCTTTTTGTATACGATTGGGTAGGCAATTAGGTATTTCTTTACTTATAAAATCAACCAATTTATTGTTAGATACAGAATTTACATCTATCTGGTTTCTACTTCTTCTGTTTAGTAGTTATGGTTAACCAAGATATGGCGTATGTCCTTCCAGAAGTATGTGCAACACTTTTTGTCCATAATTTTTTTTCTCCTATTTCTGAGGATTTTGAAAACGACAGTTTTTGTTATTGTATGTAGTCAGTAAAAAATCATAGTTTTACTACTCCAGAAATGGCTATGAATATGGATATTTTTTTTATTTTTTTTTGTCTTTTATTTTTAAGATACAACTGTTGCTAGGGTGCAACAACCAGCATCTATGATGGTATTGATATGTTGGCGTGAATGGCATGTGAGAGGAAGGCCACCCAGTGGTAGGTCCTCCGGACGAAAAATTATCTTAATTACTAGGACAAGAACAGAAAATAAATAAATAAGTAAATAGAGAAATAAAATTAAATAAATAAATAAAAAGGAATTGAAAGCCAATTTTGATGGATGGGTAAGAGAGATGTGTACATGAAGACCTCACGGAACCCTCTGCAAGACGCTCCTGAAGTAATTTCTATCAATGAGCACCAATTTCCAGTAGTCAAGGAATTCAAATATCTCGGGACTCTGATCACAGAAGATAATGACGTTAGCCACGAAATAAGAGCACGCATTGCTGCAGGGAACAGATGTCTATTTGCGGTCCAAAGAATACTCAAGTTCCGCACACTAACGTGGAGGGCCAAGCTAATAGTCTATAAAACTATTGTCCGTCCAATTGTAACTTACACTGGTGAAACTTGGGCGTTGAAAACAGAAAATGCAGAGGCTTTGTTACTGTGGGAACGGAAAGTACTTAGAAAGAACGGCAGATGGCGTAACCGAAAGAACAGAGAGTTGAGAGACCTCTACGGGGATCCCGACCTGGTATCCGTGATCAAGCAGGCGAGATTACGTTGGTTGGGCCACGTAGAGAGAATGGAAGGAGGAATACTCCCTAAACAAGCCCTCTAGGGTAGGCCAGGCGGTGCCAGGAGAAGAGGAAGACCGAGACTCCGTTGGCTGGACGACGGCGAGGCGGACCTCCGAGTGTTGGACATCAGAGGATGGAGGGAAGTTTTGGATCGAGACGAATGGAGGAGGATTGTGAAGGAGGCCCGGGTTCTTTCAGGACCGTAGCGCCACAGGAAGAAGAAAGAAGATGGGTAAGAGAGATGATAAAATTAATGGAAAATGATGTGTAAAACAAAAAAAATGGTATGGATATTAAAGTACAAAATTAAGTCTTATATATACATATATATATTTTTCTTTAAATAATTTATATATATTTTTCTTTGTTTTTCCATTTCTCAAACGAACATTTTGTCCTAATGGATTTTCTGTTGTGTTTTCCCCGAAGAACATCAGCCTAATCCATGAACTTCTGTAAATATTTTTTATATTTTTAATTATTGTAATGTTTAGTGATGCAGACAAAGAGTTTCCCCATCCCCTCGCTAAATGCCCAAAATCATTATTGCTTTAAAATTCATTTTCCGGATAATAATAATTCTGGATACACATACACGGTTATCATTCAGCAAACTTAGTTTTTAGTTTGTAACTAAACTTGACAATGGCGTAATACCGAGAATGGTAGTTTATATATAAATATTATTTTATGGGATAGACCAAATTTCAAAAAATAAATTTGTGTTATTTATTTTAATTAAAGTAAAAGGGGGTAAGTTCATTCAAAATGGGGTTTCATTAGTTTGACCTTTACTCTCCTTTAGACCTTAGCTTGACCTTTAAACTTAGAGGACCGTAATTCATATATTTAAAACTAAATTATGCCCTTGTAAACTTAGCTGTCAGAGCATCACCATGAACGTTTTGTGGGTGCGTCCATCTCAAGTCGAACTTTTCCTTTGACACCTAATTATATTCCGAATTTTAGATAGATAAATATAGGTACTTGGTGTGTACATCTAGAGACAACAGGGTAAGTACTCATTGTTCTTAACTCTTACGTAGAAAAAAAAAAATTTAAAAAACATTAAATTAAAAATTTTAAAAACCCCCGACACAAAAAAAAATTGTTTTGTTCATTAATTTTTTTTTACTGAAACCTTGGGGGGGGGGGGGGGCTTATAGGGCTTAGAGGGAGGGGCTTGGTCTTATAAACATTTGAGCTCAAACTTCAACTCTCTGGCTGTAATAGAGACCGAGATCTCTATACAGGCTCTGATAAAACCTGAATATCTTGGAAACGGCATACGCGATTTCCACCAAACATGGCTAAGAACCAACTCGCAACTTTCGACACAAAAAAACCGCTTTGAAATCAGTTCAGCCGTCTTGGAGCTTTGATGCCACGGACAAAGGCTTCAAACTTATAACACCCTTCCTTTTGCATCGCGAGTTAAAAAATATTCAAAATTCTTTAAATAAAAATGGAAAAACACATGTCTATGAATATTACAGATTTATAAAACAAGAAAGGATTGTTGATACATATCGAAATATTGTCAAAAAAAAAAAAAAAAGAAGACACTTCGAGAAAGAAATGTTGGAAAAATTCAACAAAAAGATCGAATCTATATTTCATACTACAAATCCTTCGTACAATAGCCAATGCTCCATACTACGTCTCCAACAAAACCCTTCACACTGACCTTAATGTACCTTTCATCATTGAAGTCGCTAAATCCAAATATAGAAAATTATTTTCCCTTCTAAGTTCCCACAATATCCCTCTAGTCCGAGCCCTCCATTCTGCCATACTTCCCCAACGACGGCTTAAGCGTCAATGGCCTAGAGATCTCCTGATCAGAAGCAGTGACAGTGATTAGCTAAAAACAAGAGAAAAACAGTGACTAGGGAGTGTCACCACTGGGTGATTTCTCTCCTCATGACATTTTGACATTGCCATTATCTCTATATTAGCATATTTGCTTGTTGTATATATTTTTATACAGTTGTAAATATTATCTCTTTGTAAATTAAAAAAAAAAAAAAAAAAAATTAAAATATTTCATACTATAAGGGATCGTGGCACAGTCTCACACATTTTACTTCGGTATCTAATCAATATATAGGGGAAACTATGTAATTGGTTCGAGATTCGATGTTGAATTTTCACAATAATTTTACTGAACCCTTGATTCCAAAAATTAAAACAAATTTTGTAAGAGTTGACATGTGTGTGTCTGTCAACATGATAACTCCCGATAGAATAAATTTATCGACATAAAATTGTATTCAAAACCCCATGAAGACTCAACTCTAATGTTATATTGAATGTATTTAACATGACGTTCAGTATGCAAATAATAATCCTCATAAGGACCACATTTATTAATTAATTTTTAGCAAAATCGGGCGACGAGAAAGAGGACATAAGATGAGGGGAACTCAACTCGAAAACCCTAGTTTATTGTTTTCGTCTTATTTTATTTTTTTGTATTTTCTTATTTGTCCTTTATTTTAAACGTGACAAAAAACCTGTGAATTACGCTTCTAAGGTCTCTCCCATCCTCAATCCCCATATTCTCTTTCTCTTATCACTTAATTAATCCCTCTCGTCTGCAGAACCCCTGAAAAGGTTATCCGGATATTTTCACGTAAGACTTTTCGGTTGTAAAAGTTCTACAATGAAATTAAAAATACGATCTTCTACAAGGTACTCACCCGAAAGACAACACTCTTCCAGACGAGCCTTCGTTCTTTCTATCATACCTCTGAAAGATTGTTCATAGTTTTGATCAGGAAAAGTGCAGAACGTCCGCTTCTTCAGTTGTTGCTTACTTAGGATGGCATGAGGTGTGAGATAAGTAAAAAACAAGAGTTTATAAAGAGGCATTTGAAGAAAGAAGTTTATTTAAATAATAATAAATAAAAGGAGTTATGTACAAGCATCACATGAAATAAATAATAAATCTAACGAGATATCATGTTGTAAAGTCTTTCAGGAAAGGTGATTACCAACCGTACTGGATACCATAGGAGTTGGTGTAGGCCATGTGGGAAACAGCGGGGGCAGCAGAGTAGGCAACTCCGACCTTAGCGATACCCAAGGGGGCGGCAGCGAGGGCGGGGGCGGCATAGGCGAGACGAGCAGCGGGGGCGGCGTAGGCAAGGGGGGCGTGAGCCACAGCGGGAGCAGCATAGGCGTAGGGAGAGGTGGCAGCAAGGGTCTGGATACCGGGGTTGGACACCCTGACGTCAGACTTGGACACGGAGGAGTAAGGGGTGTCGATGGTCTTGCTGTAGGTGGAGACCTGTCCCAGGTTGCCGTAGCTCCTCAGGATGTTGGCGGACTGGGAGGTGATGGCAGCGGGAGCCAGAGCGTGGGAGTAGCCGAGGGCGGGGCCGGCGGCATAGGTGGTGGCCAGGGGAGCTCCCAGCAGACCAGCGTTGGCGCAAGCCAAGGCGGCGGCGAGTACTACGAACTGAAACAACAGTATATTCTTAAGTATTTATATTACTACGGAATCTGAATCAATATGGATAGCTCCTTTTCCATAGGAGTCGCCCAGTTTTCCAGTTGTCGTCTTTATTCCAACGTTCTCCTACATATTATGTATCTTCCTTCAGATGAATGATATTAGGAAGGTACTCCCAGTATATGAGAAAACAAAAGTAAATATTTCAAAAAAACCAACAGACTTTAGAATTCTTTCGATCAAAACAACGAAATGTGCTCTCCCCATGAAGTTACCATTACTAATAAAAAGCCTTTCTCCAGCTATCTCAAATAGAGAAATCTATGTTTAACGTCCTTAAGTACTCCCTGTAAGGGCAAAAAGGACGCAACCTCGAAAATCAACGGCAGGTCTTTCATTATGTATTTAAATTATTTTCAATTGAACAAATTTAAAAAAAAAAAAAAGGGGCATCTTTGGGAATTGACCCGAGAATTTTCACCTCTGAAATTTAATATCTTACTTTGAGTTTAAAAGCTATTCAAAAGTTTCAGAAAAAAACTAGTTTATGTAGAACTGGAATTGAAAACAATGTGGGTTTTAACAATGAACCGTTTATGAATAAATGAAACTTTAATAATTTGACTGTTTTTTTTTTGTGTTCTCCAAAAGTATATGAAGTAAATTATTTATAATAAAAATTATAAACCAAGATTTGGGAAAAAATCAAAGAAATGTCACTTTTTAGTTGAAATCATCAGATTTTTTTAGAATTTATTTTAATGTTTGCAATTTATTCATTGTAGCTAAAATTTACCTTGTACATGGTTCCTTGAGTGTGTGCTGACTTGTGATACACGAGTAGTGTCCCCCCGAACCTAACCGCTTATATATACCGAACTTTCACGAGCCCAAGGTAACGCCCGACCTAAAAACCTGACCACCAAGCCCTCTCCCGACCAACATGAAATTCATTTTAAATATCTTGTCTGGGCCAACTCAGGGACTATCCTTAAATCCAGTAAGTTTTCTTAAAATTCTGTTTTCCTTCTGAAGAGAATTTATCTTGTCAATAGACGAGGGCGCCATTAGCTCAGTGGTAGTGTGCTTGCCTTCTGAGCTCAAGATGCCGGGTATTGCAATAGGTAGTGCAATAAATACTATTTTTAAGTACACATTAGCTATTAACTAACTAATAATACTTAACATTTTCTGCAAAGATACTGTGAAACATTTAATAAACAATAAAGAGAAAGAATTTTCACAAAATATACATATATAATATATATTTATTAAACTTCAAAGAAAGCACTAACAATTTTAAATAATACTAATCAAAAAACACAATTATTTTAATACCCTTCCCACTTCTTGAAGTCAACAGTTACAATAAAAAAATTCTAACTTTAATTAAAAATGTTTATGTTAGAAGAAACCCTTTACTCAAAAACTATTTTTTTTTCTCATTGTTAACAAAGAATAAAATAACCACAATAAAAAATCGTGATTCATACCCAAAAACATTATATGATACAAAGCTTTAATTTTAATTTTGTGGATATAGTTCCTGGTTCCTCCACACCTTAAAGGTCTGTCTAATCTACGTTATGTTTAATTATTATTTTTCATTACTTGTGTACTAAATTATTTTATTTCTCTTGGTATAACTATTCTTTTTGTATTTTTATTATTTATTTTTAAAATGTTATGTTATAAAACTAGGCATGTTATTTTTTTTTTGTCTTATTCTTATTTTAAATTTTATATAAATTAACTTATTTATATTTTTTTATTTATTCATTTAGTTTATTTTATGTATTTTTGTCATTTTATTTATATTTGTCATTGATTTCTTTCTCTTTCCTATATATTCCACATTGGGACTTGGTGAAGGGACTTATTGTCCCGAAATATAATTGTGATAAAGACACTTCTGAAAGAGTTATTAAAAAAAGTTATCTTAATTTTTATTAAATTAAAAAATGTGTCTATGAGTTAATATTTTTATTTTTGTACTCATATATTTTCCAGTATTTATTTTATTAATTATTATTCATTCCATTTTATATTTTTCAATAGTATTGTTATTATTAATCACACGTGTTTCAGACTCAAGTAGTTATAAATCTTACCATGTATTGGTCTGACGGAAATAAAATTATTATTATTATTGTTATTATTATTATATGACTACTAGGACTACTTTCGGTATTGCTACCATCTTCAGCCACGTCTTAATAAATACTGACAGTATTCGTTAAATCATGGCTTAAGATGAACAATACCGAAAATACTCCCATATATTATGTATTATGTAGTATATTTTGATAAATAGACAATATTTTAAAAAACATTTTTCTTTATTTTTTTGTTAACTAACTAACATAACTAAAGACAGAGTTGATGGAGGATTACCAAACGGCTGGTAATTCACCTGACCACTGGTTGAACTATAGAGCCGGTTCCTGGTCAGCACTTTATATCTGCCCTATCTTTAAAGGACTTGAATGACAGTCTACGTAGTTTACTATGAAATCAAGAGTTTCTTCATTGTAAAGGTCTTTACCAAGGCTGAATCTGTCTGCTATAGAAGGCACTCTACTCTCCAAACATAGAAATAATTGTCTCTAGCTTTTCTTTTTTGGACCAGGGTAAAAAAGTCTTCTGTAAATCATTGGTAATGTACTTCCCCAGCACAAATTAATTAACTAAGTTCTCGCTCTTCCTCTTAATTCAATCGACCGCTAAAAATTGATAGTTGATTTACACAGGAACCTACTGAATCCTCATACTAAATATGCTAGCCGACTGATCTCAAGATCGCGGGTTCGCGATTAGGGTTTTTATCTAAAACACCCCATCCTTGAATGATCTCGAGCATGTGCTATGACAGTTACTCGTTAAAAACCCCTACCATAGGAGAATAAACCAGGATAGGCAAAATTTTGGACCCAAAGTAAAGTCGGGCTCATGTCCACCAGAACGACTAAAGAGAGCTCTGGTAGAAGTATATGACCTCATAGTTAAAGCCCGGGCATGTCATAATAACTAATAACGAACTAACTCTTATTGATTTATTCATTTCATCAGAAGTTATTAGGGTTTTTGAGTTGAACTCTATTTTTAGCCAAAATGGTCGAATGGTTTTGAAAGAACAGCGAAAACTTAATGAATGAATTCATTCTGGGAAAGTTTTCAGGTCAAAACAAATACTTTTTGTTCTGCGTCTCTTAGTACGTCTAGCCCTGGAATCCTTGTTTAGACCTCTCCTAGGATTATTACGAATTTTGCAATACAGATGATCTGATTTGGTATGTAGATGATCTCATTTAAATTTCAAAAGTGGGTAATGATTAAGGGTTGTTAATCTGCAACGACTTTTGTAACTATTTTTTTTTTTCAAAAGGAAAAATTGTATTACAAAATTTGTAATGAGAATAATTTATTTTCCTAATCAAGAGACATATGTATAATGGTAATAATCAATTGAACAATAGGTGCATTGTTGCATCCTTTCGAAGCCACGTGGTATAGTCAACAGAATAACAATATAGACAGAAGAGAAACCTCCGGCTAAAATAGTTGTAGCAAGTTGCAGCGCCATTATTTACCAGCCTGAACTAAGGTAAGAGCAAATAAAATATTCTATTTAAAAAATATCAGTAATTTTGACCTATTACTTGATTATGACTTGTATTTATACTCTTGCTAGTTAATTTGTTTAATATTTCCATTAGTATTATCGTTATTTTGTATTAGTTATGTACCAATTTATTTTATTTCTATTACTTTATTTATTTATTTTTTAGTTACTAATTGTTTTATTTTTCTTTCTCTATTATATTTCGCACATTGTGAGTTGAGGAAGAGTAATAAAAACGTTCCGAAAAAATACACTTTTGAAAGAATTATAAAAAAAAACTGTTTGTGTCTAATATATAAGATATCTTAAATAAACTTAAGCACGCCGTCCTTCGGATGGGACGTTAAGCGGAGGCCCCGAGCCTGTACGTAGGCAAAATTTAGGACTCCTACAGTAAAGTCGGGCTCATGTCCACCAGAGTGACGAAAGAGCACTCTAGTAGTAGGCGATATGACCTCGTAGTTAAAGCCCGGGCATGAGTCATAATAGCTAACTATAAGCTATCTTAGTTAGTTATTGTGACCATGCTCAGGCATTAACTACGAGGTCATATCGCCTACTACCAGAGTGCTCTTTTTTCGACTCTACTGTGAGAGTCCGTTATAATGTTATCTACCCATGTTTTGTTTTCTTCATATACACATTATTAAGACATATCCTATTAAACAGGCCTAAATAAGAGCAGCACTTTGGCGGGAACCTGGCAAATTCAAATCCAGTTTTGCCACTTTTCGTTATTTATTAACTATGTTAATTAACATTTTCCGTGACTCACCGCTATCTTGAGCTCAATAGGCAAGCACACAACCTCTGAGCTGAAGGCGTCCTCATCATTATAATATGTAATAAGATTTATTAATACTATACTCTTAGATTGAACGGTTCTCCAATTGGTAACACGTTTTGTAACACTTTCTGAGACTCACGTCATATAGTCCTTCCTGATAGATAACACCAGTGTTATAGATCATTAGTAACTCAGCTTCCAATTAGGATGAGTTGTTATTTTCCTCAAGGATATCATATTGACATTATTCCTTTTCAGATGTAACTCTTTCCTTGGTATTTTAAATTACATAGCACTATGATATATATGCCACTCCATGTACCTAGACTACAAGACCGTGTTGTAACTTGTGTTTACATGTGAGAGCTCCCGTTTTAACGCAAGAATGCGCACAGTTCGTGGGATAGAGGTGAAGTAGAGGTCATGAACTACTTCCCCATGACACATATGTAATACAACGATTGCTCAAGCTGAAATGCACGGACACACATGCTTTGTGTACAACCACACCCACCCAACTAAAACACATTCTTCTAATTACACAATTTACCCAATCACCACGTATGACTTTAATAACTTTAGTTTCAGTAACTTCAATCACGAAACTAATATATTTATTAATAATTGGTAAGTATCTATATATAGCCGTAACGTTACTTTCTATTCACGACTTAATAACCAGGTCTATTAAGATATCCATATTCGACTCTGTCCATGACTTTGGCAGTACTTCTGGTTCTACTCAATTATACATGGTAAATCCAATCTTACTGAAAGAACTGAATTATTAGAAAAAACGTTCCTGTACAGGCGCGGATCCAGAGGGAAGTTTAGAGGGGCGATAGAAGTTTTACTAGGTGTGCAATACTGTTTGCAAAAACTGAGCTGAGTTAGTCTAAATTTATTGAATTTATTGTTAATGTGGTCGATTAACATACAAGTAGTGCATTTGAAATGGGGCATATGAACCGGTTCGTGATCACTGGATGGAACCGTAGGAATTTTTTTTTTCTTCGCCCGGATTTTTACATTTGAAATCGAAAAATTCTATTTTGCGCGAGAATTTTGTCTCTCAATTGATTTCAATGGGGATTTCGTTTTTCTGTGATTATTCCTCCGTGGTATGTTCGATTTCAGATTTTTTTAGTAGTAAACCATCGTCACCGTGTCCACTACCATCGTGGCAAATTTCAATGTGATCGGTAAAGGGGTTTAGGAAGAGTACGAGTACAACGAAATACATGAGTCGCCTAAGAAAGAGCTTCGTAAACTCAGCTCAATAACAAGGGGAGGGGGATTGGATAAATTTTGCTAGGTGCAGATAGCAAATTAATTCAACCTGAAAGACGGGTCAAACCGGTGAACACAACCTAATGAAAGGCGAACAAACGAGGAAATTCTTCAACTAACAATAGGAATTAAATCTAACAACAAAAAAAATTATTATAAATTTAAGAATATATACCTAAAGAGTCCTTAAAAATAAAATGTTTTTTTGGATAAGTGAAATAGAAGTTATAGTAAATTTATGAACATTAAATAATTTGATTATTTAATTGAAAAACTATAATAATTATACTAAAAACTATAATAATTAACTATAAAACTTTAATAATTATAATTAACTTTATAACAAAATCCCGCCCTGGAAATAAATCCCTAGTTATATAAATGATGTTGAAAACAAAAAAATTCAAGCCTCTAGGAAAATCAAAAAAAATATTTCGCAACATATTTCGATTAGAACTTATCAAATCAAAACAATTCCCCAATCAAGTCGTAAAGAATTGGGGGTCATCGCCTCTGCCAAGACGTTTAGACTTGTCTTTTTTTTTTTAATAGTTTTTAAAGTCCTATCAAGGAAACAATATAGAAGAAATTTAATTTATAATATTCTACACTTTACTATTTTAATTATAACATTTTTTAACCGACGATAATATGAAACTCCCTATGAAAGCTAATTTCAAATGCTTTTAAAAAGTGATATAAAAAATTATTATTTTTTTGAGGAAGAATATCTTTATGAGAATATATTTTTTGAGGAAGAATATCTATATATGATTTGAGACCAGTATAATGTACACTTGATAAAGATGGTTTGAAACAAACAAACAGATTGGCCTTCAGTCTCCACAAAATGTATTTATATTATTTTTTTAACGTTTCGCTATTTTTTAGGCATTATCAAAACTTTTGTAAGAAAATAAAACAATTTAGGTTTTAGTAGAGTTGGGCTCATGTCCACCAGGGTGACGAAAGAGCGCTCTAACAGTAGGCAATATGAACTTGTAGTTGGAGCCCGGACATGAGTCATAGTAACTAAATTGTTTTATTTTGTTAGAAAAGTTTTGATATAGCCTGAATAATGGTGAAACGTTAACAAAAATAGGATAAAAATAAAGAAAAACGTATGTTTTTAAAATATTGTTTATTTTACACAAAATATATAAATATATTTGGGAGTACTTTCGGTATTGCTTCCATCTTCAGCCACGACAAGTCGCAGTTCAACAAGTCCTCTTCTCCAGCCCCAACGGGGTTCCTTCTCTTGTCCCATTCTCAGAAAAAGAAACTTTTATTATTAAAATTTCCATTTGAGACGAAATTGAATTTTTTTTTTTTAACTTTATTGTACAGGAGAATAGGGACAGGGAAAAACCGCATGCGGGCTGGAGAAGGAACAGTTCGGAATGTAAACTTGTTGAAGATCCACTAAGTATTTGTTAAGTCGTGGCTGAAGATGGTAGCAATACAGAAAGTACTCCCATATGTTATATATATATTTTGTGAAATAGGCAATATTTTTTAAAAAACATACATTTTTTCTTTATATTTCTGCAGAAAATGTTAAGTATCAAAAATAATATATTTTGGGGACACTGAAGCAATGTTGGGCAAAATTCTTTTAGAATAATGAATAATTAATAATGAATAAAAATGTATTTTCATTCAAAGCTTTTGAATAATGATTATTCATTATTCAGTTGTTCATCAAATAAAATTATTAATTTTGTTTTATTCATTATTTGAATAAAAAATAAATCATTGAATAAAAATAACTTTATTCAATAAAAATCAGTTATTGAATAAACATAATTTATTCAATAAAAATCAATTATTTAATAAAAATAAATGTATTCAATAATTTATTTTCTTCTCTTTTTACTTAGTAGTCCATTCCATTATAGCATATTTAGGTATTGAAAAATGTTCAATTGGATTTTCGTTTGCATTATTTTGAATTTGGTTAAATAAATGAAATCACTGTTCAAAACCAACTAAACCTTTATTCTTTAGAAAATATATATTATAAAAAAAATAGTGTATTATTATTATTTGCTCGGTCCAATACATTGGCAGGAATTCTTTAATTCCAATAAAGCTATTAGCTAACTCGGCCTTGAAAAATATAACAAATTAAAAAATAATCATCATTCATAAATTAGCTAAAATAATGATAATGATTAAAGAATAATTCATAGAATAAAACAGTAATTTGCTTCATGAATAAAACAATTATCACTAAAACATTATTGAATAACTTTATTCAATAAAAATGCATTCAATAATGCCCAACATTGCACCGAAGCTTCAAATCACCTTATTCTAGAAAAAATATCACTTGAATTTTTTTTTTTTAACACTAGAGAAAAAATTGAAATTGAATAATATTATGTAGGCCTTAAATATTAGTTAGTTGAGGAGGAATACCATTAATGGAAGTTAATCGAACAGCTCGGAGTACGGCTAACGGCATGATCTCCATGCTCTACCTACACTGCTACTGCTCCTGTCATGGTCTTCACAAACCGTGACCGATCAACAATAATGCAAACAAGGTGTGACACCCTGTTGAGTGAGCATAACAGAGGAGATAGTTATTATCACATCTAGTCCATAGTTATTAGACAATTATCAGTAATCACTATGTGATTATAATCACAGTTGAGCCATGCATATTTCTATTTGGCACGGTGAAGGTGGAGCCTCCTTGATTGCCAAATTCAGCCTTAGAGACCTGTGACATTTCTCCTTAAGTTTCTAGGTTTACCTGTTCTGTTGGCCTTGTACAGGTCAAATATCAGATCTGTGACCTGACACCTTGACAGAAGCCACACCACCCAGCAGTGAACCATGACCTTTTATTTTTTTTTATAGAGAAGCCTCCCATTTATTATTATTTTTACTAATGGTACAATTAAATGTTAAGCTATCATGGCTGTTAATCTTTAAGGCCTGAAGTCATTGCCTAAGGCCCATATTAACCTATAAAAGATCTTTGATAAATATATTTTATCAAATATTTTACATGATTTATTTTAAGTTATTATTATTTTTTTTTTAAGTATCTCTTCAGCCATTATTAAATTTTTTGATCGGTGCGATCATAACAGTGTATTGCTGAAAAAGAAGGGATAAGAAAACATGGTTGGTGCTGATTGAATGATTATTTCACAGTTTGCAAAATAAAAATATAGACTGACCTCTCACAAATGTTATTATTATATCTAGCCAGCGTTCGAGGTTGCTCTCACCAACTGCCTATCTGCAAAAACTACTACTTCTAAGTACTAAAAAAGGTGAAAAATGCTAATGGCTAAAATGAATAGAAAACAATATTGGCTACATGCATTAAAATGAATTGTTCATAAAGATAAATAAAATCACTAAATAACTAAAATAAAATAGTGATAACAAAACTATATTTATAATCGCGGGTTCGAAACCCGGTCGAGGTCTTTAGTTTATTTTATCTGGAAGGTAAAATAAACTTAAGCACACCATCCTTCGGATAGTACGTTAAGCCGAGCCTGTGCGATGTCAGGTACTAGTTAAAGACCCCCTACTACAGGTAAATAAAAATTTAGGACTCCTATAGTAGAGTCGAGCACATATCCTACAGAGTGATGAAATAACGCTCTGATAGTAGGCTGTAATAGGATACGTCAAAAAAATGTATACACAAAGATAGCTTATAAATTAGATTATAAGCAGTTATAAAGAGTCGAACACACGTGGATCAGGAACCAAAAAGTAAACAAATAAAATAAATAAAAAAACTAATAAATAATAGAAAGTATATGAATATACAAAAATAATACTAATAAATTTAATAGAAACAGTTTTTAATAATATTTTAACTTATGATAAATATTTTTTATAATTATTCCAAAAGTGTCTTTTTCACTGCAATATTTCGTGGCGTTATGACGTCTTTTTCCCATGTCGTAACTTGCAATATAAAAAAATAATAAAAAATACATAAACAAATAAACCAATATAAATGGGTAAATAACGAACAAAAAATAATGTTATTAATAATGGAAATATTAATCAAAACGTAATTCCAATAGACCACATTAAGTAGAATGCATCTGCACGTTTTATTTATTTCTTCGTACATTTAACGTATCAAGATTTTTTTTAAACGTTGATTCATTTATTAATTTATGACAGACCTAGGATAATTAATAGAGTGTATGTCATAATATCGAAAAGCATTTATTCAACGTTGCATGTGCAACCGAGTCATTAGAGCTGCATTTCAAAAAATGACTCACGAGTAACTGCAGTTAGTACAACTAAACTGAATGTAATTTTTTTTAAACCACCCACATAGTTGTGGTGTCATTAGTGATTGGTTAGTTGCAAGGGTGGGTTCTGGCGTCGGGGTCATGCCATCAAATGATGCAATATGTTTGTTTAGGGGCCGCACCCAGGGGCACAAAGTATAGGGCCCGCTCTGATCGAGTGTCGCAACGGAAACGACCTAATTGTCGTATTACTGTCCCCCCACACACAATTCACACTTCAAATTTTATGTGTCAATGATAAGACACAATGGTGCCACTGAATTTTAGGTTAGGTTGGATGGCTAAACTTGTTACCTTCTTAAAAATATTTACTGTTTAGTTAGTTATTGTGACTCATGTTTGGGGTTTAACTACAAGTCATATCGCCTACTACTTGAGTTCGCTTTCGTCGGTGTACATGAGCCCAACTCTACTATGAGAGACTTAAATTTTGCCTATCATAAATATTTATTTTCCAAGGGTAGGGGTCTTGAACGACTACCTGACCATCGCTTAACTTCCCATTCGAAGGACGGCGTGCTCAAGGTAGAAGAAAAACCTAAGGGTCTCGGCTGGGTTCCGAAGCAACGCTACCTTTGAGCTACCGGCGCCCTCGCAAATTGACATATTTATTTATATATGTAAAGATTACAGGAAAAAAATTTTGGTGTTGAAGCAGAGGTAGATTTTTGAAGAACATAGGAATATATTGATTTTTTCAGAGGTGTCTTCTTTTTGATAATATTTCGGGACACTTCCCCGTCCCTTCTTCTGGACACTATGAACGAGTGGCCAGAAGAAGGGACGTGGAAGTGTCCGGAAATATTATCAAAGAAAAAAGACACCTCTGGGAAAAATGCCGGAAAAATCAACGTAGTAACATTCCAGAGATAGGAATATGCCAAATTTTGAAATTACGCAACCCCAACACCGCTGTTTCTTGTCTTTTTCTCAGCACGATACCACTAGATAATTTTGAGTGTTTCTATACTTTCGACACAGCCAGTCATCTGTATTAACTTCAAGGCACTCCACTAGCGGCAGATTATTCCAATCAAAAAGACTATTGTAGATTTATTAGTGAGTCAGTCAAGGCTTCTGTTCATTATCCTCTCAGATCGGTAGAAAAGGCCTCTCAGCCTCCATATAATAGAGGTGAGCTCATTGAGCACATTTTCTATCTAGCGGGGTGGGACAGGAGAAGAGAGGACCGAGACGTTGATGTCGAAACGCTGGCTCTGAAGGCAGTCCGTAGCTGAAGGGGCCGGCTGCTCGGTGGACTGATTTGGCTAATTACAGACTGTATGGTGGACAAGGTCGCCAATGGCCAGGTGGGTTAAATAGGACAGATTGCTGAAGGCGGATGTATCTAGATCAAAGGAGCCAAACTCATGAGCTGCTCCCCCCTCCCACGTCTATTTGGTTCCCATAAATTGGGCAAACGGTTTATTGCCCTTTTTTATAGAGTGGGGGGAGGGGGGGTTGAGAGGAATTTCCTAACAAATAAAGTCGTCAGTGTATCCAGCAATGTACTTCCAAAGCCTAAGTCCTTATACCAAATTTTTTGTTGATACAATCATTACAACGGCAGTTGTTACAGTTTATGAGCTAAACCTCCCCCTAATCACCCCTTACGTTTGGCCAATTTGACTGAAAATCAATAGATCTCGTCGTTAGAGGGTTCTGGATTGTCTGGGTCTGCGTCTGTGGCTTTGTGAACAAGAAACTCTCTAATAATGAATATATCGACACGAAATTTTATAGTAAACCCAGAACCCTCTAACGACACATTGTTTTTCAGCCAAATCGACCAAAGGGAAGGAGAGGATTAAGGGAAATCTTAACATAAAAACTCTAATAACTGCTCTTCTGATAGAATGAATGCATCGAGATATCAGATTTCTTATATGTGTGTCCAAAATCCCATAATGGACAACACCTATGGATATTCAGCCAAATCGGTCAAAGGGAAGGGTGATAAGAGAAAGGCTTGACTCAAAAACTCCAATAACTGCGTTGTCATGAATGTATCGACACATAATTACATATGAAGAGCACGGGGAAAGAACCAGGGTTGTCACTTTTTTCTCGAATGGGAGATATCGCCACTACAGTAATAATATATTAAACATATTTCACGATTCACCATCGTTACGGGCTTCAAAAAGACGGTTTGTCACTACGAAAACGGAAGCTGAAAATATGACGTGCGGGGAATTGATACGATACGGACTTTCAAACATTAAATTTCAGTTTTCTCAATTTCAACATCTGATGACAAACCTGGTTATTTGCCCGTGCTCTTCATATGTGCATTCAAAATCTCATAAGAACGACACGTTAATTTTCAGCAGAATCGACAGAAGGAAAGGGGGAATCAGAGGGGGACTGCACACATAAAACCCAATAACTGCCGATATAATGAATGTATCGACATGAACTTTCATATTTAAAGTCAAAAAGCAATGAGGTCATAACCAAATTTCAACGATATCGGCTGAAGGGAAGGAGGGATTCAGGGGGGATCAATTCAAAAACCCTAATAATTGCCGATGTAATTAAAATGTATCTATACAAAATTTAGTATGAGGATTTTGGACAAATATTGTCTGAACAAACGGTCGACTAGTTTTAGAGTGAGAGAGAAAAGTTAATCGATTAATTCGTTCTAGGGAAGTACATTTCCAGTGATTCACCGACGACTTTCTTTTTCGAATTTGGAACCTTGAGATTGGAAAACATGAAATTCCGTTGAAAACTCAGCTTCGAATTTTTGACCGATTGCATAACTTCTCCTATACTTCGTAAAGCTGAGGAAGTAGATTGTAGTCTGAGCTCTCACACAGTTTATTATTATGTATCGGCTAAAAATGACAAGTCTTTAATTAAATAATGGTAATAAAGCGCTTTATTTTTTACAGTTCTTTAGAATAATATTATTTACGCCATCGTCAGCACAAGTTTCAAAAGTGACTTTAATGTAAGCAGTAACCGGTACACTTTATATATATTTTTTTGTGGTATTTTTAAGGCGACCACACACAATCAAGTAAGTTTGTCAAACTTACTCGTGTGTGGGGTAAATTTGTCAGTTCAAAGGCTTGATGGCTAGTTTAATGGATTTCTGACTTCGTCAGAAATCTTCAAGCCATCAAATCATCAAACCTTCAAACTTGTAGTTCGCCTTCTGTCCGATAGGGCAAGGTTTCATATTTTTTAGTTGATGATCCAGGTCTTCATAACTTCTGCCTATTGCCAAAAAACAAGTGATAGCAGTAATAGGTAACTGTCTTGGTCCATCCGCATATAGCTGTACCAATCTTGCGGCTCACAGCTCAGCTCCGTCAGCAAGTTGATGTGGCTCTACTCTGCTCTTTTTAATAACTACTCCTTGCACCACTTTCATCTTATTATACGTCTCCCTTCTTTCTCTTCTACCAAAACGCAATACAATTATGATAACTGTGTGATACCTATCCATTTTTTTCAGAACCACTCTGTTATCAATGAATAATAAACCACACTCTGTTTAAAATTAAAATAATAAACCTCATTCACTAGTCTACACTGTTGAAATGAATGCCAACATAAGTAAGTTTAGCAAACTTGCTTGTACGTGTGTGGGGCACGCACATCTTCAAACTTACTTGACAAACTAATTTTTCATCAAACTTGGCTTCTTGACCTTTCAACTGTAACCTTCCCTTCAATGACTGATACCCCCCCTCCCAACCGAGAATTGGTGACAACACTGATCCGCTCTATGAAGATTTCCAACGTTTCCTCGTAGCCTTCCATACACTGAGATAGTTTCCTTGAACTTCTAACCATCTTAAGAAATAATTTCTCACTCACTTTAGGTATGAAATTGACTGGTGTTACCAGACAAGAAGTACATTATTTGAAAAGTATTGAGTGACATTACACAAGAGTCTTTCAGTGTTAAGTGCAATCTGTCTGATGCAAGTCTGACATATGTTGGAGTACTCCACCCTCTGGTTGTCGATATGAGACTACGATAGGACAGCTATCGATGTGGGGGGGGATTTGATGAACACGATAGTGAAACTATCTTGACAAATCACACCAAGGATCGTGATACATGATATCGAGGAAAAGTAGAGTCATGATCCATCATTATTAAAGGTTATACAAAGAGGGGCTCTCAATTATTTTTGACATAGAATACAACTTTTGGCTCACTCTTTGTTTGATCTTCGAATTCGATTTCTACTTGATGAATTATTTAGAGGTAAACATAGTTCGATAATTTAGTAATAATACTTAATGAAAATAAAGAAAAACGTATGTTTTTTAAAAAATATTGTCTATTTCACAAAATATATATTATATGTATATATATATATAGACTTTTCAGTTAAGTCTTAAGATATGGAAAACATTAAAAATAAAATTTCGCCTCAAATTGATATCTTAATAAAAGCAAATTTTTTTAAATAATATGTCCTGATTATAATATAAAAATACATAAAATAAAGATACACAGTTTTTGAGGAAGTACTCCCATGTTATATTATAGAAACCCCGTGGGGGCTGAAAAAAAGGGTACCGTTTGGATTGTAAACTGGTTGAACTTCCATTTAGTAATTGTTAACACGTGGCTCAAGATGATAACAATACCGAAAGTACTCCCATATTATACATATTCTGTGAAATAGACAATATTTTTTTAAAACATACGTTTTTCTTCACTTTTATTTAGTAATAATAACACTCACATAGACTCCATATAAAACTTATAACATCCACAGTTTGAGAGATCTGCAGGAAAACATGAAATTTCGTTGAAAACTCTGCATCGAATTTATGACCGACTACATAACATTCCCTATACTTCGTCTAATAATAATAATAATTTTATTTCCGTTAAACCATAACATAACCATAGGATACGTCATAAGATACTTACATTAAGATAGCTTATAATTTAGATATTTAAAAAGATATTAACTCTTAGAGTCAGACATGGATTAGAATTAACAATACTACAAAAAAGTAAACAGAAATGAATAAATAAATACTTGAAAATATGAGTACAAAAATAATAATTTCATACAATAGATAAAGTATATAATAAATAAAGGATAATTTTTTTTAAATTAAATTAAAATTAGGATAATATTTTTTGATGACTTTTACTTTTCCGGAAGTGTCTTTTCACGTCGACATTTCGGGGACGTTCTCACGTGGCATCCTCAGGTCACAATGTGCGAAAAAAAAGAAAAAAATAACAATATAGATGTAGATATATAAATAAATAAAATGCTAATAAAACTACATAAAAGAGAAAAACAAGAAAAATAAATTAGCTGAAAAAGTAAAATTACCTTATCTCTGAAAATGTACCTTTTTTTAAAAAAAGATTTATTTAAAAGTGCAAAGATGAGATAGACCGGAGGTGTGGCTGAGGTCAGTAACAAGGAGATAGCTAGGATAGATAGATATGACAAAAAGGTCGACAGTTCTCCTTCATCGGGAGACGATTAAACATGGATCTATGGAGCCCCTCCGGATATAGGTCGGAGGGGGGGCCCTTGGCTCGGATGAGAAGGTCGCACCTTGCCTCACACCTCCACCCTCCATCGTCCATCGTCCACGCCCAGTCTCCTTACGTAATGTGCCCCACTGCCACTTATATCAAGTTCAATACCCACTAAGTGACCACTAAATCCACTCACTTACCATAAATACCAGATAGACCATATACGACGTTCTTCTCCAGCTAAATCAAGTATAGAGAAAGTTATCTGATCGGTCAGAAATTTGATTGATTCAAGTTTTCATAGAAATTTCATGTTTTCCCATAAACAGATTCCAAAAAATTAAAACAGGAAATATCATATAATACGTTAGTAACAATTTTTATTTAGTTCCATAAAATCCTACACACGAGATCTCAATATTCCCACTGTCAACGAACTAATCCAATCCCGATTCCAAACATTCCACAGAAACCTTTCTTATCATTCAAATCTTCTCGCTCAAGCCCTATCCTATCATTCCCATTCTGACAATCCTCCCCGCCGCTTGAACAGGAGGTGGCCTCGCGATCTTCTCTGAGGATAGTGAATAATGAAAATTAACTTTCGAGGGAGTGTCAGTGCCTGCTGGCTTCTCCCATCAAGTGACGTTGTTATTTTTTCATTTTGTCCACATATTTGCTTATTATGTATATATTGTATATAGATTGCAAATATAGAAAATAAAAACAAATTTACAGTTAAGGTTACACTAATTTATTAACTTATACTGCCTTAAACATATTATTATAAATACCATGTAGATTATCGTATTGATAAATTAATAAATTGAGTGTTTTGTATATTTGACTCTGATGGAACATAATTTTCGTGTGTAACGCATGACACGATGGGTTTATGATAACTAAAGTACATGCGATTATTATAAAATTGTTTTCGGAATTGTAGAATAGAATAACAGTTATAAAACAAAAATTAATTACCTACCATTTTTATCTCCATTTTCACTTGTTTTTTTTTTTTTGTTTTTTTACATTGTATTGTGTACATCTTATGCGATACACAATAAATACAGTTATACGATGCACAGTAAGTAAATTTAAAGCGTTGCACACTAAAAAAAACTGCATTAATTCAAACACAAACGGATAAGAATAAACTTGTTGTATTAAAGCCTCACAAGTGAAAAGTTAGGTTAGGTTTTTTGACTCATGCCCGGGCTTTAACTACGAGGTCATATCGCCTACTACCAGAGCGCTCTTTCGTCACTCTGGTGGACATGAGCCCGACTCTACTGTGGGAGTTCTAAATTTTGCCTACCCTAAATTTTTATTCATCTAGGGTAGGGGTCTTTAACGAGTACCTGACATCGTACAGGCTCGAGACCATCGCTTAACGTCCCATCCGAAGGACGGCGTGCTTAAGTTTATTTTACCTCCCAGATAAAATAAACTAAGGGCCTCGGTCGGGCTACGAACCCACGACCTTGAGCTCAGAAGTCAAGCACGCATACCACTGAGCTACCGGCGCCCTCAAGTGAAAAGTTAAAGCATTAAAAGTGAAAGATGCGTACAAGTATGCGCAGTGGGCGTCAAGAATGTTGCGATTTTTCGTTTGCGTTTTGGAGTGGAAAAACGCTACATCTACCTCAAAACGCTCTGCTATAACTAAATAACGAAATTACACTTCAAAAAATTTCGTCGGTTGATATACGTCAATGAACAATCCACCGCACGAATTATTCAATCCGAAAACCATCAACCTGGGGCTAAAAATTATTAGTTGACTTGCATAGGGACTGCCTCATATAACATTTTGTGTCGATACATTAATTACTTCGGCAGTTATTAGGGTGTTGAGCCACCTCTGATCCCCCACTTCCCTTTGACCAATTTGACGGAAAATCAAAAGGTGCAAACTTTATGGGGTTTTGGATTCACACATCAAAGAAAACAAGTGTCAAACAATTGAGAAAGAAAAAAAAATAAACAAAAGCCTCCGGCAATTGTCTAAAGAAACAATAATAAATAATGAAGAGTAAAGGTAGGAATATTAAGAAAAACAAATAAAAATAAAATCTGGTACGACCAACAAAAGACTTATTTGTACACTCACATGCACGATGTCAGGTACTCGTTAAAGACCCTATCCTAGGTGTATAAACCTAAGTTGGCAAAATTTAGGACTCCCACAGTAGAGTCGGGCTCATGTCCACCAGAGTGACGAATGAGACCTCTGGTAGTAGGCGATATGACCTCATAGTTGTAATAACTAACGAGGCCACAAACTCGTAATGTAAGATATGAACAAAAGAAAATAAATAGGTATCAAACAATTGAAAAAGAAAAAAAAAAAAAAAGCCTCTGGCAATTGTCTAAAGAAACAATAATAATAATGAAGAGTAAAGCTAGGAATAAGAAAAACAAAAAAAAATTAAATGAATAACGAAGTAAAAATAAAATAATAATAAATAATTAATAAGGTAAAACAGAGATGACTGTTTAAAAAAAACGCAAAAACTGGATTTTCGTGTTGGTAGGACGTCCAAATGTAAGCTGGTAGTAGGCGATATGACCTCGTAGTTAAAGCCCTGACTTGAGTCACAATAACACTGTACTCACGTCAATTTCCTTCATTTCGGATATTCTTTGCAAAGTGAATATCGCTTCTCAATAAACCGCTGAATATTCAGTCTTTGTCTCATTCTCTTCGTATTTTTTTTTTATATATCCTGTCAACTTACATTTTGAAGGTTAGACACCGAAAATCATTTAGTGCGTAAAACGGGGATAATTGTGTGAAAACAGCCTTGAGACTTGACAGGTGAAAAATTACAGAGAAAAATGGCAAGTCCTTAAAAAATATATTTGGGTCAAACAATTATTTTTTTTAAATAAGGAACGTGTTTTTGGCTAGGCTTCCCGGTACAAATCATTATGTTATTCGTTATATCCGAAAAATTTTAGAAAATATATATCATTGGTTTATTTATGCCTTAATATTTACCAATGCAATTATTGAACTATCAATTAGTAATTGGAGTGCATTTATTGCACTCTCAACTATTAAATTGAGTCGGTTCCCCTAGCGCACTAAGATAAGGGAAGAAAATCTCATTATTTAATGTAATTTCATTACAATTTTCATAAATAAAGGGGTACAGTAAAGGAAAATGAAAATATAAATGATTTTTCAAATAAATCGAATCACCGGCTAAGTACATCCCCAGAACGTATTAATCAATTACTTTTTCGTTTTCCCTCCAAAGCCAATCGACTATTTGTGCTAAAACTCAATATTTATATACATAGTGGCTTCTGAATCCTCATACAAGATATAGTGTCGTTAAATTAATGAATGTAATGACATCTGAATGTTATGAAACTTAATGTTATCCTTGGGGTTTTGAATCTGATCTTTGAATATTTCGGTAAGAAACTTTTAGGTTAACATGCTTCGATACCTTAAATTTGTAACAATAAATAACTTTTGTGGTGAAAGACAATTAATAGCAGTGTAAATCTAAAAAAAATATAATATATATTATTTTAATATATTATTATATAATATTGTTATTAATACATAATAATAATAACTGCGAAAAATATCGATCAATAAATAATATATTTGTTGTCATATTGTCACAATAAATAATATGTTTTTACCCATTTCAGGAGATACCGAACAGCTCATTTCATTTTTAAATGACAAACTGAATCTACAAATGAGAACGAATCGAAGGATTTCAACAACAAATTCGAAAACTACCATCGACTCTGTATTCTCGCGGTATTTAGAGACACTACAATAGAGGAGACACTACAATACACAGTTGTATATCTTAGTTTAGCTATCACAAACCTATAACTTCCTGTATAAAAGAAATTGAAGAACAATAAATTTGAAAGTTAATTCCTCATACTACTTTTCTTATTATAACGTTATAAAACAAATTTTAATCAAAATCCGGCACGACAGCAAGTTTTTGAAACTAAAGCAGATGTTTACACATCAATTCTCGTGAGTACATTTGGTTTTTTTTTTTTAATTCCATTTTCTCCTTTAGCAATGACGGTTAAGATGAACTTTACCGTAAACAAAATAATTTAAAAACTGAAATATGAGAGGATTTGAGATGTACTAATGGGCAAGTATAGGTGAGTTGTGGAGTACCGAAATGGGCGAGTCATACCAGTCCACCTTGTGACTCAAGGTACGGGACCCAGGGGTAGTATTAGGGGCACTTTGACCCATATACCGCCATGGGCGAGGCACACATACTAACCTTATAATTGCCTCTCCAAATACCCACAGTGACCTGTCTGGGTTAACTCTTTTGTATACTGATCTCAAGGTCTCTTTGTTCAATAGAAACATAATTAATAAAATAAACAAATGTGTAAATAAAAATAAATAAACGTGACTCTTTTGGAAATATTTAATTGCCTATTGAAAAAATGGGCAAAATAAAGCCCGTGGAGAGTTCAAAAAATCACAGGCAATGTACTTCCACAAAACTGAAGGCGTAAGACTATCGATGGCAGTATCGAATGAATATATAATTTTAAACTATCAAGAATATCGATCATTTTTGAAACCATCGATAGTACTATCGAAATATTTTTTTAAGCAGAAGTGACATGAAGTCACTCTATGTATATGCACACATGACATGTACCTTGTAAATAATTTAAGGAAGAAAAATAAACAAGATGTCGAACAGTGTAAGTACCTATATGGTACCTATACCTATACGAATTCGACTACGCTGAATGATTCAAAATCAATGGCTATGTATGAAACAATGAGATTTAAGAGAATCCTGTATCTCTCGGAGTTTCTTTCGTATGTTTTTGTTGAGCTCAAGTAAAAACGAATTCCACTTTCTCTATTCTCTTCTGTATCTGTAGGTGTGCACAAGGCGTTCCCGTTGTAATCGCTGTGATGTTTTCTCAACAAGTGATCAGTTTTTTAGGACCCACATCAAAGTAACTCCACACATCGGACTTCCGTTAAGACTCATTTTTTTCAGTTCAAAACAACAGAGCACGCTACAAGAATAGTAAGTTTTCAGTTCAAAGCAACGAAACACTCTACACGACCAGTAAATGTAACCTTCCTTCGATTCAGTGGATCCCAGAAATATAGTCCTTAAACTATCAATGGTATCGATAGTTTAACACCGAGTGTATCGAAACTATCAGTAACGTCAACTATCGATAGTTTTACATCCCTCCACAGAACGAATTGATATTTTGAAGTTTTAGTTTTCTCTCTACAACCAATTTGCGCTAAAAATTAATAGTTGACATACATAGGGGCTTCTGAATCCTCATATTAAATTTTGTGTCGATATATTCGTTACATCGACAGTTATACGTTTTTGAGTTGACACCCCTCCTCTGATCTCTCACTCTTCTCTTTGACTAAAAATCACCAGATGTCCTTATGGGCGTTACCGTTTTCACGAAGCACACTCAAAGTGGCAGATCATGATTCTGGCACAAGCATGGGGGGAAGGCCCTTTCAAGAGCAAAAGGACACAACCCGTCACTTTGAGCTCTCATAGTCCAAGATATAGATTTTTTTTTCTCAACAGTTATCAATATAACTTCCAAATCATCGAACTTATAATAATTTTATAATATTATTATATCAGTGTCTGATGCATGCAATAATATTTTTTAGCCTGGTTAGGGTTAGGTTTACGATTTTAGGTATTAATAACAAATTTTAATTAATTAACAAGTTTTAAAAGATTTAGGAGATCTGAAACTTCATTTAAAAAAAAAAAAAAAAGATGTTATGAAATGTACTTTTATTAAAATTAATAATTTATTAAAAAAAAAGGTCTGTCAAATGTTAATAAACAAAAATTTCCTGTCAGACAAGTTTTAATAGATAGGGGAGATCTCAAACTTCATTTTAAAACAACCAAAGAGTTGTATTTTCATGAAAAAAATAATTTATGTTAGATAATAATTATCAAAAATAGTCAACCAGACAAATTTTTTCAACAACGATACATTATTTTCCATAGATTGTGTAAATTTCAAGCAGGTGTTTTAAAAAGTAATATCATTTTTTTAGCTAATTTCAAAAATTCATTAAAAATGTCAATGAATACATTTTTACTAGTTTGGCGGGGGTAACATGTTTTTTACATGTTTTCCTATCATTTTCACCTTTCAAATTTGAGATGTTCGATGGGGTACCTTTTTGTGCCATGGGAGCTTGGATCCCTACACACAACGGCGGGTAATGTTGCACATGTGGAAGACAATATTGGTTAGTTATTGTGACTCATGCCCAGGCTTTTGCTACGAGGTCATATCGCCTGCTACCAGAGCGATCTATCGCCACTCAATTGGACTATAGGAATCCTAAATTTTGCCTACCTAGGTTTATTCAAATAAGTTAGGGGTCTTTAGGAAGTATCTAGCATCGCACAAGCTCGAGACCATTGCTTAACGTCCAATCCGAAGGACGGCGTGCTTAAGTTTTTTTACTTCCCAGATAAAATAAACTAAGGGCCCTGGCGATCTTGAGCTCAGTAGGCTACCTCTGAGCTACCGGCGCACAGTGTGAAATTTATGAGTTTTGATTTTCAAAATTCGAGCCCCCGCTCAATTTTTCATCAATTTGGATGCAACTAGGTGCAAAATATTTGCCAGTGAAAGCTGGCTTTTTATCAGATAACTGCGGGTTTCACAATCAAGGTATTATATGACAGTGGCAAAAATAGCCAATATACTGAATTTGGACCACTTTAGGCCAAAATGATAACATTAGGACCACTTTTGGCTAAAATAAATATTGAATTCGTAATCAGCGACCCAAAAAGCATTCATTTAAGTTGTAAAAATCCGATAACAAAAACTTAGACAACAAAAATTAAATTTTTTTAAAATTTTCGCGGGGTTTTGGAAGTTGTCAATGGGCATACAATACCTTGATTGTGATAAAAAAGCCGTTACCTGATAAAAAGCCAGCTTTCACAAATATTTTGTACCTATTTTCATCCAAATTTATCAAAAATTGAGCGGGGGCTTGAATTTCGAAAATCAAAACACATACATTTCACACTGTGCGGCGCCCTCTCTTCTTGTAATTTCAGTCATGGTTGATATGCTGCGTACATGAGGCCAATAAAGAAAAAATAATAATAAAAATTGTAATTTCCCTATTTCCACTCTCAAAAAATGTTTTTTTAATCTTCATTTATGATTGGCCTCTGAGCAACCCATATATGAATGAAAAAACAAATTTCAAATCATCACCTGATGGTACTCAAATAACAAATAACAAATTTTTATTTATCACGATGTACATACATTCTTTATATTACTTACTTCTATGCTACTGCTAAACTGATATATAAACAAAACATTATTTCTTTTGTATTATTTTTATTAAATTGTTTTAGCTCTTTTTAGTATTACTGAGCAACAATATAATCTATAACAAATATTAAAAACCTAATAATTTTCTATTAATTTATTTTTCATTACTGTTACTCTTTTATATTGGGGGAAAAAAACACAAAAAAACAACTTAGTGACACTAATAAAAAAATCTCGCTAATAATTATTTCACAATTAATAAAAATAAATTAATAAAAAAATATTAACTTTTACAAAAAAAATGTATACACCAGAGACAAAAAACAGGTAATTTGACTAAAAACTAAAATCACCTCTTATGATACTACAGACATGGAATAAAATAGATCCATACAAAAGAAAGTTATCGTTTCGTCTAACTAACAAAATCATTTTATGATCCATTTGCTCCGACCAGGTCGATACGATATATATTTTTTTTTTTTTTTTTTGGAGGGGGGCGTGAATAAAAGAAGTAATATTTGGAGCGAAACGGATACCAGAAATCAATTATATCTTTACTTATTTTTATATCTACTTAGATGTAAATTCAACAGCACACAATTGCTTAACAGGAAAATGTCATTACATGAATATGTTGAAGAATAAAATAATTGGTTGAAACTAGAAGACCCTTTAACCGATAAAATAAAAAAATTAACTTAAATACTCCCCCCCTCTGGGATAACGTTTAACCTTCTCGGTAACTAAAATGAACTCGAATGTTACCCGGGTTCATGTGTGAAATCTTAGACTACAATTTGTTTGTTCTCAGTTCCAAATTATGTTTCTAAATGCAATAAGTGATATATCAAGATATTTTTCTTAATTATACATTTTAAGGATGATGGTACAATGTTCCAATATTTCGCCAAAAATTTAGATGCAAATAATATTTATAATTGTTACTCGTGCCGCAGCTCCAAGTTGTGCCTGCTTTTTGCCATTTTTAGCTAAAACTGCAAAAGTATTCATACTTTCGTATATAACTTTAAACTCTAGAATGTACAGTAAAACTTTGAAAAACAAAACATATTTTTCCATATTTTTTTTTATATGAAAAAACACATTGAGATTTATGATAATTCTTCAAAACATAATTACATTTGATATATTACATTTTCTCTGACAATTAGAAATATACTACAAATCCACCAAGTTACCTTTTTCGACTTCCAAGAGGTATAACAATTCACACAACATAACTATTACTCGTAATAAATGCCAACACTTATAAAGCTAACACGAATATTCAACTCTCAAGAATTTAAAAACAATTGTATAAATTCTACTGTCTATGTAAGAAAGGGTAAAATGTTAACAAAAATGGATGATTCTACACATCGGTCAACATTCAATCTAAGCCCAAATCGCCTTTTGATATATTTGGAGAAAAAAAAATTAAAAAGATAGTTACAACTATAATAAATCATGAATATAGGATAACATTTTGTTGATATTTACATCCTTTGGGACTCTTCTACTAGTATACATTATATTATATATTATACTCGTAATAAAGGCCTCAACAAATTATAATCCTTAATTCACAACAGGTAAATATTCTCAATAAAATAGAAAACACAATTATAACAATAAAACTTCACGTAACACGTTATAATAAGAGAGAACATGAACTTTTTTCTAAACAATTCCTGTATGCCTTTTCCTAAATTTATTTATTATTTATTTAAGTAAATACTGCAAAAATAATTTGAAGTTTAGTGTGAGCTTCGCTCTCTCTTTATTCTCAAATTAATTCAATGAAATTAAAAAATCTTTACGTAAGTGATAAAAGATTCAAATATATTATTTTTATATTTTGACAGAAAACATTTTAAAATATTAGGAAGTATGTGATCTTTCGATCATGTGACGAGGCTTCTTTTTCCCTTCTTCGTGGTTTCCTATATGATAAGACGCACACTGAAAAAGCACGATCTGGCTGGACAATGTGGATTTATCGAAGTAAAAATAAACATGATAATTTATGTTGCAGTAAACACTTAAATGTATGTGGTATCATGTAACTATGTTTCAGGTTGGCATCGTCTACGTAGAGGCTACAACTACATTCTCGTCTCTCACATCGTTTCAAAGCAAAGCATTTCTTTTTTCCGCCCCGTAATATTTAGTTTATATTTTTCATATTCGTGGAGGTTTTCAACAAAAACAATTAATTATCCCCCCCCCCCCCCCCCCCCAAAAAAAAGTACACCGATTTTCCATTTTTTTTTCATATTGGAGTTTAATGAAAATACAAAAATTTTCTGAGCCAAGCTGCTCCCTAAGAAATGTTATATAGAAAAATCAATAATTTCAAAATTATTGTTCAAAAATGTAATTAATTTATATAGATTATATTATTTTACTTAAATTACATTTATTAAAGGGCAGGAGGGGAGGGGAGGTGTTCATCCCCACCCTTCCTTTCCTCCAACACCCGACCCCCCTTCCCATTTAAAAAAAACGTTATTCATTATTTATGTCAATTTCGTAATAGTTAATTATTGTGACTAATGCCCGGGATTTAAATACGAGGTCATATCGCCTACTACCAGAGCGATATGGTCATGAGCGTGCTCATAGTGTTTTTTACCTCCCAGATAAAAAACCTACGGCCTTCGCCTCGGTTTCGAATCCGCGATCTTGGTCTCAATTTTGTAATATATTATGATAATGTATAGCACAATATCCATTTGTAACACATTTTCACTCGTTAGTTCGCACAACACTGGTTTACACTACGATAGTTTTCAGCCAGTTTCCTCTATCAGATTCATCTTGAGTTACTCCATCCTACTTGCGACTGTACGTATAATTCCTAGGTGCCAAAAGCAGTGGAAGCCAAGGCGTCAGTCGGACTTCGGCCACTGGAGCAAGTGGTGAAGAGCTTAGATACTTAATGAGATTCTAAACTGTAATATTTATTTATTCTCAAATCTATTTTTCATATGATGGTGAGGATCGTGTAAGGGTCAATATTGTATTTTTTAGACAATTAAATTAAATTTAAAAACAATTTATTTTTTACTTTTTAATGTTCCACGAGGTCTGACAAAACAAGTCTGAGAAACTCTGTCTTATATTAATTTTCTATTTTCATCAGAAATCCTATACAAAGCAAGCACTCAATATTTGATTTTTAAAAGAAAAACATAATATAAAATTGTTTTGCAAATAAAACATTAAAACTACGACTAGAGATGCTTATTTCATCATTATTTATAGACATTAAACTACATTAGCGGTTTTTTTTACACAACTGGCTACTAATTACAAAAATTTAATAGTGTTATGTTTATTACTCGATGTAAATTCATAGAGGCAGAAGAAAATATTGTTTTTTTTAGTACAACAAAATCAAATAACAATTTAACAAGATCATATCTTGATTTCACTGTACACGCACTAATAAAGAAAGTAAAGATAACGAAACTATAATAGGCGATTTAAAGTTATTACATTTATTTACAATTAAAGTGTCGCTACATAAGAATACAAATCAAATGCATTTTCATACTATATATTTCATTTTTAAAGAAGGAAACATGAGTGTACATAGTTCGAAATTTTAACAATTCTGTCGAAAAATCATATGTAAGTTGTCCGGAAAGGTCCTTTATGAGTTTTTCATGTACATCGACAATATATTCAACAGTAAATAAAAATATGAAAAAAAAGTTGTCGGTGAATCACCGAGAATGTACTTCCCCAGAGCGCATTAATCAATTAACTTTTTGCTCCCCCTCGAAAACCAGTCAACCGTTTCCGTAGTATCCTCTACTAAATTTATTACATCGATAGATTTAGGGTTTTAGAACTGAGCTCTCTCCAATGAACCCTCCGCCCTTCCCATAGGCCGGTACCGCCGAATTTGACAGGTCGTGTCATCATTGGATTTTGACTTCAAATATGAAATGTCATTCTATCGGGAGTTATCGTGTTCACAAACACACATATAGACAGCCATTTTTTTTTTCATATTTGGACGGTCGGAAAACATGATATTCTGTTGAAAACTCCGCATCGATTTTTTCACTGATTACATAACTTCCTCTATACTTCGTATAGCTGGGGAAGAAATAAAAAAAAAAAAAAAACACAAAAATATGTATTTAGGTCCATTAAACTTTCTTCAAAATAAACACAACCGTAAAATAACGATAAATGAGTCATAACATAATTTCAAAAAACCTGAGTTCATTTGATTCTCATTTTTTCTTACAACTAAAACAATAGAAACAAAATAACAATAATAATAAGCCCGATGAAGTATTGTCTGGCAATATGAAGTGAGTTCCCCAGTTATTCTTCGTCCGTTTAAATTAGATACTATGTTTATCATGTTGCGGGATACAATCCAACAAAATGATTTTTTAGATGATCAGAACCGTCCCTAGTTCAAAGTTCAGAGTTGTTTTTTAACCAGTAAGAATGTAATGCAAGTACATATACAATTCTGAAAGGATTGAGCTAAGCCCACAATCGAGGAAAAATGTCGACCATATGCTCCACTGATGACAAAATTAATTCAATAAAGGAGACGAAATTGATAAAATAATATTTATAAGTTTGTGTTAAATACGAAAGTCATTAATTTCCATGTAAATTTATGGATCTGACAGAAGAGGATCTACAAGATGGCGAATAGGGACGCAAAAGAGTTTGGAGCGGTGGAGACTGACGGAGTCCTGACGGGTTCTAGAGCCAAAGATGATTTAGATGGAGTTATATATTTTTAGAGTTTCTATGTGATATTATTCGCGAAGTTTGATCTAACGAAAAACTTCCACTGATCCGGTTTTGGAAAAATCATTAGGAAGCTTTAAAGATGTCAAACTCTATAAAAAAAGGTACATATTTGTTTGTTTTTTTGGAACTCAAACCCGGGCTTTAACTAGAAGATCATTTCGCCTAGTGCCAGAGAACATTTCGCCACACTGGTGACATGGTTCGACTCTTATCGTTGGAGTTTCAACGAGTACTTGACATCGCACAGGATCGGGACCACCGCTTAACTTCCCATCCTATGCAATCATATTTTTGTTTATTATATAAAATTAAAAGAAAAAAAGTAAAACAATAAAATAATTTTGTTCTTTTGCAAAAAAAAAAACTCTACCTTATATACATAATAACTAAAAAAAATATATATAAAGTGCACCAACACTATCACATCAACCAATTTTGTATTTACACAAATAATTATAATATTAATAAATAAATAAAATTGAAGATCCTCCTAATTGTTAGGAAATTATTGTACTTGTCAATAAATATAAAATGTTTACATTTATTTTAAAATAATGGAACGGTGAAGATTTAAAAAAAAAAAAATTTAGATTTTTTTATTTCTTTTGGCTTTTTTTTTGTTGTTGTTTTTTGTTCACCATCTGACCTGGTCTTTGTACTCTTGTCGAACACTTATCCTTTTGATAGTTTCGTAGCCGAGAATGATGGAGAAACTGAAACAGACGGATTGGACGAGTCGAGCGGACAGACCCTTGGAGAACATCCACAGACCTTCCTCAGACCAGAGACCACGGAACGTGTTCACCATTGAATTGGTCCTTTGTACCTGTAAAACAGCAATATTTTACATTAAAAAAAAAAAAAAAAAGACTGGCAAGTAATCGCATGAAGGTTAATAAAAACAAAGAACTCATTTAACTGTTATAATGTCTAATTCTACAAAAATATATACATAAAGTGTACCGGTTTCGGCTTACGCCATCAACAGCACAAAGTTCAAATGTGACATTTAAGTTTGCTAGTTTGTCATATTTATAGTAACTTTCCCAATTTATCCTTCTCGCTGTACCATCTATGCAACTCACTAGTCACTGCTTCATCGTTAGGTTCAAAGCCTCTTGTGCACTTGTACTACTGTTTTTAAACCCATTTTGTTAAAGTAAATGTTTCTATTAGCTTTAGCAAACTTAAAAGACACTTTGTTGAACTTGGACACATTACCTACCCGACAAGCACTATCAATGTCCGACTACATTTCTGCGATCTGTGATGACGACATATAAACAAGGTGTGCAATACATTCTGCTGTTTGCAAAAACTGAGCTGAGTTAATGTTTAATAATTATCAGTAACTTCTCATCTTGTATGTTCTTTATGAATATATTAATAGTTTAAATAGATTTCAATTGAATTCAATGGATTTTTTCTAGCCTCTTTGTAGACAACAACAACTGTTTTTGCACAAAATTCTATTTACTATGTGTTCTTTGTATGTTGAAGAATATTTTTATCGAAAAAAAAAGTCGAAGTTTGTACGTTAGTACACTGAAAAAAACGGCTCAAAAAAAGTGGTGTCCGATGGTAAACCGAAAAGGGCTTCGCCCGGATTTTTACATTTGAAATCGAAAAATTCTATTTTGCGCGAGAATTTTTTCTCTCAATTGATTTCAGAAGGGATTTCGTTTTTCGGTGATTATTCCTTTGTGGTATGTTCGATTTCAGATTTTTTTAGTAGTAAACCATCATCACCGTGTCCACTACCATCGTGGCAAATTTCAATGTGATCGGTTAAAGGGTTTAGGAGGAGTATGAGTACAACGAAATACATGAGTCGCCTAAGAAAGAGCTTCGTAAACTCAGCTCAACAAATGTGTATCACCCAAATACATAAAATTGTCTATAAAGAACAGTAGTACAAGTGCTCAAGAGGCGATGAAACAGTGGCTAAAGAATGAGTTGCAAGGATGGTACAGCGAGAGGGGAAAACTGGCAAAGCAACTAAACTGAAATGTCAAAAGCAAAATTAAGTTTTTGAATATTGTGCTGACGATGGCGTAAGCCAAAACTGGAACACCTTATGTATATATTTTTGTGGAATTAGACAATATAAAAATTAAACAAATTCTTTGTTTTTATTTATTTGAATAGCTTTCCACTATATCGAAACAGAATGCAGAAATGTATTCGGACATGGAAACTTTTGTTTGTAATCATAAAATATACCCTTACAGAAAATGTATTTCAAAAATCGATGCAAAGTTTTTATTCTTTGTCGGGATATCGCACGTAATCATCTCTGTTAGCAGTGACTAGAAAAGCGATCGACAGATCAGACTTCATCAAACCAAACAAATAGATATAAAAAAAAACTTTCTTAAACTTTATTGTTATTTTAAATATATCAAAGACATTAAAAAATATATATAAATAGATAAAAAAGAAATCTGGGATGTGGATCCATCAACGCCGAAGAAGAAGAACAAGAATCGTTGAAGTCTCTTTGAATTTTTATACTTTAGCGCTGATCGGCCAATTTTAACGCATTATGTATTCTTAATGCCTACCTCATGAGAACCAGAGAGGTTCCATGAATGTGGCAGCTCGTATGTTCATTAAAATCGTGGATGTATTAAAAAAAATATAAAGAAAAACGAATGTATGTAAAATATATAAATATATGGGAGTACTTTCGGTATTGCTACCATCTTCAGCCACGACAACAAATGCTAAATGCAAGTTCAACCAGTTTACAATCCAAACTGTCCCCTTTTTCACTCCTATGTGTTTCCTCATTCGTCTCAAATTGAAATCTTAATAATAACAAGACAATTTTGAAATAGTAGGTACTGAATTATAATACAAATATAATATAATAAAATATATAAATAAAATATATCAAAGATGACTATAATAAATATGTGAATAAAAATATAAATATACATTTTTCTGAAAAAACAAGTACGTATACACAGAGACTGGAGGATTATATTATTGGCGATAAAAGGGGTGAATATTCGAGATTGGTCTGATCATTCATACAAATTCCTTTTTGTAGTGCTCTGTTTATTTCCAATTGTTCCAGTGAGTTGAGTAATGTACCTTTGTCACAAAAATGTAGGTATTATCTGCCTGTTTTTATGTCAAAATGGTGTTTATTTACGTTGATGTGTTGTGCGAAGGTTGATTTTACTGAGTTGTATGTTGTGTCAGTGTGTAACCCTATTTCTGATATGTGTTCCTCTACCCTGTTTTTAAATGATCTTCCAGTTTGACCAACATAAACTAAATTGCAAAAATTACATTCTAGCTGGTAAACTCCACTTTTTTCTTCTGTTTTAATTTGGTCTTCAGTGTTGTTCAGGATGTTTGAATATTGTATTATTTGTACTGAAACTTAACTGAAAGTCCTCTTTTTCAATATATGGGCTATTGGTTTTGAAATTTTCCCAAAATATAGTAATTCTACCCATTTCTTAGTCCCTGTATTATTTGTGTGTATAATTTTGAAATTTCTTTTAAATGTATTTTGTTACTGACTTTTTACGTTTTATCTTATCAATGAAGTGACTATTGTACCCGTTGTCCTTCGCTATATTATTAATGACTCCTAACTCTATGTTTCTGTTGTCTTCCTTTAATGGTATTGTGTAGGCTCTATGAAGTAGCGACTAGAAAGCTGCATGTTTGTGTCTATGATGGAGTCTGTGGTTGTTGGTTTTCTGTAAATGTTGTATTCTAGTTTGTTGTTTACTATTTTTAAACTTAAATCCACAAAGTTGTTCCCTCCCATTTATGTAGATGTATTACCTGTAATCTGGCTCTGATTGTGTCCATTGGATTTGTTATAAGGGTTGTTGTGAAGCCTCCTAACGTTCCTGCGATACACTGGATAAACAGATGGGAGACATTCGAGGGGAACAGCTTCACCAGCTCATCTGAAACCAACAAATATATACATATATATACAGAGAGAGAGAGAGAGAGGGCCGGTAGGTCAGTGGTATGCACGCTTGCTTGCTGAACTGAAGTTCGCGGGTTCGAAACATGGAAAATTTTATCTGGGAGGTAAAATAAACTTAAATACGCCGTCCTTCGAATGGGACGTTAAACAATGGTACCGAGCCTGTACGATGTCAGGTACTCGTTAAAGACCCCTGCCCTAGATGAATACAAATTTAGGGTAGGCAAAATATGGGACTCCCACAGTAGAGTCGGGCTCATGTCCACCAGAGTGACGAAAGAGTGCTCTGGTAGTAGGCGATATGACCTCGCAGTTAAAGTCCGGGCATGAGTCATGATAACTAATTATATATATATATATATTTTTTATTATATAAACAACTGTGCAGAAGTAATTTCTGAAGAACAGACTACAGAAACCGTCTAAATGACAGAAAGCAAGAGGATGCCATAAGCGATTCGCTTGCAGGAAAAAATTCAAGCCAAATAATAATTTTAACAGAATACAAAATCATGAAATGAATAACCTTAATTTGAAATTGTTCAATCTTAAAATTTTTTAAAAATGTAATGGGAAGCACAGACATTTAGAATATATTCACTTCCTGTTCCCATATAGATTCTATAAAATAAAATAAATAAAAGGATTCTAATAATGTAATAAAAAAACGGATACATAAAAGGAATCATTGAAAGATAAGATAAAAGTTGAATCAAAAGATAATATGAAAGATATTAATCATTAATCAACGTCTAGCTTTTAGGTCAAGAACATCCATGTTTTGAGAGGAATCATTTCTAACCCAAGAAGTTTTTTTAATAGGCAGTAAAAATAGTAACTGTACACTATCTACAACAAATCTAATTTTCGGAAGTAACTTGTATCAGCTTAGGTGAAGGTGATTGGGTGCGATATCCGGATTGGAAATATACAATTCCACTTCCTCCTCCGTCCCTAAATCTCATTCCCCTCTCCCAACATAGCTAGCTATCTCTCGCCTTCTTCACACCTCTTTCGCTACTTCAAAATGTTATTGACCTCCGTTATTTTTAACTGTAGCGAAAAAAAAGTAGAGAACAAGAAATGTTTGAAAAAAATTTCTTTCATATTATTTCAGCAACTTTTTTACGTAAGATTAATAATAACTGAGAAATTATAAAATAACTTTTTCGGTCTCCCCCTCTATTCAGTAATTTTGAAATCATTTGTATCCCAAAATCTATAGACAGATTCAAAATATGAAGTTTGGTTGAAATATGTTTAGCCTTTTCCCTATCATGAGTTAGTTGGTTATTGTGACTTATATCTGGGCTATGTCATATCGCCTACTACCAGAGCGCTCTTTCGTCAATATAATGGACATCAGCCCGACTCCACTTTGGGAGTCCTACATGTTGTCTACCCTATTCGCCTAGGGAAGGGGTCTTTAACGACTACATGACATCGCCCAGGCTCGAGACCACCGCTTAACGTCTCATCCGTAGGACAGCGTTCTCAAGGTTTCTTCACATTCTAGATAAAAAATCCTAGGGTCTCGGCCGGGATTCGAATTCCCATCAAGATGAGACAACCAGACAAATAAACAGATATGAAACCTACATACCACTTGTATGATATTTGTTCGACCTCTTGTTATACCAGAAGAATGTGGCGTCTAGCGGATATTATTTCGATGATTACATTATTTTAAAAGGTATTATTTATTCCAAACCTCAAAGAACTCACTTTTATGATAAAAATCATTACACGCCATCACAATAAAATAAATTCTAAAACTCAAAAACATAGCAAATCCTTTGAAAATACATATAAAAAATATAGAAACCATTTAAACGAAATTATCAAGGAATTCGCATGCATTACTGATGAGCACTATTTATTTTCAAAAATAACAAACTGATGGTTAATTAGATAACAAACAACAATAAAATATTATAACAAATATATACAATATTTACCCTGATAGAGTTGATAGAAGGTCCACCAGAGAGCACTGTTAGGAACGTAGGCGCAAAGAGAGGCGAAGTAGCCCCTGTAGAAACCTTTGATGCCGTCAGTACGATAGATCAATTGTGCTATATCTAGTGTGGTGCGGAACTTCGATCTGGTTGGGTCTACAGACAGACCCAGAGGATTCAACACTACCTGGGAAAGCACAATCAAATTATAAAAAGAGTTTCAGCAATATGAATAATAATTGATTAACTTGAAAGTATGTCAAAAATAAATCACATCTTCGAATAGGAGGTCGTCATGCGTCAATGTGATTAAATAAGTGTGGCCGCATTAAATAATAATATCATATACATAATCGCAAATAATTCTGCTTCAAATTGCTGATTGTATTTGGAGCTACAAGGTGGATTTTGTATAATCCGTATAATGAAGTATGTTTAATAAAAGAAACTAATCTGAAAGTATGACCTTCAATGTCGGTACTCTTTGAACTATTTAAAAAATAATAAAACAAGTAAATACTATTTTTCAAGTGTATTCCACTCAAACAATGCATGTGCACTTACACAATAACAACTATAACAGAGAAAATGCAGTTTTGTGCATAATCCCTTTCGGTGAACTTTTTTTCGAAGTTTCAAATATATCTCTCCTCTCTTTAGACTACCAAACTACATTTATATGACAAATGATCATTCCACAATAAAGGACGGAGGTATAATTTTGAAAATTATAGTAAGCGGAACTTGTCTCCATGAAAAATGTTGGCCATTTACAGTATTTTTCTATACCAAATGATTACTGTTAGACATCAATATTATTGTCCAAATATGATTTGAATTCGTCCTGTATAAAATGACCAGATATGATGCGGTTCGAGAATTCGAGACTGCATTATTGCCCACGATTTGAGAATTAACGATAAACAAAATGATACTTACTTTTCCTCCTTTGCCATAGTCGGCAATGCCGAGGAACATGAGATGCTGGGAGATGACATCGAAGGGGACAATGATGGTCTGTCCGACGAGGGAAGCGGCGCTCCCAGAAAGAAGGGATCTCAGAGTGGGAGAAACCTCCTGCTTCTTGAGGAAGTGACGGGTGCTCTCATAGGTGGCGATGTAGCCCACTCCAGAGACGATCTGTACGGAGCTCACCCAGAACCCACGGTACAACCCGGAGAAACCCTCTGTCTTGTAGATCTTACAGCCAGCATCGATCAGACCTGGTAAATCACCAATCCGTAAAAAATTAGTAGTCCATTTTTTGACATTCAGAAATCAAAAAAAAAAAAAATGTTGACATAGCACGGTCTTCATGAATTTAAATACAATATTTAGAATGATACTTAACAACTTTTTTTGCAGAGATATTGTGAAACATTTAATAAAACGTAAAGAAAAAACGTAAATTTTTAAAAAATATTGTCTATTTCACAAAATATATGAGGAGTTTGGAGCCAGAGCGGACCAACCCACAATTTTTCGGAAAATGAGTTATTACCATCCTGATGTTGGCATAGGTTCCCTTTTTCAAAACCAGTGTGGATCACTTAGTTTCTTCACTTCAGTGATAGATAGCAGCACTTTAAGTTTAGTCCACAAGTATTTTGTGCATATATTTTCAAAGTCACAATGGATCATACGGCCTTCAAAAACTTTATAGAACACAAAAAGGGATCACTCATCCAATACTATTCTAAAATTTCAAATATAAATAAATATTTGGGGCCCATTTATGGAGATAAACAAAATGTACTCAATTTTAAATTGCCATTTTCTTCCTGTTCAGTTTCAACCAGTTGGTCCGCTCTGGCTCCAAACTCCTCATATATAAAATAGGAGTATTTTCGGTATTGCTACCATCTTCAGCCACAACTTTTTGTTTAGTCGTGGCTGAAGATGGTAGCAATACCGAAAGTACTCCATATTATATATATTTTGTGAAATAGACAATATTTTTTAAATAAATATACTTTTTTTTAACAATATTTCAGGCCTTAATATCCACCTCTGTCAGGCGTTCACTAAGGGAGCATTCTAAGTTACAATAATACATGGGCGCTGGGCGTCGGTAAAGAATTGGTAGTGTATTTTATAGCGTAGGGCTCAACATCCATCACAGCCTGGATGCTAACTACAGGGGCATCCAACCAGAGGTCGACAGCAGGCATTAGTAGCTGCATTTTATAGCGTTAGGTTTAATATCCACCTCAGCATCCAACGTAACTCCAAACTTGGGCGCACCAACCAGAGGTTGCGGTTGTTATCAGAAAGAGCTGTTAGAAGGATTTTATAGTGTTAGGCACAATATATACCTCAGCCTATAGCTAATTATAGTGGCATCGAACATTACAGTAATAGTGGGCGCAACAATTAAGGGTTGCTGCCTGTGGAAGATATTCGTAGTGCCATTTTATACCATTTAGTCTCAGCCTAGAGCATCGAACATTACATATGTATATCACAACAATCAGCAACCACGGGGTTCTATGGGTGAACAATGACGTTAGCAGTATGTTGTAGCTTTGTGCTTAACACCCACCTCGACATCTAACGTTACATTGAACACGACGCACCAACCAGAGATGCTGGTGGCGGCATTTGTATATCGTTAGACTGGAGCTAACGTACTTTCCAGCATCACTACACTGTCTGTCTGTTTTTCACTAATTCTGTATGCCTCAGCCTGTGCATATTTCTCTTCTGTATGATGGTAAAAAAACCAAAAAAAATGAAAGCCTTCCCTTCGTTGTACCCTCTCATTTTTTTCTAAACGGTATTTTTAGGACCATTTCTTTACATTATACAGGAGTGATTCGGCGAACCGCCCCCTTGGCCCAGGTTGGCGAGCGAAGCAACAGAGCTCTTTCTTTCTAATAATAACGTAAACAAGATAATCCATTTCAGATATTTATAAGTTCATACAACTTCATACAAAACAGTGTTAATATAATGAACCCAGGTCCATGATGAAGAAATGATTTTAATAATGAACAAAAGTTAAAAACAATTAAAATATGGAAATTAGCTCCCTCTTAAACACTGCAAAAATATTATCATCAGGTTCTCGTACCATAAAAAAAAAAAAGCTACATTCTTATTCTAAACCGAATATTATGTATTGGTAATTATCATTCTCCCATTTTTTTTCAGAGAAGTTTCATAATTAAGCATAATAAGACCTGTTGGGATAAATTTAATCTTAATTCCTTTTCGGTTTTGGACTTGGTGCAGTTACGGAATGTAATATTTTCCTTCTGTTAGCTGATGAATTACATTTTGAAAAGTAACACAATACAAAAGACCCGAAAACCCTTGAGTATCTACACATCATTAACATTTATTAACGTTATCTTGGAGTGTGCAGATAATCTTACTTAGTGTGAATAAGTACTGTTGTTAAAGTGAAAGAATCTTAAATAATGATTCGCAATTTTAAAATTCATGTAAAATTTCAGTGGGGCTAATAAAAATTTAATTGTGGAACAATCCACAGTAATGCTAACGTCTTTCTGACTTCTTATGGAAAAAATAAATAAACAATATGTCAATAGAAATCTTTGTGTACACATTGTAACATGTTCTGATAGGTAATTTAATCAATAGGTGTCTCCTATCTTCGGATTATATTGCATGAATTTTCTAGTTAGAAGTTCGATGAGGTAAAAATTAGTTTAAACCAGAAGTTCTTCATTCAATCATATTCATTAGTTGAATAAAAAATAAACACATCAATTACCAATAGTGAGAATTCTGTCAGGTAAAAAGGATATAATGAATACACATTTTCATTTGCAAAATATTTTCAGGATCATTATGTCAATTAAAGAAACAGAAATAGATTTGATAATATATTTACTGCTCTTGAGTAAACAACCATCAAATAGTCGATAGACAGTAAAATAGGAATATTCTAGTTATATATATCAGAAGAAGGAAAATTTAAGTAGTCTATTTTTGAAATTTGCTTAAATAAAATTAAAATTAAAAAAAAAAAAAGGGCCAACTTACCACTGTACATACTATCATGTTTCTGAATCTGAAGTCGTGTTTTGATCAAGGTTAAAGGATATAAACTGCACCGAACTAGGAATGAACTAAGCATACTAAGGGGAAAGAATTTTGCCTTGTCCATCATTTCCCATTCTATAGTCCTCAAATAAACAGGATCTTGAAAATCTACACTCATAGTTTTCCCGTCTAAATGACGTTTCTCGTGCACCCTTCTGAGGTTGTTCCAAACCTACCATCTCAGTTATGTAGGAAAATGTTTGAACACTAGAGAACTTTTAAATCTGATGTATTATATAGGTGGACTAAGTAAAACCAAAGCGTTTAAAGTTGAAAATCTTGGGCAATCGGTCTGACATACACCCAGAGGCCATATCGACTGCAATCAGCTGATAACATATGCTCATAATTATAACCTTCATTCATGTGATCAGGTTATAACAATAAGACCTCATCTACCATGTTCTTTTGAATAAAATAATTCTCAACTATTATTCAATAATTATAAATGTCTAAAAAATATTGCAAGTCTAAATAAGGTCTGAAAGTTGATCAGTTCATAAATATTCGTTAAATGACACTAATAATTGTTAGAAATAATATTTTAGAGCTTTCAATTGAACAATGATTTTTTTCCACCATGAGGAATAATATGAGCCGGAAATATTTGAAAATGTATAACGACAAAGAACATGCCTCGTAATGTTTAGACACCGTTGGGGAAACAACAATGTTATCTATGTTGGACGAGGATCTCAGACATCGACTTTCCCTATATTTTCGATTTTCCTACTTCAATATAAAAAATAAAACACAAAATGAAATATTTACATAGGCGAAGCTTTACTTACAAAGTTATGAGTGGGAGGGGGGGGGGGGGGGGGCGCAATATAAATATGCATCCGTTAAACGCTGTTGTGAAAGAAAAAGTAAAAAAATTGGTTAATAATTCAGCAAAACATTATTCTTGTTCCAAAAAGTCCGGCTTGTGTTCATACGTTATACATTTTTACAGGGACTACTTAACCAGAGATCTAGATTATCTCTGAATACAAATCGAATGATATATAAAACTGTACTATAATTTATGTGGAATAAGAGACTTGAACTGTGGGGTTCTACCGAGGCATCCAATCCCTTCAATCCAAAATCCTTCGTAAAATAGCCAATGCTTCTTAATAAGTGTCCAACAAGAGACTTTCTCAAAGTTATATTCAACACCAAAGTAGTTGACTCATATCAGAAATTGTATCCCCTCTTCACTTAAAGCCTAAAGCGCCAATGGCGCAGAGACCCTCTAGGTAGCAGCAGAGACAGTGGAGTCAGTAACTCGGTCTCTGTGTTATACAGAGCGCCACCATTGGGTGGTTTCTCTCCTCAGGTCACGAACTCATAGACATTTTTCCTACAACTCATTGGCTAAGTGTGTACATTTCACAGTCGTAAATATCTTATTGTAAATAATAAAAAAAAAAAAAAAGAATACGTCAGCCGCAAATTGGGAGGACATTTCGTATCAGGATGTCAAATACTGTCTTTAACGAAATGGCCTGGAGATGGAGCCAACTGCTTTGAGTATGCCTCTCAACTTGCTCGCCATGGTCAGCAATGTTGTCAACCTGCCATCTCTCTGAAGGAGGGCGTTCTCAAGTTTTTTTTAAACAGTGTGATGTGCTTTCAAAGTGTTTAATGTTTGGTTAATAACAATATTATTAATAGCACAAACTGCTTAAACTAATAGTAGAACATTTTTCATTTGCATAAATTATTATTTCGATGGCAAATAAAATTGTATTTTGATGTAAAAGTTAAATTTATGCTGTGATTTCTGTAATTTACTCTTATTATATAGAAAAATAATATAAAGCACATATTTATGAGTAATTAATAATCTCTACTTAGGCGTCAAGCTTCTCCTGTAGTTAGGTAGTGTTTGTCTCCTCAATCTTCTCACTTGATATAGTCAACAGTACATGGTCTAATACGCCCGGTACCGGGCAGGTACCGTGTTTGCCTGTTAAGCTCAAGATCACAGGAGCACGCCATCCTTCATATGAGATGTTAAGCGATGGCCCTGAGCCTGTACAATGTCAGATGCTCTTAAAAAAAAAACTCTTAGCCTAGGTGATTACAACTAGGTGGGCTTAATTTATGACTTCCACAGTAATCAGGCTCACGTCCACCAGAGCAACGAAAAAGCGCTCTGGTAGTAGGCGATATGATCTCATAGTAAAATTCCGGACGTGACTAACTTGTCTAAAACATTGTCAGGTGAGGTAGAGTGAGGCCCAAAGCGTAAACTGATTGAGAGTCCCCTTCTAATTCAAAATACTATTTGTCAAGGATACAAAATGCATATACATATAATAAACACTCGTGTAGGATAATTGTTTGTGGCCCCAAGTTCGACAATAGAAACTATTTATACTCATTCTCATAAATTGAAAATTTTCTGTTTGTTCTTTAAAACATAGTAAGGTTCTCTCTGTTTTATTTCCCACCAGAACGTATACTATAAGGGTGGGATGTGAAACTGATGATGATTGTGCGGTACTAAAACATTGAGAAGACAAAGGCTTTTGGATTCTATGAGAAATCTCATCCCACATCTTACTATCACGTATGATAAAGGTTTCATTTTTGGTTAATGAGGAATGTCAGAAACCTGCGAAATGGTCTTCCCTCATCTAAATATAACATACAAAAATATATTGTAATAACAACAATAAAGTACTTCGTCTCGCAGGATGTGCGGCCTGGCCTGTCTTACCGTGTATCGTATGACTGGATTGGTGGAAGTTGGGAAGGCACCACATTAGACTTATTTTATAAATAAAATTTAAATAACATAGGAATAAAAACATTGTTGCTGTTTCTTGATTTAAACCAATATTTTAAATGAATAAGGATTTAAAAAATGCCGTCTTAATTGAGAAAACTAGTTTTAAAAAACGACCGCAACACGTTAATTGACAATGAAAATAAAGTTGCGGGCCATTCTAAATCAATATTGAATAAATGAAAAGTCTAAAAACAAATAACTCGAGAAATAATAAGAAGGTTGTGAATAATTACCATTGTGAATTGTTTCGGGGCTATACACTACAGTCTATGTGCGCCTACTCCTGGGAGGCGACTCAAACAGAGACTGTACCAGGACTTCCTATTTGACACCTTTCTTTTATGTATTTGTGCATAACATCATGTATCTTGCTGATCCAAATAAATCAATATATATATATTATATATATAAGATGTGACTTTTACGCTAACTTATAATGTGACTATAAGTTCACTCTTATTCATAAATAAAGTGAACTGTGAAACAACCTTAGAAGACCTAAAAATTTCAATATCTTATATCAATATAAAAATACACAATTTTTTTTCAATAAAATTTCCTATATTAAATTACAAAGGTAAAACAGTTTTTGAAGATTATTTTTACATTATTTAGAGAATAATTTTAACATTATTATTACATCATTAAAAATGAAATATCATCTACATTATTTACAAGTAAACAGTTCTTTGAATAAATTTAATAAATTATTGTTTTAGAAATTCAATGAAAGTTTATTACAGCTAATTAAGATCATTCTTAGAATGCAATACTAGACTTTTCATTCATCTAGAGTAGGCAATATTTCGTATCACTTTACCACCTCGTATATTATGTGAGTTGGTTCACTACTCATTTTACCATGGGATCCAGGGTGGTTGGTGCCATTCAGGCAAAGATGTGTAGGTGAAGTTCTTAGGGATGTTTATCAAAGCATATTCCATGTCTAATTCTTTAAGTGTATGTCTTATTCTCTGCCTGAAATCAACAGATGAAAGAATTCATATACGTACAACTTATTAACACTTTTGGATTGTGTAAGATTCTGAATTTATTAAAAAAAAAAAAAAAAAACTGGAGCTGTAGTCCACAAAATAAGCACGTTCGAGGTGAAACTACGAAATAGATTTTTTTTTTCCATAATTGAAGGATGTAGCGATGAAACGTATAATTGAATTATAAAAATTAAATTATTAAATTTAAGAAAGCAATTTTTCACTTTTCTCGTCATTATCATATTGTTTATTATCAGTTACAGCATATTAAGAATTGGTATGAAGCAATTGGCAAAAATATGAAATCTTCTGCATACGAGGTGCTATATTATGAGAAAATGGGCTATAGCCCATTTTTTATTATAAAAAATAGAAACATTATAAACTTTGATCGCTGATGTAATGAAAAGGTAAAGTTCAAAATAGATAAAATGATGAAGAATTCTCCAGTTAAAAAAAAAAAATTTTTGAACATAACAAACCGGCATTTAAGGTTTCCCACATCATCAGGCCGTCAGATTTAATTAGAGAAGACAACAGAAAAGAAGGCATCCCCAGATGTATTTCATTTAGCCTTTCCAGCAAAGATTTGAATACTCTCTAGTCTACAAGTGTATAATATACACTAATATATTATATTAATGAAATTTCACCAATTTCAAACATACCCATTTTTTCCCAACAAAAATGAGGCGGGTATATTGAGTTCCCTTGAGAACCCATCGTCCATCATCTCAACGAAGTACTCATCACTCTGAACATTGTCAGAGACTATCACAGCTACCGCCCCCGCCACCTCCGCTTGGTACACTTTTTCGGCGAAACTACAACCACTATTCGGAACAAAAATAAATAACAATATAAATAATAATAAAAATAAATAAGTGTTAAAGATTTTTTTTTTAAATTCCCCAGCTAAACGAAGTATAGAGTAAGTTATGTATTCGGTCTGACATTTTTTTTTTTTTGAGTTTCACCTAGTTTTTTGTTTTTTGGCCCCCTATTTCTAAAAATTAAATTAAAAATTTCTTTCTGCCTGTCAGTGTGTCTGTGAAGACAATAACTCTCGATAGAATGAATGTATCGAAACGAAATTATATATGTGTATCCAGATTGTGGGATTTTGTGTAAAATCAAAGACCTCTAAGGACGACACCAATTTTCCAGCCAAATCGGTCAAAAGGAAGGGGCGTATTAGAGAGAAGGGTCAACTCTAAAATCCCAATAACTGCCGACGTATGAATGTATCGACATGAAATTTTGTATTTGAATTCGAAATTCGGCTCATATTAATTTTTCACGAAGGCGCAAGAAGGGATCAGGGGAGGGGCTCAACTCCAGACCCTAACAATTGCTGATAAAATTTAGTATGAGGATTCCGAAGTCACTTCGATCGGTTTTGGACGTAGAGCGAAAACTTAGTTGATTAATTCAAGCTGGGGAAGTACATTGCCGTTGAAAAAAGGAATATATTTTTTTTAAATTTACAAACAGATATTAGAACTGTATAAAAAATATATACAACAAGCAAATGTGTTATTGGAGAGAAAATGGCAATGTCTAAATATCAAGAGAACAAAAAACCACCCAGTGGTGACACTCCTGAGATACTGAGTTGTAGTGATTCAGGACTAATCAATCTGACTGCCAGGTATCTAAGAAGGCAGACCATTGGCGCTTAAGACGTCGTACGGGAAGTGTGACAGGGACTAGAGGAAATTGTATCTGGATTTAGCTAAATTGATGACAAGAAGATTGAGATCAGAGGGATTTTGTTGATGTAATGAGATTGAATATTGTTAGAAGGATTTTGGATTGAAAGGATTGAATATGATGATGATTGAAAGCTTAAGTAGAACCCCAAAGTTCAAGTCCTTAAATCCACGTAGGTTTGAGAATTGCGTTGTATGTACGAGTATAGCTTCTCAGAGTTAGTTTATATGTTCAATTATCGTCTTGTCAATATTTTTGTTGAAGAGTAATTACTATGTGGACGGACTTCTGTTTGATGTCAAGCGTTCTTGGAGATTACAAGATAGCCGTCAGACCTGGGCAAAAAGTATCTTAAATACTATCTCAGATATTCTAATATTGTAATCTTGGAGATTACAAGATAGCCGTCAGACCTGGGCAAAAAGTATCTTAAATACTATCTCAGATATTCTAATATTGTAATCTTGGAGATTACAAGATAGCTGTCAGACCTGTGCAAAAAGTATCTTAAATACTATCTCAGATATTCTAATCTTTAATAACAAGATATATTAGTCAAGATACTTTCGTTATTCAACTAATTTGGCACGTTATCTTGCAATATACTATCTTATTCATTATTTAAAAGATAATTTATCTGACTAATACCCAGGTCTGGGTAGCAGTATCGTCTGCAAAGGAATGAAGCTGGATTAATGGATGGGTTGGGATATCAGGTACAATGGACCAAGGATACTTCCGTTTAGTATTGAAGCTAAAAAAAAAAAAAAAATAGTAGTATGGTAATAAAGAATAGAAAAAATAATCAAGTGCATAAATAATAAAAACTTAAAATAACAAAGTGATGAGGAGCTGGATGGAACAATAGTTTAACGTACATTGGGCGCTTTTATCTAAAGCAGGGATCAGCAAAATGCTACTCGCGGGCTGTATACGACCCCGATCACTCTCTGTTACGGCAACATACATTACTAATCCATTGCTTTCGTGAGCAAAAAAAAGGTCGAAGCTGCACGGAGCTTCTCCGGGCTTTGAAATTATTGCACAATGTTCACAATTTTTTTAAAGGAAATTTTAGTACAGTAGAGTATTAATTGGCTATAGAAAATGTTTGGTTTAACGTTCTCAATTGGATTTGAGAGGGGCAATAAATATGTTTGGGAAAATAATAATAAAAAGACCATAAACAGGACTCTCATATCCCAACCATTTTTGTACAGATGGAATAATCCCTGATTACTGAGCTCAAAATCATGCCCGAGGTTTCGGTTTTTTATATGGGAGGTGAAAAAAACCTTTAGCACGCCAATGGGGCGATAAGCGATGGTCCCGAGCCTGTACGGTGTAAGGTACTCTAAAGACCCCTATCCTAGATGAATAAAAATACATGGTAGGCAAAATTTAGGACTCCCATAGAGTCGGGCTCATGTTCAGCAGATCGCTCTCTCTCTCATTATAATAATTATTATTATGTTATATATGCATATGTTAAAAAATTCAGTTATTTAAACAAAAATGAAGTTATATTTATACCTATTTGGCCTCTTAATTTCATAACACCACCCCCTCTCCCTATCAAATTCATTTCAAACTGGTATTACTGGGTATAAGAAAGTCACTCTTAGAATTACGCTACAATGAAACAAGCAGAGGCCAACTCAATACCCAGTAACGCCAGTTTGAAAGGGGGGGAGAGTGATTTGTACAAACGTGGTTGGTACAAGAAAGTCCTGTTATGGCCACATCACGTCGATATTCCACCCAGCTCATTAAGGTATATATTAATAGTCTCACCCCCGGTCCACCAGAGCTACACCGCCGGCTAGCAGCAAAAAATTAATTGGTTTACCACAGCCATCGGGAGGGTCCACAGGGACTAATTTTATATTTTTGTAAATAACATCATTTGGCTAAAAAAAAAAAAAAAGTAATTAATTCATTTGTTTCAAATTAACGACAAACAGTACTCAAAAATGCATTTTTTGTTACTTATATTTTTAGTGCAACGAAGTATTGTAATCGTGCGAAAATCCAAGATAGAATTTTCACGATCAACATAACAAGTTTTGAGCATTTTCGAGATGATGACTGTCTGTGTGTATGTGATAGGAACTTTGAGAACTCAAGAACGATCTTCCATAGCCAGATGGTATTAAAAATTTAAATAAAAACTAATGTTTTTTTTTTTGTTGTTTTTTTAATATCGTCTATTTCACAAGATATTGGTATTAAATTCACTTTTATTTAAATTAGGGGTTCTGAACATCCTCTATGTAATTGTTACCGCTCTTTCCGATGGCGAGAAGTATTTAGCCCTATCTTGAAGAGTTTACGAGACAGCAATTTAAAAAATATATATCAAGTCACCCTCTTGAAGTAAACCAAACCGTATTAACGACCTTTATTTGCCACTAGTAAACGAAATTGCAAAGTTCATATTAAGTCCCAAATATCAGTGTTATTGATGGACTTCTAACACTATTTTTATACCTCCGTATTTCAGTTAACAGAAGTTGTCAAAGTAGTTGTTTTAGTGTGTATTTTCCTCTCCTTTTTCATAGCATTGGATTATTACTATTTCAATTACTAAAGAAAAAAATCGTCGGTGGATCGCCGGCTATGTACTTCCCCAGCACGAATTAATCAATGATGTTTTTGCTCTCCCTCTAAAGCCAATCGACAGTTCTATCTAAAACTCAATGTTTGACTTACATAGTGACTGGCTTTTGAGCCCTCATACTGAATTTTGTGGCAATGCATTGAGCTGACCCACTCCCTCCCTTTCGGCTGTTTCCACCGAAAATTCAAAGGTGTTGTCTTTATAATACTTCGAATTTCTATTTAAAATTTCGTGTCAGTACATTCATTACAATGGCAGTTATTAGAATCTTAGTGTTAAGCCTCCCCCTAATCCCCCTCTTCCCTTTGGACGATTTTACTAAAAATCAATAGATGTCGTCCTAGCAGAGTTCTGGATGCACATATAATCTATTCTTGTCGAGTTACCGTGTCCACTAGGGTGTCCGTTATTTTGTAAAAGTTAAAATTTATTTGCTCTCAGAAACTGGTTCAGAATATCGAAAAAATATTGCCTGAATTTTTTTTAGATTTTTTCCATTGTAATAAACCGTGCCGGTAAGGCGCTCGATTTTAACGCGGGATTTTAACCGGGTTTTCGAAGTTTTAACGATTTTTGAATATATTTTCAAGTCTTTTAGACCTAAAAATCTGAAAAATCACATATACCGTCAAAACCCCCATTAAACCCCCTTTTTCAATGTGAAAACAAAAAAATAATCAACAACAAAAGACTAATGACAGTTTTTGACCGCTGCTACTGTCAAAAAGTAAATTTTGACTAAAAATTTGCAATCAGCGACCTGAAAAACATATAAAATCGTACTAAACAATGGTATTTTTACTGAAAATTGATAAATTTACATTTTTTGGTAATAAATGAGTATTTTGACAGTTGGAACAGTCACAAGCAGTTAAATTCTGACAGTGAATTCGAATCAGCGACCCCAAAAACGTAAATATGTGATTTTTCAGATTTTTAGGTCTAAAAGACTTGAAAATATATTCAAAAATCGTTAAAACTTCGAAAACCCCATTTAAATACCGTGTTAAAATCGAGCGCCTTACCGTTTATTACAATCGAAAAAATCTGAAAAAATTTTGGCAATATTTTTTTGTTATTCTGAACCAGTTTCTGGGGTGAGAGCAAAGAAATTTCAACTTTTACAAAATAACGGACACCCTAGTCTTCACAGACATGAAAACACACAGAAACAGAAATTTTTTTTTTTTTCGTTTTCAGAATCAGGAGGTTGGATAACATGAAATTCCGTTAAAAACTCCGCATCGAATTTTTGGCCGATTATATAACATCCCCTACACTTCTTACAGCTGCGGATGTAAAATTAGTAATGAACCTTTACGTACAAAATGAGTGCCGAAATTCTTAGCAGGTCTGGTCCGATATGAATACTGCAGTTCCTCAGGTTCGACAATCTCAAAGAATATGTCCTCACGTATTACATCCTCCGTCGTTATATATCCATCTGAAAATACAATAATTCCTACATGAGAAGAGAAAGTTATAATTATTTTTTATTTATTTCCCATTGTACTATTTATCGCTTCGGACTTACAATGTTGATTTTTTTTTTATTAACTCGAAATTCGATTGTTACAGTAAAACCTCTGCTAATGGATATCTCTAATGAACGGACCATCTAATTGTTGATGCACCGGCATTTTAATGCATTAGAACGTCCATTTAGCACAACAACAGAGGAAGCTGTCAGTACAAAAGGCTGGAAACAGATCACCTGAACGGATAGCAGTATGGGATCTCGTAAAATAACTCAACATTTGTGTATACATTTGAACACGGTTTCTCTAAACATTACGCTTTTTCCTGCAGTCAGATAACTAATAGTCGTGACGACGGAAACTCGAAAATGTCTCCCTCAGTTAAGTGTGCATGTATTGGCAGCAAGGTTGAATATTCAAGAAGACACGTGGAACTCGCAGTGATTGGACTGAAAATAATAAAAAGAATCAAACGGACGTTTGGGAAAAGTTCAGAAGTGAAATAAGAAATAAATCTCAAATAGAAATCTATTTGCGGAGAAGCTGGGAGCGTTGATGATGTGGTTAAATGGAATAAAAAATGACAGTATGATTTTTTTTAAATCATAAAAGCTCTCAATAAAGAACAACTCTAAATAACGAACAAACATTTACACCAACGGAGTCCGTTAGGCAGAAGTTTTTAACTCGTAGCCAAATAGTAGTAGCCAATGTTTCTCAATTTAAACCCAGACATATCCCAGCTCGGCCAAACATTCGCGTATCTATGAGAATCGTTTTACCAAAAAAGTACTGGGAAATCATTGAATAATACAATGTGCAGCGGAATTTACTTTAACTAATATTATTTACCATAACTGTTGGTAACATTATTCAATTGTTTTAAAATCAGACCATAATTGAATTTGTAAAGCTGTGCACTTAAGAAAATAGAAACTATTTTTATTTTCAGGCAGTATCTCTCAATTTATTTGAAGTTATCGTCTTCAATCATATATGTATGATTTAAGTCAATGATCCCAAATACATTGGAAGATAAGCTGCATAAACTTTACTATAAACTATTTATTCATTTCATTTCTTTGGTAGTTGTGATATATTCAAATCTTTTTCGCACACTAAAACCAATACGAAAAAAATTAAGTTACAATATAAAAAAAAATAATAATAATATAGCGCAATGGTTGTATATACTTTCACACATCCAGTATATATATATACCTTGGTATGATATAACCTATAAACCTGAGGACCTGAAGACCCATTGCTCTGATGCCATTCTTGGAAGCAGCAGACTTCCTACTTACCATGATTTCTCGATCTTTCTAGATCCGAAGAGGATAAATAACAAAAAAAAATCCCGCCTTTTAAAAAAAAATATTTACCTGGCCATTTACATTTACGTTACAATAAAACCAATATTAAAAAAGGGTGGCAACCAATAAGAAGCCGAGTAATTATCATATAGTTATAGAAAAAGTGATATGGAATAAATATTAATAAAAAAATGTCATATAAAATGTGTTTGTATTGTAAAAAAATAATTTTAGAATATATTAATTTATAAAAAAAAATTCATCTCAAATACAAATGATGTAACTTTAAAAGATATTTACAATACTCGTCTTGGTCAAATAAAATGAAAATGTTAATTTTTCTTTCCTCTTCTTTTTATATAAATTAACAATTTTAAAACATTCGTTTTTTTTTCTGACTTCATAAAAGTTTAAAATAATTAATTAACAAGTAAAATATATACCTATTTACATATTAATTTTAAAAATTCAATAAAATCCAAGGTTTTAAATACATTTTCATTTTTCTTTATAAATATACATGCTTTTATAAAGCTATAATATCCCTGATTTAACGCTATTTACAAAAATAATATTACATAATTAAACTTAAAAGTCTTTAAATCTATTTGAGAAAATATGAAGAAGGTACTGGTGTAGCCTGGGACAATGGGAGGGTAGTTCGTTTGAAGCCAACACTCGCCTTACCTACTGACTTCTTCTTGACCTGCTTCCCTGGGTTCGAGTCATTCTTGAGAGTCTCTTGCAGTTTGGGCTTCACACCATTATGACTATTCTCAATGTTGTCTATACGTGTCATCTGATCGACCAACTCCGGTGACTGTTTGGGCGAGTTGTTGTGCGAGACCAATGGTGGAGTGATGTTTGTAACAGAAAAAGGTACCTGATCTGGAGCCCGATAGACAGGGTAAGGTGTGGATGTCGCCGTTGAACCAATAGCTCCGTTTTGTAATGGACTATGATTTGTTTGAGCGTAACTGCTTCGACTTTGCTCTGTAAGCCTTTTATTCAACCAATCTATCATTCTTTCATTATCACGAATTTTCTTCTCTTTAGCTTCAATTGTTTCCTTAAAGTCTGAAATACTATTTTTAAGCTTTCTTTCTGATGTCAATAAAGTGTCTATTTTATTTTCTCTTGATGATAACTTTTCTTCTAACTGAGAAATTTTTTTTGAATTTGTTTCAACCACCTTTTCTTGCTCCAGAGCAATCACAGTCCTAACTTTCAATTTTTGATTAGTAACACTAAGATCTTTTTGAATTTTCGTGATAATTTCATTAGCTTTGACTAATTCATCTGATAAATTCTGAATAGTCACCTGTTTCCTTTGTATATTTTTGTCCTTTTCACACATCATTTCTTCAAGTCTATTTTTTTGCTCATTTGCAATATTTGAAAGTTCTTGATGTTTCTTCATTAACATTGCCATATCCTTGGATTCTTGCTCTGCCACAGCTAATCTTGTCTTTAAGCCATGAACAAGCTTATCTTTCTCATGATAATCAGAATCTAATTTAGCATTTTGTTTTCTTACTGATAACAATTCTGAACGTAATGAGTTCAACTCTTTTTCCAAATTTTCAATACGTCTCACCTGATCATTAATTGTAGAATCGCCAAGAGTGCGTTTTTCTTGAAAAATTTGATTTTCTATACGAAGTCTTGATATTTCTGATTCTCTTTCCTTTAATTCAGACTGATATCTTTCTTCTAATTCGTTCTTTTCTCTTTGAACTTTTAATTGCCAGTCCAATTGTGCCTTTCTCAGCTTTTCTGTTTCTTCATTCAATTCTTTTGAGCTTTCTGCTTTGAATGCAAGTTTGTCTTCCTTCCACCTGTGCCGAATTTCATGTAATTCTTGTTCTTTCAACTCAACACTTTTTGCTTTTGAAAATAATTGTGCCTCCAAGTCTCCAATACATCTTTCAGCTTTATGAACTTGCTCTTTAAGGGTTTTTATTTTTTTAAGCATAAGTTTCTTAATGTCATTGTCATTTCCAGCTTCTATTTGTAATATTAAATGGCATAAATGTTTAAAATTATTTGTTTCTACAATTTTTAAACAAGTCTTTGATGCTCCAACAGGACTCTCTGGAATTTTCTCTTCTTCAAGTATCAACAATAACTTTGAACCATTTGATTCATGCTCCTTACACTGTTCCAGAAGGCGAATTACCTGGGTAGGAAAGCTTTCAAAGTCTACAAGAAGACCCTGTAAATGTTTCAAACGCTGATAATCATCTTCTGTTAAAATTAATGAATAAAAAAAGAACGGATCATCATCATCACTTACTTGAATATTTAATGTATGTTTCGTAACTTTACTAAAACTAGTCGAAATGTCCACTGTTACTCTTAAATCACGATATTTTTCTTCACTTTGAGTATTTCTCAGATAGAAGCGTTGAACTTTAGTATACAACGGTTCACCATTGAGAATTTCTTCATTGTTTTCGTAAATCATATTGCATTTAACGAACAAAATAATCACTACATTAGCAAAAATTATATTTAATTGAAATAATATACAAAGATAAAGAAACTTCAACTCGTTAAGCACGAATAACAAACAAAAAACATATGACCAGTGCGGTAAGCAGTTAACCACTTTTCAAAACACAGGGCTAATCTATTCTAACCTATAAAATACTTACGGACAAAGCTGGGAGGAAGCACAAAACAAAATGTAGAAAATATTAACAGATGAAGTGATCGAGGCTCCATTTCATAACTTTAATATGACTGAACATAGTAATGGACAAATATTTATCTAAACACATCCACGTAACTCTCATGCCTGTTTGGCTCCAAAAATAGGAAAAACCACATACGTGTTATTATCTATAATGCTGATAAATTTGAATTTCCCAATGCACATTCTTACATCAATTTACTCAAAATATATTTCTTTTTTATTCTCGATACATATTTTATCAATAAATATGTAATAAGAAATGAAACTGTAACTTATATTTTTAAATTTACCGCACTTTTGTTATCAACTTTTCTGTGTTTGTGGAATTCTATTTATTATATACTTAGATAGAATAAAGCAAACTGTTGTTCTTACAAACACAACATTCAATGTTTCGCAATAAGAATTGTATACATAAATGTATTGAAATGCAAAGCAAAATGTAACAAGTTAAAAACTATTACAAGTTGTCAGAGTGATATGTCAACACATTCACTATATAATAAGATCAGCAATCATGGTAAACAATTTATTAATTATGCTTTATTTGATTTTGTTTATAGAGAATGCTGCATAAATTATTTAATATACGGATTTGGAGCTATCTCAAAATCCCATATCAGTTTTAGTCATTCTAATCGCGGTGTATCCGGTGTGGTGTGATTTTTTTTTTTTATTTAACAAAAACATTACATTTTAGTGAAGATTTCAAAGCAAAATGAGTCATTTTGTAAAATAACTGTTGGGATGTTTAGAAAAGCTATAACCTACATATAATAATTTAGTATATAAATCCACCTCCTCGTTTCACCTAATGAAAATTAGGTGGAACGGGGCTTAAATTTTTGATTTTCCTTTAAAAGAATGTACACATAACTACCGGTTTCGGCATTACACCATCGTCAGGTTTAGTTACAAACTAAGATAAATATGTTATTTTAGTTTTTATTAATAATGGGAAACGGTAGGTATGTATATTTTTTTTTGTCGAATAGACTATTTTTGAAAATAAGTTTGTTTTATCTATTTAGATGTTTGAAATTGATTCCTGGTCTATATCCCATTCCAACGGGAAAACGTTTTCTATAAGTAGAGATGTAGAATTGATACGCATGGTAAAAAAGGCTTGACTGCTTCACTAATATTTCAATGATAATTTATCTCTGTGAAAAAAGACGGGTTTAGCTAAAATTATTTTAAAAATGTTTCTTCTAAATTTTTTTAGAAATTATGGGATCGAATCCCCACAATAATGTTAGAAAGTATTGAATTGACACAAAATTTAAGTTCTAAAGCCCCTATGTAAGTAACAATTTTGATTTTTAGCCCAAACGGTCTGATGATTTTGGAGGGAGAGCGAAAAAGTAATTTATTAATTTGTGCTGGGAAAATACATTACCGGTGATGTCGCCCTTTTTTCTTTTTACAAATTGAAGGGAGTATTTAAAAATATCAAAAACACCATATTAAAAATGCATTGGGTACCTACCTACCTTAGAAATAAAACGTTTTTAGGGCAGTTTCATTAATTAATTTTCTATTTTTAGGGTCCAAAAAAAAAAGGAGGCAAGAGCACCAAAGGTGGAAAAGGATCTGGCGGGATTATCGATGGAGTTTCCATGGAGGAAATGAGCCGAGAGCAGCTCGAAAAATTCACTCTCAGAATTCGAGATGAACTTGAAAGGGAACGGGAAGAGAGGAATTTTTTCCAACTTGAAAGAGACAAATTGCGAACATTTTGGGAGATCACACGTCAGAAACTGGAAGAGAGTAAATCCGAAATACGGTAAGTATATTGTATTTTTCGTCTGAAGACTTTTTTAAAAATAAAAATAGTTTTTAGATAGTTGATTCTTCTAAGTTTCCCAGGAAAATACACTATTAATCTTTATCCAGGTGAAAAATGGCGTGCCCCAGGGGATTGCTCGGAGTCCACTTCTTTACTCCCTTTATACATCCGACGTTCCTCAATATCCAGGTTTCGCGGGTTCGAAACCCGGCCGAGACCCATAGGTTGTTTATCTGGGAGGTGAAAAAACCTTGAGCACTCCATCCTTCAGAGGGGACGGTTAAGCGATGGTCCCGAGCCTTTACGACGTCAGGTACTCGTTAAAGACGATTCGGAGTACTCAAATTATTAATTGGACGACGATCAACTCACCATTTACAATTCGCCTCTCTAGCCGATATGAAAGTACGGCACGGAACTCTAGGGTTCTGGAGGCTAAGGGCCAAATCCAATGTGAATCGGATTCAATCCATGCAGTCCATCATCTTACGGCTCATCACTAATTAAGTGCCATTCGTTTCCATATGTGTAACAGAGAGATATCTACTTTTACGCAATTCCTCTCAGTCAAACACTAACTTTAAGTACTCTGCCCACAAACCTGGGATGTTGCCTGGCTTTGCTTCAAAACGCCCCGCAGCTCTGCAGACATTCATCAACAAAACTCATTTATAGCAGTATCATTATCTGCCTTCATGATTATAACATTATATTATTTATAAATAAATTACAATAAAGTTCGATTTGTCTACAGATTCCTATTTTATTTATATTTTTTATTTTAATGTTATTATTTGTTTATATTTTCAGAAATAAGGAGAGAGCTTTAGAAGAAGCAGACGAAAAACATCAAGCTGAAATCAAAGTTTTTAATGAAAAAATTAAACATCTAATGTATGAACATCAGTGTAGGTTAACTGAAGTTAAGGTGTGAATACATATCAAGATAAATAAATAGTGCTTTTCTCGTGGAAGAGTGGTCTTAACGTCAGGCTTCCACATGTAGCCCCATAACGACCGTTTATAATAGTAAACATTGTAAATTTCCTTTGTTGTTAATTAATAGGCCGTTTTGGCTCCCCAACAAAGTCCCATTTATACATCGATTATAATATACATTTTTCACTGCTTTATTCTTCTCTCAATTTATGTTTTGGTATTTAGAACCTAGCAAATAGATATTTCGGGAAGAACTTCCATCATAAGTTTCTTTAATTTATTTGCTGATCTTTATTGTAAACAATGTTTTTCTTGTATTATTGATCATAATATTCTTTATGCGGCACATATTTTCCTTCCTCTGTATTACATTTTTTAGGCTAGACTTTACCAACGTATATTATAGTTAGTTATTATGACTCATGCCCGGGCTTTAACTACAAGGTCATATCGCCTACTACCATAGCGCTCTTTCGTCACTCTGGTGAACATGAGCCCGACTCTACTGTGGGAGCCCTAAATTTTGCCTACCCTAAATTTTATTCACCTAGGGCAGGGGGTCTTTAACGAGTATCTGACATCGTACAGACCATCGCTTAACGTTCCATCCGAAGGACGGAGTGCTTAAGTTTATTTTACCTCCCAAATAAAATAAACTAAGGGCCTCGGTCGGGTTTCGAACCCACGTTCTTGAGCTCAGAAGACAAGCACGCATGCTGAGCTGCCCGCGCCCTCAAAAAAAAAATATATATACAGTAATTAGAGTTTTTAACTATATTTTAAATTATACACGACGATATTTCGGGACGTTCTTACGTACTTTCCTCAGATCACAAAGTGCAAAATATAGAAAATAAAGAAAAATAAAATCAATAAATAAACCAATATATATTTAAAAAATAGTGATATTAGTAATATAAGTATTAAACAAAGAGTAATTTCGATAGACCTTATGAAATTATAAGTGTGGAGAAATTCAGCCAATAAAAAAATAATAAAAGCTAAATATGAAATAATGTTTTTGTTAGAAGAAACGCAAATTTTATATCTTATTGTATTTTTTTTTTAACTGAGAAAAAAATTCGTTTCTGAACAGAGGGTTTCCAATAACATACAAATTTGTATTTGTTGGTGGTAGGCAGATGTAGTGGACTAACTTGTTAAATAGGTAATAAGAAGTAACAGTCCAACATTTATTAAACCACGTCTAGTTTCGTCAGTAAACTGACATCTTCAGGTGGACTCTGCCAAAAATAGTCTAGAATTTTCGAGTAATTAAAACTCATTTGGGAGTGGGAGACATTCTGGTTGTCTTCCAGTCAGTCAGTGTCCAGCTGGTCGCTGATACTCGTAAGTGTCCCTTGACCTCTTCTCTAGCAAGGTATTTTGCATTTTAATTCAAAATATTTTAACTTATTGTACTGTTGTTTTTAAATTTTAATATTGTTAATGATTGACATGAGTTTTAATTACTCGAAAATTCTAGACTATTTTTGGTTTATGTATGTTTAGTGTAATGTCCAAAATTAGGGACATCTATTGTTTCAAATAAGTTCGGAACAAAGGAGTGAAAAACCGGTCCTAGAAGAGACAAGACAGTACGGAGAAACCAAGGAGGGGGACTGAGCCACCAATAGGCACCCAGGAGATTTCCGGAGGGCGGGAAAGTTCCTGTGAGCGGATCCCAATATGGATCAATATTCTTCGACTTTTGCCACCTGAGGGGTAGGAACAAGCCCCACTCCGTCAGTTGCCGCCAGGGAGAGAGGATCGGACATGTTCATCAGATATCTCCAGAGACAGAGGATCACCTTTTTTCACCCACTGGGCAGAGCAGCCAGGATATAACAGATCAGCAGAGGGAGAACCGTTGGCGCTTTTATCAACCATTGAAACGGACAGAGGAGGCTGATCATTGTTCAACTCCAGGACCCAATTCTCACCACAACCAACACTAAATCTATAAGGTACCTTATTTCTAAACAATTATAAAGACAAAGCCAGAGAATAATTTTCGAGAGGTTATATTTTCAATTTTTATTAATCTAGCAAGGATTCTGAGCAATAGTTTTAAGTATTTCACAATTGTTTTTTTATCAAGAATATAGATAATCAAACCAGAATGGTCTAAGTTTATTTCACGTATTTTGCACCTCATGTCATTTTAATTTTTCACAACTGTTTGTCTTGGCGGACCCACGACCAAAGGAAGGTAAGAAAGAATTAGAATAATTTTTTTTAGAACATTTTATTTCACAATAACAATAATAAGCTTTTTAAAATTACATTAGATTCCACCTGAAGATGTCAGTTTACTGACGAAACTAGTCGTGGTTTAATAAATGTTGGACTGATACATCTTATTACTTACTTATACAAATTTGTGTTTACATTTTTTTCACTGTGTCTATTGCTTTAAAACACTGATTTCTTACAAAAATAAATCAAAATCAATCTGTTCAAGAAAACACTTTACTAAAAAAAAAAAAAATATCTTTACCGCCAAACGGCCCTTGAGAATACTAACTGATCCTTCTGGGGCTGCCAACCTTGCTCGTTGCTTGGCTTCAGCTCCAGATAAATTTAGTAAAGGAAACAAACCAATGCTTCGCAAAAGTAAATACTGAAATGGGTCCAAGCAAGGAGCACTGCTGGGGAAGGTCGTTTGCTTTATTTAAAATAAAATGATACAATTTTCTGGATTGTTTTTCATACCATTAAATTTTCAGGCTGAGAATATGATTGCCTTGAAACTGGCACAAGAGGAGTACAATAAACAAGAAGCCATCCTTATAGAAGATAAGGAACAGTTGAAAAAACAAATTGTTCTGGCAACCCAAGTTCACGAAGAGGAACTGAGAGATATACAAAAGGTATTTTATTTTATTAACAATAAATATTTTCAATATTCTTCCGTTAGAAATGGACTTTATTAACTTAAAGTTTAATTAACACAGGTCACCTTCTTATTAACTGAATAAATATTAAATACAAATAAATTCAAAACATTAAGAAAAAAACATGGACAAACATTGGTTTTTATGATTAAAACTAACGAAAACTTAAAAGTTGTATAACAATAATAAATGTTTTTTCTCATTATTCGTCGATGTTGACATTTCTCACTCCTCAAATAATATTATTTTATGCAAACAGAAACATGGTGAACAATTATTCGGAATAAGAGAAGAATTGATGAAAAAAATAGAAGAAATGGCTATCAAAGCAGAGAAAAGACTTGAAAAAATCAGGGACTACTTTGAGAAGAAAAACAAAATGGAAATGGTGGAATTGGAGGAGAGAAAAAACAATTTAATTCATCAATTGGACACGAACCAGGCCAAACAGTTGTCTGAGATGCGCAGCTATTTCAAAGGAGTTACGGACAATAACCTAATGATGATATCGTCTCTAAAGGTTCAAGTATTACCTACTTATAATTAGTTACTTATTGCGATTCATGTCCGGGTTTTAACTACGAGGTCATATCGCCTACTACCAAAGCGCTCTTTCGTCACTCTGATGGACACTACAGTGGAATTCCTAAATTCTGTCTACCCAGGTTTAATCATCTATGGTAGGGTTTGTTTAAGAGTTTTGACATTGTACAGGCTCGGGACCATAGCCTAAGGACGGCGTGCTCAAAGTTTTTTCACCTTCCAGATGCAGAGCGCTTACCTACTTATATTTATTGTTGCTATATTAATATTAAGGGAGTGCCTCCGCTGCCAGCGCCGGCAACCAAAATAACAGCTAACGGGAAGCAGCACCGCCGGCTCCTGAGTAAAATAACGCTTGGCTGGTGGTAGTTTTTTTGTTATGCTTCCTCATGGGGTTTCTCTATTTCAGGAGAACCTGGACTGTTTCACTAAAAGGACTGACGGGAGATTCAAAATTTGATTTCTTCGGGTACATCAAATGGATTTTTGAAATTCGTTCTGCGGTTTACAGTTTTATGCTCTAATCCTAGATTATTTTATTTAATATTAAGTAAAAAATATAATATTACAGGCTGAACAAACATATAAAATAAAAGATTATATAATATAATTATTATATTCTTTTGGCGCAAACATATTTTACAAGTCGACTTCTCTGTTAAACCCTTAGTCCTACTACTGATGAGAGTTCTTCCCGGTCTTTTATTGTATTTTTATTTATTTCTTTATTTGTTTCTTTTCTTATTGACTTTATTTATTATTCTTAAAATAATGCCTCTTTATTTAATTTGTTTTCTATAAATTACACACAAGATATTTCTACTTTTCCTCTTCTAAGTAATTTATGTTCAATATTTTTTATCCAAAGGAAGAGTTAACATCAATAAAAACAGAAAAAGTTAAAATGAAAAATACAATTGAAAAATTAAAAAATGAAAATTCAACGTTAGTTCAACCCTTGGAAGAGGCCAAAGAAAAAGTGGCTGTAATGGAGAAGCAACTCGCAGATTACAAAAAGAACAAAAGCTCCCTCTTCGTAAGTTTTTTTTTTATAAATATTTTTTTTGTATACTTATTTGACATATAATGAATTGAATGAAAAATACGAAAGACAGGACGCATATGTATTAAATCATCGAAATTAATTCTTGTTATTCATTTCGATGATTTAATACATATGCGTCCTGTTTTTGTATTTTTCATCGCAGAACACGCTGCTTACAATGAATATTTTGTATCTATACTTTTTTTCAGGAAATGCACAAACGATTTTCTGCACTATCCAAAAAATTTGAAGATATAATTTCAAAAAATGACGCTTTAGAAATTGCCGTAGAAAAGGTACTATATATATATATATATATTTATTTATTTATTTATCACTTTTTACTGCATACTGCTCACAACTCACCATTATTCAAATTGGTTTATTGAGCCTTTCTTTATGATTTATTTATTTTATATCTATTTTTATTAATATTATATTTTTGTTTGTTAATTTAAAGTTGGAATTTGAGAAAGATGAATTGAGAGCACATTATACAACAATAATTGTTAACACCGAAAAAGACAGTGCCTTAAAAATAGGTTATTTAGAGAAAAAAAATTCGGCCTTTGAATGTGAATTGGAGAGAAGAGAAATTCAAATGGCTCATATTTTGAGTAAATCTAATCTTGAACCAAAAGCAGTCATCCACGCAACGAACAAAATACAAGTAAGTGAGGATGATTTAAGGGTAGAGGAAGGTGTCTATGAGTGAAACATTTTTCGGTCTTGGCTTTTGAACTCAAACTTGCGTTTTAGGTGAAAACAAAAGCCTTTTGTTCCCTATCTGTCCTCTACATCTTAGTCAAACGCCTATCAAGAACCACAGAAACTATTTTTTTGAAACTTGATAAATTTCCGCCTAGCATATTAATGAGCAGCACAGGGTGTTCATTTTATCTTGACCCACTAGAAAAATAATGATTTTCTCAAAAAAAGCTAGAGACAAAAAATGTAGAATAGATTTGACCGCATTATTTACTGTAATCTAATTTTTAAACAAATGAAAATTTTTAACGTTTTTTATGAATTTAAAAAAAAAAATGTTATTGACTGTCAACCTATTTTTTTTTTGCATATTTAGATTCCTGGGGAAAAATTAAGGGGAGGTTAAATGAGACATTTTTTTGTTAGACCAATAGTTTTCACAATTTCACTTAGAAATAAAATGTATTACATATACGTCTTCTGCTTCATTTCCGACAAGACTTTCAAAGCAATTGCATCATCGTCAGTGACACATCTATGAATACATATAAAATATAAATGTGGAGAAGTAACTAGCTAAAACCTTGAAACATCTGGGTACAGATTAACAAAATTAAATTAATGTTTAATTATTTATTTGCATGTACATAGTGTGAATAAACGTCATATACTTCCTCTTTGATCCAGTGTTTCTTTAGACATCACATGGGGTGGGGTACGTAAGTTTTATTTTATTTCGTTACTCTGTACCTTGATGTTTTCAGGTTTTTGATAGTTACTTCTCTATATTCATATTTTATATGTATTCATACATGTGTCACTATGACGCAGTTGCTTTGAAAATACGTTCTGGTCGGAAATAAAACAGAGGGAAAACAACATATTTTATTTCTATAAGGAATCTCATCTCACAACATCTTACTATCACATATGAATGTTATTATTCTAATTTACGATTATCTTAAAATAATATCATTTTATTTAAATTTTAGCAAGCAATGTTGAAAAGAGAGAAGAAGATGGAGAAACTTCAAATCGAATTTGGGAAACTTGTCAGAAGTCACGATGAGATGTTGAACTTTTTTATTGGCAAAGCAAAGGAGTACAGCTTTGAAGCAGAAAACCTCCCCTTCACACATTACAAACCAATATTTCAGCAGATTATTACTGAGAGCCTGGACGAAAGATTGATTGATTTTAGTTGGGAGCAAAGCAGTGAGTACAGGAAGACAGGAGAGACCGAAATGTCAGAAGAACTGCCAGGAAGTAGTCAGAGTTAGAGATTTGTACTTCATTCACATTTTATTGATATACAAAGTATAGAGCAAGTTATATAATCGGTCAGAAATTCGATGTTGAGTATTCACCGAAATTTCATGCTTTCCGACTTCCTAATTCTAAAAATAAAAAAAATAAAATGTCTGTGTATGTTTGCGAACACGATAACTCCCAATTGAATGAATCTATCGACATGAAATTTTATAGTTTCCAGAACCCCATAAGGACGGTTTGATGATGTGTGTGAGTTGTGTGAGCAGAGAGATGATCCGCAACACATCATCATGTCCTGTATGAAGTATGCAGCTGAAAGATGGTGTATGCGAACTATAAGCCCTCTCCCACTTATCTAGATATCTTGACAAATCCCTCAGTCACACTTGAATCTGTTGGAACGTATATTATCTGTATTGGAATTAGTGTTTGAGTAATATTGAATAATGACTAATTGCTATAGAACGGTGGCTAATGGCGTCAAGCTAAAGCCTTTAATTTATTTATTTAAAAAAAAAAAAAAAAAAAAAAGAACGACACCTATCGATTTTCAGCCAAATCGACCAAAAGAACCAACGGTTTACCGAGGGCTTATCCAAAAAACTCTTTTAACAGCTGTCGATGTAATGAATGTATGGACACGACATTCAGTATGTGTATCCAGAACCGACGGTTCTACTGATTAAACAGCCAAATTTGCCAAAAAGAAGGGTGGATTTACTGGGGAGGGGAGCCCATAAAACATTGTTAACTGCCGATGTAATGAATATATCGACACGAAATTATGTATGAGGATTCAATTCTATGCAAGACACTTAATGATTTTCAACTAAAATAATCGATTGGTTCAAGAGGGGGAGCGAAAACATAATTGATTAATTTTTTCTGGGGAAGTACATTGCCGATGGTTCACCCACATTTTTTTCAGGGGTTTTTGTTTATCTTCTCCAGGTATTTTTCTACAATATATTATCAATAATACACAATCAACCCTTCTCTACAAATGATTAATGTATCTTTCGTATTATGTGTTGTTTAGTACACTGTCTATTGAAAAATAGGTCAACTTTTGTATTTGAAAAAAATTATATTATTACTCTTTAATTTACTTCAAGTCTGAACTTTATGTCAATTGCTTGTATTTAATCATTTAATTTTTATATTTATATCATAATAAAAATATTTTGTACTTTTGGTAGATGAAAGTTTTTTTTTTTCCCTATTATGGCTTTAGTCTGATTAGAACCCCCTTAGCCAGAATACATCTAACTGTAAAACATATGAAATTTAATTGATAAAATATCTAAGATATCTATCCTTCGGCTATATCCTGTTTTTTTTTTTTATAATAAACTTTGACTAGGGGTCGAAATAATGTTCCCGAAAACAGTTCACAAATTCAGGCATCAACAAACTCAAAACACTAGAAATTCAAATTTCAATTTAAAAAAAAGTGGGTCAATTAAATTCCATTAATTCAGACAAATTCTAACTGAATGCATGGCATGTAGTCCCCAGCGTGAAAATTGCAACCTTGCGGTGGATATTTCCGAAATTCTATCCAATAATAGCTCCCAAATTACCCAACTATTTCATTTCTTACAATTCACAAACCTCTTATCTAAATTATAAAACAAAATTATCTTCATCACGCAGCCTTTCTATTCCGTATACAGCAATCTCCTTTATTATTATTAATCTGCGCCTATCCAAATTAGCTCGCTAGGATCCCCAGAGACCTGCATCCATCAGGCATCCATGACCCTCGTGGTCGAAATGCCTTAAAGAAAGAAAAAGGGAAAAAAATCCATTAAAATAAAGTTACATTACAAAAATTTGATAATAAATGTATTATTATATATATATATATATATATATATATATATTTTTATGACCTACGTTACACAATTATGGCAGTTATAGAATTTATCATCTATTCAACACATTATTTTAGTCAGTGAAACTTTTACAACCTTTTTTGTTTATTCGTCTCCAATATGTACGAATATATTTCCCAATAATAAGGCTAATCTAAATAATGGGTTTAAATATATTTATTTAACATTTCTTAAATATTGTATACTTTATTTTTTGTTTGAAAAAATGTATAAAACTATAAATAACTATAATAATAAATATTAACGTTTTCGAGGTTGCATTCAACATTCTAATCAATAAAATAAATCCATACAAATCATGTCTGTATGTGTATAAAAAATAAATAAATTCAATAATTGAAGCTTTTTATATCATTTAATTAACTGTTATTGATTTTTTATGAACAATCCATTTTAGCGTATATTTTGTACATTTATTCTAGCCATTAGAATTGTTATGCCTTTTTACTAAATGATGGTTTTTGTAGACAACCTGATGTTGAGGCCAATCTCAAAAGTTAGCTAGACACAAAATAATAAAATAGAGAGGTCAGACTAAGTTTTTATTTTCCAATCTGTGAATTGGAACCTCGAAACCTCTGTGAAAACCTCGAAAACGTTTTTACTTTTTTAACCTGTAAAATAATTACTTCTCACTACATTAGCCATCATCAAAATAAACAGAAAAGGTTATTAATTGAATATTCCAATCAAGAAAAAAAAATTTTAACTTCGGTTTCACCTTATAGTTAATTTTTTTCTGCACTTAATGTAAAGTATTTATCTGTTATATGAGGAGTTTGGAGCCAGAGCGGACCAACCCACAATTTTTCGGAAAATGAGTTATTACCATCCTGATGTTGGCATAGGTTCCCTTTTTCAAAACCATAGTGGATCACTTAGATTCTTCACTTCAGTGATAGATAGCAGCACTTTAAGTTTAGTCCACAAGTATTTTGTGCATATATTTTCAAAGTCACAATGGATCATACGGCCTTCAAAAACTTTATAGAACACAAAAAGGGATCACTCATCCAATACTATTCTAAAATTTCAAACATAAATAAATATTTGGGGCCCATTTATGGAGATAAACAAAATGTACTCAATTTTCAATTGCCATTTTCTACCTGTTCAGTTTCAACCAGTTGGTCCGCTCTGGCTCCAAACTCCTCATATATAATATGGTATGTTAAAAAAAAAAAAGTATAGAGAAAAAAGCTTACACAAGAAAAATATTTTCTATATTTCTTGTGTAAGCTTTCTCCCTCCTTTTTTTTTTTTTCTCTCTGTTCTAACAAATGTTAACATTCGACAGTTTTGGAAACATACACCAACCACACACATACACCAAATACACCAACCCACAAAATAAATAAAATAAAAATTCTAACCAAACCTCCATACCTGGAATTGATCTGTTTCTGGTCGAAGAAGAGATGAGATACGAGTTGATTTTTTTGATCCCTTTGATCTGACCAATAGAGTAAATAGAAGACTGGTCGCTAGGGGTGATGTTTTTTTTATTTTCATTTTCTGCCCTCAGACCCTTCCCTTGACTTCAATAAGCCACTTCGAACTCCCTCGGGACATAGCTTCATTTTTTTTTTTTTTTTTCTATTTTTGTTTTTTATTTCTCCCAAAAAGGTGCCTCTGACGCGATGTCCTATATAAAAGGTGATGTCGAACAACTGAGGTCCTCACAAGAAACATGCAAGGGTAAGAGAACACTTCAAACATTTTTTTCTTTCAATATTCAAATTATTATATTTCAATTTGACTTTCATTTTATAAATTCAAATATAAATACTAATAATTAGTGTTAATAATAAATATTATTTTATTTAAAAATTTAAAATATTTTATTTCTTCGAAAGTTCAAACTGTGGACAAGACTTTACCATTATAGATACATAGAATAGAAGCATTTAATTTTGTGTAACTCTAAATAACCCATAACTATAAACTACTTTTTGAAATATTATCTATTCCAAAAAATGTTATACATACTGTAGTTGTCGGTTTTACATCATCCTCAGGATTAGTTAGTTATAAACTAAATCAGTTTGCTGAATGCGACCTTCCTTATATGTATATCAGGTAAGGAAGGGGTTGGAATTTCAATTTTATAATCCCCGGGTAGTACAGTTAGGAATTTCTTGGATCTGAACTATTTTCTTCTCTATTTAGTAGGTAACTTTGGTAAAACTAAAATTTAGTTTTAATTAAACTAACTCCCTTTCTTACTTGATATATAAGATTGGTTCGCACTCAAGAAACAGATTTAGTTAACTAAACCTGACGATGATGTAATGTCGAAACTGATAATATAGTGTATAACATTTTTGTGGAATAGACAATATTTAAAAAAATAAGCTTCCGTAATATATCCGCGTCTCTCAACTTAGAAGTAAAACCATATAACCATTTTTTTTTTTTTTTTTTTTTCGAAGTGGTCGTTGAGGGATGGGGTATAATATAATTATTGTAGTAGAGATTACATAACATATCGCACCCTTGCTTCAAAAGTGCCACAACTAAAAAATTCGGGTTTTTTAGTTAAGACTACCATTCGATTTGGTTTTTAAGTTTATACCAATCACCTAAAGCGCCAGATAATGCACTGAAAATTCAGCCGCTAGGTAACAGTTGTGTCGTTTTTTATGTTTGCACTCATTAGTCTTTGTTAGGCAACAAAAGGGCCACAACTCAAAAAACCGAGATTTATAGTTGAAACTTGGAAAATCTGCAGGACCACAATCTATCGTAAATAATACGCATAGTTTTGCTTGGTGACGTCAACTAAAATTCACCTAACCCAGCTGGAAGCTGTTTTTCGCATTTCCTGAAAAACTTAGTTTTTTGAGTTGTGGCACTTTTGAAGCAAGGGTGCGATATATATAATTATATACATATGGGATTCATATTGTCTGACTGATAAACATAGTATTGCACATAAGAAGTATATGTTATGGTTATTAGCTGTATGCTAATATACTTCATAACATATACTTCTTGATACGAAGGTAGAAATATCTTTATTGTAATCTTTATTAAGTTTTCTCCATACCTATATGGACATTGGGGGAGCCGCGGTCCTAGATTGTAAGGCTCCTATACTGATATTGGTTCTCCAATATTTATTATATTTAGCGATAATATTGTAATACGACAATTATTTTCTTTTTTGTTTAATACATATCAAGTTGTATAATATAGAATATGATTATTTATCTCACCTCGCACTAGAATTTCAGGGACCCCAACAGTTCTTCGAATAATTAAATTTTTGAAAATGATAATTTTTGATAATATACAGTTGGAGTTTTATATATACCACAGTTAGTGTATATTTTATTTTATGAAATATTAATCTCTGGGACCTAATGTTAGGACAATTTGGTGAAGAATTCAAAGTTTGATAACCGAGGCTTAAAGAACCTAAGTCAGATAGGGTTTCGCGAAAATAAATATATGTATTTTCAACATTTATGTCAGATCATATTCCAATATTTTGATTGATTGATAATAAACTTTACAAGATCGAAGACACATTATTCGATATTTAGTCATATATAGCAATACAATTATAATATATTCAGAATTAAATGTTTATTTATTTTCAGTCGCAAGGAAATGTATGTATTGGTTATTCTGACATTGGTCCTTCTTTGCGTGTCTCGTTCCAACTGTCAGGTAAGAAAACAACTGTATAATCAATGAAATTTACAAATTTACTTAGCTCTGCTTTCAGGTGCCAATCTTACAACTTTTTTTTTTCTCAAAGTCCTTCAAGTGCTTAAAATGTGTCCAAAGAAAAAAATAAGGCTTCTGCATTGGTCGATTCAACTAAGTCTTTGCTATACATGTATAGTGATTTTTTTTTACTTAGTTTGGCACTTACAATGGTTCAAGCGAATCAAGGACAAATCTAAGCAAGAAAGTTCCTCAAGTTCTCATCAAGGCGACTCATTTACTTTTAGCCTTCAAGCAGGCCCTATCATTATACATTGCAGCCACCATAAAGACGAACCATATATAATTTTGACATATTTCAAATAAATAATTTTGATATTTTAATATTTTAAACTTTTCTTAGAAAAAAAAAGCTTTAGTAAAGTTTTTCCCCCCCAAAAAAATAAAAAAAGTTACAGAAAAATAATATTAATAACACTTACCAGATTTGACATTTATGTCCCAAGTTTGATTTTTTTATTTCAAAATCAAGTTTTTATTAAAAGGGAGTCTTAATTTTTGATATTTGAAACGAGAAAATTGGTAAAATTTAGCGTTATGATATTTACTTATCTAAAGGATTAAAAAATACAGGATCGAATATGAGCTTCAAATTATGGTGCACGAGCCACTGCTTTCCACTAAGTAACAAAATCAAAATATTTATGGTATGTGCTGTTAAATGAATATGTTCGACATTCACTTTCGAGTTATTTCCTTAAATTAACTATCCCAAGCCTATTTCTTGAAATTGTTGAGTTCAAATTTACATGGATTTAAATCAGTCCCGTTTATTCTTGTTCATTAAGTAAACAATTTGAATTCCACTTTGAATCGTAGAATAATTATTGTAAGACTTGGAGTTAATACTGTCTTCAGGAGGACAATTAAATGTAACTTTGTGTTTATTTGTTAAAGACCAGCTCAAAGAGTTAAAGAGCTATTTAATACCAATAAATAAATATTGTGTATAATATGTTTTTCATTATTTGGTTTAGGTAACATTTTCTCGAGACTGGAATGCAGGGAAAAGAAGCATTCCAGAATGTTTTGTCTCAGCTAAATCTGCAGCCTCACTCTGTCAGATGTTCATTGTAAGAATTACACATTTTCCTAATGATTTTTTTATTTTAAATGTTATTCAAAATTATAAGCATACAAGGGTTTTTTCCTATATATGTATAAGAAATATATGTTTAATAAAAATAGTTGATTTGGCAGAAACTGCAAATTCTAGAGGTTAGAATCATTAATATGTTCTGTTTTTGTCGCGTTCAATAAATAAATATTTATATAAATTGAATTACTGTTTCATTGTTATAAATAGTCTAAGAGTCCTAAGAATAGGATCATATTTTTAATTACTAATTGTTTGATCTCTCTATATTTATATCTGAATATTAATTATGAAAAAATAATAATTATGAAAAAAGACAGATTAATAATAGTTGACTAGCATATATATCTGTTAACCTCACTGTTATTTCAACTGTCAGGATGGCCGAGCGGTCTAAGGCGCCAGACTCAAGGTTGATTCCTTGCCTGTGTTGTGTACAGGTTAAAACTGGTTTGGGACTTCTGGTCCTTTATAAGGGCGTGGGTTCGAATCCCACTTCTGACATATATTTTTTTTAAATATTTATTTCTGTGCAATAATATTCTCTCTTTTTATAGTGATAAATTTGTGTCACGATGTAAATGGAGATTTATTAAAAAAAAAATTTAATAAAATATATTTTGAAAAACATATTTCGAGTATACGAGTAAATAAAATATATTTATTTTATAATTAGCAGTTTCATTCTTTAATTTGGTAAAAGTAAAAAACATAAAGAGTACACAATATTAAAATTCATGTACTGAAACTGACAAATGAGAGGGAGAAAATATGAAATACAATATTTATTAAAGACACAAATGACGATTATGAACAGAGCCAGATTAATCATAATAGAGGACCTTAGGCATTATTTGGTGGGGTCCACGTAAGGGCAGAAAGATTTCAGAAGAAACATAAAAGTCGTCGGTGAATCACCGATAATGTTCTTCTCCAGCGCGAATAATTCAACTAAATTTTTTCTCTTCCTCCAAAAGACGTTTGGACTAAAAAGCAATTGTTGACGTAAGTAGGGGCTTTTAAATCCTCATACTAAATTTGATATCGATATATGTACATTTATAAGTGTTGTCCTTTGAATTTACATATTAAATTTTGTGAGGTTACATTCATTACAACGGTCGTTATTATAGTTTTTGAGTTAAGCCCCCCTATTCTCCCCACTCATTTTGGCCAGTCTGGATACTTCCTATAGTTGGGGAAGTTATACACTGAAACTAAAATGAAAGTTTATAAGGACTCCAACAAAAAGTACAAATAGTATTACCCGAATGTAACAAAAATACATTTTGAACAAAATAATTTCGAATTCTCAAAAAAATATATTTTATTTTACTTATAGTAGATAGATTTATTTTATTTTAAAATAGATACATTTATTTTAAGTTACGCTGTAAACTTAAAATCGTTTTAATATATCGCTACCTCAGAACAAGACTGTCACAACTCAAAAAATATCGAATTCGTTCTAAACTCATAGGAAGAATGCTAATATGGTATACTTTTTTATGGAAGTGTCACAATTGTAACTCTAATTCTGGCCACCAGATAGCAGATGTGTCGGTCTACCATTGTACGAAAAGGTTGGGCTTTAAAGGCGTTACCATGGTAAAAGCTAAGTAAAATTGGCTTAAAAGTAAGTATTATTAACAGTGTAAAAGCTTATTGCTCTAGCAGATTTCTAAGTAAATCGAAAGTAAAGTACCATTAAGGATCAGTGAATTTTAAAAAGTGATTTCCCAAAATTCACATCTTTTTAGTTGTGACAGTCTTGTTCGGAGGTAGCGATATTAATTACTATCTTTTAAGTATTATAAATCAAATTATATAAATAAAAATAAGTTAAACCGTAACCTTTGGTTTATTTTTGCGTGTTGAATTACTTTTATTTATAATGCTATATAAGAGAAACTTTATGTGATTTTCTTTCAGCAAAATCTTGTATTATGTCATTGAAATCAATTTTTTGAGAGGTCGCATTCATTGCACATAAGATGATCCATCTTGACAAAGCGGTTCTCGCTATTTTTTTACATTTTAGGTACAAAATTATATAGTACAGTATACATTTTAAATATTTCATATCAAAATTACCAATAAAAAAGTGTCCATAATTAATCTTCATATTATGATAATAGATTATTTTCATTTGGTGCAAGAACCTTCCTAGGCATACCTAGTTCGCCTATATTGTAAATTCGGCATTGTTTAGAAAATAAATGAATTACACTCTTCATTTGTATATTTTTAGAATGAGCTTCGAGGGATTGCAGCTTGCGAAATTCGATCAATAGCAGCATCCACAAGATCTGAAGATATGGATAATCCACAAGATGTATTTTCACCACCTCATACAGGATAAACAAAAATGATATTATAAATCGTTAAAATGTTTATTTTTAGTTTTTAATAAATTGATAGTTTGTGAAATATTTTCATTGACCTAAATTAATAAATTTGAAATGGCATTTTGTTTCTTTGTGTGTTTGTAAGTATGTCAGTTCCAGCGTCACGCCTAAAAACTGATCGGATTTTCGTGAAATATCATATGGAGCATCCTCAAACATTGGCTCTGTGGCATTTCAACATTTAGAGCAGAAGAAGGGGTTACGGGGGGTTCTAAACATAAAATTAGTTCTAGCATTTCAAAAGTTGATCATTGTCAAACTCTTTGGAGATATCATAAAATATGCAATAAAGACCTGTGAAAATAGAAGAAAATTGTAATAAAACTGAATGTTCTATGGAAATATACTAGTTCCTAATGGGAAATTCTATTAGCTGCGGAGTAAATAAATTATGTATGATTACATTTTGGGTTGTGTAAGCAGATTCTTAATTCATATATAATATATATAATTGTAACATCACTTCTCCCATTTATTTTTTGTCTTTTCAAAAAATAGCAATTCTATACATTTCGGGAGTTCACCGATCGTCAATATCTATAATACCTGTGTTCTTTATGTTAACATTCCTTCTGGCAGAATCTTCCTTTTATAGAACATATTTATTGAGTCGACTTCTATATTTAAACACCTAGACAAAACAGGCAAAAAATAAATGGGAGATGATGCGGAAATAATAATATATATAGAGAGAGAGTGAGGGTAGCTCAGTGATATGCGTGTTTGCTTACTGAGCTCAAGATCGTAGGTTCGAAACCCGGCCTAAGTCCTTAGTTTATTTTATCTGGGAGGTAAAGTAAACTTGAGTACGCCTTCCTTCGGATGGGATGTTAAGTGAAGACGAGTCGACTTCTGTACTTAAACAACTAGTCAAAACTGTTAATAGTTTCGACTTTGTGTTCAAATATAGAAAAATATGTTCTATAAAAGAAAGATTCTGATTGACAGAAGGAATAGTTAACCTAAAGAACTCATGTATATAGATACTGATGTTGAGAGTGCTTCTCGAAGCGTTTGTATTTGCAAGAGGAAAAAAATAAATGGGAGAAGTAATGTTGTAATAATATATTATATAGGATGTATAATTTTTCAATCATATTGTATCAATTCGAATACAGAAAAAAATATAAATAGACAAATTTGTTTTCAACAATAATTATTATGGAAGTAAAGGAAATTAGTACCCTATATTTCCGCTAGAAAGCAGATGATACTTTGAATGGCCTACAATTTAGACAAAAAGCATACTTTATAATATTTAATAATACATTATTAGATATACAGGCGCAGATCCAGAACGAGGGACTCTCCCCCCAAGAAGTTTGAATTTGTGATATATTTTAAGTTTTTAAAAACATATTAAGAAAACAAAATAGATGAAGTTTAATTTATGATATTCTTCACTTTACAATTATCCTTATACACTTTGTTATCCAACAATATTTATATAAATAGGGACTTAAATTTATAAATTAAATTTCCCTCTTAAAAACTGAAGAACCAATAATTGAATCATATCATGTTTTCAGTGGCTACACTATTTCTAATACTGAATTTTTGAGCAAGGATTAAAAATGTACCTTTTGTTCAGTTGCATATTTTAAAATTACTGACAAATAGGTATAATAATAAATGTTATATATTCCTTCAAGTCTCTCTATTCCAATTCCTCTTTGATATGCAATTTCTCCCCTCTGATTAGCCCTTCATTCCTCTTCCTTTGTATTTCCCTACATTTTAACATCTATTTTTATTATTTCTGTTTTCATTTTATTTTATTATTACATCAGTTTTATGAAATTAATATTATTTCAAACCGTCCGGGCATCCTCCTCTTTCTTATATTTTATTTTTTCTTCTTTTTATCTAGTTGTTTATTTAAGTATTTATTTATATTTATTATTGTACCGTTTTTGTCCATTATAGCGCTATATTTAATTTTATTATTTTTTTACTTAGTGCTTACTAATACTTTATTTTATTGTTTATTTTTTTCTTTGACTCTCTATCTATTTATTCTTAGGAGACCTCGGTCCCAGAATCAAACATTTTTTTAAATTTTATTAATGAGAGGAAAAAAAGTCTTTATATAAACGAAAGAGAGATAGAACTTTCATTGTGAAAAAACGAAGAAAACATTAGAAAAAGACAACAAAGTTTCCAACAATTTCGCTAAAGTGAAGAAAATTAGTTCCATGTAATAATAATAATATTTATTTCCATTAAACCATAACATAGTAATAAGATACGGATACGACATCCAATTTGGTAAATCAAAATAGCATATAAATTATATTAACCTATATTAAATTATAGAATACAAACAAATGAAATGACTAACTATATATGTATACATAGTTAGTTATTGTGTTTCATGATCGGGCTTTAACTAAGAGGTCATATCGCCTACTACCATAGAGGTCATAGCACTTATTTCGTTGCTCTCGTGTACATGAAGCCGACTCTAATCATTGAAGTCAGTTGATTGCTCTCTCAATAAAAAACATTAAAACTACAAATCCGTGGAAACATCTAACAATAAAGTAAAATCTATTATTATGACAAGCAAACCGGAACCCGCAATATATATTCCTCGATAAGATTGAAGTTGGAACAACAAAAAAACAAAGAAGAAACAGATTGAAGAACGAAGCCATATTGGGAGGTAGTTGTGGGAAGTACCGCTAGATGTCAGGAGTATTGTCGCTAATGTGCTAAGTTGATGTCTACTTTTCCATCTTATTACCATCAGGCAGTGCTTTCTATTTTGAATTTATGTAACAAACTGAAGAGGTTATGAAAGTGTAATCTATGTTGTCTTCTCGAACTGCCCTGACTGAACATTGTTACCAACTTAGCGGACTCCAGTTCACTCAAACATCCATTGAAGACCACCAACTCCCCTTTCGGACCTGTTTCCACTTCCTTAATGTTACAATTATGGGAAAAGTTATAATGTATTTTTAGAGATACTCTTCAATATTGCTTATACATCAGAGCAGAAAAAAAAAAAAATTGTTTGCTTAAAAAGTTTACTTAACAATTTTACAAAAATGTTTCCACTTTGAGTTCAACATATATCTCTACCTATTATTTCAGTTTTCTGTATTTGAACTTCCTAAAATTTCTGGCACCGGTACAATAAATTAATGTAAAACTAAATACAAAAAAAATAGTTTGAGTCCAATTAGTACTGTCATAATTATGTGTAAACATCGTGCGAGTGTTCACTGGAAAAGGAATGAAATTTCAGTAGCAAATTTTTTTTATGTAACAATATTTTGTGTGTTCAATTCATTTTTGGATGAAATTGATGCAATAATTAATCTTTTAATATTCTCATTTCATCGGTAATCATTATATTTTAATGCAAAGTATCACGCATAATTATAAATAATACATTAGTTTATCTTGTTAGAATTTAATAACTTCAGTTTTGTTACTGTTAAGAAAAAACATGTGTGCAGTTCACACGCGGTAGAAGTGAAACCTTCAGAAAATGAAACTGCGAGAGAATGAGACGAATGCAGTACCAGGAGTGGGATAATTATAGGGTGTATTTATTATAATATTGGTACCAAGTTTAAAAATTATTCTATATTTTATTATTCAAACTCCATGTTTTTAATTTCAACAAATGACACGAGTGGCTTATGGTAACTAAAGTATGAAATAAATGTTTCCTTAATAAGTTCTTAAAAGTCTAAAAAAAATTAACAATTCCCAACTTTTTGGAGGGAGAGGAGGAGGCGATTGAATTTTTCATGATTATCTTTTTTGTGTCGCAAGACTAGAGAAGAAGCATTATCGGCAACTTTTTTTCTTTTCACTTTCAGTTACAAGAAGTCCTTATGTTAGTAATTCAAACAGATGACTAAATAAAACAATATATATATATATATATATATATATATATATATATATATATATATATATATATATATATATATATATAGATAAGGCAATAGTGTCGCTTTTTCGTTTCATCGCGTTTCAAATCACAACGGTGCTAAAGAAGTTTTCACTTCAAAAAAAAAAAAATAAGACAATATTTCAGAACAAGCAAACTGTTCTTTTATTTTTGTTATTAAAACTGTAATGCCACGGGGATTTCCTGGTTGAAATTCCACCCCTTTCTAACTACCATTCCCTATAAAGCCGCCCATACACGATCAAACAATTTGCGCAACAAAGGGTTTTGTACGAACATTTTGGTGTGTGGCATGGATTGACTAGTTGCACAACAGTTTGAAACAAATCGTAGACAGAAATAAATTTCGCAACACTCAGTACTTGATAAGTGGTTTGAACGTCTATGGCAGTGTTTGTCGATAGTTGGCCTCTCCTGTTATCTACCTATGTCCGGTTTAATATGGTGTTAACAAAAAATATTAATTAAGAATTCTGGAAAGTGGAGAGTGAGGTTTATAAAAATAGAAATCACAATAACTACTGCGGCGCAAGCAGCTTCCCTTTTATAACGAGAATTTCACAAAATGAACTGAGATTTGCACAAGCCACTGCAAAGTGTATGTACCAAAGTTTGCGCAAACATGATGTACAAACACAGTCGTTGCGCAAATTGTTTGATCGTGTACTGCCTTAAGAACGATTCCCATTCAGCAAACTTGTCTTAATTTAAAACCAATGATGATTGTGTAGTGCCGCAACCGGTAGATATGTATGTATATATATATATATATATACATATATATATGTACATACATTTTGTGGAATGGACAATACTTCATAAATAAATTAGTTCTATATACATATTTGAATAATAATAATGTTTTAGGAATGCAAACGATGGATGCCCTGTTTACGTCTCCTCTGGCTCAAACAGGACAGCTGGGGGTGTCCCTTACGCTTGGAAGCCCCCGACATCCTCTCGCCACCCCCCAAGTCAGATAAATCTGGAGACAGCTAATTGGAAGGGCGTTCTCACCCTCCTCAATGGACGGCTCTTCTCTCCACTCCTCAGGGCTACCATCCTTTGTATTGATCAATCCCAAGCCAATAATATTTTTATAAATATATTCTTGATTTTGGGATTAGTCATATCAGTTCCCTGAATATATTATGACATTATAAAAACACTTATTTCATACTAGAAATTTCAAATGGCGTTGCCCGGGAGTAACTTTGTGTTCAGAAATTAAGTTGTCTCTACTTATTATTTCAGTTTTCTGTATTTGAACTTCCTAATTCTTCAAAATTTTACAATAATACAATAAATTAATGTATAACTAAATAGGTACAACAAAAACAGTTTGAGTCCAATTAGTGCTGTCATAATTATGTGTAAAAATCTTGTGAATGTTCAATGGAAAAAGAGGAAGGAATGAAATTTCAATAGCAAATTTTTTTATGTAACTATATTTTGTTTGCTCAATTCATTTTTTGGTGAAATTGATGCAATAATTAATCTTTTAATATTCTCATTTCATCAGTAATCATTATATTTTAATGCGAAATATCACGCATAATTATAAATAATAATTGAGTTTATCTTGTTAGAATTTAATAATTTTAGTTTTACTACTGGTATTGAAAAAAAAAATTTTTTTTCAGAATAATTGAATAATAATTATTACTTAAGATTTGGATTTCAAAAAACGTTTCCACTCTAACTACCATACTACCTAATTTTCTCCCTTGAGGGCGCCGGTAGCTCAGTGGTTTGCGTGCTTACTTATCCATAAGCCAATGGTTGCCCAGAAATTCGTGTGTCACTCACTCCGGTGGCCTTACCATTTGACACCTATCGTCTTAAGTCCAGTAGCCAATTATATATTTTTATTTTTCTCATTCTTATTCTATTACCATGAGAGTAATAATTATTGCTACATTCAACAGAATTATAATAATACAGTAGAGTCCCGCTAATCCGGACACCGGTTATCCGGACGGGATTTAAAAAAAACTAATTAAGATTTAGTAAACTAAAAATTTAATTTAGCGAGCGGTAAGTACGAAAATATTTCAAAGAGGGGGTTTGACTACTGACCTTGAGGCGCCTACAAGATCGTACGGCAAAACGACGTCGGTTTTCTTTGAAGCAAGAAAACATTACGGACTTTTTTCAGTAATTCTAAAAATAGTATTCTTGTTTTCATTACGTACTGTACATTGTTTTATTTTATAGTCCCAAAAATTTTTTATTTTTACATTATAACATTAATGTACCGTGGTTTGTTTTTACAGTAGTACTGTACAATAAATACATTTTGAGTTTTAAACACAAAGATGTTTTGTCTCAGTTCGTAGGTCGAAAACTTCGATCTACATACGTATACATTATGTATTATTGAAAATAAAATTAAGCTGAAGGAAAAGATGTATTTATGAGAAAAAAAATCGCTTAAATATTTATCTTGTGCATTTTACAGCAAATTCCGTTTAATCCGGACTTTCGTTCATCCGGACGGGGTCCGGTCCCATATAGTCCGGATTAGCGGGACTCTACATTTCTTTTTAGAGTTAGTTATTGCGATTTATGTGATCATATCGCCTACTACCAGAGCGCTCTTTTGTCGTTGTGATGGACATGAGCAGCAGTTTTTAGGTTAAGCATCTCCTCTATTCCTCTCTTTCCCTTTGGTCGATTTGACTGAAAAACAATATTTGTTGTCGTTAGAAAGTTTTGGATTGACATATAAAATTTCGTGTCGAAACATTCATTTTTTCGGGAGTTATCGTGTTCACATACGTAGACTTTTTTTTCATAGTTGGAATCTAGAGGTCGGAAATTCCATCGAAAACTCCATTTTTGACCGATTATATAACTTTCCCTATACCTCGTATAACTGGAGAAGAAAAATAAATAAATAAAATTAATAAGAACATACCATAGATCAGAGTATTTTCCAGGTAAATCAAAAACTTTACACACACTCAGACCAGGTTTATTTTTGAGGATGTTATGTATTGGATTGTATTGTGTATAAGTTTAGGGTAGGATAGTATAAAACGTGCGGAGAATAACACGTCACTAAGATATACATGTGATATGGGCGGACGATATTTCATCCAATGGGAATATTGGGAAGTGGGTGGAGCTGCGTGTCAAAGTCCTGATATATAGAGTATAGAGAGGCCGCTGTATCTTCAGAACCAAAACAGGGCAAGAGAGTCGTCCTTGAAGACACCAAGGTAAACAGATTGTGCCCTGTAGGTATTGGTTTCATTCTTTCATCTCTAATAATACATTTTATGTAAACTTTAGAAGGGATGCACTGATGCAACTTTAACAATAATAATAATAATAATAATATTTATTTCCTATAAACCAAAACATGGATTACCATTAGGTGTACGTCTTAAAATTATATAAATATGAATAGCTCATTAAATACATAAATCAACTGATATTAAATCTTAGAATACAAATACATATATGTATTTGATATATATCATATATGATATAAATAGTATACATACATATATATATATATATATATATATATAGCTCAGTGGTATGCGTGCTTGTATTCTGAGATCAAGCGATGGTCCCGAGCCTGTACGATGTCAGGTACTCGTTAAAGACCCCTACCCTAGGAGAATAAAAATTTAGGGTAGGCAAAATTTAGGGCTCCCACAGTAGAGTCGGGCCACCAGAGTGACGAAAGAGCGCTCTGGTAGTAGGTGATATGACCTCGTAGTTAAAGCCCGGGCATGAGTCATAAAACCTAACCTAACCTATATATATTTTTAAAATAAATAATAGAAGATATATGAATATTAAATGTCTAATACAGTAGGTAGGTACTATTTATATTTTTAATTATAAATATTTTATATCTATATTTCTATAAATAAACCTTTTTACAGGACCATATTTCGGGGCGATCACACGTGCTCCTTCCTCAGGTCATAAAGAGCAAAATATATTGAAAAAGGAAAAGAAAAAGAGAACGAAATATACAAAATAAATTTCGAAATTAATAAAAATATTAAATAAAAGTAATTACTATAGAAATTATAAGATTGAATGAAGACCACTAGAAAATTGAGAAAACAACGATTAAGAAAACTTACAACCCCGTTGTTTTATGAATTTTCCATTCTTCTTATGATGTTAAAAGACTCAAGGATAATCATTGAAAACTAACAATCCCGTTGTTTTCTCAATTTTCCATTCATCTTATGATGTTAAAAGACTCCAGGATAATCAATGAAAACTAACAATCCCGCTGTTTTCTCAATTTTCTATTATTCTATGTTGCTGACAGACTTCAGAATAATCAATGAAAACTTACAACCCCGTTGTTTTCTCAATTTTCTATTATTCTATGTTGTTGACAGACTTCAGAATAATCAATGAAAACTTATAGCCCCGTGGTTTTCTGAGTTTTCCATTCTTCTTATGATGTTAAAAGACTCCAGGATAATCATTGAAAACTAACAATCCCGTTGTTTTCTGAATTTTCCGTTCATCTTATGATGTTAAAAGACTCCAGGATAATCAATAAAAACTAACAATCCTGTTGTTTTCTCAATTTACCATAATTCTTATGATGTTAAAAGACTGAAGGATAATCAATGAAAACCACCAACCACATTGTTTCCTCAACTTACCAATCTCTATGTTGCTAACAGAATTAAGAATAATCAATGAAAATCATCAACCGGGTTTCGTTTATAAAGATTGGTGTTACGCCGGGGATATATGGGATGAATTTGGTGATTTTTAATATCGGTTGGGATACTGAAGAGGGAGGACAAAAACCAATGTTTATGTCTTCATCGGAGAGAGTGGGATGAGGGATTTGATGAACGACGAGGGGACACATCATTAAAGGGACTGACGGTAATCAATAACAGCTGACAGACTGATGGATGGCGGGCTGGCGGGAAAAACCGCAATTACAATGGAGTGAGGCCGGGTGTCTCTATCAGGGCGGGTTCTTAGGACAAAACCGCCATCTTGTCAAGCCAAGGCGCGCACACATACACACACATAGCTAATATGGCCCCTTCGCTCGTCGGATCTCATCTCGTGTTCCCCATTTGCGCAAGTGAATGTCTAAAAAAATGTTTTTTCAAAATATTTGGACATGTCTTAGCAGAATTTACATAGAAATTTTAAAAACTTTTAATGCTGCCAAAACGGGGGCCAACATTTTCTCTCTTCGAAGAATAGACACTACCACATAGACAAAACTACACATGAACAACGCTTTCATAGACTACATTCATATAACCACGAAACAATTAAATATCTTGGCATTCATTTGGACACAAAATTAACATGGAATCACCACATAAACAACAAACTCACGCAAGCACAAACCAGACTATCACAACTCTACCCCCTCATCAACAGAAGATCGCCACTCAAGTACACTTGCAGCATTCTTCTCTACACATCTCTACTCAGACCACTATTCACATATGCAGCACCCATCTGGCTAACAACAAACAAAACAAACATGCAAAAACTTCGAAGATTTGAAAACAAGGTTCTTCGTTTGGCAGTAACCGCACCCTGGTTCGTCCGGAACACCCAAATTCGTCGAGAAACCGGCCTTCCAGATATCGCAGACTTCCTGAAAAGAATTACCATGTCTCACCACGAAAAGCTATCTTTGGTATCAATTTTATCGATTGGGCCCAAAACAGAAGGCTAAAACCTCGCCTTTACCAGGACACCTTGTACTCAACTATTTATTTATTTTTTGCTGTGTAGAGTGCTTTGTGCACTGGAAACTGGAAAATCAATGTATACAACCATTCATCTACAAGATTAACTTAAATCTTAGTCAAGAACCGGAAAGAATACGAATGTAATTAAGTTACCTACTTCCATTTTTTAGAAGGTTGAAGGGACCTACCAGATCTCATAGAACCAAAAGACGTTGTCTTCCCACTGTTTTATTCGCAACCAGTACCGATTTTCAACCCTACAGCGTCATCATCAGTTGCATTTAGCATCAGTTGAACATTTATGAATGAATACCTAAAATATAAATAATGAAATATAACTAGCAAAATCTTAAAACATCAGGGTACAGAGTAAAAAAATAAAAATTAAATTTTAAAGTTGTTTACCCCATCCGTACAGTGTAGAGGCTAAAGGATTACTGCCATAGCTCAAAGGGATTGGGGATAGCAAGGTTCACTCACACTATCTACATAAGACAACAACCATTCGATAATAATATACACAATATGGATCTACCAGTGGAAGTTCAACCAGTTTACATTCCAAACTGTCCCTTTTTCCCGCCCCCACGGGGTTTTTCCCTGACTCTCTTGCACAGATAGGTCTAAAAATATGAAAAACATTAAAAATAAAATGTCGTCACAAATTGAAATTATAAGATTGTATTTTATTTTTAAAAAAATGTATTTTTAATGTTTTTTATATTTTAAGACCTATCTGTACAGGAGGGACAGGGAAAAAGCCAGTGGGGGCGGAAAAAAGGGACAATTTGGATTGTAAACTGGTTGAACTTTCATTTAGTATTTGTTAAGTCGTGGCTGAAGATGGTACCAATATCGAATGTACTCCCATATATTTTGTGAAATGGACAATATTTTTTAAAAAACATAGGTACATTTTTATTACATTTTTATTTATATTTTTTATTAAGTGACCCTTCTTAGTTCCCACAATAATCCTCTAGTCCGGGCCCTCCATTCTGCCATACTTCCCCAACGACGGCTTAAGCGTCAATGGTCTAGAGACCTCCTGAGCAGAAGCAGTGACAGTGATTAGCTATAAACGAGAGAAAAACAGTGACTAGGGAGTGTCACCACTGGGTGATTTTTTCCCTCAAGACATTTTGACATTGCCATTATCTCTATTAGCATATTTGCTTGTTATATATATTTTTATACAATTGTAAATATCTCTTTGTAAAAAAAAAAAAAAAATTATTATGTGTTTCACAATATCTCTACAAAAAATGTTAAGTACGATCTACCAGGAGTTAATTACTATAAACTAGATGCAGAAGAAGCAACAAATAATGAATATTTGCAAGACATTGATGAAGAAACTGTTGAGGAACATTGTACGTTTCTTTAAAATGAAAATTTATTTATATATTCTATTTTCCAAATTTGTAAATTTTTATTGAAACTATACAATAAATGTTTTTAAATAAAATAGTTTGCTTAGTTTCAACTTAATTTTCATCACAATTTCTTCTAGGACATATGTAAAAAAGGGACAAGATCTAACGTTTGCAAATTGTAAATTTATGATTTTTACTAAAATTATTGATTGTCAATTTACAAGAGTTTGTAGTTAGTTAGTTATTGTGACTCATTCCCGGGCTTTAACTTCCAGATTATATCGCTCTATTAATAGAGCGCTCTGTCGTTGCTTCGGTGGACATGAGCCCGACTCTACTGTGGGAGTTCTAAATTTTGCCTACCGAAGACAGTAATTCGGATATTGTTGAAGGAAACTGGAGGGCGGAGGGTATAATATGGTGTAGTTAATGTTTCCTCTTTTAGATGAGAAGCAGGTAAGCATACTATTTACCTGAGTCAACTTTCCTCTGAGCGTCTGAGTCTCTGCGCCTTAGTCTATGATTAGTCATTATGTCGAAGACATCGTATTTTTACAATGTTACAGAATGTTGGAATGAGAAAGGATAATAAGAATATTGTTTTAAGGAGGGGGACATCTTGCCTTAAGGCTGAAGAACGTCCCTTAACAGCTGTCCCTTTGTTGATTTGACAACTGGCTTTTCTTTTGAGGCAGACAGACAGCTTTTCAAAATACTATTTGACTAATACGATGAAAGAGGATCAGTCCCAATGTTGTCTTTGGCCTTCAATGAAACTAACGGAACGGAAAATGAACTGTTTCCCTTAAAACAGTCTCTGTGTATAACTGAGACGAGCTATCCTTACAATACAGTACAACCAGTGGTCCGTATAGTTATTGTGATTCATGCCCGGGCTTTTAACTATGAGATTATATCGCCTACTACCAGATCGCACCAGGTTTATTCACCTAGTACAGCGAGTACTTGACATCGCGATCATTGCTTAACGTATCATCCGAAGGACGGTGAGCTCAACTTTACCTCTTCATTTACATTACACCCGCCTTATCATTAGGATTTCTGTCACTCGGGCTCCCGGCGCTCCCCAAAACCACTAGGTCTAGGGATGGGTAAGGTTATACCAACCTGGTATACTCGCAAGTAACTGTTACTCTAAGATGATACCCACCTAATTTAACTGGCACTTTCAATATCAGTCTCCGAACTAAAACCGACTCAGACCCTTGGGAAGATATACATTTTTCCCATCACCGTGTCCACTGCTGGAAGGACCCTGAGAACTCATCTTCTGGAATGCTGTTCAGCTCCTCCAGCGATTATTCTTTAATTTCGTCAGTTGTGTGAAATCTCTGTCTTTTAAGGATGTCTTGAGTTTCGGAAACAAGAAAAAGTCCGCAGGGGTGAGTACGGGGGCTGGGGGATGACGGCCATGGCGTTTTTATGCAATAATCTCGAATGAGCAACACAGAATGAACAGGCGCGTTGTCATGGTGCAGCATCCACCCACCCCCAATTTCGAGGAAATGTCTCAAGGTTTCAAGGTATAAACGATAAATTGTCTGAGACAATGGTGAGCCTCGTGGAAGAAATTCGTAGAAGACATATCGTATTAGATATATTCGTATCTCATAAACCTGGCAGCCCATCGAAAACCCTATGTCAATAATTTAGTGAGGCATTAATATTCTTAACAAATATGACTTCTGGTTATTGGAAATTTATGACCCTTATAGAAAAACTCTATAGCCATAACTGAGCATTCCTTTTGAAGGAGTTAAGACCAGATAGGAGTTATAGATCAAATTATTTCTGGGGTTGAGAGAAGGATTGGATAATTTCATGGAGGATTGGTTTTCAAAATGGTGGCAGCCCCCCTCCTGAGGTGGGTACGTTCCTTTATTATCTCCTTCAACTAGGTTGACACTATTAAATTAATGGTTATATTTTTTGCCTCTAACCGGTTGCTCTGCTCCACATACTGGCTACCCCTCATATTTACCGCCTCCCGTACCCTCGCCTGGGAACAATCATTTGTTCTTGTTACGAGCCAGGCCGTACCCTTTCATACCCTGGCACCCTTATCTCAGAATAAATACTGTACCTCTTCATAAACGTACCATTCATTGTATTGCTCAATGGGGAAGGAGGCCAAAGGACAGAATGGGAATGCTACAAATATTATCATGTAAATATGAACAATTAATTTTGACAAATGGTTTTTTATTTTTTTCTAACGTACACTTTTTTCTTTGGATTTGAACTTTATCATTTAATAGAAACTTTCAGAGGGAAGTTGAACAATTTTAATGGTCGTCGTCAGTGAATCACCGGCAATGTACTTCCAGCACGATCACCGGCAATGTACTTCCATAGCACGAATTAATCAATTAAGTTGTCGCTCTTCCTTCAAACCTAATCAATTGTTTGCACTAAAAATATAAGGGCTTCTGAATCCTCATACAGTCGATTTGAAGAAAGGAGTCGCGATAAAGACATTCAGCACAACCTCGAATCTAACTATAACCTCACATACAAAGATATTTACGGCTACAACGTCTACTTAAAGCTGAGGACGAACATCGAGAGGACGAGAGTGTTAGCTCAGATACGGCTGTGTAGAGAAAGCCTGGCTAGAGTGACGATGGGAGGAGTGACCTACCTCTTCAACAGGGAAGACAGCTGTAGTGTCTGCATCGAAGACGACATCCACCACTTCTTCATGGAGTGTCCAGCCTTCAGCCAACTAAGAAAAAAGAACCTGGTAGAAGCACTAATGAGCCCACAACCTCACAAGACCCTTTTCAACATTGCAAACAACCAAAACCTCAATAATATCATACTATACATAGTAAGGGCGCTAAAAATTAGAGGACATTGAAGTATTTAAATAAAATAACATTTCACCAGAAGTTTTTTCACTATTTTTTTTTTTCTCATTTGTTAATTAAGATTCTATTACTTTGTATTTTATTATTATTATTATTTTCTATTTTCATTTATTTGTACTTTTTTTAATTGAATAATGTATATATCAGGCCGAACCCTGAGCCTAAAAGATGTATTTCCTAAAGGCTAATAAAGAATTGAATTGAATTGAATCCTCATACAAATGCTGTGTTCATTACATCGGCAGTTATCGGGGTTTTTGTGTCGAGCCTCCCTCCCTCTTCACATCGGCAGATTCCACTGAAAATATAAAAGTACATAAGAAATTTCGTGTCAATACAGCAGTAATTAGAGTTTTTATGTAGAACCTCCTTTCTCTTTGATTCGATTTGTCCGAAAATAGATGTCATCCTTATGGGATTCTGGATACACATATAAAATTTTATGTCGATACGTTCATCCTATTAGAAGTTATCATGATCACAGAATATTTTTTTCATTTTTGGAATCAGGGGTCGGAAAACAAGAATTTTTGATTACTTAATTTCCAGTTCAATCCTAGTTCAGCATTACACAACCACGCAAATCCACAATGATTGAACGATTGGTGTTAGAGGGAGTACGAAAACGTTGATTAATTAGTCACTGGGGAAGTACATTACTGGTGATTCACTGACGATTTTTATAACACTAGTGCTATCCTTTTGTACTATTGTTGTACTACCACTCAAATTCATTTGAAACTGATTTGACTGGATTTAATGTGCTGTTGTCAGCGGTTTTCTCTGTTTCATTGTACAGCTTACTTCTAAGATTAACTTTTATATACACAGTAAAACTGGTATGAAATGGATTAGTGAGGGGAGGGGGTGGCGGAATGCTATGTACAAAAGTGATAGGTACAAGAAAGTATTGTTATGGGCACATCATACATATTTTATTTAGTTACTCAATTTTATTATTTTTAATAAAACTAGGTCAATGATGCGCGCTGATTATATTTCACATATTTTTTGTTTGTATCTATCAATTTTAATCCTAATTTTTGAGGTTAAACTATAGTATTTACCGTATTTTAGCTTAAAATTTCTTTAAATACGTAATTTTTCACTTTGTGATCGTTTTTACTACTATCAATATAAATTTTTAACCCACTTTTCGAACGTACTAAACATTATTACAATTTTTATCAATTTTAAAAAAATAATTTTTAATAAAAAATAGAATGATTTTTTTTAATTTTAAAAATATAATTTAAGAAAATTCCTTACCTTTTTTTCCTCCACGAAGTCTTTGACCTTTATGCGTAGTGATGGGCGATTAATTCCGTTATTTCAAAATCAATTGTATTATACAAAAATCGATAATCGATCAAGCTGGTCGATTATTCATTCACAATTGATAAATGAAGTTATATGTGTTTCCAAAATTGTTTCAATCACTAAACATGGCGAAGGTCGGGTTCCTTCCTCCTGAACCAAAACGGGTTCAGAGAATCTTGAAACATAGAAAATCTGTTGAAAACCCGATTTCGGATGTCAGTATTACAATACTTCCTTATACTAAAGATGTAAGAAAGTATCTACATCCACAAATCTCCAGCTCTATATTCCAGGTAAGGCTGGAGACAATCCCCCTGGAAGGTAGGTTGGTAGCCTGGCTGTGATTACCTCCTATCGCCGACAGTTCTGTCTCCTATCTCCCCCCAACTCCATCTTCCACCTCTTTCCCCTACCTTCCACCTACACTTCACGTATTCAAAGTGGTCTCTAATCCTTCCAGATAGGCCCCGGTTTATTACTCTTTCCCCGATGAGATTTTCCACAACACACAAATCCAACGTCTCCCCTTTTTATTTGTTCACAATCATCCCTCTATTCTTCTATCCATCTTTAAATTCATCCCCTTATCTCTCGTGTTCCAACTTAAATGTACATAGGGTTTCCATGTCAGGACATGTTCCTCGCTCCATTTTTATTATCTAAATCATTTACGAAGTGATACATATATTATATATTACACACGTAATTTGGCTAATTATGATTTAATAAATGAAGTTGCATATTTTAATGATAATTTGAAGATTGAAGATGTTTAAAATAAGAACGGAGTTATCAAATTTGAATTATAAAAGGCACAACAAAGAGGATCAACAAATATGTTCATGATGTGCTACAGATGAAGTAGAATCAGTTTTTCATTTTATGTGCAGGTGTCCGGCCTTGCGGAAATATAGGATTATATATTTTAGTCATGATTATTTGTCAAAATGTGAATTGTTGCGGTATTTGAATGGTGAAAGCTGGTCTGTTGTTCTGAAGTATTGTAAGGGTCATTTAGACTTAAATTTACTAATTAATCTAAAGTAGAAAATTATGCGTAGAGTATTTCAATAATATTTCCTTGCTCAAAATCTTCATTTATGTTATACTTTATACTCTTAAAGCTGATTTTACATGCTCAGTAAAAATGCAAAGCGCAACTTTGCCCCCCCCCCCCCCCCCCCCCCCCCCGTGCTCGAAATCCTGGCTACGCCCCTGTATATTACTTTAATATCGTATATTACTTCCTCAGCTATGCGAAGTTATGTAATCGGTTAAAAATCCATAGCGCTCTAAAGTCAAAACCTATTGATTTTAGCAACATTTGCCATTTAGGAGGGGGGGGGGGGGGGGATTAGGGGAGAGGCTTAACTTCAAAACTCATGAGGAGGAAGGAGCTTTAGAGGGAGGCACAAAAACTGCCGATGTAATGAATTTATCGACACAAAATTTGGTATGATATAGGACCTCTATGTAAGTCAACTATTGAATATTAGCGCAAACGGTCGACTGGTTTTTTGAAGGAGAGCAACAATTTAATTCGTTCTGGGGAAGTACATTGCCGGTGATTCACTGAAGACTTTCTTTCTGTTAGTTTCTGTGACTCATGCCCGGCCTTTGAGCCGAAAGGGGACTACAGAAGTCCCGTAATTGTAAATGGGTAATTCCACACCAACTAAGCATGACGTTACACCCACCGATTTTTTTATGAAAAACTAATGTCATTTTTGACACAAATTTTCAGCTTTTTTGGATCGATTTTTTTTCCTACAGAAGGAAAAGATTATGTTGTCTTTTTTCGAGTTTTTCACAATACGATTTTTTATTTTTTGATTTTAACTATCAATATCGGCTGAAAAAATATGTTTTACAGATGATTTCAATCGGAAATGTTCTGTAGATTTCGAAAATTTTATCGAAAATATTTAAAAAAAATTTACCTTATCACTGAAAATGGCAATTTATCATTTTTTTCACATTATTTTCATAATTTTTTTTCGACATGCTAGTACACCTATTTTTCATCCGTAACACATAGAAATTGTTGTTCGGGAGTTGAACTTTCATAAAAAAAATTTTTCGTTCTGGAGAAAACATGTTTATGAACTGTATAATAGCACTTAAAATAATTATCGATTTTAAGCGTTTGACCAGCTTAACCTACGCATTGTTGATATTTTCACGTGGCGTGTTCCGAAGAAGCCGGCAACAATACGGAAGCACAAATCATCGACATTTGTTTTTCATAAAAAAAATCGGTGGATGTAACGTCATGCTGAGTTATAAATAAACGCTTAAAATCGATAATTACTTTAATTGCTATTATACAGTTCATAAAAATGTTTTTCCCAGAACGAAACATTTTTTTAATGAAAGTTCAACTCCCGAACAACAATTTCTATGTGTTACGGATGAAAAATAAGTGTACTAGCATGTCGTAAAAAAATCATGAAAAAAATGTGAAAAAATTATAAATTGCCATTTTCAGTGAAAAGGTCAATTTTTTTTATATTTTCGATAAAATTTTCGAAATCTACAGAAAGTTTCCGATTGAAATCATCTGTAAAACATATTTTTTCAGTCAATATTGATAGTTACAATCAAAAAATAAAAAATCGTATTGTGAAAAACTTGAAAAGATACAACAAAATCTTTTCCTTCTGTAGAAACAAAGATCGATCGAAAAAGGCTGAAAATTTGTATATAAGCTTATTTTTGGATGAGGAATCCAAAAATGACATTAGTTTTTCATATAAAAATCGGTGGGTGTAACGTCATGCTGAGTTGGTGTGGAATTACCCAAAGTCTATTTCCGGACTAGCCAATTTTTTTGAGTTAATGATCGTAGGATTTTTCTCTGGAAGGTGAAAAAAACTTGAGGACGCCGTTCTTCGGGTGGGACGTTAAGCGATGGTCCCGAGAGTGTACGATGTCGGATACTCGTTAAAGACCCCTAGGTGAATACACCTGGGTCGGCAACATTTAGGACTCCTACAGTAGAGTTGGGCTCATGTAGCGCTCTTTCGTCGCTCTGGTAGTAGGCGATATGGCCTCGTTAAAACCTGTTAAAGCCTGGCATGAGTCATAAAGACAAACTGATTATTTCGCAGGTTGTAAAATAAAAGTGTAGTCTGACTTCTCAGAGATTTTATTATTTTATGCACGTCTTATGTGTGTCCGTGTGCAGGTGTGTGACTGTGAACACGATAATCTCCGATAGGGGAAACTCCTATTGATTTTCAGCCAAATCGGTCTAAAGTAAAGGATGGATTAGGGGGAGACAACACAAAAACCCTAATAACTGCCGAGGAAATGAATTTATCGACAAAGCACATGAGAATTTAGATGCCCCTACGTAAGTCAACTATTCATTATAGTTATGGAGCCCAATTCTTGTCCTGATCTCTAACTTGGCAATCAAAGTAAAATTTATAAGCAGTTTTAAGAAGCGGAGAAAGTGGCTTTCGTTGCACTTTTAAAGTAAATTCCCCGCAAAAATAGCAGAATCTATCGGGAGAATTTTTACACTCGCGTGACATAATTAAACAGTAAATCAATGCTCGATATTATTCACAACTCACACTCATGTACTGTAATTCATTTGGAAAAAGCCGGAGTAAAAAAATGTATAATATAATACACAATAAATTGTGTAACAACTTGGAAATACAGAATCCCCGCCTAGAACACAGACAAGTTGACTCTTGTGCAAACCTGTGCGCGCGAAGTATTGAGAGCGCCAGCGTGATACAGTGAATCCTCCGAACTGTTGCTATATATTTTTATTATTTGGAGGTGTTTGGGGGGCGGATGAGGGGGCTGGAGGCTGGAATATGTAGAAAATAAGTGAAAAAATTGCGGAAAAAAACAGAAAAATCGATCAATTTTAATTATCCCCCCCCCCCCCCCCCCTCCAAAGCAACCTCCTTTCTACAAAGTTCATGTTTTAGAACTTTTCACCTCTCTAGCCCCTCAGAAGAGATGTAAAGGCTAAAATAATCCTTTCCATCCCTCCAAATTATCAAAAAGTGGTAAAAATAGGTGGGGGGGGGGGGGAGGTCTCCCGAAAACGGTGGTCATATTCGGATTCAGGAGGTCATTTTATTATGCCCGATTTTCATGCCGACCAGTGTTATTAGCCCACACGTTTGATTGGTTTTGGAGGGTGGGCAAAAAGTTCATTGATAAATTCGTTCTGGGGAAGTACATTGCCGGTGATGGATCAACAACTTTTTTTTTATTAATAGTGAGCGCAGGTTCCCAGCGGACTGTTTGAAAACAGTTCCCCGATTATTCAATCTCTTTCAGTTTTGATTGGATTTGCACAAGTGATATGTCCAGGAGATGTAACAGTATTTTTACTTCAGTCCCCTCTCAGTCCATGTTTTCAGATGAGTTGGAATGATTTACGAGACAACCCGGGGATTAATTCCGATTTACGGCCGCATCATTTTGACCCTTGCCAAAATATAGTTGGAGAGAGTTCGACAGAAAAGGCTGAAATCCTCAAATCATGGTCAGATTTGATAGCGGTAATGGTGTTGTGCTTCCATTGGATCGGGGGTAGCTCCCACATGAATTGTGTTTCCCTGTCAACGCTCTGATGAATGCTTAAAACATTCCTGACTGATGAAGATTATTTTTGGAAAATGGTCTACCCTATATTATCATCAATCTATTTGGATTCACATTTTTCTACTTCCCCAGTTATAAAAAGTATGGGGCAGTTATGTAAACGGTCATAAATAGTGCGTTTTCACCGAAATTTCTTATATTATGTGTGTGTCTATGATCCCGATAACTCCCGAAAATTAATAGAATGAAATTCACGATATAGTCGTAAAACTTTATTTACTACTGGGCCATTTATTAATATTTCATGAACAATGGGAGGCATATATACATATATAGTACCATTCATAAAGTTATGTATAGTACCATCGATAAAGTTTAACAAATTTTAATAATAATTTTAGTAATAAATAATTTTAATTTAATAAGTAAACATCACAGTTTCTAATTTAATTTATTTATCAACATCAAGGTAGCAGGTGGTCGCAGCTAATGTTTATTGAATTACTTTACAATACTTGTCTTCTTAGTACTCATTGTGATTTCTTGATGTCTAGATGTGTTTTTCCTAATTAATTTGTCAATTTTCTAAAGCACGTTAAATATAGAATAGAATAGAATAGTTTTATGTCCTAGATTTTTGACGCCTTACAAGTGATTAGATTAATTCGATGAGGTGACTTGTCTTCATTGAGGATAGGACGGCTTCTATAAACGTGTTGTCGTCTCCGAGCATCTCATGTAGGTTTCTTGTTCGTAAACCCATGGCCTTTAGTATATCCTTATATCCAGTGCACTGCTCCAGGATGTGGCTTACTGTGAGAGGCCAGACCCCACACTTGCCACAACCCGGGACCGTCACCCTGTTGATGAGGTGGCCATGGGTTAGACGAGTGTGGCCTACATGGAGCCGCAGACATACCTCCTCCTGCCTATTCTGCCTTTCGGAACTTTGCCATTTATCTATATTTGCTTTGATGGACCTAAGTTTATTTGTTAGGTCCATGTTATTCCACACAGAGGCCCAGCTTTCTTTTATTTTGCGACGCAGGCAGTTCTTCAGGTCTGGTATTGTCGTCACTACTTTTTCTTCTCCAGGCAACGTTGCTGCTTCCTTTGCCACTTTATCTGCTGCTTCGATTCCCACATGTGAGGGGATCCAGCAAAAAATTACTACGTTAAATACTTTTTTATTTATTTATTAGTAAAATAATTAATTAATTTATCCAAAATGTTACATATTATTTACGAATTATCACGGCTGATATTTTATCTGAATTTTGCAATATATAATTTTGTCCTAAAAGCAATTTTTTTAAATGGAAATAATAATAATATCAATGGACTCCGGTTGCATAGGTTGTTCAACTTGGCACACTTTGACGGGTAGCCCGGAGCTCGAACTGTGGCCAATCTATCTAAGATTTCCGATAATAAAATGTTATTATATAAGTTATATTTCTAACAGATTTGGGAGCTAAAACAACATAATCGATAAAGTTAATTTTTGCCAGATTTTTTCAAAAATGGACCAGTGTAGACTGGGAAACTTGCGAGCAGTAAAATAAATCGAGTGGTCCTTGAAGCAGTGAAACTGGTGCGATGCTGTGTTCAGTGTAACGGTGATCAGCTGGTTTCCTTCCAATGAACTCAGGACCAACCCCACTTCAGGGCAGGATCAACAGAGTGGAGCAGATGCCCTTTAGAAGAGAGATAAATCGTAGGATCTATAGACTTGGGAGGGATTGACTTCCGTTGGGGAAGGTCCTTTGTCGTCTTGTTAGTGGCAATTAGCCAGAATTAGGACACCTGGACAGGTAGGGAGGAGGACATTACACGGTGTCCTGGTCCTGAATGGAGGCAGCTGGACAGTACAATGTCCCTTGGCACCCACAATGCCCAAATGGAAGGACTGACTCTAGTTATGCAAGCCATCTTCCCCGACCTACTAGAAATATTGACAGTCGATTGTCCCAAGTTCGTTCAGATAGGAACGTTCTACAAGAAGTCAAATAGGCAAACGGAAACTAGTAGTTTAAATACACCTGGCAATATTTCACAGGCTGTAAAATAAAACTATATTCTGATCTCTCACAAATTATGACATGATGTTACTCTCATCATCAGGCAGTCTATGAAATCTTATCATCTACTAAAAATATGTGATGAGGCCATAACAAGACTTTCTTCTACCAACCCTGTTTTGTGATAATTTAAAAAATATATTGAATGTTAAATAAATATAAAATTAATAATAAATAAACAAATAATAAAATTAAATAAATATTACCACATTTCTTGTAGACATTTTTGCTTGTCTACTAAATTTTGATTTTCTACAGTAATTTCCGAGAAGGGCCCTAAAAAAATATCGAAAGTTCAAGACGTACAATTTTGGAGAAAGTGCACGTATTTAAAAAAAATTCAATTAAGAAATTTTTCATTTGGATTTCTTTTTTTACTAAAGAGATGCCATATTGTTTTTCTAAATTTGCAAAAATGTTAAATCTATACCAAAGGTGTTAGGTTTACTGGGTTAACAGGGAAAATGAATAGCATAAAATAAGAGAACAAATACTCGGATTTATTTTACTGAACCTACATTTTAAATAAATTCAGAATATCATAATGAAAAAAAATTACAATTTAAAAAAATCTTACAAACTAATTAGGTACTTAAAACTATATCAAATGTTATTTTGGGCATTTATATGTACATATAAATAACTAAAAGTACCTTTGCGCATATATTTCACTCTTATTTCACTCCTATATGGTTCACCATACCTTAAGCCTAAAAAACACTTCTTTTATTCGACTGTCCACCTAAACATCTCTCCTCAGACTTCTCATCTCCACAACGCAACCTAGACTGGTCCACTCTATTAGAACAGCTGATCGTCGTATTTTGTTCTTCATTCTTTGATTGTTCATATTTTGTTTTGAAACAAAATGCGACTACTAGATTTTTTGAATATTTATTCACTAATTAGGTTACTTGGCATTCCTAACAGCTGTTTTTTATGCAAATAATAATTATTCATTTTATAAATATATTAATAATTTTAATGTGAGTAAATTTTTTCCATCACAGTTTACAGATCAATCTTCCTCCCTTCTCCTCCCGCCCTCAATATTGTTTCATACTTGCATTTTTCATTGTTTCATTATGCAATGTTAATCTGAGAGTGACTTTCTTATACCTACTAATGCCAATATGAAATGAATATGAGAGAGGAAGGGGAGAGGGAGAGTGTTCTGTACAAATGTGGTTGGTAAAAGAAACTCCTGTTATGGCCACAACATATGGTATATTTCCTTTTTTCTTTATTTTTATCCTTTTTAATATGAGGGCGCCGGTAGCTCAGTGGTATGCGTGCTTGCCTTATGAGCTCATGATCGTGGGTTCGAAACGCGACCGAGGCCCTTAATTTATTTTATCTGGGAGGTAAAATAAACTTAAGCACGCCGTCCTCCGGATGGGACGTTAAGCGATGGTCCCGAGCCTGTACGATGTCAGGTACTCGTTAAAAACCCCAACCCTAGGTGAATAAAAATTTAGGGTAGGCAAAATTTAGGACTCCCACAGTAGAGTCGGGCTCATGTCCACCAGAGTGACGAAATAGCGCTCTGGTAGTAGGCGATATGACCTCGCAGTTAAAGCCCGGGTAGGAGTCATAAAACCTAACCTATCCTTTTTAATGAAAAATACCAATAATAAAAATATTTTATAAAATTGGTTGCTAAGCGTTACAATTTGAACATTACTTAGATATATTTTCCGGGCGATGATAACCATGGCAGTTTTTCGCCCTAAAACCACAATAAACAATAATTAGGAATATTTTTCTACGGTAATTTATTTTACATTTCTGGGGCGCTATTATCTTCATATGTGATAGTAAGATGTTGTGGGACGAGATTTCTAATAGAAATAAAAGACGTTGTCTTCCCACTGTTTTATTTATACCAGAACCGGTTTTCGACGCAACAGCGTCATCATCACTGGTTCATCCCACCCACACAGCACAGCGGTTGGAAGATAACTGGCGATAACGAGCCAGTTATCTTCCAACCGCTGTGCTGTGTGGGTGGGATGAACCAGTGATGATGACGCTGTTGCGTCGAAAACCGGTTCTGGTACACATAAAACAGTGGGAAGACAACGTCTTTTATTTCCGCTATTATCTTCTGTCTCAAATCTGAGGGAATTTCGATGGTTGGAACATTAATTGAACTTTTTTGGTGGGCCCCGTTTTCGTTTATTTTATTATTATTATTTATTTTTTTATTGGCCTTATTTATGTACGATGCATATTAGCCACGTATCAAATAACGGTGTAATTTAGTTATCAACATCCACTGACTGAGTTCCATGGTGAGACATGCAACAAAGCCCTGCGCTCTAGCCCCCACGAATAATAATATAAATGAATATATTATAACAAGCAAAACATAAAGAAAATTAATGAATAAATCGTAATAAGTAAATCGTAATAAGTAATAAAGATCAATGAGTTGAAAATATGTAAAAATAAATAATAAAATGAATACATAAAATGAAATAATTAAATAAACAATTGGGCCGCCCAGAGCAGCTGGCAAAATATAAGATTAATGCTTAGCAAAAAGCTACCTACAATTAGCTTAGCCATTTAATTCCTTTTGCAATTTCCATATATGTGTGCTCATTGCCTTGCCAGGAGACCACAGATCTCTTTAGTCCGGAGAGCCTCGTCCTCAATTCATTCCCCATTAGTTCTCTCCCTCCAATTGTCCACAGGATCTTTTAATTATTCATAAGTTTCAGGCGGGGGCCCGGGGAAAACCTCGCTAATCCCATCAAATCCAGCCCTGAAAGAGTTCCACTCAAAAAAAAAAAAAAAATGGGAAAAATTGGAAAAAATAATGAAAAAAATATTTTAATTCATATCCCGCTCCATTCCCCAGAAAAAACTCATCTGGTAAAAATGTAGAGAGAAGGATTAACCGGAAATAGGGAGTACTGATGGGCAAATGGTGTCCTCGGGATGAGGGGCAAACGGATTGGATGACATAAAGGTCATACGTGCTTTGTTACCACTGGGCAAATGGGCAGAGGGATCGGAGTCGTACCATCGCCACTAGCCTGCAACTTACTGTACATTCAAGCAAAAAAAAACTGAATCACAGGCAATGTATTTACCCAGAACGAATTCATCAATTAACTTTTCGCTAAATTGAGCCCCCTCCCCTGAACCCCCCCTTTCCTTTGGTCGATATTGGTAAAATTTGACAGGTCATGTCCTCATTGGGTTTTGACTTCAAATGTGAAATTTAATATTGATACATTCATTACATTGGCAGTTATTGAGCTTTTGAGTTGAGCCCCCTCTGATTCCCCTCATTCCTTCTGCCGAATACGAAAAAAATTAATAAGTGTCGTCCTTATGGGGTTTCGTATTTACATATGAAATTTTGTGTCGATACATTCATTACATCGTGTTGGAGTTTTTTAGTTAAGCCCACCCCCTAATCCCCTCTTTCCCTTTGGTCAATTTGGCTGAAAACCGGTGTCTTCGTTAGACAGTTTTGGGTTCAAATATAAATTTTCGTGTTGATGCATTCATTCTTTCGGAAGTTATTGTGTTCACAGACACAAAGATGCACAGAAAACAGACTGAATTTGTTTTTTTCCATATTTGGAATCTGGAGGTCTGAATTAATGAAATTCCGTTGAAAATTCCGCTTCGAATTTTTTACAAATTACATAACTTCCCCTGTACTTCGTTTAGCTGGGGAAGTAATAAATAAATAAGCTACAACTGTATTCATGTCTATTGGATTTATATAGCCATCTGGAACAATGCTCTTTCTTACCATCCCTGGAATTGCTCAGCTTTCTCCTTATCTTGTTGTCTTATCTTCCCTGGAATCGCTCAGCTTTCTCCTTATCTTGTTGTCTTATCTTCCTTGGAATTGCTCAGCTTTCTCCTTATCTTGTTGTCTTATCCTTCCTGGAATTGCTCAGCTCTCTCCTTATCTTGTTGTCTTATCTTCCCTGGAATTGCTCAGCTTTCTCCTTATTTTGTTGTCTTGTATTACCTGATCTGAAGATACCGTCCTTCATGAAGATAACCAAAATAAACGAAAATAAATGTATCTATATGATTAGAGAGAAGAAAATATATTCAAAATCAATAAATATACGCTTCTAAATACCCCCTGATCTGGTCCCTCCCCTTCCCTTCGAAAATTGATACGAGTCGTCCTTATAGGGCTTTGAATTTACAAATGAAATTTCGTATCAACGGCAGTTATTAGAGTATTAGTGTTAAGCCTCCCCCCTTCCCTTTGACTGATTTGGCTGAAAGTCAATTAGAGAGGTTTCTAGATACACATATATTTCATTCTGACCAACTACACCTCCTACAACAGAGGATATAAAAACAATGTTGCAACTTGCGTATTTGTCCGTTGATGTTATTTTTTGCCTTTGCCCTAGTGAGGGGGGGTTACTGACTCCTTCACACCTGAACCAGACGAGGGTGAACAACGTTTACCATCCAATTTGTCAACCCTGTAAACCCCCCCTCACCCATATATACATCAAACAAGAGGTAGGTTGAGGGTACCTTCGGGTAATGGAGGGGCTCCGGAAACCAGACAAACGGCACTAATACAGGACCAATTAATCTATATAACTTAGTCTATCTGCATATTGTGAGATGGAATGGTTATACAGTATAATATGCTGCCATTCCAACATATATATGCAACATATCACCCAGCTCCTGAAGGTAATAATTATCTTGGTCTCGTCCCTGACTATAATGTAAGTGTTGTCCACTTCAGTCCATTGTAGATAGGATTAGTTGATATGGGTCTCTACTGAATGATTTGTTAATATTAATGTCATCTATATACCTTCATAATGATAAATTTATATGCCATTCTGTCCATTTCTCCTTCAATTTAACATGTGTACAGTCCCAGAGGTCTTAGGACGCGTTAAGAGTCCGACTCGCATTGTGTCACACAAGCCAAGCTCTGCAGCCTGTCCTCTTAATGCCAGTATGAAATTATTTTGAGAGGGGGAGGGGAGAGCTGTAAAAGCTGGGTTGTATAAAAAAAAAATCCTGTTAGGTCACATCATATATATTTCGAAGCCCGGCCTTCGCCCTTAGGTTTTTTATCTGGGAATTGAAAAAACCTTGAGCACTTTGTCCTTCGGATGGGACCTAGGTTTATTCACCTGCTCGGGATCATCGCTTATGGTCCCATCCGAAGGACAAAGTGCTCACGGTTTTTTCATTTCCCAAATTAAAAAACCTAAGGACCTCGGCCGGGTTATAGGTATAAGAAAGTAAAAAAAAACTACCAATTAAATTATGTGTTAAACCATTAATTTAGTTATTAGATTTTTTGTGTTCAGTAAATCTTCACGGAAAAGCTATGTGAAAATGCGTTGAAAACTCGATCTCGGATTTTTGCACGATTACAATACTTCCTTATAATCTCTACTTCTATAAAATATTATTTCTGTGTGTAGCTATCTTTGCGTAATTGCAATAAACTTCGGAACCCGTCAACAGATATCGATGCGGTTTTCATCTAGATTTAGAATATTTTTCAAGGAAGGCTTTAGGCTACATATCATCACGCTTTACTATCCGGAGGCTTTTGTAATTTTACACATTTATTGTACTTTTGTGTAATGGATATGTATGTATGGATATCGGATTTAGATGGAGCAATCACATCAGATTTCTGGTACCTCGAATTTAGAACTTTTTATCTTGGTAATCCCAGCTTCGATACTATATGAAGTCTTATAGGCAGTACTTGAGTACAATATGAAGTTATAGGCAGTATTTGTTAAGTCGTGGCTGAAGATGGTAGCAATACTGAAAGTACTCCCATATATTTTGTGAAATAGACAATATTTTTAAAAAACATACGTTTTTCTTTATATTTTTATATGAAGTTTGTTCCCAAAGGTTCCCTCAACCGGTACAGGTCATCTGTCACCCTTATAATTTTCCACTCCACTCTCGAACCCTACGTCTGTCCGTCCCTCCGTTCCACAATTATATCTTCACATCCCATTTCCCAATTCTTTCCTCAGACAATAATTTACGACCGATTTTATTTATTTTGATAGGAGTTAATATCTGAAGCTATTCTTTAGAATTATAAACTTTAAGAGGAAAATAAAAAACTTTCTAACGTCTTTCTGAATATGTAATTTGTTGGGCGTGAGAGCGTTTTGAAGGCCTAACACTATGATTTTCTAGAAAAAAGTTGCAAGGCCTCGAAGAATCATTGGTTACTTACTGTAATGCAGCAAAAGTATTAATATATTATTTTTATTTATTAACTATTCTTTACAAGTTACAATTATAGCGCATATGGTCAACATTATTATTTATTTTAGCCCTTAGAATTACTGTTTTTACATTTGTTTTTATAATTTTTACTAAATGATGGGTTCTTTGTAGAGAGCCTTATGATGAGGGCAACCTCTAAAGCCAGTTAGCTCAATTGATAAAATATATGAAAGATCAGACTATGATTTTATTTTGTAACCTCTCAAATAATCACGTCACATTCTTTCAGCTGATATGATGATTATATACGTATCATTTTTTACGAAAACTTTCCCAACGAAAGGAGGGAATGACTCTCCTCTTCTTATCATTCAAAATAATTAAAATTTTCTGTACGCCACTAGAATCATTTACTTAAAACATACCCTGAGCATATATGACATTATTTGTTGAGCCGAAGAGCGGTAAATGATACACTAATCATTACAATTATCTATCGCAAGCTGAGAAACAACATACATTTTCTTCTTTATGCTGATGTATGGACACTAGATACATTAGTCGTTCGGGAGACAAGTTTCCTTGAGACCTCAAGAACACTTTTTTAAAACATTCGTGTCTAGTCCATCATTTTATCATTAGCTGTGACAGAATAAAAACCAGAAATATTCTAGTACAGGAGTTATTATCCAATTTGTTAGCAAAAAGAAAGTCAAATATTTCCTTCTTTTGCCAGTTCTAAATGATAGAAAGTCTGATGATGGCCAACTTTTAAATTCGACTCCATTTTTGAAAATATACAGAGCAATAACTAAGAAGTTTGTCGCTACCCTTTCAAAACTAATCGAATTGTTGGGGTAAAATCTATAGTTGACTTACATAGGAGCTTCTGAAAATAAATAAATTAATTAATTTTGTATCGACATATTCATTATATTAGAAGTTATTAGAGTTTTGGCGTCAAGGCACGTCCTTTGATCTCACCTTCCCTTCGGCCGATTTCATGGAAAATTAATAGATGCAATCCTTATTTATGGACTTTTGAATTTAAATATAAATTTTCATACCAATTCATTAATTTCCTCCTCCCTTTCCTTTGGCTGATTCGGCTGTAATTCAACAGGTGTCGTCCTGTAGTGTGTGAAAGAATGATAATGATGTAATGCAGTTTGTAAGAATATTAACGCTCCTAAAATAATTCATTATATACACAAATTCTATATTTTTTCCTTAATTATGTCTGTTAACTTAAGACTGTTAACACGCCCTTAAGAGTGCAAATTGATGCTAAGACATTGTGATGTAAAAACATTTACACACATTAAGATTATTAATATATTATAAAATAAATTATTATTGGTAAAAAATGAGGGCGCCGGTAGCTCAGTGTATGCGTGCTTGAGCTCAAGAACGTGGGTTCGTAACCCGACTGAGGTCCTTATTTTATTTTATCTGGGAGGTAAAATAAACTTAAGCACGCCGTCCTTCGGATGGGACGTTAAGCGATGGATCCGAGCCTGTACGATGTCAGGTACTCGTTAAAGACCCCTACCCTAGGTGAATAAAAATTTAGGGTAGGCAAAATTTAGGACTCCCATAGTAGAGTCGGGCTCATGTCCACCAGAGTGACGAAAGAATGCTCTGGTAGTAGGCGATATGACCTCCTAGTTAAAGCCCGGGCATGAGTCATAAAACCTAACCTATTTGTAAAAAAAAAAAAAAAAAAAAAAAAAAGCTGTTGTAAATAGAGAAAAGAGTCTAAGGAGAGATGGACAGTCTAGAGAGAGAAGTGTTTTTAGGGTTAAGATGTGGTGAAGCAAGTAGGAGTGAAAATAACAGTGAAGTAGATGCGCAAAGGTACTTTTATTTATTTATATGTTTATATGCCCAAAATAACATTGAATTAAAGAATCGCCACAATATTTGAAAAGAAAAGAGACTAAAGAAGATGTAGAAATTAGTTTGTGAGATTTTTATTGTAATTTGATTTTTTATTTCATATTGATGTTTTGATTTAATTCATAATGTATGTTCAGATAAATAAACCCAATATTTGTTCTCTTATTCTATGCTATTCATTTTCCCAGTGAACCCAGTAAGATAATTTATACCTTTGGATTAGATTGAACATTTTTTGCAAAGTTAGGAAAACAATATGCCATCTCATTATTATATTTAGAAGAAATCCAAATGAAATAATTATTAATTGAAATTTTTTAAAATACTTTCATCAATATTGCACGTTTTGAACTTTCGATATTTTTTTAGGGCCCTTTTCGGAAAATAGTGTAGAAATCAAAATTTAGTAGAAGACCAGCTATAATTTGTACAGGAAATGTAATATTTATTATTTATTCTTTTTGTTTAATTTATTATTAATTTTGTTTTCTTAATTATTATTTATATATTTAATATTATCACAACATAGACCAATTATAATAAAAAATAACCTTTTTAATTCGTAAGAGGCACCAAATTTAGGTTTATTATGAGCTATATCTCAAGTGAATTATCCCCCCCCCCCTTCACAGGGATCTGCCATTAGCCCCGCCTACAATTTTCCACTGAGTGGGCCTCCCCTCCTCCCGACAAAGGCCCCTGCCCTTCACAATGGTCTCTCCCTTATTTGTCGAGATTTCTTCGTCTTGAAATCTGCTCCTATTGACCTCCCCTCACACCCGCCCTTTCATCCTTCCCTATCCCTATTTAGGGACTCCATGACATTGGCGACCTGTCATATTTAGTCAAAAAGTCAAAGATTAGTTTTTCAAAAATCTTCACCCGTCAGAAATGTTAAAGATTTGATATATCACACCCTATTGTACTCTGGCTTTGTATTGTGATGTCTAATCTTCTTGCAATAAAGGACAATATGTGAAATTGTTTAAACATTACATAATATATCTGGGAGGTAAAATGAACTTAAGCACGCCGTCCTTCGGATGGGACGTTAAGTGATGGTCCCGAGCCTATATGGTGTGAATAAAAATTTAGGGTAGGCAAAATTTAAGATTCCCACAGTTGAGTCGGGCTCATGTCCACCAGAGTGACGAAAGAGCGCTCTGGTAGTAAGCGACATGACCTCGTAGTTGAAGCCCGGGCATGAGTCATAATAACTAACTAATATAACTGATGAGATTTACAACCAAGAACTTTATTATGTTTTGCTTTTTTCCAAAATTTTTTTCCAATGGTGTCTTTTTCTTTTTTTTTTTGATCCCGGATTCTAGAACTGACAAGGGCTAATCAGCTCTTTCAAACTGATTACGATCCGGAAGAAACAGAGCTTGTAGAAGCTTTGTAAAAGGCATAATATGTATATATTATATACAAAAGCCATTGTTTAAAAATCATTAATTGTCTTAATTGTAGCCAAAATGACCAATAAAAAAAGTAGTTTTTTGATTTTTTTTTTTTAAGTTTAGACCCAGTTCTTTGACGTTACCAATATTTTTTTATTTTCAGCATAGACCAAATGAAGGGTAAAAATTATTTTTTTAGAATATACCTACATAAAATGGCGCTAGCAGTAAAGATAGCGTGGGATCTTTAAAGACCCCACGTGATACTTGACGTTTTCTTTTTCACCTGGTTTTAGGAGGGTTAATGCAAAAGTAACAAAGTGCTGCCCTGAAAAGTTACGAATTTAGACTTACCAATTTATTCCTTTTGACCACAGGATATGATGTCTTCTGCGAACTAGGTTAAGGTAGGACGAACTGAAACGAGTCTCATTCATCTTCCAAATTTTGGCCCGAACCTGAAACACATTAGTCCGATGAAAACGGGGCTAATTTACCGAGTTGAGGCTCACATATGTCCCAGACCAAAACAATTATCTCCAGTCATAATTGGGTGATTCAATGCTCCATTTCCCCCCACCCCTTTCTCCGTGTAATTCGATTTGGGCGCCCCCAAACTCTGTAAACACATTAAGCTCGGCTCCCCGACCCAAAGCTCCCGAACGTTTAAAACTTCTCCGCATTTTCTCTAATCAGATTAGGGGTTTCCTCGTCTGTTTTCCACTAAGGGAGAATCTCGTGGTTTTTCCGTAACTTTCACATATGTTATCCTTTTGGCTCGTATATGCTCTTCATAAATATCCAATTTCCACGATAATCTACAGAGAATTTTCATCGTCGTCTAAAAGATTTTAAAATATTATCATAATTGGACTTACCCCTAAACGCCATGATAAATTGGTTTACAATAAATAAAACAAACTTATTTTTTGAAATATTGTCTATTCCACTAAAGATATTTATAAAAATAAAACTACAGGTTTCGGCCTTACAACAAATTCCAGGAAAAAAGATAAAACATTGAAATGTAAAGTTATTCTTGAGATTCAAACCAGCTGAGCTTCACGCTAGGAATCATAACACAATAGAAACTAATTCCCGAAATTTTTTCTAACAAGAGCTTGTGTCTACTATTTTTGGTAACATCAACTACCAAGTGGGGTCACTTTCGACCCCGAACACATTTTTGGAGCAATTTAGCTTCGTGAAAATTCGACGATAAACTTATCTCATATAATAATTATACCCTATGATTCCTGATAGATTGAAGAAAAAACTTGTCGAGCTTCAGTATTGGTCTCTATTTTATGAATTTTTTTCGTGTAAAACCAGTTTTTGGAATAAATAAATTATGTTTGAGTTATTATTAATCATATTCTTGTATAATCTTCTAAATCTATAGACTCCTATATATAGGAGTGAATGAAAATGAATATTGTTAATCCTTTCTTGGATTTTTTCTTAGTTATCTAATCATTCCCCATCACTTACCTAATTATTAATCATAATTTTTGAAATACTCGTGAATGATGCCTCTCTAAAGTTGATTTAACCGAAAACGCCCTCTTCACTTGGAATAGTCTGCCGTAGTGAATAAATGGTTAAATGCAGTTATCTCGTGAATGATTCCTCAAAGAAGTAGATTAAGTTGATTTAACCGAAACCATACACAATTTTACGAGATACCAAGAAACCCATATCTTTACAATTCCGAAAGTATTAGAGTCCTGAGCTCCCAACTTCTTCACAATGCGCAGAGGGTTTGGGAGATGATCACAGTAAACTTAACTCATTTTGGCCATTTTACGACTTAACAACTTATTCCCTGTGACCATAGATATATACTAAATTTATATATAAAGACGGAAAGTTTGTTTGTATATTTTGAGGTAGTCTCGAAACAAACTCAACCGATTTGGATAATTCTTTCACCGTTGGGAAACTTAATTCTTCCTCAGGCTTTGTCAAATAAATAAAAACAAAGAACTTATTCCATTTTTTTTTGTGTATTACCACAAAAATTGATACATAAAGTGTTCCCGTTTCGGCTTACTCCATCGTCAGCACAATGTTCTAAAGTGACATTTAAGTTAGATATTTTGTCATATTTATAAAATCCTCAATTACCTGAGATTACCAAAGGCTGTGACACCCTGTTCCATAGTAGGTAAGTCCTGCCTCAACATTACATTTTCAAGTTTATGTTTAAACTCAAATATTTGTAAATGTTCTGTGTTAAGATAGGATTCTCATTTTTATTTTCTTGGCAGAGGCCCGCCACCAACATCCAATAATTTCCGTCGTAATTATTTTTTTATTTTTATATAATATTGTATCAACTTCAGAAAATACAAAATATTCTATTAAAAATTCAAATTTTTATTTATTTTTTCTCAAGTTTCAAAAAGCAGGTTTTAAGCAGACATTTATTTAATATCTGTGGAAGTTATTTGGATACACAAAAAGTAAAAAATGTAAATACCTTTTTGTAATATGCCTACGTCAAAGAATCAATTTAATTATAGGTTAGGTTAGGTTTTATGACTCATGCCCAGGCTTTAACTACAAGGTCATATCGCCTACTACCAGAGCGCTCTTTCGTCACTCTGGTGGACATGAGCCTGACTCTACTGTGGGAGTCCTAAATTTTGCCTACCCTAAATTTTTATTCACCTAGAGCAGGGGGTCTTTACGTACAGGCTTGGGACCATCGCTTAACGTCCCATCCGAAGGACGGCGTGCTTAAGTTTATTTATATACCTTCCAGATAAAATAAACTAAGGGCCTCGGTCGGGTTTCGAATTCTCGATCTTGAGCTCAAAAGGCAAGCACTCATACCACTGAGCTACCAGCGCCCTCTTAATTTAATTATATATATTATAATGATGAGGTTGTAGTTTTATCACTCGCGGTCTTCTGTCTATTAAATTGGCAATATATTCATTAGCTCAACAGTTGCTTTCATTTTATAAATAATATTTTTCTCTTTTCTTTGGATTATTATTAGTTTTTCTATTTTCTATGGATTATTATTTTTTGTATTATTATTTTATTGTATTTATTTCTTCTATTATTACTCTAAAAGACTAATGTTACCTGTTGCTATATTTTAATTAAACCTTTTTATTAATATAAGTATTGCGTTTTTTTTTTGTATCAGTTATTGAATCTATCTATGTATTTATAATTCTGTATCGAACTTTTTGCTGTAAGATAATTCTTTATAAGCAATAAAGTTATTCATTATTCATTTTTATATAATATTGTTATTATTGTCACAATTATTTTAGTTATATACTACTTACTATACAGATATTTCTTATATATTTATTATATATTATTAATATTCCATATTTTTTTATTTATATTAAACAGAAAGGTTTGTTTAGACTTCACGAATAGTATTATACGCTAAACAGCCGAGCTCAGGGAACATTGGTCAGTTCCTGTAGACATCGTTAAATAGAGAGGTTTGTTTAAACTTTACGAATAGTGTTATACGCTAAACAGCCGAGCTCAAGGAACATTGGTTAGTTCCTGTAGACATCGTTAATTTACATGGAATTGATAAGTGATTCTGACTATGTACCAATGATACCTACCCCCAAATGAAATTGGCAACAGAGCTCTCTGGTTATTTTGTGGATTACTGTCCCCAATCATATCGACTGTTATCAAATTGAAGTCGATTGGTATTCAGTTAATATCCGATGTTCCGATCTCACATTAATTAATTGTATTTCATTACCCCGAGGGAAGGGCGGGGGGAGAGGGGGTGCAATCCAGGTTTCCGTTCGGATTATCACACTTTTACCATACAATATATCATTTTTATCAGTGGCTCTGGACATTCGAATAATGTAATCAAATACTGATCATATTATACTTCAGTTTTACTTGCTTATTCCTTTATTATGAGGAAGTATTGTAATCGCAATAATTGTCATTGTGACGATTAGTAACAATGAACTTAAAATTTGAAATGAAGATGTCGCATGTGCTTTGGCGAAAATCAGACGAATATAACGAAGTACTGGCAATGTACCTACTTCCTCGAAACGAATTAATTAACTTTTCTCATCCCCGTCAAAACCAATTTTCATATTTAAATTCAAATCCCTACAAGGACACAACTTATTGATTTTCAGCCAAATCGGCCGAAGGAAAGAGGGGGTTTAACTTTTACACAACCCAATAACTGCTTGAGGGCGCCCGTAGCTCAGTGGGTTCGAATCCCGTTCGATGACTTTAGGTTTTATTATCTGGGAGGTGGAAAAACCTTGAGTCGTTCTTTGGATGGGACGTTAAGCAATGATCCTGAGCCTGTGGGATGCCAGGTACTCGTTAGACAAAATATATGACTCCCAAAGTAGAATCTGGCTCATGTCCACCAGAGTGTCAAAAGAGCGCTTTGGTAGTAAGCGATATGACTTAATGGTTAAACCCTGAGCATGAGTCATAATAACTAACAAACTAATAACTATTGATGATAATAATGAATTTATCAAAACATAATTTAGTATGAGGATTCAGAAGCCACTATGTAACTCAACTATTGATTTTTAGCCCAAACGGTCTATTAGTTTTGGAGGGAGAGCAGCAACTTAACTGATTAATCTGTGCTGAAGAACCACATCTCATACAAAAACAATTTTTTCCTGTAATTTTATTTTATTATTTTTTTTTTTTGAACATATTTTATTCTGTAGAGAAGATAATTGTAAAAAAAAAAAAAAAAAAAAAAAAAAAAAAAAAAAAAAAAAAAAAAAAAAAAAAAAAAAAAAAAAAAAAAAAAAAAAAAAAAAAAAAAAAAAAAAAAAATGCAGATATATATCTGTAAATACATGAATAAAAATGACTTCATTTTGTGTTTGTGACGAATGTATGGATCTCTGTCATTTTTATCAACAAGGGATCTTTGAACAGTCCACCTTGTGTCTCTCAAATGGAATAATTGATTATTAATATTAAAAAGTGATGGATATGTAGTTCCTGAATATGCTACCAGAGCACACCAACGACTGTAGAATACAAGAGCGCTCTTTCGTCACTCTGGTGGACATGAGCCTGACTTTATTATGGGAGTCCTAAATTTTGCTTACGCTAAATTTTTATTCACCTAGGGTAGGAGTCTTTAACGAGTACCTGAAATCGTCCCATCCGAAGGACGGAGTGCTCAAGTTTATTTTACCTCCCAGATAAAATAAACTAAGGGCCTCAACCTGGTTTTTGATAATATTTATGCAAATTAAAACAATTTTTTCATTTTTAGAGGTTTTTCCTTTAAACGCTGTAATAAACGAAAAGACAATGACGTATAAAGTAATTATAATAATAATTATATAATTTAGAGTCTTTTAGCTTTTTTATCTGGAGCATGAGCATGCCACGTCATTCGGATGGAAGCGATGGTCCCAAACCTGTGCGTTATAAGATGAACCCTAGCCAAGGTGAATAAATCTAGGCAGGCAAAATTTAGAACTTGAGTAAGTAGAGTCGGACTCATGTCTACCAGAGTGAGTAAAGAGCGCTCTGTTAGTAGGCGATATAACCTCGTATTTAAAGCCCGGGCATGAGTCACAATAACTAACTGTTAATAGAATACATAAAACAAATTTTGATAATATAAAATTGGTTTCTTAAATTGTATAAATTCGATTGTACCTTCTACCGATACATCGTAGTCCATTTGTTATAATGCCAGCAAACAGAAGAAGTTTAACCTCGAATATCCGGATTCTGTGAACTGCTTCACGATAATATTTCGTGTTTTATTATTATCTAACGTTAAAGAATGATGCCTTGTTTTAAACTCCTAAATCCCTTTTTGAGAAGTCAACAGGTCATTTGACTAGACTAATGCCAGGATGGATGTCTCTGTATATACAGGTGTTACCCCATCCGCCCTTACAAATGCTCCCATGTTTACATTTTCTATTAATAATAAAGTGGGGTATTTTTCACCCCTTCAGGATTAAGTTGGGCGCGCCCCCTCGGGCTGGGGTGGAGGGTAATGGCGGGATCAGATGTTGAACCAAACTGTGCCTCGTTTGTCAGATCCCCCCCCCCCCCCCCCCCCCCCCCCCGAGTTGAAAATTCGCTAACGCCCTGAGGGATGCCTCTTGTTACGCCCATCCCTCTCAAGTGACAGCCGACATTTTATATGCTAATAAATCCGTTTTAGATGCTCAACTTACCGAGGATTTTCGCTTTTTATAAATGATTCTATCGAGGACGTATTGGCCTCTCCCCGGTCATCCTTCATGAGACTCTGTCAAAGTCCGTCAAAGCAAATCTTAACACGTCCCTTATGGCTTTGTCTTCTTCAGGCAAATCCCATCTAGAACGTCAATACGGAGTATAAGTTTTACGTACGATGGAAGCAGAAGCTGCAGTATTTTTATATATTATTTAAAATAGGTTTTTATTGACGTGAAAACGTCAATTCGCTCGTTAAGCACAGTGATAGCCGGTCAAACATTCTTGTGTTACAAAATCTAATAATGTGATAACAAAGGTTGAGGTCACAATGGATAGAGCATGTCTATACTTGTTTGTTGAACTTTGCCTGTGACGTTATCGGGCTAGTGTGGGCGCCGGCGGATGATTGTTGCGAATTAGCGTTGTGTAAAATTAGAAATTAGTGTAGCGTTTAGATAGGACGTTGATTCGGGTGTCATTGTAAAGAGCTTGAGGAGCACTACTAGGACTCAAAGTGAAACAATTAAAATATTCGCCGAAATATTATCTTTTTGAAACTGCTTACTTCTCCCCCCTCTCCTTTTTCCGATGGATAAACAACTTTTTAACGGAATGAAGCGAGTGAACATAATTTATTAACCATATTAATAATATATTTTGTTTATTTATATATTTTTTTTTCTTTACTTTTGTAAACTTATTGATAATGTATGTATGTCAATACAGGCCCTGAAGAATGCACAGTGTGCATTGCACATTAGGGTGGAACGAAAATGGCCTTTTAAAATTTTTTTAGTTATTAGTTTGGTAATAGTGGAGAAAAGTTGCCTTTTAACTTCAATAAGAATAAAAAAAAAATTGGTTGCAATACTACAACATCTTGAGGTGCCGCAAAGAGCTTAAAGTTTGTGAAAAAATTGAAAAATTTTAAACTTTGATAAATTATTTTTTATGAATTTCTCGTACAGATAATGTTACAAAAAATGGTTTTAAATACATATATAAGCATTAGAATTGGAAAAAATTATTATCTATTTGAAATATAATAAATTATTTATATATAAATATATTAAATTATACCCTAGATGAATAAAAATTTAGGGTAGGCAAAATTTAGGACTCCCACAGTAGAGTCGGGCTCATGTCCACCAGAGTGACGAAAGAGCGCTCTGGTAGTAGGCGATATGACCTCGTAGTTAAAGCCCGGGCATGAGTCATAAAACCTAACCCAAACCTATTAAATTATAAAATATAATAAAAATAAAAAAATATTTTGTAATGTCAAACTTTGTATTTCTTACTTCTGTGTCCTTAATGATTACAAATGTTACAGCTGCAAAATGTTTGTTTCTACTTCATTGCCACATTAAACTGGTCCTTGCGGCACCTCAAGACCTACTCCAATATTTTTCATATTTTTAATTTATCTTATCTACACTAAAACGCAACTTTTCTGCGCTATTTCAAATTAAAAATAACATAATCGAGACTCGCAAAAATCTTTGAAAAAGTTCCAAAAAAGTGTGTTTTTATGAAACTGTAAGGTCCTTGCGGCACCTCAAGACGTACTCCAATATTTTTCATATTTTTAATTTATCTTATCTACACTAAAAGGCAACTTTTCCGCGCTATTGCAAATTAAAAATCAAAAGGTGATTTTTTCGTTCCACCCTAATGCACACTCAGTACCGAAAGCTTGGCAGAAATTTTACAAGTTCTTTTAAAATTCTAACTTACTGAGCTCAGGATCGCTGGAAAAAAAAATAATAATAATAAATAAATAAATAAATAAAGATAAAAATAAAATAAGATTATACGTGTAAAACGACATTTATATATATATATATATACATATATATAAATTACTGACTATATACAACAATGTACACTTTTAGTTAGTAAAAACATTATCCTATTATGTAGGTAAAGAAATACTAAGTTAAGAAATATCTAAGATAATAATCTAATGGCTAGTACAACATATTAATTGTACTGCTAAGTCTAAATTGATTAACTTAAATAGTCAACAAACACAAGTCACTAACAAAACTAACAACGAGAGGTAACCTCAAAAATCATGAAAAACTTGGTTCCTCAGCCGATATATGTGTCACCAATGAGTGAAAGCAAGACGGGCGTAAATGACCATAGCAGTTGAGCGCCCTCATTCCCTAATTCTTCTTCTTCTTCAGGATCGCTGGTTCGAAACCCGGCTGAGGCCTTTTTCTATCTTGAAAGCAGGTTAGGTACTCGTTAAAGACCACTACCGTAAGTGAATAAACCTCGGTAGGCAAAATTTAGGACTCCCACAATAGAGTTGGACTCATACACCAGAGGGACGAAAGAGTGCTCTGTTAGTAGGCGATATGTAGTTAAAGCCCGGGCATGTGTCACAATAACTAACTATTAACCATTTCCACCTTTCTATAAACTAACAGTGCTTTGTGCTTGCAACTTTAAGCGACTTTCAACTATGTAATTTTTTTGACTTGCCTATATAGAGTTAGTTGAATGAATGAGAGTCAAGTGTGCGGGGGTGGAATGGGGCGGGCTACCTGGTTGAAGACCGGATACTAACGGGCCCATTGACTCACAGAGAGAGAGAGTGTGTGCCGGGCCCATATTGTCTGCTCTGTTTGTGAATGGGCGGTCGGTGGGCTCTGTAATGGGCGGTCTTCAATGACTCCATAGTCCACAATGACTCAATCTAGGACCAGCCTACATTCCTTCAAGCCTCTATAGAAGCACACCTTACAATTTATAGTGTTCCACAATTTTGTGGCCAATTTGTGCAAAAAAAGGAACTCCTTTCAATTCTACTTAGCAATGTTTTTTTGTACATTTTTGTTTCTACGCCTCATTTAATTAACTTAGAAAACGAAATCTCCAAAACCAATAAAGCTTGAATTCCCAAAACTTATTTTTGATTTAAAAATATATAGATTTATTTAGAGGGCGCCGGTATCTCAGTGATATGTGTGCTTGCCTTCTGAGCTCAAGATCGTGGGTTCGAAACCCGGCCGAGGCCCTTAGTTTACTTTATCTGGGAGGTCAAATAAACTTAAGCACGCCGTCCTTCGGATGGGACGTTGAGTGATGGTCCCGAGCCTGTACGATGTCAGGTACTCGTTAAAGATCCCTATCCTAAATGAATAAAAATTTAGGGTAGGCAAAATTTAGGACGCCCACAGTAGAGTCGGGCTCATGTCCACCAGAAAGAGCGCCCTTGTAGTAGGCGATATGACCTCGTAGTTAAAGCCCGGGGATGAGTCATAATAACTAACTATAGATTTATTTATAATTCAGAAAGCGCCGGTAGCTCAGAGGTAGCATTCTCTCCTACCCTAGGTGAATAAAAATCTAGGGTAGACAAAATTTCGGTCTCCCATAGTAGAGTCGGACTCAACTCCACGAGAGTGACAAATGAGCGGTCTGGTAGAAGGCGATATGACCTTGTAGTTAAACACCAAAATACTATACTAACATGTGGCGTTAACAGAGGTGAGAATTTAAAGTCAGTATGGTCATTCAAACCATAATTTATTTTCTTGTAAAATAAACTTGAGCACTCCGTCCTTCGGATGGGACGTTTAGCGATGTTCCCGAGCTTGTAGGATATCAGGTACTTGTTGAAGCCCTTACCCTAGGTGAATAAAAATTTAGTGTATGCAAAATTTAGGACTCCCATAATAGAGTCGGTCTCAGGTAGTGGAGGAAAGAGCGCATTGGTAGTAGGCGATATGACCTAGTAGTTAAAGCCCTGGCATGCGTTTTATAACTAACTAAATATTTTCATTTCATTTTCATTTTTATTTCATAACAGAAATGAACGAACCATGAAAGTTCAAATCTTCAGATTCAAATTGTATAACAGTCAACAACAAAACTTTAGTATGAGGATTCAGAAGCCACTATGTATGTACGTTAAATATTGAGTTTTAGCTCAAACGGTCGATTGTCTTTGGAAAAAAAGGAAAAGCCGGTGAATCACTGACGAATTTTTAAAATTTGTTTTATTAGCTTTCCCAAAAAGCAGGAGAAGACAAAAAGTACCTGAGGCCATTCATAATTTTTACATAAATCATTTAAGACTTGAAAGGCATAAAATATGAGAGAACATTCAGTCTCTTCTTATTGTTGTAATCTTCTATGAACTAAGCCAAAACTTATGAGGTGTAAGGAGTACTGTACTGTGGACAGTAATAAACATAAAGAGGTTTTGTACAAAAGGAAGGATCCACGGTCCAAATCGGAGAATGGATATGGGACAGGACTGGGAGGAACAATGAGAGGTCAGGTAAGGAACTGGCAGACTGCATGGCACCAGGCACCGTCTCACCTTGACTCCACACTATATTGGGTGGCCTGGTGTGTACACCTAGGGACCTAAGCATCCAATGCTCTTATCCCTTCCCTGGCAGCTCCTGGGAGTCCTTAATTTTGACTTTCCAGGGTTAAATATATAAGTATAGGGTAAGTTATATAATAGGTTTGAAATTTGAAGTGTTCATCAGAATTTAATGTTTTCCAATCACCTGATCGAAAAAATTGAAAAAAATTGTATGTCAGAAATGAAAGGCGTTTCATTAGACTCCTTGCTGTATTGGTTGGATGCCACTGGTGATGATGCAGTTGCGTTGATAACCTGTTCTGGTCGAGAAAACTGAGTGGAATCTCATTCGCATCCGTTCCAGAACGAAAAACTATTCTTATAAAAATAAAATACGCTGTCTTCCCACTGTTTTATAAGTGACACCGCCCATCCGTACAGTATAGAGGCTAAAGGAATACTGAACGGATGGGAAGTACTACAGTTGATGTCACAGTTGCGTCAATTGTGTGCCACAACAATTAACTATCACATATGAAAATGTTATATGTAATGAAAATGTAAATATGAAAACGTTATAATATAACGTTATAATATCGGCAGTTAATAGGGTTTTGGAGTTGAGCCTCCTTCTCTAATCCCCCTTCTTTTCAGCCAAATCGGTCGAAAAGAAGGGGGATTAGAGAAGGAGACTCGACTCCAAAACCCTATTAACTGCCGATGTAATTGACACCAAATTTAGTAGGAGGATTCAGAAGCTCCTATTTAAGTCAACTTTCCAGAATAGAGTGGAATTGAGATGTGTGCCAGGCCACCGGGGGTTTGAGGGCAACGAAAGGGCTGATCAACTGGCCCGGTCAGGAGCTGACGGAAAACCTATAGGACCGGAACCCTTCTGCGGGATCTCTAAGAGCACCGCAAAGGGCGGCAATAAATGGTTGGCTGACCAGGAATCACATCCAGTTCTGGAGAGGAGTCCCAAAGCAGACATTCAAAACTATTTATAGCGGAACCCTCAGAGAAAAGGAGCCGAGAACTCCTGAATATGAGCACAATGGATCTAAGAGCTATGACAGGGCTGATTACAGGGCACTGTCATATGAACAAACACCTATACAATATGGGCATCGCTAGAAGCCCTCTGTGTAGGAAATGTGGCGAGGAAAATGAGACTCTATTCTAAGCCGGTGCGGGGCACTAGAAAGCAGACGTTTCCACTGCTTCGGGTCTGCCATAACAGAACCGGGCTGCTGTAGGGACCAACACACACAGGGCACACAATAGGCCTACTCTGGCCGCGGTGACACAAATCAACCCTCGGAAAAAAAAAAAAAAAAATCAACTTTGATATAATTTCATACATATTGATTTATAGCCCAAACGTTCGATTGATTTGGGAGAAAGGGCAAAATTAATTGATTGATTCGTGCTGGGGAAGTATATCGCTGATGATTCACCGCTTCAAACTTTGCGCGCCGATCTTCGGTGGTGGCCTTGTATCACAAGATCGCTAGTCAAATGAGATTAATAATAATTATTGTAATGCAACAATTGACACCAGTATAACTGTTCCTAGCGCATAAACTGGGCACATTGATATCGGTCAATAATGAAAAATTTCAAATTTTGTGAATGAGGTTGACTCTAGAGGTAATCACAAAGCCTTGTTCGAAATGAGCTTGGTTGCTATTCTTACAAATTCCTGCCTACCTTTTTCGATGTCTTGTGAATGGTGGGGAGTCCCTCTTTTGAAAAGTCAATGAAATAAGCCTTCTTCTTCGAAAAGCTCGACCGGAACTGATGCTCGCAGTGTATACCTGGGCAAAGGGACCTTGAAGGTTTTTCGGCCATTCATTCATTCATTCATGAACTATGAATGGGAGTCGTTTACTATCTCTTTCTGGGTCTCCCTCCTGTATCCGCTGTCTTCTTTCTTTTTCTGCCTGTGTGCCTGAGCCTGTGTGTTCTGTCGGTAGAAAAGGCGGTCATTAAGGCACCTGCACGACTCTCCTCTCTCACTCCCTTGTAGTTCACCTACTGGAGACTCCAAATCCCAAATTAGGATTCTGAGCAGAACTAGGTGATTCATAGCGTCACTAACAGTGAAATAGGGAAGAACGACAGGTAATAGAGTTTACAGAATCAGTAGCAACACGATGGGTGGTGAGGGCGCCGGTAGCTCAGACATAGTGTTCTTACCTACTCAGCTCAAGATCGTGAGTTCGAATCCCGGTCGCAGGTTTTTATCAAGGAGGTAAAAAAATGTGTGTGTGCAGTTAGCGCACAAGTTTGAAGTGTAACTTCCGTACCTAACTCTTCTAGTTTCAGCTTCTCTTTGTGCTAATAGACTATATTTAATTTTAACTATTTTTATTAACATTGGTACAGGTAGGAAAAAATTTAATTCAGGAAATTTTTTTAGGGAAATTTTTTTATATAGTATGTTGGTAATATACAGTTAAGGTTACATTTATTTTATAGATTAACTTATTGATAAATTATTAAATTATGTGTTTTGTACATTTGACTCTGATGATGAATCATAATTTTTTGTGTGCAACGCATGACACGATGGGCTTATGATAACTAAAGTAAGAAATATATGGCAGTGTTTGCACGTTATCTAAATAGTTAAATGACTCATGCCCGGGCTTTAACTACGAGGTCATATCGCCTACTACCAGAGCGCTCTTTCATCACTCTGGTGGACATGAGCCCGACTCTACTCTGGAAGTCCTAAATTTTGTCTACCCTAAATTTTTATTCACCTAGGGCAGGGGTCTGTAAGAGTAACTGACATCGTACAGGCTCCGGACCATGGCTTAACGTCCCATTCGAAGGACGGCGTGCTTAAGTTTATTTTACCTCCCAGATAAAATAAACTAAGGGCCTCGGCCGGGTTTGAAACCCACGACCTTGACTTCAGAAGGCAATCATGCATAGCACTGAGCTACCGGCGCCCTCCGTTATCTAAATATCTTGTAAATACAGCGTCTATGATTGTACTGGAAGTGGTCGTCGACTGTTCTTTTTGTTTATTATCTAAAAGTAAATGAGATTATTGTAAAATCGTAAAATTGTTTTCGGAATTGTAGAATAGCATAACGGTTATAAAACAAAAATCAACTACTTACCATTTTTATCTCCATTTTCACTTGTTTATTTTTTCAATATATTGTGTACATTTTATGCGATACACAATAAATTTAACACAATATGTACACTTATACGATGCACAATAAGTGAATTTTAAGCGTTGCACACTACAAAGAAAACTGCATTAATTCAAACACAAACGGATAAGAAATACACGTGTGTTAAAGCATCACAAGTGAAAGGTTAAAGCATAAACAAGTTGCACACAAGTCTGCTCTGTGGGCGTTAACAATGTTACGTTACATTTTTTGTTTGCGTTTTGGAGGGGGAAAACGCTGCATCTACCTCAAAACGTCCTGATATAACTAAGTAACGAAGTTAAACTTAGAAGTTAAACTTTAAAAACATTAAGCACGCCGTCCTTCGAATGGGAAGTTAAGCGATGATCCCGAGGCTATTCGATGTCAGGTACCCTAAGTAGGCAAAATTTAGGACACTCACAGTAAAGCCGGGCTCAAGAACAGGCTAAGACCGTTGTGTCACATTAACTAACTCGTTGTGGTCGCCATGTAATCCAATTCAATTAGAATCCAATTCAATTAGAATTAGAATTGGATAGGTATGTCTTTTGTCGGTAGAGGTTAACTAGGAAAAATATTTTATATTATCATATCTCATGTACACAATACGAGTCGTAACGTAATAGTGTCACGAGCCGAACACAGTAGCATGTTTGTTAGTATGGGAGGTACTGCATAACATCGAACCTAACAAATTCGATAGGTACTCGGCTCCAGAGGCGGTTTCTCGACTAAACATCAACAGAATCGTTGAGATTCGATTCGGATGCCAGGGAGACACATGTCAGCTGCATTGGGTCCTGATGACTTTATGGCAAAATGCACTATAGAGTGATCAAACTCCCCAAATGATGGTCTGTTCAAACTCAGGAAATGATAAACATGACGCCTAGAGACTTCTTTCCACTTTACGTACATTCAATGTATTTCTACCAGCAGACAAATGAGAGAATTTTTCCTTTTAATTTATTTCTCCATTTGGGATGATAAAATGAAATGGATGAGAGACTGATGGGATATGGATCAGATAAAATGTAAAAAGTGTTGATTTTGTTGAAGATAGAAGGAACTGGTAAATCTTGAGAAGGCAGAGATAATACTCAAGGACGTGGCTGCCATTAGTCCCAGAGATGTATTACCTACATCAGATCTCCTTATCCATGGGAGATTGTTTCTTATCCAGAGATTTATCTCTTCATTCCATTATTTAAAGAAACCAAAAATGAATAATTATATTTGCGGATGGTACAAAAATCCAACCTCTTTGATTGGATCCATTTCTAAAGATCTTGAAACGCTAAAGATCGATGAGTTAATTTTAAATGCGTCCAAGTCAACCATTTTAAATTTCAAATCGACGTCTGACCACAGTTCAAACTCTTTAATACAAGTTAATACTCTTTTCATATAATTTAAAGAATATAACATTTTCATTCGTCAGCCCTAGGTAAGAAACTGAGTTTCATTGGTTTCTAACTTCGAAATCTTAAAAATATTCTAGCAAAGGAAACATTAATTACATTATATTACGCATATTTCCATTCTATAATTACATTATATTACGCATATTTCCATTCTATAATTATATTATATTATGCATATTTCCATTCTATAATTACATTATATTATGCATTTTTCCATTCTATAATTAATTACGGTTTAATCCTCGGGAGCTCGTAGCTCTAATTCTAATATTTTCATACTTAGAGAAAGCAATATAAAAATAATAAATCATATTAATCAAAGAACAAGCTGCAGAGAGATATTTAATAAAACTTAAAATTTGTCATTATCTGCGCAGTTTATTTTCGCAGAACATTTTCTGAAACTAAACATTATACATCTCTTTTTAAAAGAAGTATATCTCATAAAAGAATACATTTCTTTAATGACCCTTCCCCACTTCTTGAAATTAATTGATAGAAAAAAAAAACATTAAAATTCACTCATAAAAGTTTCTCATTGCTCAAAAATGAAAAAAATAACCATATTTAATGTCTTGTTTCTTAAAAGTTTTAATTTTTGCTTTCATTTTCATTTTCCTCCATTTTTCTTGGTGGTAGGCAGATGTAGTGGACTTACTTGTTAAATAATTAATAAGATTTACCAGTACAACAGAATTTATTCTAAGCACAACTAGTTTCGTCAGTCAAGCTGACATCATCAGGTGCTGAATCTTATAGGAGAAGAGGTCAAAGGACTGGACACCTATCAGGGACCAGATGGACACTGACGAAACTAGTGGTTAGGTTTTAGGTTTTATGACTCATGCCCGGGCTTCAACTACGAGGTCATATCGCCTACTACCAGAGCGCTCTTTCGTCACTCAGGTGGACATGAGCCCGACTCTACTGTGGGAGTCCCAAATTTTGCCTACCCTAAATTTTTATTCATCTAGGGTAGGGGTCTTTAACGAGTACCTGACATCGTACAGGCTCGGGACCATCGATTAACGTCCCATCCGAAGGACGGCGTGCTTAAGTTTATTTTACCTCCCAGATAAAATAAACTAAGAGCTTCGGTCGGGCTACGAACCCACGACCTTGAGCTCAGAAGTCAAGCACGCATACCACTGAGCTACCGGCGCCCTCACTAGTGGTTAGAATAAATTCTGTTGGACTGACACACCTTATTAATTATTTAAAGTCCTCCATTTATATCCTATCATTTCTAATTGTAATTACTTTTATTTATATGTAGATATATATAAATATACCTATATATTTTTTGTATATTTCACTATTCTTTTTTTCTTTTTCTATATTTCGTGTAGATTTTGTGTAGATAAATTCATTTAACGACATCGGCATTTTTTGAATTGAGCCCCTCCCCTGAACCACCTCTTGTCTTCAGCCGATATCACTGAAAGTTGACATGCTATGTCCTCAATGGGTTTTGATTTAAAATATGAAATTTCATGGCGTTACATTCATTACATCGACAGTTATTTTGGTTTTTGAGTTGATCCCTCCTCCCTTTTGCCGATTCTGCTGAAAATTACTAAGTGTAGTCCCTATAAGATTTTGAATTTACATATGAAATTTCGTGTCGATACATTCATTACAACTGCAGTGATTAGAGAACTCCAGTTAAGCCCCTATTCCCCCTTCCCCCTTGACCGATTTGCCTGAAAATCTATAAGTGTTGTCCTTACGGGGTTTTATTAACACATATATAATTTCGTGTTGATGCATTCATTCTTTCAGCAGTTACTACAGTTTTTATAGTCGATATAGCTGAAAAACAATTGGTGTCGTCATTAGAGGATTCTAAGTTTACGTATATAATTTCGTGTCAATATATTCATTCTATCAGGAGTTATCGTGTTCACAGACACACACACAGATAACATTTTTTTTTTTTCACATTTGGAACCTGGAGTACCTACTCATTACATAACTTCCCCTATACTGCGTAGGACGTAAAATATACAAATCCAAACGTCCTGGTGCCTGACGTACCAAGTATAGAATAGCCAATGATAACAGACGAGAAGCAAAAGAGATAAATTTGAAAATAAATTGAAGGAAGTTGAACTAGGAGTGTGACCGGGTGACTGATGTGAACAGATAGGAAAGGCGGCCGAGGGCTGGTCCCAATCATTGGTTCCTTTTCACTCTAGGATCGACAAATTCTTGCCATCCCAACCTAATCCCATCCTATCCCCTCCCTTCCATTGTGTTCTCTCACACTTTCATTAGATATCTACCTTCTCTCTCTTTTCTTTGTCTTCATACATTTTTTTTTTTTTTTTTAGACCAAAAAGTTGGTAAAAAAAAGTTTGGTGAATCACCGGCAATAGACTTCCCCAGAACGAATTAATCTAATAACTTTTCGCTCCCCCTCCAAAATCAATCGACCATTCGCACTAATATACAACAGCCCTCTCCCCTACACTCTTTTCTATCAGCCGATATCGCTAAAATTTGACAGATTATGTCATGTGTTGATTCTTTCCGGCATTTTTTCCAGAGGTGTCTTATTCTCTTCTTTTTTGATCAGTTCAGGTTCATAGTGACCATAAGAAGGGATGTGAAAGTGTCCCGAAATATTGTCAAAAAAGAAAAAAGAAGACACCTCTGGAAAAAAATCAAAATATCAACATTCCAGAGAAGTTTAAGAAATAAAGATTATGTCCTCATTGGGTTTTGACTTTAAATATGAAAATTCATTTCGATGCATTCATTACATCGGCAGTTACTGGAGTTTTTGAGTTGAGCCCCCCTCTGATTCCCCTTCCGTTCTGCCGATTTCGCTGAAAATTAATAAACGTCGTCCTTATGTGGTTTTGGATACACAAACAAAATTTCGTGACGATACTTTCATTCTATCGAGAGGTATCGTGTTCACAGACACACAGAGAGATAGATTTTTTTTATTCATATTTGGAATCTAGAGCTAAGAAAACTTGCAATTCGGTTTAGAAGTTTGTAAAGCTGTGAAGTAAAATACCTTTGTCTGGACGTAGGGGGACATTCGAAGATCATTTTTTGTTTTCCACAAATCCTGGGATTTTCAAGCTGAATATTTGCTTTGTTCTTGTATTATTTTGTACATACCTACTTATTATCTTACTTAATAACATATTTATAAATATTTTTAGTATTTTTTAAATTTTATTCCTTGTTTCTTTTTTTTAACCGATACGCCGTACGCTGGGCCTAAGGTGGCGTTGATACGCGAGACAGGATCATACTTGGGACTTGACCTATGGCAGCTGGTGACGAGACCGTGTTCAGAAGATTTGTCGCATCCTGGCGGAGAAAGAACATTTTATTGTATAAACAAACATGATAAGCCATTTTCCCCCGACGACGGCCTCCACCAGAGGTCAGCAATCCAAAAAAAAAAAAAAAAAAATGAAACGAAGAAAAAGGAACTCGATGGAAGCCAAATACAAAGGTTTCTGGCTTGACTTAGTGACCTGGATGAGCAGCTATTGATGTGCGTAACGAGGAAGTAATTGCCAAAGAGAGATAAGATTGTCTGCGCAGATCTATGTGAAAGCAATGAGATAAACCAGGAAGCAGGAGTGTGTTGATGTTTGTGTGCGTTGTTTGGTGTCATAACGGACGGATTACAAGGGAACTAAATGTTCATATCAAGTAGTTGGTGTAATGCGTGCACGTGTCTGACACGTGTCAGAGATAACGCCAACGCTCCCACCAAACACACTTCTGCTCCAGATTGACACTTGACTATCCTAACATCTGACGACACACTCTTCTGCATGCAAATCCCTTCCCAGCCTATGTCATCAATTATACTATCTTGTTCAAATCGGACTCTATTGTCTGAGTAGGGTAGAAAGAAGGGTTCTGGGACCACCGCCAGGAGGTGGAATATTCACAGAACTTTGATATATTTTGTGTTTTTATTTCCCCAGCTATAAGTATAGGGGAAGTTATGTAATGCTGCAAAAACTGAATTTCAAGTTTCTCCATCAGATGAAAAAAAAGTATGTCTGCGAACAGGATAACTCCTATAAATGAATGTATCGACACGAAAGTTTCTATGTGAATCCAGAACCCTCTAACGACGACACCTATTGATTTTCAACGAAACCGAACAAAGGGAGGGGGACTCTCATAAAATATTTACGAGTTTGTAATTTAAGTACAGTAGACTCTCCCTTATCCGGAGTTCTGTTAACCGGCGCGCTCCCTTATCCGGCGTTTGCAAAGTAATATCCAATTTGTTAAAATAAAATTAACATTCAATTATTAGATTATCAATTATATATAGAGCCACGTGTATTTACGAGCACATAATAATTCCGTAACTCACGAATCTTTCATGTATTTTTATTGTACATACATATGTACATTGTATTTATAATGAAGGGAACGCTAATACAATATTTTATTACTTCACTAATATCCTATAAATAAATTATAATAAATACATAGTTGAAAATCAAACATTTATAAAAAAATGTTTCCTAGAATAGAAAAACAAAGGTACCGTCCCGTCAGTGGCACAACAATATCGTCTTATCGGGAAATGAACACTTAACTAGTTAAGTCAAAGTTTAATTTTTTTCCACAGAAACCCTTTCCTCCTATTTATTTTTCCTTTACACCAGTTCTATTTTATTCAGTTTTCATTTGATTCTCATAGTGAAAAGAATCGTTGGATCGTTTTTCAGACGTCTTAACACTAAAGAAGTGGTGAGACTATGCAGCACGGAACAGTGTTGTGTTAGGGAAACAAAAGAAAATTACCTACCGATTTTTTTAACAAATAATATTTTTAGGATTTTAGATTTTGTTTTAAATATGTATGTAATTAAACGCAGATTTCAAAATATCTTTAGTGCTTGGATAAATATACATATGTATGTACATATAATAAATAAATGTTCAGTATGTACATATTTGTCAATTTAATAAATGTTATCAACAAAATACATACGTGTTTTATTCCTTAGCTCACCTAAAACACTTTTTTTATGCTTTAATTGATATATTTTTTCTCATTAATTGATGATTTTCGTCATCCGGCGTTTTCTGTTATCCGTCACGTCGGTCCCTGCAACGCCGGATAAGGGAGAGACTACATTGAATACTTGTAAATATCAACAGATCGGACTATAAGACCGACTATAGTCACATGTTTGGCTGGAAGGTCGTGATTTCAACTCTGTCAAAAGGCTTGCCTATATAGGCTTGCCTTGTCTTCCAAATAAAAGGGCCGCCCTCTTGTTCTTAGTTACGCCTCTGAACTATCAAAACCTTGGAACGGTTCAACCTGTTCCGTTCCACAATTGGAACGTTGTTTTTTACACTTCCAAACTGTTAAATTTCGCTTTCCCCCTCCCTGGTCACCGCTTAGAAAGAGAATTTGAAGGAATAGTTCCGGGTGGAATAGTTCATTGCTGGAACTTGTTTCTCGTTCCTTTCCACCCGGAACCTGCTGCAGCTAAAAGGGAGGAAGACACTTTCGTCCTGTGGTTCTCAGTTAAACCTCTGAAAAAGTGGGAGCCATTTTAATAATCACATCATATCATATCTATGGCATCTAATTGATGAAAACAAGAAGGTTTTTTTTTATATTTATTTAGACTGTTCCATTCATTACGGTCATGACAGTGTGTCAAAAGTTGACCAAGTGTAGCTGAGGACAATAGGGTGAGTCCATTCTTGGCGGCTTCCGGACCTGCTGACGAGGATCTAATGCTTCTTAATGGTGTGAGGCCGCCTTCGTTCCTCCGCCATTGTAGCTCACGATGAATGAGCAGGTAACGACGCGGCTTTGTCCGCGAGACTTCCCTCCCATCATCAGGGCCTTACTTAACGACCTCACGGAACAATTACCACACCACTGGGGGAAAGTGATCATACCGCTTATTCACCAGGTGAAATCTGCCATCTTCCTTGTCTTTAAGCAGTCGGGATAGTAAAATCGTGCCAAAAATGTATACAGTCGGTTTAATCTCTCCCTCAAAAATCAATTGACCGTTTTGGCTAAAAAATTAATAGTCGACTTAAGCTCCGCGCGCACTAAGGCGGCACGGTACGGACGGGCGGCCGTCACGGCAATTTAAAAAAATTAATATCATTGAATCAAATGTGTATGCGCTCACTTGGTCGGTACGGCCGGCCGGACAGGGTTTCCGCACCTTCCGCCGTTTTAAAATGTCAGCGAGGAAGAACTTCAGGACATTTCCGAAAGGCCCTACCGCCGTACCGATGACTCTATACTATGTTTTTTTTTGTTTTCTAAATATACATTTTATAACATTGAAGCTGCGCCGTTATTTATTCATTTATTTTATACATTCCCCTATAGTAAAGTCAAATTAGCAAAATATCATTTAGTGAATTGGAAAATAAATTGGTGTTAGCCTATATGTTTGGTACTAATGTTTGGTACTATTTCATTATGTGTACAGGTTTTAAAATTGTGCTAAACCTGGAAAACTTTATACATTGTTTGGCATATAAAACCCGTTTGGTCTTCAAAATGTTTATACAGAATACATAGTAAGTTTAGAGTATTAAAAAAAAAATTAATAATAAAACGACCAATGAAATAATCACGTAGGAACTTACAGCAAACAAATCGCTAGCCTTTCCTTTGGTTCAACAGGACTTCGAAACTTAGTTTGTTTCCTGAAGATTTCATCTTTAATTAGGTCATAAAGGGATTCGAACTTCTCCTGAGTCATTCGGAAGTATTGAAAGAATTTAGCATCATCTTCCATAAGGTCCGGAAACAAGGTATAAAATTCACCAAAAGTCAGTCTTTTTCTATTAATTTGATGAATCCAAATTTTTTTTTTTTGGTTAGCATCTCTTCCTCTTCTTCTACCAAAATTGCACTAACAACCAAACATCACTATCCATTTTGAACTTGTTCACCACACGGTAGCTCAGTATACACTGCCATGTGCGGATGGCGGGAGTTCCCGTTTAGTACGCGCACACACCTTTAAAAATGCCGTCCGTGCCGTACCGGCTGTCCGTGCCGTGCCGCCCTAGTGCGCGCTTAGCTTTATACATGGGTTTTTTAGGGAGATGTGAAAGTCCCTATGTAAGTTAAATATTTATTTTTAACCAAATCATCTGATTGATTTTAAAGCAAGAGCACTTAATCAATTCATTCCTGCTGAGGAACATACCGTTCATTTACCAACTACCTTTTTCTCTTTATTTCGCTCTTTGTGATCTGTGTAATTGCTCCAAAATATCGTCATGAAAGAAAACGTATTCAAAGAAATATAATCATAAAATATTTATAATTAAATAAAAATAGAATTAATTATCAATAAAAATAGTATTCTATGTATTTATTATTATTTGTAATTTCATATTAATTTATTAATTTTACTTTTTTATGCCTGTAATATATAAAAGTATCTGAGATCGAATTGTCAATGGAATTTTACGTTTCAAGTTTTCCTGAAATACATTTTGACGTTTTTTCGTGATGGTGTATGAGTGTGTGTGTATGTGATTGGAAATTTCTGAGCACTCAAACGCAGTAACTAGTGAAGCTATGATCTTAAAATGATCTTAAAAATGACCTGATCAAACATTTCTACGAATAAAAGTTGTAGAGAAAATAAAGGTTTTCCCAAAAATGGTTAGTCCTTTCTTATTAAATTTTATATTTTTAATTTAATCCTATAAATGTAATATCCCCCCACACTCCATCCTCCTCTCCATTCAATTATTTGAGTGTGGTTTTGGCACCAGAATATCCATTTAATAATAAGGAAATATAAAAAAGAAAATGAAGAAAATTGTGGTTATAAGAAAAGAGCCTTCTAGATATATTGCCCCTTGGAGTGGACACAACATTTAATTCGGTTACAGGAACTTTTGCCCTCTAACCTGTTTTTCAGAGTCTCTCGCCACTGTGTTTTGCTCTCTTGTAGGACACGCACAACCCTTCTCTCTTTGAAATTTAATATGTATAAGTACCCCAGGCTAACAGATATAAAACTAACTTGGATTTATGTTGGTTTGTGGAAGCCAGGCCGAGGGGTTGCTAAGTGGTATAATTGTGTAGGCTCCATTTGGGAAGTCCCGCTTCGGTTCGCTCCATCGCCCTCCCCTCCCTTCCATCTCCGCTTTTAACACACTTTACACCCTCCTCCTCCTACTCCTTTTACATTTATCGCACATTTTCACATAAAAAAAAAAGCAAATGTGTGAGAGACGCGATACTCACGAGAATTGATGTGTAAACATCTGCTTTAGTTACAAAATTTGCTGTCGTATACTGATTTTGATTAAAATTTGTTTTATAATGTTACAATAAGAAAAGTAATATGAGGAATTTAACTTTCAAATTTATTGTTCTCCATTTTTTTTTATACATGAAATTATAGGTTTGTGATAGCTAAAATAAGATATATACAACTGTGATTGTAGTGTCTCTAAATACCGCGAGAATACAGCGTCGACGGTAGTTTTCGAATTTGTTGTTGAAATGCTTCGATTCGTATTCCTTTTGTAGAGTTTTAATTTTTCATTAAAAAATGAAATAACCTGTTCGGTATCTCCTGAAATGGGTAATAACATTATATTATTTGTTGTGACAATATGACAACAAATATATTATTTACTGATCGATATTTTCAGCAGTTATTATTATTTTATATTAATAACAATATAATATAATAACATGTAATAATATATTGAAATATTATATGTATTTTTTTAGATTTTCACTGCTATATTATTTTCTTTTACCATAGATTTTATTTATTGTGACAAATTTAAGCTCTCGAAGCATCTTGACCTAAAAGTTTCTTACCGAAAGATCATTTTATAGTTCGTAATATTGATATTTTAGTTAAATTCACTACAACTGTATGGTCAATAATGTTTTAAAAATACAATGTTATATCTAAACATTGTTATATGTATACATCTATGTTATATCTAGTCATTCCTTGAACGTAGAAATGCTCAAAAACAACTGGCATCACTGATAAAGAAGGGTATAGATGTGTGTCTGCGCTGCGCGCTCAACCGTCCGACACACACACTAGGACGTTTTGACGTAGATGCAGCGTTTTCCCCCTCCAAAACGCAAACAAAAAATCGTAACATGCTTGACGCCCACTGAGCGGACTGCAAATACTTGTGCGCACCTTTCAAATCTGATGCTTAACCTTTCACTTATGATGACTGTATGTTGGTAGCAATTTTTATTTACAATTAACGTTACATTCATTTATTAACTTATAGATATTATTATAAATATGATATAGATTAACATATTAATAAATATAAATATAAATTTTCTGAATTAAATTATTTCTTACCCTGTACCAATGTTAACAAAAAATAGTTATAATAAAAATATAGTCTATTAGCACAAAGAGAAACTGAAACTAGAAGGGTTACTGAAGAAACACTTCAAACGTGTGTAGTACTAACTGCACACACACACATTTAATTTTTTAATTTATTTAAAATCCTTGTAAGTTTTTGATTTGGGAGAAATTTTAATATATTTCAATAGTTCTTGAAAGGTTCTTGGCAGTTAAAAGAATTAGGGAACTACACGCATAGCGTTGATAAAATGAAGATGTTTTTATCGCTGTACAGGCTGGTGGAAGTATAAAAACGTTCACGACTCCAGAAGAAATTACAAATAAGTTGAACCAAACTGAGATTGGAGCTCTGATGAAAGTTGTTTCTAGAGATTGTGCTCTGGTGGAGAAGTTTTGGAGATCATTAGGGCCAGCTGAGTTGAAGTTTGAGGAGCATCATTCTTACTTTATCTTAGCTGTTCACCACCTGATCTCCGTCTCAGGAGATTATCACTGGCTCTTTGTCACCTCACTAAAACTCTAGACTTGGGTCGACTCGAGATCTCTTGTCCCGTCTTCCTCAATTCTAAGTGTGACTTTCTACTGATGATGGTGTAAGCCGAGACCGTTACACTGTAAGTATTTATTTTTGTGAAATTAGATATTATAAAAGTTAAACAAATTCAAAGAGGGTGAGGGTAGCTCAGAGGTAACGTGCATGACCACCTTGGTTTATCTGGGAGGTAAAAACTTTGAGCACTCCGTCCTTCGGATGGAACGTTAAGAGATGGTTCCGAGCCTGTGCGATGTCAGGTAATTACCTAACGTTTATAATCATTAAAAACCCTTACTCTAGATAACTGAACTTGGGTAGACAAAATTTAGGACTCCCAAAGTAGAGCTAACAGGGAAGGGGATAAGAGCGTTGGATGCTTAGGTCCCTAGGTGTACACACCAGCCCTACCAATATATATATATATTAAACATATTCTTTGTTTTTATTTATTTAATTAAATTGAGACCATCAGAAACTTAAATCTTACCTACTTTATTTGAGTATGTTCCCTAGTCATTTTCTACAAAATTTGTTCTGAAAATTTGAAAAAGAGCCTGATGATTTACACAATGAACCATTGGCAGGGTATATTGTAAAATTTGCATACCGCCTATAATAATAAACATTTTGTTTCGAGAACTGATTTATTCAACTTAAAAAAATTATTCGAATTTTTTGATTTGAAAACCAATAATTCGAATAAATCATTTCAATTATTTTTATTCAAATAATGTATACAAATAATGATTTTCATTCAAGTAAAGAATTAAAATAATGATTTGTATTCGAATAATGGAAAAAATAATGATTTTTTAAAAAATAATGAATAAAAATAGTGATTTTCATTAAACAATGAATACAAAAAATTATTTCCATTTTTAACCAGCGACGCAAAAGGAGGGGTGTTATAAGTTTGAAGCCTTTGTCTGTGGCATCGAAACTCCAAGACGGCTAAACCGATTTCAAAGCGTTTCTTTTTGTTTCAAAAGCTGGTATTCGCGAGATGGTTCTCAGCCATGTTTGGTGGAAATCGGGTATGCCGTTTTCAAGATCTTCAGGTTTCATCAGAGCCTGTGTAGGGATCTCGGCCTCTATTATAGCTGGAGACTTGGAGTTTAAGCTCAAATGTTTATAAGACTAAGCCCCTCCCCACTAAGCACTCCAAGCCAAAACAAGATATTTCCACCAAGGTTTCAGGAAAAAAAAAAAATTGTGTCGGAGGTTTTTTTTAACTTTTGAATGGGCTCTAGACTTATGGCTTACAAATATATGAAATGAAAAGAAATTTTATTATTCTGGACTGAGGTCCATTAAGAATAAATACATATAGAGTAAATAACAGGAAACAATGAAATATAGTATTAGTATGACGTACAAAGGAATAAATAAATAAATTAGTGCTACATTGGAGAAAAACTAGACAATTATAAATATAGATAAACAAAAGATTAACAGGAAAAAATATAAAATTAACAGCTTCATTATGATGAAAAAAAAATTAAAGTTTCTATATAAATAATAGAGAATATGTAAAACAAAAATAATCTATATAAATAAGAAAAAAATAAAATAGATTAATAAAATCGACAGAGCATAATACTATGATGGTTGATTATAAAAGAGAAGGGTGGATGCCCAGACAAGATTTGAAATGAAATTAACTGTGGACAGTAGGTGCTAGATAGAAAAGTGTGAGGAGAAAGAAGAAAAATAAAAATATTCAAAATAAAATAAGATAAGATAAAAAATAAATAAATGCGTGATAAAAATATATAAATGTGTAAAATGAACAAAAAAGGAATAATATTGATAATGATAGAATAATAAAAATGGTGTACCATACATTATTGACTGTAGTTATGGTTCTAAACATCAAAAGAACATTCATATTTTAATCCAAGATTCTCCAACTGATCACACAATCCCCACCAACATTTTTAAATAACTGAATAATGAATAAGCGTTATATTTGTAATAATTATTCAATATTCGTTATTTTGAATATAATTTGCCCAACACTGTTACGCAGGCTCTTCTCGAGTGTTATTAAAAAATAATTGGAGGTCCATTTGTGAATAAAGGGCGGGGTTGGTTGTAGAGCGGGCGGGGTGAGGTGGGGGAGCTGTTTAGCGGAGCGGTTCCATTAGAGTGTGGGGCGGTAAACTCCAAGTCGTACTATCCATCACAATTAGGGCGGTACCCCCAAGAAGCGCAGTATTAATCTGGCTTTAATCGGACTCCGGACCACCCCCTAATCCAATCAAGTTACACTATTCATTAACTCTCCTCACATCTCCTCCCCCTTCAACCTACTTACAACACTTCCCAACATATGACCACTTCACATTCCTGGGCTTCATCGTACAACCCTCAGCAACTTGGCTTTGTACCAACATTTATTTTACTTCCCCAGTTATACAAAGTGTACGGGATGTTACATAATAAAAAATCCTATGTTGCGTTTTTACCAAAATTTCATGTTTTCCGTCTCACTGAGTCCAAAAATGAAAAAAATTAGTCAAGTGCATACTATACAATTAGTGTTCCGTGCCATCAGCCCCCCAATTTTAAGGAAATAAATAATGAAATTGGTTATAACAATTGATTGCGCTAGAATTTTTCAATTCTAATAATTTTGGCTCAATCTACACCTAATACTTAATTTTCATAATTTTTTTCAGATTTTTCTGAGCGATCCTTTTGCTGATAAAGGTGGGGACAACAATTTTTAAGCGTTTTTCCCGATATATGTTTAAAAAATGCATAAAAAAATACATCATATATATTGTTGAATTCGTGCTTCAATAAGCTTTCATTTTACACCTTACACTATACCTTTGAAATTATTTTTTTTTTTTCCAATTCCCAATTTACTTCTTTAACCCTCAGAATCAAAATTCAACTTTTTATACTTCACGTCTATAATTGGAACAACACACTCTATCTCTGTGCTCATGATATCAGACATTTTTTTAAAAGTAAAAAAATAAATAAAATCAAACTCTCCAATAATTAATACATTTTAAAATCAATTTTTGAGTAGTTTTGAAATTTTGTTTTAAATACAAAAACCGATAAATGTAGGGAGAAGTACGATTCGATCCCAATACCTTATTCAAAATATTTTCCTCAAAACATTTCTGAATGGGGCCTCCTTCAATGGGAATGTTTGAGGGCCCTCAAAACTGTAGATCCGTTGTTGGAAATTGAAGACGAGATGCAAATGTCAAAATTTAAATACTTTTTAAATGGTTTTCCTTTTCTAAACGGTTCCTTAATTTATTTTATCTGGGAGGTAAAATAAACTTAAGCATGCCGTCCTTCGTCGTACTCGTTAAAGACCCCTACCCTAGGTGAATAAAAATTTAGGGTAGAGAAAATTTAGGACTCCCACAGTAGAGTCGGGCTCATGTCCACCAGAGTGACGAAAGAGATCTATGGCAGTAGGCGATATGACCTCGTAGTTAAAGCCCGGGCATGAGTCATAATAAATACTTACGTAGACACTTGAGTGACAGTATCACATTCGAGGGCGGTGGTGGTTCGGAGATAGCGTGCTTGTCCACTGAGCTCAAGATCAGGGTTTAAATATAACCGTTATTTTACGATTTTACAATAATTTTTCTCAATTTGGTTTTAGCCTAAATTTTTAATAATATAATATGTTGGAAATCATTTTTACTTACAATTAAGGTTACATTTATTTATTAACTTATAGATATTGTCTTAAAGATATTATTATAAATAGGATATAGATTAGCTTATTGATTAATATAAATATAAATTTTATGAATTAAATTATTTCTTACCAATGTTAATAAAAATAGTTAAAATAAAAATATGGTCTGATAGCACAAAGAGAAACTATCTGTTCTAGTTGAACCAGTTCTTCTGAGTTAGGTACGGAAGTTACACTTCAAACGTGTGTACTAACTGCACACAACACATTTTATTTTTTAATTTATTTAAAATTCTTGTCAGGTTTTGATTTGGGAGAAATTTGAATATATTTCAATATCTCAAGACGAAAGGTTCTTGGCAGTTAAAAGAATTAGGGAACTACACGCATAGCGTTGATAAAATGAAGATGTTTTTATCGCTGTACAGGCTGAGTATGTATAAGTGAAGTATAAAAACATTCACGACTCCAGAAGAAAAGCCATGGTAGAAAAGCCTTGACCATGCCGTCCTTCGGCGACCCCTACCAGAGTAGGCAAAATTTAGGACTCACAATGGCATTATTGTGACAACAACTAACTAATACCAGCTCCAATACTCATCTGGACTGTTTATTGTGAGACCATTGTTTGAGTGATCTGACACGACACACAAATGTGACAATGTAGATCGTCACGTAGGGCCTGTAAAACCCAACAGATCACGGTAGATTACTTTTGTTACGAGCTGAGTCGTAAACCTGAGGGACACGCCTTCAATCTTCAGCTCGTTTCATCGTCTCATGTCCGAAATTTATTTATCATTTTATTAATTCTTACTTTTATTATTATTATTTTGTTATCCGATAATTCAGGGGCTACGTAAAGTGTATAATCATATCTCTCTGCTCTCCCCTGATGAAGTTTCTGGATGGAGGTCACTCTTGGAGCCGCACCGTATTGTACCTATTAGAAATAAGGTTGCAATTTGTGAGGCAGTGGAAAGATTTTGTGTGGTCTTCGTGCCAGAATTTGGACTTCTTCTTTAGATCACAAAAGAACTTGACACTAAATTTAAAAATAGTTTTGTTTCAAATATCAAAATTGAGGCTCCCTTTTTATAAAAACAATTTAATTTTGGTGATTAAAAAAACAAACAAAAAACGTAGAATTTAGACGTTCGGACTAATGAATCGGAATAACCTAGACATAAAAAATCAAACAGGAGAGGGGAATGAATAGCGCATGTGTACAAGTCAACTACGAGTTTAGGTCTGTGTCGATGCATCAGCTGTTGTGTGCTACGTGTTTGTATACGGTTTAAGCGTTAAAATAATACTTTTGATTATTTATTTAATACGTTTAGGTTTATTCCGAGTTAGTGTTAAATAGTAAGTACCAGATCAACAAGATATGATTTTAAAATATTTTTTGGTTTAATTTTTTTACTGTCCTTTATTAACCTAAAATTTACCTACTTTAAAATGGTTAATATTTATAATAAAAATCAAATAAATATTTGTTTATTTAATTTGCATGGTTAATGAAGACAAAAGAAGTTTCACTTCAACCGCGCGCTTATGTGGGGAGGCATACCTTTTTTTTGAACCGAGTCTTTGAGTTTTAGGTTGCAAATTATAGCATTTAAGTTTTAAAACAAAAATTAAACTAATAAGAAACGTCGCCATTAACGTATCGTATTATCGGGCTGGCAGCGGTCTGGAACCGACAATAAATGATGATTTTACGTCAGATCACTGGTTATACATACTTTCAAATGCTGATAATAACTTCTGATTGTAAGGAGATTCTGAAAATTCATATACATATAATATATTTATTACAGCATCACTTGTCCCATTTATTTTTTGCTTTTCAAAAACTAGCAATTACAGACGTTTCAGGAAGTGCTCCCATCATCAGTATTTGTTCCTTATTTTGACATTTTTCAAAATGTCCTCTCATGAGTGGCGATGAGTACTTCAGCAGCCATTATCCCTAATAGACTTCAAGGGAAGTAATGAATAAGGAAAGATTTCAAGATTGATGTTTATCATAAAACAGAATTAAATTAAGAACTGAACTTAGTGAACTGTGAACGTTTCAAAGAAGAGGCAAAGGAATATCTATGAAATAATGAGAAAGGAATTAGAAAAAGAGGGTATCAAAGTCGCCCCGATTTCATCAGAGTCAATGATCCGTGTTCACTGTTAATGGACTGTCCGCATCAGGGGGTTGTAGCTAAACTGTTTACTTCTAATGGTAGAGAAACCATTAAAAAGGACTATAATCCCATCTTAATGAACTATATCAAATACAATATTTAACCATTATTATAAAATTAAGAACTATTAATTGTTAAAGAAAAACAGTAAGGGTGGTAAATATTTTGTTCTCTTAAATCAGTTTGATAATGGATTCAAAACGGGGCAGCTGCTAATAAAAGATTCAGTTTGAACCAAGGTTCCCTGAGACCTGCGGGTATTCAACTAAAAAAAAGTAGTGTACATATACCTACGTTTTTTTTTTACGGCCGGTTGTAGAACCCCGCCACTCGCGGAATCGATCATTTGGGTCCAAGATATCAGGGTATCTATGTTTCATGGCTGCGTTGCGCCGAGAAGAGTCGCAGGTGGGCCGTGTTACAACGCCCAGCGGTCATCCCCGGAATCACGTTATACTGCCATCTTTATTTTCCGACAGGAGGCGACGAATCGACTGAACTCTGGGTAATCAGACTCAATCATCAGCTTCCGAGGGTTCAGTCCCTGGTACGATCCTGTCCGGCGTATCAACTCCACCCTAGGCCCATCGTACAGCCGACATTCGAGAATTATGTGTTCTGCAGTCTCAACGCAGCCGCACGAGCAGTTTGGGCTGCCCTTCTTCTTGAAAAAGAAAAGCTTGGAGTTGAAATCCCCGTGACCTGATATTATCTAGGATGTCCAATGGTCCGGCTTTACCCAAACTGGTCAAGTTTTGCCCAGACGTTTGGACATATACGTATGTCACTAGCGCCTTTCATCAAGGATCTCCTCAAAAACTTACTTGATCTATATTAACTATTCGGCACGAATCAACAACCTGGGGATCATCCTGGAAGTACCAAAAATCCTACATACCCCGTAAATTCCATCTTCTCAAACCGAGACTACCTCCTAGGTGCCTTCCTCTTCCAAATGCTCAAATCCAAAGAACCCTACTACCATACTAATGAATAAAAAACTTAAAAACAAGTCAAAAAATCCCACTTTATTTATGAACACAATATATTTCACTCGTTAGTCTGTATCTGTCTGTACACTTGAGAATGCTCTAACGAGTGAAATATATTGTGTTCATATAAATAAAGTGGGATTTTTTGACTTGTTTTTAAGTTTTTTATTCATTAGTATTCACAATGAACTTCCACAAGATCTCTGGCGAAAACATCTCTAACCCTACTACCTTTACCATATGTTTCAATTCATGTCCTCCGCCCACCAAAGACACTCCAGACCCGTCCTTCGAACCTCTTCATCCTCTAACATCGCTCATTTCACTTCCACAATCGTTCCTTCCCCAAGATTCCTCTCTCTACAACTCCCTGCTCCCAACCGTTCATTCTCCTTCCGTGGTTTCCTTCAAGTCCTCGCTTCCAATTCCTCTTCTATAAACAATCATCACCCTCTGATTAGCCTTTCATTTCCTTTCCTCTGTATTTTTCTTCATTTCAACATTAATTTTTATTATCTATTTATTGTCTAGGCATCTTCACCTGTCTCATATTTTTAATTGATCTCCTTTCTGTCATTGCCTAGGTAGTACATTGTCTATAAATAACAGAAGCCTTTTTATATTATTTGAAGTCAATCAACAAAACAGAATACAAATGAGATTTCCTAAGAACAAAGATGTTTTTCAGTCGATATAGAAGAAAAACTAAAATAAAACTAAGTTAGTGAATAGCATCTGAGAGATGTGACAACAGGGCGGAAGGGGAGTGGATGGCCTTAAAACTCTGGAGCTAGGATACTGTGTCCCGTCTGGGGGTCTGCAGATAAATATGTCTTCTCTTCTCTCTTCTTTTTATCCACATTTCCATATAAGATTTTTCACTTCATTTTAAAAATCCAACTTTGTATTATGTAATTTTTTCAAAGATTTTGCTTCATAATCTCAATTTGTTCATTTCACTTCCATATACGAATTAGAGATGTTTTCGCCAGAGATCTTGTGGAAGTTCATTGTGAATACTAATGAATAAAAAACTTAAAAACAAGTCAAAAAATCCCACTTTATTTATATGAACACAATATATTTCACTCAGAGCATTCTCAAGTGTACAGACAGATACAGACTAATGACGGGGAGGGGGGGGGGGGCGTGGAGGGGTAGGAGGGGAAGAGTGAGGGAGGGTGACAGAACAGGAGGGGGGGGGGGGGCTAACATACTATACTAAAAAATAAGTCAGAAAAAATTAAAAATAATAAATCTCAATATTAACCTAATTAAACATATCACAATATAAACCTATTAAATATGAACCGAGTATAATAAAAGTTAGCCAAGTCTATCTTGGCAGTTTCAAATTGAGGAGGGGGGAATTCCCCTCATTCCCTCACTCTTCCCCTCCTACCCCTCCACGCCCCCCCCCCCCTTCCCCGTCATTAGTCTGTTCTGTCTGTACACTTGAGAATGCTCTAACGAGTAAAATATATTGTGTTCATATAAATAAAGTGGGATTTTTTGACTTGTTTTTAAGTTTTTTATTCATTAGTATCCATATACGAAGTATAGTGGAAGTTATGGTTAGAAATTCGATGTTGTTTTCAATAAAAAAATTCATGTTTTCCGACCTCTTTATTCCAAAAATGTTTTTAAAAAAAAAATGTTGTGTCTGCCCACCTATGCCGAAGTAATGAATATATCGATAAGAAATTTTGTTTATGGATTCAGGACTCAATAAGGACAACACTTATTGATTTTCAGCCAAATCGGACGAAGGGAAGGAGGAGATCAGAGGAGGTTTATAAGAAATTTAGTATAATGATTCAGAAGTCTCTGAGTAATAAGACATCTATTGAGTAGTATTAGTAAATGAATTATGTTCCACGCGCAACAGCCAGGGTCATAGCGCCGATCCAGCGTATTTTACATTATCTATATTATTGAATAAATAAATAAAAATATAACAATAATTTAAAAAAATCAACAACAAGCCTGAGTAGCTATATACCTATACAAGCTACTAGTAGCCTGTATACCTATATAATAACTGCCGAAGTCTGAGGAGTATTAAATAATAAAGTTGTGCTATTATCATATAAATATTTTCATTTTTCTATTATAGTTTGTATCTTATTTTTTTGAAACATTATTTTACATATGAATTTTTTCATGCTTTTTTTTTCTTCATCTATTGATATTGAATGAAACTGACTTCAGAGAGAGAGAGCGATTCATCTACATTTCTTTTTTGTTTTTCAGTTTTGTAGTAATTTAAAGTGAAATACAGTTTGTAGCGGAATGGAGGAGGAGAAAAAACTCCTAACCTCGAGCCTCGGCGGACCGCCGGTGTTAATAACACCTGGCGGGCCTAACCCGGCATGAACATTCCGAGTTTCAGCGCACTCCAGGAAGCTACAACTATGGTTCCTCATCAGGAGGACGAAGAGGGTGTTATGGTCCCACACCAGGGAAGAAAGCACTCAAGAGCTCAGGGAGATGGTTTTAGTGGAATTGCCCACGACGAGGTACACCACACTGTTGGGAAGCACGTGCTTCCCTTCGTTGTAAGTATTCCCATCGCCCTGCGGAAAAAAAAAAAAAAAAAAAGGTGAAATACAGAAAAAAAACATCAGGGGCTTAACATAAAAACTGTTGTAACTACCGATGTAATGAATGTATCGACATACAATTTAATATGATTCAGAAGTCCTTGTGTAAGTCAACCAGGGCCATATTTAAGATCTGAACCTGTGGTGCGGGCCCTACCGGGGGGAGGGTAGGGGTTGAAAATTAAAATCGCATTTTAGAGAAATTTTCTTACTAAAAATCTAAAAAGAAACATTTGATGTTTATTATTAAATTGTAGAAAATGTTTTAGTATACAGCATTTAGAAGATAATGAATTGATGAGATAATAAATATTAAAATAAAATCAATGACGCTCGATTTGTTTGTTTTACAATAGGCAAAGGCACATGTGCGCTGCACAAGCGTTGGTTTTTTTTACAATAGGCAAAGGCACATGTGCGCTGCACAAGCGTTGGTTTTTTTTACAATAGGCAAAGGCACATGTGCGCTGCACAAGCGTTGTTTTTTTTGTTATATTATTTTATAAATTGATATACTAATGGTTATAATTAATTGACAATTTAGGGATTTGATTTTACGGTCATTTTGTAGTGAATGCAATAACTTTCCTAATCAGAAAGTTCTTGGTCAGACCCATTACGGTTTGTATTTATTTTAGTCTATTCAAAGTTAAAATTTTTAAACATTTTTTCTTTGTGGTCCGGTCCCCTTTGTGGTGCGGGCCCATAGGCTGCAGCCTAGATATCCTGCGCGTAAATATGGCCCTGAAGTCAACTATTAAATTTTAGCCAAAACGATCTATTGGTGTATCCTCATAGGAGTATCCTGACGCTTCGTCAATGGCAGTATGTTTCCCTAACTGATGTCGCGTAACGAAAGTCACGCGGAACGCGGAACAGACGTGTCGCGCATGCGCCGAGAGAGAGAGAGAGAGTGACACAAAAGTTATTGTTGTTAGTGAAGTGATCAAGTGCATCGTTTAATAATGTTTCATCGTACTTCTTGAGAAAAATTACAGTTAGTCAGGTAATACTCTAATAGTGTGATACTAAATATGGTGACATTTGTTCTTTCTTATGTTTATCAAAATTTACTCATTCCCTGTGATACTTTGAGGTTATGAGGTTTGTTTACATAAATTGTTTTACCTAACTTACACATTTCCAAACATGTAAAAAATTTTGTTTGTAAAAACAAATAAGCAACTGTCAATAACCAGGGTTTCGTAGCATTTTACAGAGATTGAGTTAAAATATTAGCCTCAAATTTAATTTCTGCTCGTAATCGTATGCATTTTCGTCTCGCCAATGCTAGTGCATCGGTTGCAACATCGACTCGTTTAATTACAAGTAAAATCAAGTTCTCATTGAAAAAATATTATTTCAAAACAAAACGAAATGAGTACGTATTTATAAATTGTATAATTTATTATTTAAAACATTAAAAAAACATTTTCATTAGTAAATGTTTATTGATAAATACAATTAATTTAAAATTGATATTTTTTACAATAAAAAAATTGGATGCGTGCAACTCCGATGCGTGTCGAAATGAGCGTGACAACGTCTGAGTTGCGAGAGGTTCAAAACTTTTATTGAAATGATTTGTTATATTTGATTCTTGGACACTTTCGCTACCTCGCAACTCAGACGTTCTCACACTCATTTCGCCACGCATCGGAATTGCACGCACCCGATTTTTTAAAATTATTGTTATATTTTTATTTATTTATTCAATAATATAGATAGTGTAAAATACGCTGGATCGGCGCTATGACCCTGGCTGTTGCGCGTGGAACATAATTCAATTACTAATACTACTCAATAGATGTCTTATTACTCAGAGACTTCTGAATCATTATACTAAGAGAGAGAGAATGAGAGAAAGATTTCACCAAAATTTTATTTTTATGATATGCAACCCCAAAAATCTGCATGACACTACTATCTGCACAAAGGGGGATGTGATTACAGCGGTGCGGTTGTCAATTGAGTGCGGTAGCCTCAGATGGCACTACGTGATAATGACAGACTAAATCCCGGCTGATGATGTTGGCACACACTCCTGATGTTCGGGCTAAATCCCAGCTGATGAGGTTGACACACACCACTGCATGTTGTACAGTCATGCAGACAAGATTAGGAACGAGGTTACTTACCAAGCCTATTGGCCACTAAGGACACGGCATTGAGTAATGTTCTCATTGTCCTCAGTTCACAAAACGTATAACTTCAATACCAATGGCCTTCAGCCATATCAGTTCTACTTAGAATGCCTTTGAACAGTTACGGAAAAAAAGTCGTCAGTGAATCACCGGCTATGCTCTTCCCAGCACGAATTAATCAATTACGTTTTTCTTCTCTGAATCCTCATCCTATATTTTGTGTCGATAAATTCATTACAACGGCAGTTATTACGGTTTCTGAGTAGACAACCCTTCCTTCCTCATGGGACAATTTCGCGGAAAGTTGTTAGGTGACGTCTTTATGGCACAGGATGTCAAATATAAGATAGTCTGACCTCTCACAGATTTTTATTGGTAGTAATAGCTAGCCGGCTTTCGAGATTTCCCTCATCATCAGGCAGTCTGATAAAAAATTAAAAATGTTGAATAAAACTAAATAAATAACAATCTAAAACATTAAAAATTTAAAATATCATGGATGGGGACAGACGAGTTATTCCTGTCCACGTGAGACTCTAGTCTCTCTTAGTCTCACCTATACCGTTCTCCCAAGGACTCAGATGTCGGACAGGGATAACTCGTCTGTCCCAATCCATGATATTTTAAATTGTTAATGTTTAAGATTGTTATTTATTTATTTTTATTATATTATTTTATTAACATTTTTAATTTTTTATCAGACTGCCTGATGATGAGGGAAACCTCGAAAGCCGGCGAGCTATTACTACCAATAAAAATCTGTGAGAGGTCAGACTATCTTATATTTGACATCCTGTGAAATAATCACTTCTCACTACATCAGCTATCTTCATATTAACGTCTTTATGGGGTTTTGAATTTTAATATAAAATTTCATGTCAATACATTCATTACATCGGCAGTTATTGGGGTTTTTGAATTGAACTCCCCCAGAGTCCAAGACTAGGGGTATTCTTGAGCAGATTCCGCTGAAAATCAATAGATGTTCTCTTTAGACGGTTCTAGATACACATAGAAAATTTCGTTTCAATAAATTGATTCTATCTAGAGTAATCTCGTTCACAGACATTACATTTTTTATTTTCATTTTCAAAACCAGGAGGTCAGTTTCTGTTGAAAATTGTCCGTCGAATTCCTGACCGATTACATAACTTCCCGTATGCTACGTATATCTGGGAAAGTAAAGACGTCGGTGAATCATTGGCAAGGAACTTCCTCAGCACAAATAAATCAATTAAGTTATTGTTATCCCTCTAAAACCAATCGGCCATTTTGAGTAAAAATCATTAGCAAAGCCCCCTTCTCTGTTTCACTTTTACCATCACTACTCAGCCCCCTTTTGATAAAGCGTGAAGATGTATATCCTATGTCCACCGGAAAGAGATAAGCTTCCTAACGGTGAAAGAATTATCAAAAATAGTTAAAATTACGTCAAATACAATAAAAAGCAAACTATCTTCTTTACAGATGTTGATTAGCGACTGTAGATTCTAATTGTAGGAATATTGAGGGTCAGTCAAAGATGGAAGAAAACAGGCAAAACACTATTCAAACGCCAACGTTTCGATATATTTTATATCATCATCATGGCCTACAAACATGGGGGGGAATCAAGATTAGAATCACAATTAAACAAAATTAGTGTGTTTAATTGTGATTCTAATCTTGATTCCCCCCCATGTTTGTAGGCCTTGATGATATAAAATATATTGAAACGTTGGCGTTTGAATAGTGTTTTGCCTGTTTTCTTCCATCTTTGACTGACCCTCAATATTCCTACAATTATATCTTCTTTATATTATACTTTGGATGGCGCCGGTCTGAAGTCAAGACCACAGGTTCGAAACCCGGGCAATGCCCTTAGGTTTTTAATATAGGAGGTAAAAACCTTGAGCACTTTTTTTTTTTTTTCGGGTGCTCCGGTAGATTACCCGGCCCGCTTATCGTCGGGGAAAGAGGAGGTACATATAGTATATATAGTGGTTTTATTTACAGAGTTGCTGTGGGTGTCCGGGGGCCACAGCCTTTGGTCCCTTACGGTAGGTCCCCATCGTAGAGTCAGGCCCATGTCCACCAGAGCGATTCGTAGTTAAAGCCCACACTTTAACAAGTACCTGACAACCTCTCACCGCTTAACGTCCCATCCGAAGATATATTTTGGTCAAACAGCTTTGGGAAAAATAGCTTTAATTTATGTTTGCTATATCTCAATGACTTTGTTATTTTGAAGTTGACAAGATAAACACAGTTACTGTTTCATCTCCCTTTTGTCCTTCCATTTTATATATAAATCATGTATATATGTATATATATATGTCGAGTCCGGAGCTAAAATATAATAAAATATAAGAGATGTCAAATTGCTTTCCATGTTTGAGTATACCAACATATATACAGATCTTTGTAGGAAAGACAGTGAAAGACATAAACTTGTCTCTGTTAAAGGATTGGGTAGAAGTTTCTTTCTATCTTGTTTCAAATGTATTAGATTTACCGAGTCTGTCTATGGTGTGTCATTGTTCAACTTTGGGGTGGATTGACTCGGGAGAAATAAAACATTCTATTGACAAACAGAGATCAATAGAGGAGATGGTCTGACTTTTAAGCGGATGAAATAGACGGGAGGGCTGAGGGGAATAGCCCCGATGTAATTCTCCATAAAAACGATGAAACTGCCTATGAGTGGCCCATAAAGGAAGTATGTTGAACGGTTCCTCCACTTTATATTGCCATGGCTCACTCCTCATACGCCCCCCCATCCCCCACCTCTTTTCCTATACGATATAATCATATATTTCTCCTTGGTTGAACATTAAATGTTCTTCTGTATATTTCACTTTCAATTCCTACAAAACTGAAAAAAATAAGAATTGAATATGAATCAATAGATGTCTTACTCAGTGGCTTCTGGGCAATTCAGTAGATTTTTTGTGTTTTTTTTAAATTTAAACTTTTGCGCCTGCACAACTTGGATTTTCGCTCAGTGGGAACGCCTTTAATGCAGCTATCTCTCCTGACTGCTCTGACTGTCAGAGCAGAGAAAGCAGCAGCTCCCAGCATTTTGATTATCTACAAAAAGTGTTTTTGAACTTTGAATAATGTGTTAATATTCTTGCCAAGTGTTGTACATAATGCGACTATTTTCAACAGAAAATGTTATTTCCATAAAATAAATGTTCGATATGAAAGAACAATTACTTCATCGATTGATCCTTTCATCCTCCATAACACAGAATAATAAATACCACAAAAAGTTGGACACTCGGGGATTCAGGGAAGCGAGGAGACAGACCGACTGGCCAAGGAAGGTTCAAGTAAGCCCTTCATGGAGCCAGAGTCAGTACTAGGAATATCCCAAGAGGCGTACCGAACCATTTAAAAGTGGACTAGAGATCTTTAAGAGCAGTCATTTAGAGAAAAAACGACATGCAGATAGTCGAAAATGTTCTTGTCTGTGTTGAAGGATGGGATCCTGAACCTCAAAAGGAACGAGTTTCGGCAACTAACAAGAACTCTCACAGGACACGGTCCGTTCAATAGACACCTACACACTGTGGGAGTCAAGGACAGTCCCATCTGTGACAGATGTGGAGAGGAAGACGAGACTGCGGCACAGTTCCTGGGTATATGCTCGGGATACGCCTGGACGAGATTCTATATTTTTGGGAGGACATAAAGTGTGATAATTAAAGAAATGATGTTAAATAATAATTAAAATAAATATAATTAATGGAAATAATAAATAATAATAATAATTAAACAAATAATACAATTACCACATTTCCTGTAGAAAAGTAATTTCCGAAAAGGGCCCTAAAAAAATATCGAAAGTTCAAGAAGTGCAATTTTGAAGAAAATGCACGTATTTTTAAAAAAACTCAAATAATAATTATTTCATTTGGATTTCTTCTAAATATAAAAATGAGATGCCATATTGTTTTCCTAAATTTACAAAAATGTTCAATCTAATCCAAAGGTATAAATTATCTTACTGGGTTCACAGGGAAAATGAATAGCATAGAATAAGAGAACAAATTTATTTATTTTACTTAACCTACGTTTTAAATAAAATCAGAATATCAATATCATTAAAAAATCAAATTACATACAATAAAAAAGAATGTTACTATTTTAGACTCTTTTCTTTTTTAAATATTGTGGCCATTCTTTAAATCAATGTTATTTTGGGCATATAAACATATAAATAAATAAAAGTACCTTTGCTCATCTACTTCACTGTTAATTTCACTGATACATTTTCTCTCACTCAGACTGGTTCACTACACCTTAAGCCTAAATACACTTCTCTCTCTAGACTGTCCACTTCCACATCACAACTCCTAACAGCTGTTTTTATACAAATAATAATAATTGATTTTATAATATATTAATAGTCTTAATGTGTATAATTTTTTTACATCACAAAAGCAAGGTGGAAGCCTAGCGCTTCCAGGGAAGGGATAAGAGCATTGGATGCTTAGGTCCCTAGGCGTAAGACACCATTCCACTATATATAATAATATTCTCCCCTCTTCTCACGGACAGTATATATGCCCCTTGAGACATTGTAACATATATTGGACGGACGAAGATAGCTACCCCCGAATTGAGGGGCGGCTATGGGTTTACCAATACTGTTTGGTTTATCATCATAAAAAGGCAAAGGATTAAACAGGAGGTAGAGAGATGGCAAATGGCACAATAAAACACACTTGGGGCTACCACCCCGCCCCTGGCAAGCTGCGTCTGTGGGCCCCCCTGTGCCTCCAGTCAGCCCAATGGTCAATAAAAATATATATGTTAATGGAACCAATGAGGGACCAGGTCTATCTCACTTAATTGGATAACTTAACTTGGTGCAACTTAATGGTCAACTGTTAATGTGACTTCCACACATAGCGATCACAACTGAAGGCTTCATAGCAATCGATCAATCAACATTTTTCATGAATATCAGTCAAGATAACTCATGTTTTATTCCCCATCTAAGTTATATAATTTCCGCAAAATCGGTTGAAGAAATGGGGCAGAATGAGGAGGGGACTCAACCTAAAAATCCTCCCAGCTGACGTAGTTTTACCTTGTAGGTTGCGGCACATTTGCGTCTGCGCCCCCTCAGATTTTTCAATTTGCTAAAATTAAGCAATTAGGTCTATTTATTTTCAATAATACTTTATTTCATTATCCTTAGACTTTTCGACTTACAAGTCATTTTCAATTCTAAAAACAGATTCCATTTAATAATAACAACATTAAAATTTATGAGTCTCATAACTATTTTTTTACATAAAATATTACAAAGAAAGACAGATAAGGACTCACCCAAATACAGATTGATCATAATTTATTTTCTATTCCTATATTCTGCAACTGGAATGTCGTCAAATTTATATATTATTTGACATTTTTCCAAAATAAAACCTTACATCTTTCAAAAAAAAAATATTAAAAATAAATAATTTTTTTATTTTATAACAATTAAATTCTTTATTTTATCTTATTTAAGATATATGAGTAATGTGCTCCTATTTTTTCAGCATATGTTCTATAATTTACTAGACTTTCCTGTTCTTAATAGATTCTTTTATATTTATTTTTATTTTATTATTTTTTTTATGTATAATTTTGGTATTTTCAACATTAAAATTATGTTTATAATTTTTACTATGTTCAGACAATGCCGTAAATTTTTTTTTGAAAAATCAAAAATAAGTAAGATATTATTAAATTCATATTGATATATCAGACTTTTTATTTCCCCGACGATACTAAGTGTAGGGGAGGTTATGTAATCGATCAGAAATTCGATGCAGTTTTCAACGGAATTTAATTTTTTTCAACCCCCTGATTCCATAAATAAAAAAAATATTTCTGTCTGTCTGTGTGTCTGTTAATACGATAACTCCCAATAGAATGAATGTATCAAAACGAAATTTTACATACACAGATCACCCTAACAACATGAATTGGTTTTCAGTCAAATCGGCTTACCAGGGGAGAGGCTTAACACAAAAAATGTAAAAAAAATAACTGCCGCTGTAATGATAATATTAATGATAATATTAATAATATCATTATATTAATTTCCGTTAAACCGAAACATGGTATTAGGAACATCATAAGAATGTTAAGACATTAAGAAAGCTTATAAATTAGATACCTAAGCAGCTATTTGAGACTGACGCATTTCTGATTAGTAATAAAAATATTATTAAAAAATTTAATGAAATTAATGAAAAATTAGTATTTTTTTTTTTTTTTGGGCCTTACGTACGATGCATATTAGCCATGTCTCTTATAAAGGTGATATCTAGTTATTTACAACATCCATGGTCCCGGGAGGAAGTTTTATCTATGAAATAAAATTCATTCCCGCCGCAAACCTTGGTGAGACCATGCGACCAAAGCCCTACGCTCTAGCCCGCCAAAATATGTGTACAAAAAATAATAATGAATCGGATTCGAAAATATTAATGACTGCCGACGTAAAAAATGTTTCGATACAAAATGGAGTATTGGAATGAGGATTCAGAAGCCTCAATGTAAACCAACTATCGAATTTTAGCCTAAATGATCGATTGGTTTTGGATGACAGAAAAACTTCATTAATTACTTGCTGGGGAAGATGCCAGGAAGTCATCGACTTTGGAATCAGGGTCTCGAACATAAAATTCCGTGAAAACCCAACATCGAATTTAAAACCCATTATATAATTTCTCATATGTGATAGGAAGGTATTGTGGGACGAGATTTCTCATAGAAATAAAAGACGTTGTCTTCCCACTGTTTTATTTTTAACCAGAACCTATTTTCAACGCAACAGCGTCATCATCAGTGGTACTTTCCACCCACATGACACAGCGGTTAAAGGACAACTGGCGACTTCGTATAGCTGAGTTAAAAAAAAGAGGTATATGGATTTTATTATAAGATAATATAAATGATGATATGAAATGTGTAAAAAGGCGGACGGAGGGGTTTAGGAGATTCATCGTTTGTATCAATGGGAGGGGTGCCGCAGACGATGACACAGTCGTCCCCTCTCTTGTACATTTGTCAGGATTATGGTCCACCCTCCACTATGATAGATTCAATTAGGAACCCCTTCGGATTGAACCTTTTCCACGCTCCCTTAAACATGTTCAATCCCCCACCCACACCCCCATCCACCCCCTGCAACGCACTTTAAGTAATTGAACTCCTCGATGATAGACCCTGCTCTCGTTAATTCTGACTTACTGACTTATGTATCATCTTTTAATGTTTTATCTTTTCTCACAAAATGAATTAACAGGGCAACAGTAGTCGTTATTACACATATTATTGTAGGTTGATACTAGTAAGTGAAAGGCATTATAATATCTTTATACCTCCCTAACTATAAAAAGTATTGGGGTAGTTATGTAATCGATCAGAAATTATATAGTGAGTTTGCAACGGAAGTAAATTCCCGTTCTCATTCCTGAATCAATTGACCGTTTGGGCTAAAAATCATAGCACTCATACTAAATTTTGTGACCATACATAAACAATATGTTTCTTAAACTTCTCTGGAATGTTAATATTTTGATTTTTTCCTTCATTTTTTTTCTCCTTTTTTCTTTTTTTTGACAATATTTCGGGACACTTTCACGTCCCTTCTTCTAGTCACTATGAACGCTTCATTCAAAAAAGAAGACACCTCTGGAAACAATTTCCGGGAAAAATCAACATAGGTTAGGTTTTATGCCTCATGCCCGGGCTTTAACTACGAGGTCATATCGCCTACTACCTGAGCGCTCTTTCGTCAGTCTGGTGGACATGAGCCCGACTCTACTGTGGGAGTACTAAATTTTGCCTACTCTAAATGTTTATTCACCTAGGGTAGGGGTCTTTAACGAGTACCGGACATCGTACAGGCTCTGGACCATCGCTTAACGTCCCATCCGCCGGACGGCGTGCTTAAGTTTATTTTACCTTCCAGATAAAATAAACCAAGGGCTCGGTCGGGTTTCGAACCCATGATCTTGAGCTCAGAAGACAAGCACGCATACCACTGAGATACCGGCGCCCTCACAACATACATAGGCAGTTAGTAGGTTCTTTGAGTTGTGTCTCCCTCTTCAGGCCGATATCGCGAAAAATAAATAGATTTTGTCCTTATGGAGTTTTGAATTTAAATATAAAATTGTTTGTCGATAAATTCATTACAACGGCAATTATTAGAATTCTTGTTTTCGGCCACCCCTCCACTCACCCTTTAACGATTTTGCTGAAAATAGATACGTATTATATCTATTAGGTTGTGAAATTACATACGAAATTTCGTGTCGATATATTCAATACAACAGCAGTTATTAGAGTGTTTGTGTTAAACCATCTCTTTACCTCTTCCATCCCTTTAACCGATTTGTCTGGACCTTAGTGAGTTTCTGAAATGATTTTCGATATTATCATTCTTTCGGGAGTTATCGTGTTCACAGCACAAACACACACAGACACAGACTTTTTTTTTTTCACTTTTGGAATCATTATATGGATTCATTCATTAGATGAGGATCGGAAAACATAAAATTTTGGTGAAAACTCGACATCGAATTTTTGACGGATTATATAACTTCCCCTATACTTCGTATAGCTAGAAAAGTAAAACCATTAGGCCAGAGATCGGAGTGTAATTGTTTAAAAGAGAGAGACAATGGTTTTTAATATTAAACAGATTAAATAAAGTATTATTTTGAGGGTGCGGGGATGAGGGAGCCGTATGGGCCGACGATAAAACAGCTATGATCCATTTTGCCAGTTCTCAGTCAGTTTGCCCCCCGGAAAGCCAAGTTTTTACCCGAGTTTGGGAAGGGGGAAAAATGCAATTTGACCGCTCCCCCACGTTTGCTTTTTATGCAAATGTCGTGTCAGATCAATTCCGGATGCGGTCGGTTTGCCATGTCCATTCCACCGCTCACGATAAAATTACATCCACAACCTCCTGTTTCAACCTTTTTTTTTGTTGTTTTTGCTTTGCCCTATCTCGTCATTTCACTGCTGAACCCTGTTTTGAATAACTGCTGATTTCTAAATTGAATATACAAATAATAAATGCCATTTAGGTTGCATTCTAAAGCCTCCCTTTCAAAATAATCACTTCAACAAGTAGACACTAAATTGGACAACGAACCCATTAACATTGTAAAATTGTTAGTAAGATCAACATAACAAGGTTATCTGGGAAGTGAGAACGCCGTCCTTCGGATGAGACGTTAAGAGATGGTCTCGAGCATGTACGATGTTAATAATATCTGCTTTTAAAAGAACTATTTTTTATATATATTTTTATAGTGTATTTATAAGTTTTTAGTATTTTTTTTTATTACATACAGTTAGTTGTTATGACTCATGCCCGGGCTTAAATACGAGGTCATATCGCCTACTACACGAGCGCTCTTTCGTTAATCTAGTGAACCCGACTCTACGTGGGAGATTTTGCCAACCTAGGTTTATTCACGTAGGATCGGAGTCTTTAACGAGTACCCTAGGACAGACTCGGGACCATTGCTTAACGTCCCATCCGAAGGACGGGGTGCTCAACGTTTTTTCATATAGAAAATAACCAAATGACCTCGGCCGGGTTTCGAATTACGCGATCTACTCAGTAAACAAGCAAGCATATCACTTTGATTTTATTCATAAATTAAATTGGCGCTGGAATATAAACAAGTAGGTATATATGCGGTTCGTTGCATGATCTATCGGAACATGACAACATTAACAAAAAGATGAGAGTATAAAATTCTCTACAAAAATGTTCTATTCATTGGATATTTTACAAATAAATTGGAAGTGAATAATAATAATATTTATTTCCGTTAAACCATAACATCATAATAGGATACGTCATAAGAATATATACATCAAGATAACTTATAAATTAGATACATAAACAGATAGAGTCTGACACACATGGATTAGAATTAACAATACTACTAAAAAATAAAATGAAATGAATATATAAATACTTGAAAATAAGAGTACAAAAAAAATGATATTATACAGTAGATACATTTTTTAATTTAATTAAAATTAATATAATAATTTTTGAAAAATGTTCAGGAAGTGTCTTTATCACAACGACATTTCGGGAAGTTCCTGTGACCCTTCCTCAGGTCACAATCTTCGAAATATAGAAAAGAGAAAAAAAACAAAATAACAATGTTAAAATATATTTAATATTATTTTCTGAATATTGCCACCTATTTCTTTATTTTGAAACCTGAGGAATAGACGATATCTGGAATATGTTGGTTTCTCTTTTAATTTGATTCAACTCAATTTTAGTAATGATACATCTTGAGATTTATTCTAGTTGGGGGGCATTTTAAGCGTCGGGTTTCAAATAAAAACATTTTGTCTTATTAAATGTGTCCCTTCGGAGGAACCTTGGTGTAATGTAATTTCAGACAAGGGCTGTTTAATCTTTGTAATGCCCTTCTCGTCTGCACAACCCTTTTCTTTATTTTCCCTGCAATTTTTTTAATGGTCTCTCACGACGAAAGACATTAACTGATTTTTAATTTAATTACCACTCGGGGAGATAAGAAATTAAAAGTTCAACCTGGTTCTTCCTTCATCTATTTTATTTTAATTTTATTTTTTTCTGTCTGTTGTTATTGTCAGCCAATCTGATTTTTTTTTCTTCGTAGATTGTATTTGACTCATGATGGCTGCTAGAAGTGTAGGTACAATTTGGGGGCTTTGAAAACAGTATAATCTCCCTGTTGGATGCTCACTGCCTTCTAGATATCAATGGTGCCTAGATTCCTGCTATATTACCTTACACACTTTACTAGGTGTCAACTATGGTACTCTAGGCACCATCGATATATCTGTACCCTGAGATAAAGGACACCAGGTCGCAAAAATGTAATTTTTCAGGAAAACAAGTTTTTGATCTTTTTCAACTTCATTTTCAGGTTTCTTGGCTAATAATAATTGCTCTATGCAGTATTCGCTATTTATAGTAATAGGACATAGGACATATAAAGGAGTGTAGCCAGGATTTTGAGCAGGGGGGGGGGGGGCAAAGTTAGGCTACAAAGGTGGGGGGTATAGACTCCCGGGGGCACAACCCGCAGTTTCCATGGTTAGCGTTGCAGACTTTTGTTATTAGTTTGGGAGACTCGGACCTCTAGAAGCTCCCCCTGAGGTAACCACTAACTGAGATAGTTAAGTTGACTTTACATAAGCAGCAAAAATGCAAAGCGCAGCAGCAACAAATGCACGCTGTAGTTTCTGTGTTTTTAGAATTAAATGACTCACATCCAATAGCGTGCATTTTCTGCTGCGCTTTGCATTTTTACTGTGCATGTAAAATCAGCTTTAAGATTATAAAGTATAACATAAATGACGATTTTGAGCGAGGAAATGAAATGATCGAATACATATATATATTCAAATAAATGTAATATGAATTGTTTTGTACATGTACATTTATGTAACAGCTGATTGCTGATTTAGGAATCTGACGCACGGAAAATTTAAAGATCCTATTGGTAACTTGCAATCAATCCATTTTTAATAAAAACAATTTTTTTTTAGTTTATTTAATTTTTATCTTGGTTTTTTGCTCTGGCAAGTGCCCCCCCCCCCCCCCCCCCCCCCTGGCTACTCCCCTGGACATATAGGTTTTATACCACTATATAGAGCGAAAAATCTACATCGCAAACATGGTGCCAACTACATTTCATAATATAGTGTCCTTTACCTCCGGGGTACAGATATAGAAGGCAGTAGGAAACCAGCGAGAAGGTAACATAGTAAGATAGTACTGTGCCAAAGAGTCCATTTTCTATACTGCTGCTTATGAAATTAGATGTCTCGAATAATGTTCTACAGTTTGTCTATCATGTCCGGCAATTGGCTTCAAAGAGGTTTACTTAATCCAGTCATAAATTGTCTGGATAGGATAGGATTTGGCAAGATATTCAGTAATCCCTTAAATACCCTACAGAACTTAGGAGTATATTGTTAGCGTCAAAAAATCGTGTTCGAGATGGTCAGATTCTGATTGTGTCCTCAAAACTCAAAAAAATGAAAACAGTGGCTGTAGAATTTTATCTCGGTCGCTATAATCTCTGCAATTATGCAGAAGTTTGAATTTTTTTTTAATGTTCCTCTCAACAGCTTTGCAGTTGAAGTTTGGCCGCAGTATTACTGTCTGTTAAAGGCTGAAGATTGGAAGTTTGGCTGGGGAAGAATCGGTCCCATCCCAGAGGAATACAATCTTTTGGTAAGTAGTCTTCTATGCAGTTTTTTTTATATTTAAATATCCATGTTGGTTTTAAATTCGAATTTTTCACTTTTGCTTTTTGAATAATAACAACAACGTATGTTATAGAAATTATTATTAATTATTTTTTCATTTCTTGAAAATAAAAATAAATATAAATAGCTATTTTAGAAGACTTTTTACTTTCTATACGAGGTATAGGAGAAGTTTTGTAATCGGTTAGAAATTCGATGTTGAGTTTTCATCGGAATTTCAAGTTTTTCAACCCTTATCTGTCTCTGTGTGTGTGTATCTGTGAACCCGAAAATTCTCGATAGAACGACTCTATCAACACGAAGTTTTATTTGTATCCAGAACCCATAAGGACTACACATAATTTATTTTCACACAAATCAGAGAAAAAGAAGGGGCTTAACAGCCTGATGTCATATGTAAATTCAAATCCCTGTAAGGAGGACACATATTAGTTCCGCGAGGGGAATCAGAAACCGAAAAACATTGTGAGAATTCAGAACTTTCTGTGTAAGTCAACTACCGATTCACCGACGAATTTTTTTCAGACTTATACAAGATATTTTCGTGAGGCTTTATTAGCTCTTCCATGAATTACTGAGAATTTGTGGCGGGTATATTGTGTCACATTAAAGTAATGGTAAAAGAAATTGGCTTGAAAATATTTTTTTATTTTTTTTATTGTGCTGCAATATATTATTGTGGGGCTACAAGAAGAAAAGTGGTAAAGTATGAGGATGTTAGTAGCTTGGTTATGGAGTGGTTTGTAAGACAGCCATAAAGATAGGTTCCATGAGCTAATGGAGACAGTATATCAGTGGAGAAGCCACACAGGGTGTTATCTCCGAGAAAATAACACAAATAGGAGATTTACTGGGATATATCGCCGTTTTCACAACCCTCACATCTTTCTAAATGGGAAGAAAAGTCACCATTTTATAGTCGATGGTCAGGAAACTTAAACAGTATAACAAGTGTACCTTTACCAACTCATTTATGTTTATTAATTGGTCATTTTATGTATTCATTGTTGATGTAGAATAACCCGGGGAAAGTTCTATTTTCTAATCTGTAATATGCTGATCGATTTATTGAGTTTAGCCATGTCCAACTGTTTATTTTCTTTCAAATTATCTGCTTCGTTCGTTTCGTGTTTAAATGTAGTTTTCTTGATACTTTAAAATGACAATAGCAGCACTGGTCAGCATTCTGTTGAGGAGGAACTGCTCTTCAACTATGGCACGACCGTGCTTCATGAGAAGGCCCTCGATAGCAGGGCCGAACCGAGCGAAGGGCTGCGGATGGAGCCACCAGGATCGTCCCTGCTTCTGCTCCTGTAAGGAGTCGACGAACCGGCTGAACATCGGGTAGTCCGTTTCCATCCCAATCCAGTCCCAAATACGATCTTGTCCCGTATATCAACTCCACGCTAGATTGGTCGTACAGCGGACATTCAAGGACTAGATATTCTGCAGTCTCGATGCCCTCGCTCGAAATGAAGAACAGCTTAGAGTCACCATGACCTGATAATATTTGGGACATCGAGTGGTCAGGTTGTACCCCAGGTAGAGTTGTTGCCATTTTTCCACTATCCAATTCTGATGTCCCGCAAAACTGGTCTGGACTGTCTGCCCATCTCTTCCTTCAGAGTGTAAGGACTCTTCAATATCTGCTCCTAAAGCCATGTTGCGTCTGCAGAAATATAAGGCGACAGTCCCGTCCAAGGAGGGAGGGGATTCATACTATTACCTGTGGTGATCTTCAGCACATATGAGACAATCATCACAAACAAGTTCATTACTACAGTCTTTTCTAAGTAAAAGCGCCCACTAAGATCCACATACACTCGAACAGACAGACGCCATCGCGAAATGGTCATCACGCCTTTAAAAGTATTGAAAGGACCTTAAAGCCGTCGAAAACTCGATCTCCGATTTTCGCACGATCACTTTCTTATACTAAAGACTCTCGACTCTCAAAATTCAGCAACTCCAGCTTCGGTTGACAAATCATTGACTATTCCTATCCAAACTAACAGTGAAGAAATTAGATAGAAGACTGGACCTCATTCCCATCAATGTTTTTATAGAATTTTCAAGTGCATGGCTTGCACTACATTATTAGTTGGACCCCAGTATGGAAATGTTCTGTGGAAGCAATATTCAAGATAACCGCATTATAAGCTACGGGCGATGTAATATGGAATCTTCAAATGCTTCCTGATTCCTATCTGTATTTGTAGTCTTCAATGTGAAATGCCAGTTAAATCTGAATAGGAATTTTCCCCTTCGGTTAACAATATTGCTGCGGGTAGAGGGGTTGATAAGTTATAAAATGAAATGAGGCAGTTTGCCCCACGCACCTATCCAGGGGCAAACATCCGCCTCATACAGACATCTTACATGTCTTCATACCGACCCTAACCTAACGACCAACCTCTCTTTACCGCCATTTTACCATTTGATTGGTCTATCACCCTTCATATAAAATTTTACGTGTCTCTTTCCCCATCTGAATTCCGAATAAGGCGCAATCTCTGCTCTTCCATTGATGTTTGGATAGATCAGAACAAAATATTATTATTATGAAAAAAAAACGCTCAAAACTTTAGCTAAATTGGATGCATAAGCATACACCAAATGCTTTTACATATTATCAAGCTTCTCTTTTTTCCTGATATGATCTGAAAGACGGGTTTCGCTCATCGCGAACACGTTGACCAGCTTTTGTTCGTTATGAACCCTGAACAGAAGATGACAACAGAGCCCCTTAGACAGCTTATTACTCACCATTTTTGTTCATGGAAACATGTGAGCAAAAAATTCACGAACAGACCATAAAAAAGTCATAACGAATATTCTACAAATGAGTAATAGCTGATAACAACGTTTTCACATAACTCTCTCCCCCTCCCCCCGTCAAATTCTTTTCTGGCATTATTGGGTGTAAGGAAGTAATGTGTTGGCATCACTGGCTTTCCTTGTATCATTGTACAGCATACAATTTTGAAAGTGACTTTCTTATACCCAATAATGCCTACAATGAACTTTAAAATTCGCTGCATTGCTTTCAATTATTTCCTACAGAAATATGTTTTACCTTCTTTGGAGAGCTGTAATAAGCTTTATCGTACTGGCCCTCACCAGAGAGCATTTTCGACAGATGGAAATTTAATTTGAAACATTTTCTTTATATGAGGTCATATCGCCTACTACCAGTGGGAGTCCTAAATTTTGCCAATCCTTTATTCACCTAGAGTAAGGGTTTTCTCCTGGAATACTTGACATCGTACAGGGTTGGGACCATTGCTTCACGTCCCGTCCGAAGTTCTCCGTGCTCAAGGTGTTTTTACTTCCTAAATTAAAAAATGTAAGGCCTCGGCCGGGTTTCGAACCCGCAGCATAAGCTACCAGCGCCCTCAATGTATCTTGATTACTCCCCTCCACCCCTGCAATGAAAATGAATACTAATCCCTTCACAACCACATTTCCTCCATATCGAACCTCACGGTGGCGCTGGAACTGGCCTTTCTACCCTACTCATAATGCGTGTATGGGACCCAATAAACAAAACCTAACCTCAAATGCCTGCCTACCAACTACATTGTACTAATCCCTGCAGATTTCCTCCCGGTGCTCCCCTACGAGACACTCATTGTGAATGACTCGTGTCCATTAACTGATATCTTGTATCAGAGGAGAGTCACAACATCTCACTGTCTGCTCCATCCCCTAATGTCTTTATTGGATTACACGGCCTCACAACCCTCACTCATCTGATTGGATTTCCCTGTCAGAGGGAATACTATTTCAAACGGCTAATTTCCAGACGATTTAATGATGTTCTCATTTTTGGACAAAATGCACATTGATTTTTTTATTTAAAAAAAAAAAGACTAAAGAGGCTAAATTAATTCATAAAAATAGCAATGTAGTAAATATACAGGAATTCATTATGATAAAAGAATATATTAAGGGTAAAAAAATATATGATAATCATATGTAGTTATTTTTTAGAGTTGAAAATGCAATTATTTTGCTTTCCATATTAGTCTCTATATAAGTAAATAAATTTCGTAGTTAGCACAAAAATTGCGAAAATGAAGCCGCCATTGCTAAATACAAAAAAAAAAAAGATAAATATTAAAGGTCAGGAAGTACCATGACTGTCGAAAGGCGATTTAAGGTGTTCTAAATTGCCAAAAATGTGAATGTGGTTTAAAAAAATATGTCTAAATATGACGTGGCCATTACAGGACTTTCTTATACCAACCACACTTACAGATCACTCTCTCTCTCCCCCTCCCCTCCTCAAAATCATTTCATACTTTCTATATTTTATAATTCGTTACTATGGTATCGCAATTTAAACATTATTAGCCTACCAACATTTATTTTTCATTGTTTCAGACGCTATAACTTTTGTAGCATTGATCCTATCTCAAATCTGAGGACTCAACAACGATTTGGAATTTAATAATGAACATTTTTGGTACAAATTAATTTATAATTTTCTATTTATTAAATTTTTATTTATTCATTTATAATTGATTAATACATGTATTTATTTTATTTTTTTATATATTGTTATAGTTACATTGTTTTCTTTTTCTTTTATATATCTCGCACATTGTGACTTGAAGAAGGTACGTAAGAACGTGCCGGATACATCGTTGTGATAAAGGCACTTCCGAAGAGTTTAAAAAAATAGTTATCTTAATTTTTATTCAATTGAAAAGTGTATCTATGTATTAACTTTTTTTTTTGTACTCATATATTTTTTAGTATTTATTTATTCAGTTTTTATTCATTTAATCTTACTTTGTTTAATAGTTTTGTTATTACTAATAACATAATATATTACTATACGTGTGTTAGATTCAAGTAGTTATAAATCTAATTTATAAGCTACCTTAATGTATAAACTCTTTTGACGTATCCTATTACCATGTGGTAATATGGTCTAACGGACATAAAAATTATTATTATTATTATTATACGACAATGGTTTGTGAGAATACATATGAAACGTATCTCGTATTATTGCTACAACGCCAGAATTCTTTCGCTGGTTTTCTGTTTAAAAAAGGCAATTTACAGAATACACATAAGTACATTTTTTATATATCTGTTTTATGGGCAGCCATTAGATTGGATACGCCATTAGATTATTGATGTAATTGAATTTTTTTAGTATCATTGAAAAAGACCTCAAACTGAAGTATTATCACCTTTTATTCCATTTATTATCGAGTGGCACGTTTTTATCGCTAAGATATTTCTTTTTGGAGTTTTCGACAAAACCCGATTTCGGTAATTTGCACTACATGTGCATAATTCTAGGAAATGCAAGTTAATGTTGTCTGTAGTATTGATAAAAAGCACAGGGCGGTAAATATTTTCTGCACTTGCTTATACGTACAGTGTAAGAAAGTATTGTAATCGCCCGAAATTCCTAGATCGAGTTTTCAACGGATTTTCAAGTCTCACGATTTTCACACACCTGTGTGTGTGTGATTGGAAATTTGTGAGCTCTCAGAAACGATTGTACCTATAAACTTGAACATTTGAAATGAAGAAGTCACATAAGCCAACTTAGATCTAATTAGATTTTGGTCTAGTACATTTTACAAGATACTGCTTTACATGCCGAAAACCATAGAAAATATTCCTAAGTAATTTTTAAATTGTAACGCATAGTAATATTTAAAATTTGTTTCTATTTTTTTTTTTTTGTAGTAAAAAGGATAAAAGAATAACGAAAAGAAAAAATTATATATACAACAGGAATTTTTTATACCAACTACTTTTGTACAGACCACATATTGTATGTATAATTTTGTGGATAAAAGTTACCAAAGGTACCATTACTTTCATATACGCAGTAACGCCAGTATGAAATGAAATTAGTTGAAAGAAGGAGCAGGAAAAATTTTCTGTAAAAAATAGTAGGTATAACAAAATCCTGTAATAACCACATCACATGTCATTTTTTGTCAGAATTAATATAGGATAAACATTGACAGATCAATGTCTTCTTCATAAAAATACAAAGGAAAACGAATGTTTTTTTTTAATATTGTCTATTTCACAAATATATATATAACAATATGGGAGTACTTTCGGTATTGCTACCATCTTCAGCCACGACTTAACAAATACTAAATGGAAGTTCAACCAGTTTGCAATCCAAACTGTCCCCTTTTTCAGCCCCACGTGGTTTTTCCTTGTCCCTCATGTACAGTCTTAAAAATATGGGAAACTTTAAAATAAAATTTATAAAAATCTCAAATTGAAATCTTAATAACAGAAAAATTTTGAAATAGTATGAACTATGAACCATATCACAAAATTTGTCTTTTATTATTAATATTTCAATTTGAAACGAAATTTTATTTTAACGTTTTTCATATTTTTAACACTCAACTGTACAGGGGATAGGGAAAAACTCCGTAGGGGCTGAAAAAGGGGACAGTTTGGATTGCAAACTGGTTGAACTTCCATTTAGTATTTGTTAAGTCGTGGCTGAAGATGGTAGCAATACCGAAAGTACTCCCATATATTTATTTTGTATATATTGTGAAATAGACAATATTTAAAAAAAAACATTTTTTTTCTTTATATTTTTGTTAAGTGTTTCACAATATCTCTGCGAAAATGTTAAGTATCATTATGGGTTAGGGTTAGGTTAGGTTTTATGACTCATGCCCGGGCTTTAACTACGAGGTCATATCGCCTACTACCAGAGCGCTTTTTCGTCACTCTGGTGGACATGAGCCCGACTCTACTGTAGGAGTCCTAAATTTTGCCTACCCTAAATTTTTATTCACCTAGGGTAGGGGGTCTTTAACGAGTTACAAACTAAGGGCTTCGGTCAGGTTTCGAACCCACCTTCTTGAGCTCAGAAGTCAAGCACGCATTCCACTGAGCTACCGGCGCCCTCAAATATCATTATGTCTTCTTTGCCTAAAGACTTTACCGCTATCTCACTTTCATCAGTACACAGTAACGACAGATAATTTTGCCAAGAGAGTTCGAATAACGGGTGTCTCAAAACGGCCGACTAGAAATTCAAATGAGGCTCAAAAGAGGATAAGTTTAATCAGAGAAGGGCTTGGATTGTATCGATGTTGGCAGTGTCGGTAGGCATGCCGAACAGATGTTTAGTTGGATGTCTTGGTAAGCCAGTCTCCCAGGATTAAGGGGACACTCTTACTAATTATAATTCCCATCTACATTTATAATGAGGAGGATGAATCACGTAAGTCTAGGGCGGAGAGAGAGAGAGAAGAGCGGCATGGTTTCCCGCAGGATTAGCTCGCTCTATTACACCCTCTGGCCACCAATCCCTCCATTAGAATGACAATACCCCCAAGGCTCTCCGTGTATTACCGGGATAAAATCTGGGACCTGCTTATATTTTGAGAAATTTACAATTAAATTTATTCAAAAACCCTTTTGAGTCTTTTCGGAAGATAAATGGGAAAAAGAATTTTAGCAATCTGTGACCACATCTGAATAAATAGCTGGGAGGTTAATTGATTGTATTTCAAATGTTGGTTTATGTTCGAAAAATATGTGATGTGGCCATTATAGGACATTCTTATACCAAACACTTTTGTACAGGTTACTCTCCCCCCCCCCCCCCCCCCCCTCTCAAATTCATTTCATACTGGCATTACTGGGAGTATGAGAGTAATACAGCAGATTTCTTTGTTATATATATATATATAGATATGTGGTGGGCTGGTGTTTTACACCTAGGGACCTAAGCATCCAGTGCTCTTATCCCTTCTCTGGATTATTATGTTACCCGTATACATATATGTTTATACTACCTGAACCAAGCCCTTCATGAAGTGCTCCGTCTCCCAGTTTCCTTAATGAACCTGAGAATGCTCTCATAGTTCAATCTTCTAAAGTCCTCCTCTGCGATTACATCTCCACCACAGATGCGGAATCTCCTTCGCGCATATTTCGCGCAAATGCCCAGGAAGTGTGCCGCCGTTTCGTTTTCTTCCCCACATCTATCGCAGGTAGGACTGTCCTTGACTCCCACAGTGTGTAGGTGTCTATTGAACGGACAAAGTTCGTTCCTTTTGAGGTTCAGGATCCCGTCTTTCAGAACTCTGGACTCCCCTCCCAGGAACATCTTCAACTGCCTGCAAGTGATCTTTTCTCTCCATGTACGCTCCAAAATATCGTTAGTCCATTCTTTAATTCGGGTTCGGTATGCCTCCCGAGATAATCCCAGCACCGGTACTGGCCCCATAAAAGGCTTACTTGAACCTTCTACTAGATTTCTTTGTTTCTTTGTACAGCGTAATTCTTAGTGTGAATTTCTTATACCCAATAATTTCAGTATGAAACGAATTTGTACAAAAGTGATTGGTATAAAAAAAAAAAGTCCTGTAAAACGACTAATAATAAAATGCATATTTTAAATTGTTGTTATGCGAAACAATTTAAACATTCCTTATATGTTCTATTGAAATTTATTTTATATTCTTTGAGGTGCTATAACTTTAGTGGTAATGGTCCTAAGGAGAGCACATTGAACTTCGGAAATATAATACGAAACATATTTTGTAAGAACCAATTTTTCGGGTAAATCATGGTTACGTCTAATAAAGGTAACATCTCGCAAACAAAGCGAGCTTTGGAGACACTTAAGTGTGACACATATCAAAATGTTTTGGTAAAGAAAATAGGGAAAACTCAGGGACGGAAATTGACAACTGTTGTGAGATATAAGAAATCGGTGATTTTGAAACTGAAAACAAAATGCCTGACCATCTCGGCTTTGCGCTCCCACGAGTTTTTATGATAGGCTTGTTTGACGGAGGGGCCATACTAGAGATGAAGAAGAAGTGTTGGGGTGAGATGGACTAAGTGAATCTGTGGGTTTAAATGGCCTAGAGGGTAGAAACAATGAAGGGACATCCCCATGGTGACCCGGCCATCCTTATCTTATCAATGGGAGGGTAGGATATAAGACCACATTCATCTCGGACACCACATGAGGGAACCTCTTCTACTCTGGGATAAATGTTAGGAGGGACAATAATGGTATCTGTATTATCATTTACTACCTGTGTTACCTGTTGTTCAAGGGTCGATATACACAATAGTATATACAAATAAACTTAAAAAATTAAACCACCTCAAAAAAAAAAAAAAAAAGCACTAAAATTTAAAAAAACTGTCAACGGTGAATCAACGGTAATAATCACCGGCAATGCACTTCTCCAGGACTTGTCAAAAAATCAATAGGTTACTTACACAAGGGTTTCTGAATCCCCATTCTAAATTATTTGTCGATATATTCATTATATCGGCAGTTTTTAGGGTTTCTGAGTTAAGCCCTCCCCTAATCCCCCCCCCCTCTCTTTGGCCGATTTGGCTGAAAAATCAATAGGTATAGTTCTAATAGGGTTCTGAATATACATAAAATTGACATTACTTCTGTCGGGAGTTATCGGGTTCACACAAGATCAGACTTACAAACAGATATTTATTTTATCATTTCTAGAATCAGAGGGTCGGAAATTTCCCTGAATTTAAAGTTCTGATAGATTTTTTACTTATATACCATTAGTGTAAAAAAATGCTCAAGGTCCGCTGAACATGTTTCGTCCATTTTCGCGTTTATGTCTGTCTGTCTGAATGTGATTGAAACATTGTGAGCGCACTAATTCAGAAACGATTATATTAATGAAATACGAGATGAAGATGTCACATGTGGTAACTTAGGACTGATTAGATTTTAGCCGATATCAGTAGAATATTAAGACCACACTACTTCGGGTCCCAAGAACACTTTACGAGATACTGTTTATATTTATGACTTAATCAAAAATCACTTCAAATAAACCTTAAATAAAACCGAGAGGATCAGTCATTTTATTTTCCGTGTCAAAATCACCAATTTCTTATATCACTCAACAGTTGTCATTTCACACTAATGATTGTAAAATAATTTAAAAAAAAAACTCGAGAAAGGGGAAAAACCAGGTGAAAAGGCTGTAATAGCATGTGGTGTTTGGACAAAACCCTTCACACTGATTTCAATATTCCCTTCGTCACCGAATCAGCTAAATCCAGGTACAAAAAATGATCCTCTAGTCCGTCCTCCCTGCTTGTAGAGAAAACTAAATAATAAATTTTATATGAAATACCATTTTTCGAAATCCGCCGTTACCGAAAATTACATCTCGAAATCCATTTTTTTAGACATTTGCTTGATTTACGAAAAAACGGTATATTATATTGAAGTCACTCAGAATTATGCTGCAAAAAGGAAACTGATGCCGACTTATTACTTTCATATACCCAGTAACGCCAGTATGAATAGATTTTGAGTGAGCGAGGGGAGGGGGGGAGAGTGATTTGTACAAAAGTAGTTGGTACAAGAAAGTCTTGTTATTACCACATCACATATTTGAAGTTGGTGTCGATATTCCACCCAGCTCTATTAAAGTGGAAGTCTCCTCTCAGAGCAGAATGCTCCTTACTGATCTACAAGTGGATCCTCCAGCCCTTGGTGATGTTCGGATGCCAGGTGTGGGGTGAGCGGCGTCTCAAGACCTTCCAGAACAAGGTGCTCCGGATGGCGGTAGCTGCCCCCCTGGCTCCTCCGCAACTCTCAGATACACCGAGACATCCACTTGGAGACTAGCGAGGTCTTCATCAAGAACCATAGCTCTCTTCCTCTCGTTCCAGTCTTCAGTCTTCTACCGACTGGGTCAGCCATCTCAAAACCCAGACTACCTCAGGACATCTTGTTATGTACTGTCCAATACTCTGTCTGAAGTGTAGTATCACAAAAACACCACGATTATTATTATTTCATTTTATGTTTATTTATTTTTTGACATTTTTATTATATATTTATTTATTCTTATTTATTTATTTTTTCTCATTTGATTTATTTATTATTTTAATACTACATATTCATCCTAAAAATCATTATTATCATCCTTCTTATAAAAAAAATAAAATAAAATAAATAAAACTAAGATAATTTAACATTTAAATGAAATATTAAATATTATCTGCAGTCATTTTATTTTATTTTTTTCTGTTTGTGCATTTATGCACACTGTGTCCAACTTTTTGTAAGTTGATCTAGAGAAATAAATGGATTTACAAATATATATGACGAACTACTCCTGTTTTTCTTTGACGCCGAGTATGACCGTGAGAGCAGTGCATGGAGCATGCTTGGAGAACTTCTCAAGTTCTCGAAGGGGTGGGGTCTGTGGCCTCAACTTATAATGAAGCCAAGCTGCCCCCTTACTTCGCCCCCTCCCCCGATTTGCATGTAAATATCTGGCTTGGCCCCATCATCCTCCCTCTTAATTGCTACCTTTAGAGCCCTCTATCGCCATTCTTGGCCTTTCTTCATTTCTTTATTATTCAAAAATGTATCCTTTACTTCTTTTTTAATTAAATACATGTTCAAAGAGGAATAAAATACATATAATGGTATAATGTAAAACGTCCATAATATTTTACAGGTTTAGTAAAGATGATTAAGTTAAAAACATTCAGGCAGACGTACAGATCAGATTGTATGTTGCAGAGACAGTACTAGACTATATTCAAGTTCATCAATGCAACATATAAAGATGTCACATGTACTAACTTAGATCTGATTAGATTTTTGTAGAACTTATTAGAAAATTAAGATTCTATTTACAAGATACCGCTCATATTAATGTCTTAATCAAAACTCTCCTCAAATAAACGTTTTATAGAAAACTAAAAGACACATTTTATTTTAAAAAATACTATTTTTTCAGGTGCCCGACTAGAGAGATGTATACCAAAATCTGAAATGTCGCTTTGAAACACCTGTTTTTAGACATTTACTCGATTTATGCATAAATAAATAGTTAATTTTATCGAGAAATCGGTTCTTACCAAAATTGTTCCTTATTAAATTTCCAATTGCTAATGTGCTCTTTGATTTGAGATAGGACGAATATGACCAAAGTTATATAAAGCGCCCCAAAAAATTGTAATATAAAGAATAGGAATTTTTGTATAATGTTTAAATTTTAACCCATTTTTAATATACCTACCAACATAATAAATATATGTTACGTGGCCATTAGTCTTATGAATAAAACAAACTTATTTTTGAAATATTGTGTATTCCACTAAAGATATATATATACATATATAACTACCGGTTTCGGCTTTATACCATCGTCAGGTCTAGTTATGAACAGTTCATAACTAGACCTGACGATGGTATAAAGCCGAAACCGGTAGTTATATGTATATATATCTTTAGTAGAATAGACAATATTTCAAAAATAAGTTTGTTTTATTCATTTATTACAAGTTTCCACAATATGTCCGCGTTCCTCAACTTAGAAGTTGTCATTAGTCTTATACTAACTAACCACTTTTGTACAGATCACTCACCCTCCCCCTCTCCTCTCTCAAATATATTTCACACTGGCACTTCTGGGTATAAGAAAGTCACTCTCATTATTACGCTGTGCAATGAACCAAAGACAATGAAAAAGATGCCAGCACAATACTTGTATATACTTATATTGCCATGGAGGGGGAGAGGGAAAAAGAGTGATCTAAAAAAGGGGTTATGAAAGTTCTGCCATAGCCATATCATATATTTTGTATTGTTTTATTATTTTATCTATTTCTATTCATTTTTAATTAATTTTTTTGTTTTCTTTTGTGAAAGGGAGAAGTTAAATAATTATAATTAATTTATATAACCATATTTATAAGTATACTTAAGTATATTTTGTCTAATTTTGAAGGTACTGAAATAATTCTTTCATATGTTTTTTTTCATTATTTTCAGGGAAGCCCTGATCCCAGCCGTCTTGGCAGCCATATTTTTTCTTCGCTTCTTCGAGTGTTCTCTAAAGGTGGTACCTGCCCAGTGACCCCCATATGCCTATACCCGTTTATCATATATCTTTTGGGTTTGTTTCAGCCCAAATTATGTATGTAAAAGTGTTTTCCACCTAATCAAGATGTTGCCCTACCGAAAAACCAATAGACTGATCTTTCGAAGCCTACTCTGAAACTGCTGTCGTCTTTTCAAGTCAGAGTATCTCCTTTTTCCTTTCCGTCCTGTCCTTGGTTCATAAGCGATATAATTCTTCTTCAATTACATTATATAGTATGTGCAAAACTTGTTTAAAAGTTCTAACGACTCATTTACATTCTTAAGATAACCACCTACGAAAATATCGTAATTTCGGGAGAAAGGGCTCCTTTGAACGATTAATTCATAGGGATTTTAGAAACACGAATGTAAGGTATAAGAAATTCTACGGATAAAAATTTCTTCCTATTAAAAAATCTTAAAAATTACGTTGAAATTCATCCCCATTCTACTTGAAATTTTAAAGTCTCACAATTTACGAGATTTTACAGTTCATAACAGTCATTAACAATAAATAAGTTGAAAATAAAAACAGCGAAACCTTATTAGAGAAGGGGTCAAAGAAATGGACACATATCAATCAGAGACTAGTTGGATGTTGACTGCAGGAAGGGGTAGGTATTGAATTGGGTGCCCTATTTAAACATAGATCTTTTTTGTTTTCAGGCATTTTTTTATCTCCAATTTTTCGAATCAGTCGAGTGTGAGGCCTTTATCTACAAAATGTAAAAATTCTACATTTTTGTCGGCCAGAAACCGGTGGGTGACCTGTGGCTATCAGGTGGTCTTTGAATTCGGAAACTCTACTAGACCTGGGTAAATGTTCCCCTATTCTTGTAGGTATCTTTCGACCTGACTGGCCGACATAGGTAGCTCCACAATCGCAGGTAATTCGGTAGACCCCACTTCTATCTGGAAATTCGACTTTGTCTTTCGATCTTGAGATGACCGCTCGTAAATTCTAGTCTAATTTTTGGTTTATATATGTTCAGTTTCACCACCTAAAAATGGCAATTTGCCGAAACTAGTTGTGGTAAAAATAAAAGATATAGTTGGATTGATACATCTGTATTACTTATTTAAATATTTTCTTGTTCAAATTTTAGTTGTTAACCATTCTATATAATATTTATGTTTGAAGCTGTGATCCATGTCTTACCTTTCATTTCACTTAGAGTAGGGGTCTTTAACGTGTACCTGACATTGTACAGGCTCGGGACCGTAGCTTAACGTCCCATCCGAAGGACGGCGTGATGAAGATATTGTCATCTTTCAGATGGATGGGCGCCCTAAATTTTGGCATTCCAGGTTTAATTAACTAGAGTAGGGTGGGTCTCTAATCTAACATCGTAAAGGCTAAAGACCATCGCTTAACGTCCCATCCGAAAGACGGCGTGCTCTAGGTTTGGTTTGGTACTTTTCCAGATAAGAAACCTAAGGGTCTTGGCCGACTTAATAATAAGTATATATATACCTTGTTTTAAATAGCTAAGAGGTAGTGCTTGGTTTGAATCTGGGAGGTGAAAAACACTGAGCACACCGTCCTTCAGATGGGACGTTAGCGGTGGTTCCGAGCCTGTAACAGGTACTCGTTAAAGACCCTTACCCTAATTGAATAAAAAATTAAGATAGACGAAATTTAAGACTCACGCAAAAGAGTCGGACTCATGTCCATCAGAACGACGAAAGAGCGCTCTGATGGTAGATGATATGACCTAGTAATTAAAGCCCGGGCAAGAGTCACATAACAGATTTTCTTATTTGAGACTAATTATCTTTTGAAAAAATGTAAATAAAAAGTGTGGCTTCCATTCCCTAGTCTCCTCTGTATATTGTTTCCTTATCATCCATCCAGGATTCATTTATTTACATAAAAATAGTGCATATAGGAATGGTAAAAGGTAAATTTTATAATAAAAATAAATAAACTATAATATGGTAATAATATATTACAAATATATTTTTTTTTTCACTATGCGTACAATTCACACATTAACAGAAGAAGCAGAAAGCATTCAATGCAATCTCCTTACAACTAGAATAACTCGTATTTATTTATGTATAGGTACATATAATAATTTAAAATTATTTACATAAAAACAAATTATCTTTGGTACTTTCAAATCATCATATACAATAGTTTATTAAATCTACATTTTGAGAAGCTTATTTACAAAAATAGTATAGTTCACATCGGTTAAAATATGGACAATCAGTGCCATTTGCAAGGTTCATTCCACGTCAAATCCAACCGGCAAAATTGTTTACAATTTGCATATTTCCTTATTTATTTTTGCATATTAGAATATTTCGTTAAAAAAATAAATAAAAATTCTCAACGAATCCGGCATTATTTATTTTCCCCGCGCGAATAAATCATCTACGCTCTCCCTCCAAATCCTATCAACTGTTTAGGCTAATTAACAATAGATGACGCCTATAACTCGACACAGCATCCTTGTCTTCTGAGTTCAAGACCGCTAGTTCGAAATCCGGCCGAAGCACTTACATTTTTTTCTGAGAAGTGAAAAAATCTTGAGCACTAAGTTCTTTGGATGGGATGTTAAGCGGAGGTCCTGGAGCCTGTACGATGTCAGGTATTCATTAAAGACCCCCCACCCTAGGTAGAGTCGGGCTCATGTTCACCAGAGTGACAAAAGAATGCTCTGGTAGTAATCAATATGACCTCGTAGTTAAATACTAATAGTTGACTTATAAAGGATTTTGGAATCCTCATACTAAATTTTGAGTTAATATATTTACTGCATCCGGAGGGCGCCGGTAGCTCAGTGGTATGCTTGCTTGCCCTCTGCGCTCAAGGTCGTAGGTTCAAAACTCGGCCGAGGCCCTATCTGGGAGGTAAAATAAACTTAAGCACGCCGTCCTTCGGATGGGACGTTAAGCGAAGATCCCGTGCCTGTACTATGTCAGGTACTCGTTAAAGACCCCTACCCTAGGTGAATAAAAATTTAGGGTTGGCAAAATTTAAGACTCCCACAGTAGAGTGACGAAAAAGCGCTCTGGTAGTAGGCGATATGACCTCGTAGTTATTAGGTTTTTTTGTTGAGCCCACCGCTTTCTCTCACGTTTTTTTTTTTTTGGCGGATTTCGTGGAAAATAAATTTGGCGTCCTAATAGGGTTTTGAATTTAACTATAAAATGTCATATCGGTACATTCATTACATCGGTAGTTACTAGAGTTTTTAGTGTTAGTTGATTTTTCCAGCATTTTTTTCCATAGGTGTTTTCTTTGTTTTTTTTTTCTTTGACAATTTTTCGGGACACTTGCACGTCCCTTCTTATAAAAGTGTCCCGAAATATTATCAAACAAAAAAAAAAAATGGAAAAAAATGCCGGAAAAAGTCATTATAGTAACATCGCAGAGAACTTTTTTGTTATTTGTAATAGATCAGAAACTCGATGTTGAGTTTTCACTGAAATTTCATCTTTTTATTGGAAAACAAGGTATTCTGGTGAAAAATCAACAATTTCTGTCCGATTACACAATTTCCCGTATAGGTACTTCGTAAAGGTAGCTCAAAAAGTGAAAATATATAAATAATTTTTTTTTTTTTAAACGAAATAAGTTTATTAAATGATAATCCATATTTTATTTCTTTAATTAACATTTGATTTAGGATACTGCTTTCTGTCTTATCCGGAGGAGTTTGATTTCAAAAATTGTAATAACCGATTTGTACTCTTTGGTTTGAACTGCATATTGCATTTTTCTGAAATTAAGCTTCTCAATTAACAAAAGAATACATACCTATATTCATTTGAAAATTAAACATCATTATAATTAATTTTCGGTTTGACTTCATTAAATTATATACAATTAATAATCCTATTTCTTTTATCGTTGGAGATTTTCCACTCCTAATATAACATAAAACTCCATATATTATATTTATATATTTATAAATGTACATAAATTTTTTTTAATTCAATTTTTACAACAATATATATTATTTATAAATGTCCTGAGAACTTCGCCATCTGATGACAGAAGGTGGGCTACAAGGCCTGACCACAGTGTGCCACTAGTTCTTGCCGGAGTCGCTTCGCTGCGTTGCTTCGTGCTTCTTCTTCTTCACTCTCTTCCACCTCTTCCTGTTTTCGCTTCGCTGTCGCCATCTCTGCCGCGTGTTTCTTCCTCCATTTTGTCCGTCGGTTCTGGAACCACACCTAAAAACAGACATGAAAAAACAAGTTTTAGTTATGGGGTTTGTGTACAAAAGAAACAGTATGTTACAGGTAATAATAAGAGCTTATCAGAGCTGCACGGAATTTTCCCCACTCTAGAATTAAGAAGGCGGGACTTTTCTTTCTTTTTTTCCAATTTTATCTCTATACTTTCAATAATATCCACCATTCTTTCTACATTTATATATATTGTGAAATTACGAATTGTACCTTCTGAAGGTGTTTTTTGAATTCAGAGTGGCTCCTATTTATTTTACTTGTGAATCTCTCGACTTTTGTTATACGTTTCATTATATTTATTCCTCTCTTCAATTAATTTCTTGACTTAGTTTTAAATGAGATTTTGATTGAACATTTTTGTTGTAAAATATTAAACAATAGGTGCCTTAGTAAGAATCCCTGGAGTACTCCGCCGGATATGAAACCAGGCTATAAACCTCTTTTTTCCCCCTCGCTGAGAACAGCTTCGCTAATTTAAATCTATCATTGCCTCACCCCTTCAACCCCTTCAATTAATTAAAACAAGGGTTTGTCATAATTAAAAACCATTCCCGCTGTTCGTGTTCTCGGTATTAAAACAGCCTCTCTTTCCTTTTTTCAAAGCCCCCCCTATTTTTTTTTTTTTTTGAACACCGAAGACTACCCTCTTGGGAGCGCTTCTGTATCTATTTTTTGTCTTCAATACAACGCCATATTGAATGGCATCCCTTTCATTATAATCTCTTATTTTTGCTTTTTGTCTTTTGAAAATTGTCAATATATAAAAGATAAATGTGCTGTCGATCTTTTTAAAATTATTTTTTTTTTTTGTGTGTGTTCGTTTATTTTAAGGCAAAAATGTACAACCAGAGGCTGTGCCGACATATAACATAGAATTACTGGTAATGTAACTCTATGTTATATGTCCCCAGCACGAACTAATTAATTAAGTTTTCGCTCTCTCTCCAGAACGAATCGACCGTGGGCTAAACATAAACGATTGACTTACTATGGACATCGGAATCTTCAAGCTAAAGGAGTCGTCTATAAAACCATTGTCCATCCAATTGTAACTTACACTAGTGAAACTTGGGCGTTGACAAATGAAAATGAAGAGACTCTGCTACTGTGGGAACGCAAAGTACTTAGAAAGATTTATGGACCTGTTTCCGAGAATGGCAGATGGCATATCCGGAAGAACAGAGAATTGAGAGACCTCTATGGGGATTCCGACCTGGTGTCCGTGATCAAGCAGGCGAGATTGCGCTGGTTGGGCTATGTAGAGAGAATGGAAGGAGGAAGACTCCCTAAACCGGCCCTAAAACGACGTCGATGCGGACCTCCGAGTGCTCAGAGGGCATCAGAGGATGGAAGAAGAAGGTTTTGGATCGAGGCGAATGGAGGAGGATTGTGACGGCGGCCCGGGTTCTTTCAGGACCGTAGCGGCGCAGGAAGAAGAAGTTATAGGGAGTCGTGAATTGAGCTCCCTCTGATCTCCCTTCTCTTCGGCTCATTTCGCGGTAATTAATACGTGTCATCCTTATGGAGATTTGAAGTTCAATATAAAGTTTCATGTTGCTGTTTTACAGTTTTTGTGTTAAGCTCCCCTTAACCCCTTCTTTCTTTTTGGCTGAAAATCTATAGATGTCGTCCTTGTAGAGTTCTGGATACACAAAAAATGTTGTGTCAATATTTTATTTTATTGGGTGTTATCGTTTTCAGAGACAGTTTTTTTTTTTTTTTTCATCAGTGGACGAAAAACATGAAAGACCGGTGAAAACTCATCATCGAATTTCTGACAGATTACATAACTTCACCTATACTTCTTTTCGAGAGAGGAGATAGACCGGAGAGTTGCTGCGGCCAACCGAAGCTACCATGGGCTCCAGCGTCACTTCAGATTTCGACTGCTCACCAAGCCAACAAAGGTGCAGCTCTACAAAACTCTGGTCAGGCATGTCCTGACTTATGGGGCAGAGACCTGGACGATGACCAGAGCAGACGAGAGAAGCCTCGAGATATTCGAGAGAAAGGTTCTGCGGAGGATCCTAGGTCCGGTTCAGGAGAACGGCATGTTCAGGATTAAACATAATGTCGCTGCGGAGTTTGGAGAGCCCAATGTCACTGACGTGATAAGCTGGCGAGGCTTAGATGGGCAGGCCATGTGCAAAGGATGCAGGAGGCTGAAACCCCACGAAGACTGATGGTAGTGATCCCGGTGGGAAACAGAGGACGAGGAAGACCCAAGAAGAGATGGATGGACGCAGTCAATGGGGACGCTAGGAACCTTCGGTTGCAAAACTGGAGAACGCTGGCGCTGGACAGGAATCTTTGGGGGAAGTCTCTGGAGGAGGCCAAGGCTTGAATGGAGCTATAGCGCCGAGGATGTATGTATGTTCACCTATACTTCTTATACCAGGCAAAATACTATATGTCCCATTAGATTAATGCTTCCAACAGTAAATAGAAATATATTATTCATTTGATCAAAATCGTTGATAGCTTTATTTCTTCATGGTTTGAACTAATATACTGGGATAAATACTAACACCTGATTGAGTTAATAGATATTTTTCGTTTATCACTTCAGGAAAAACTGATAATTTTCAAAACCTATATTTAGCATATCGACTGATCTGATGGTTTCAATATGAGTGTATCAAGCCCTTTCGAAGGCACCAGTAGCTCTGGTGAACCCTACTGAGCTCAAGATTGTAGATACGAACTGAGGCTTTCACATTTTTTATCTGGGACGTGAAAAAAAAACCTTGAGTACGCCTACTACTCATTAAAGACGCTTATATATCCTAGATGAATAAACCCGGGTAGGCAAAATTTAGAACTACCGGAATAGAGTCGGGCTCATGACCACAAGTGCGACGAAAAAGCGCTCTCTGGTAGTAGGCAATTTCGTAATTAAATCCCGGGTATGAGTCACGATAACTAACACACCCTTTCTGTGAGACGGAACAAAACAAAATCATATATATGCTGATAACATGCCTATGAACATCCGATCTCCCGTAAATTTAATCGCTCTAAAATGCTGAAGCTCCTTTTTAAGACTACAACCATTTTGTTGTATCATTTGTATGTATATTATGAAAAGAGACAGTAAGATGAATTATTTTTAAGGTGTTATACAGTTGGGTATTACTACTGTTCACCCTGTCGGAAGGGTGGTTTATCGCCAGTCTAACGACGGGACCAGCTCAGCTCTCTATAAACCCACTTATTCTAATTACCCGCTCTTCAATTAAAATTTACATACTCGTGTTTTAAAACCTTGCTCCCTCGGTAGGAGTCCGGGGCAGATTATTGCTGTACTTTGACGATTATTTTAATGTTCGAGGAACACAATGGTTTAATTACGAGGGCAGGGTTGGGAAGAAAGTTCTGTTTTAGGGGGTTATTAGTTTACTTAATGACGTTCAGCCCTTCATTGAGACAAAGATTATTTTCTTGTCTTGGTTAAATATATAATTTTTTTAAAGTCATCAGTGGATTAGCGGCAATGTACTTCCCCATCACGAATTAATCAATTTTGTATTGACTCTCCCTTCAAAACCAATTGACCGTTTGTGAATATAAATCAATAGTTGACTTACAGACTTCTGAATTATCACACTAAATTTCAGTTTTTGATTCAAACCCCACTCCTCTGATTCCCCTTTTTTCTTTGGTTGATTTGGCTGAAAATCAATAGGTGTCGTCCTTAGAGGGTTTGGGATACACATATAAAATTTGGTGTCGCTACATTCATTTTGTCAGGAATTACACAGAAATAATTATTTTACATTTTTGGAATCAGGGGGTTGCAAAACATTTCAATTCCATTGAAAATTCATGATTACCATACCAGGAAGAATAGCGATTTTCCAATAACTAAACGCTCTCTTTTAGCAAAAAATATAACATATAAAGGTATTTATTTTAAAGGAATCTACTTTTTGTTTATTATTTTCAGTACTAATATTATTTTTTATTACTTATATATAAACTTATTTTATTTCTCATGGTTTATTTTGATTTGTATTACTATTATTTGTTTATTGTTATTTTTTTTATTTATTGCTATTATTTTTCTTTTTTTCTTTCTTTTCTATATATCGAACATCGTGACCTGAGGAAAGGACGTAAGAATTTCCCGAAATATTGTCCTGAAAAAGACACTTCTGGAAGAAATATAAAAAATAAATAAAATTGAAAACTATATCTACTGTATTTATTTATTACTATTATTATCATTTTTGTACTCACTTGTTTTCTAGCATTTATTAATTAATTTCATTTTATTTTTACTAGTATTGTTAATTCTAATCCATGAGTGTCAGACCCTAAAAGTTAATAGCTGTTTATGTATCTAGTTTATAAGCTATCTTAATGCATACATTTTTATGATATATCCTATTACCATATTAAGGTTTAACGGAATAAATACTATTATTATCTGTTTCCAATTATAAAATCCGGGGAGCAAAAGTGTGATAAGTTGCTGATTTACTAGGGTCAATAAATATTGGGGCCTGATCTCTTATACAGCTAGCAAACTCCGAATACTCGTGGCCTCCTGGCAATGCGTTTGGACAAGAAAGGAGAGGTGTGATGAGCGAGTTCCGACCACTATAACGGGTGCATTAGCTTAGGGAGGAAACCCCGACAGAAAATCACAGCACAACAACCCTGCTCCGTAAAAGGCAAAGTGCTGCGAACGAATTTAGACGAAGGGCTGCCTGAAAGCTGGAGGAATTTTAAAATATAATTTTCCATCTATATTAAAGGAGAATCTTGCGAAAGTGTGCGGCTTTGCGGACCAAACTGATGATATGATTCGAGATTAAAAACATAACAACCATACCACGCATGTGGTATGTCCACGCACCGATGGAAAGCGAAGATCGACTTTCAAAAACAACGAACGCCAAATCACGAAATCCTGGCGTAAGATATTGAAATCATCCTTATAACCCCGATTCCAAGGTAGGTCATTTGGCATCTAAATTTTTTGAACGGATCTATAACAGCTATAAGCTTATGAACCAGGCAGATAACGTTACTATCCTGCTTTAAAGTTACAAACCGGGCACATAGTAATAAGCATGTAATATGGACTAAGAAATCTCTGTATAATATCTTTTATTATAATGTTCGTTCTGGCGAGTACGTCGTTAGCTGAGGTAGGAGAAAATAAAAGTAGTGAATTGAAAAATCAATTTCATGTTCCATTATGACAGGTTAAATGGTGTATTGAGGGAGACAGTGGCCTAGAGAAGGGGTGTGTAAGTGTTGGTGTATAGAGTGTGTAATGGGTGCAATGTGTGTTGGTAGAGGTGGAGGTGTTGTGTTATATGTTAGCAAGGTGTTGCGGTGTGTATCGAGTGGGTGGCGGCCATATCGTGTATCTTAGCAACACACCTCCCTGCCACCACCCTTCCTGCCACCTCATCCTCATCCTCAGGTGGCTCCATCTCATCCTCTCATACCTGGCTCCGTACCCCCCTCCCATACCTGGCTCCGTCCCCTCCTCTCATACCTGGCTTCATTCCATCCTCTCATAACTGGCTCCGTACCCTCCTCCCATGCCTGGCTCTATTCCATCCTCTCATACCTGGCTCTGTACTCTCCTTTCATATCTGGCCTTCCTGCCACCTCATCCTCAGGTGGCTCCATCTCATCCTCCCATACCTGGCTCCGTCCTCTCCTCTTATACCTGCTCCATTCCATACTCCCATACCTGCCTCCGTCCCCTCCTCTCATATCTGGCTTCATTCCATCCTCTCATACCTGGCTCCATTCCGTACTCTCCCATCCTCCGTAATATAATTCACCTCCATTATGTCTAGTTATAAGTATTTTCCCATAGCGCTCTATCATTGGTTAGGTTTCTCTCTAGGATGACTGCAGCAGTGCTGTCGGAGAAGACACAAGCAGCTGGGTTGCCATTTCCAGTAGCTTGACCTTACTGTACAACATCCAGGCTGAGCAGTATTTAACAATTCCAATCCCCTGGTACCAACTGAACCGCCCCTATCTCGGATCCGCATCTTTAAACTCTGATTCCTCGTAAATCCGTAAGAGGGGCGCCAGAAAAAAAAATGAACAAAATAAAAATAATCTTATCGATAGATCTAGTCGAAAAAAAGGGAGAGAGTAACGCCACAGCCCTCCCCCTTTTCATGTTTAAAATGTGTAAAACCAACCCTTACAAAGTGGATCTCTCCAGGGATTATCCTTGGGCGGCTTAGGGTAGACCACCCCCTTGACTTCCTAACCCAAGCCAAGCAGAAATAGCACCAGCTTCATTCAAGCAAAATAACAACCTATTCAATAAATAAAACAAACTTATTTTTAAAATATTGTCTACTAGCAGGTTAATGAGCTTCGTCCGGAACTACTTCAAAGCAGGTTAGTAACGTTATCTGCCCTTTAAGTTAAATGAATCTTTAGAAATGTTAATATTTTAAATGGTTTTAAAACAAATCCTCATGGCCTACATAAGACATTTAAAACGATGTTCTATTCAATGTTCCAATTTAAAACTCAATACATGAAATCCATATGATCAAAGGTTAGGCAAATTTCATTTGCTACATTTTCGAGTTAGTTATTATGACTCATGTCCGAGCTTTAACTACGAGGTCATATCGCCTACTACCAGAGCGCTCGTCACTCTGGAGGACATATAAAAGATTGTGTCGATGCATTCATTCTATCAGGAGTTATCTTCTTCACAGACACATGCAATGTACCCACGCAAAATTTAGTATGAGGATTCAGAAGCCCCTAGTAAGTCATATTCTTGAGTATTAGTTCAAACGAACGACTGGTTTTGGAGGGAGAGCGAAAACGGTATTGATTAATTTGTGCTGGGGGAGTACATAGCTAGTGATTCACTGAAGACGAAAATGTTCATTATTGAATTTCCAATCAACTCTACTATGGGAGTCCTAAATTTTGCTGACCATAAATTTGTATTCATCTAGAGGTCTTTAAGGAGTACCTGATATCGTACAGAGTCGGGACCATCGCTTAACGTCCCATCCAAAGAACGGCGTGCTTAAGTTTATTTTACCTATTTTTTTTCCCGACAATACTTCGGGACACTTACAAGTCCCTTCTTCCGGTCACTATGTCGTTCATCGACTTGTAAGTGTCCCGAAATATTGTCGGAAAAAAAATAGAAAACACCTCTGAAAGAAATGCTGGAATTAATCAACAGTGAAACATTCCAGAGAAGTTTAAGAAAGACATTATTTTACCTTCCAGATAAAATAAAACCGATTGGTTTTAGTGTTTCAAGAAAACTACCTTTCAATAAACTGCAATATCAAAAAACTCCGACTACTAGCTCAAATTCATCTCCGCAATAGCAATAGAAATGTTAGGATACTACTTGGAGGGTTTAGGTATGAGTTTTGTCCTGAAAGTGTCTGCAGGCTCTGTACCTTAAACGAAAAGGACGACCTCATACCCTTTTTGTTCTATTGTCCCTCTTTGTGTATCCCCAGGCAAAAATTTCTCCACAAATATCTCACTAATAGACCAAAATTCTCAGAACCAATTGTGCACTTTTTGATAATGTAGGTGTTAAAGAAATCAACAATTTATTTATAATTTTTATTATAGCCTTAAAAATCAAGAAATAAATAATTCAATTTATTGCTCATAAGATATATGTATATATTTTTTTTGTTCCGTTTTTATTTTTTTGTTTTTCCTTTATCAAAGGTTATATTTTGTTTTATATCATTTTTAATGGTTTTTGTTTCCTAGTTGCTTGCACTATTTCTATTAAAGAGCATGCCCATATTTATTATTTTAATATTATTCATATATTTTTATTTAGTTCCTATATTAGTTATTTGTTATAAAAATATACTTTTGTATATATATATATATATATATATATAACACTGGTAGCTCAGTGGTATGCGTGCTTGCCTTCTGAGCTCAAGACCGTGGATTCGAAACCCGCCCGAGGGGGGGTAAAATAAACTTAAGCACGCCGTCCTTCGGATGGGACTTTAAGCGATGGTCCTGAGCCTGTACGATGTCAGGTACACTGAGCTACCAGCGGTGAATAAAAATTTAGGGTAGGCAAAATTTAGGACTCCCACAGTAGAGTCAGGCTCATGTCCACCAGAGTGACGAAAGAGCGCTCTGGTAGTAGGAGATATGATCTCATAGTTAAAGCCCGGGCATGAGTCATAAAACCTAACCTAACCTATATATATATAATTATTTATATATGTATTTTTTTTTCTATAACTAAAGCTGTAAAGGTTGTATTGTTTAGTGCAATAAAAAGTGTATCTATCTATCTACATGTATTAATACCCATTATATAACATAGCTACTTTATAGCCGATCTTAAATAATGTATCTATACATAGAGGAAGAAGATTAGGTAGTCTCATTAAAGAGAAGGGCTAGTGGAAGTAATGTGGGCTAAAGCCTCCCTTGCACCGATTAAGAGTGTACAACTTGGTAACTCTGGATTAGGGCTTTACTTAGATACAGGGCTTCAGCTCGTAAGTTATTAACAGGCGGCTTAGCTGCCCTATTCTCGGCAATCCCGCAATACTACCATACCCACCAAAACATACATTAATTAAATTACACACTACGTAGCTCCCTCTAATTCCTTTCAGTATTAGAGCCCATGTTCACTCTAAAATGGATATTGTTTCTTATAATTGCCACATATTAATTGCTTGACTTTATTATACTTCAGGTTTGTTTAAGTAACATGTAATTTCAAATTTATTTTTAAGTAAGCCTCACTCATCCTCCAGGAGCACCTCACTGAAATAGAGAGGTGGTGCAACCTCTGGAGAATTAAATTAAATGAGCAGAAATGTGTTCAAGTCACATTTACCCTACGCCGTCAATCCTGTCCTCCCGTCATCATTAACAACATCCTGATTCCCTCTTCAAACCAAGTTCGCTATCTCGGATTTTACCTATACAGTAGACACGTGGATCCCACATACACGACTTACACGACAAGTACTGAATCGAAGATACGGACTGTTACGTCGACTACTTGGACCAAAATCGAAACTGACGTAGTAGGTACAACAAATTTACGATTTACAAGACCATTATACGTCCAATTTGGACTTACGGACTCGAACTTTGGGGTACAGCTAAACAATCCAACATCAATCGTATCCATCCTCCGACGAATTGTCAACGCACCTTTCTATGTCACCAATAAAGTCCTACACAGAGATCTCAGTATTCCCACTGTCAATGAATTAATCAAATCCCGATTCCAATCATTTCACAGAAACCTTTCTTCCCATTCAAATCCTCTCGTACAAGACCTTTCCTCTTATTCCCATCCTGACAATCCTCCCCGCCGCTTGAACAGGAGGTGGCCTCGCGATCTTCTCTCGGAGGATAGTGAATAATGACAATTAACTTTCGAGGGAGTGTCAGCGCTGGCTGGCTTCTCCCATCAAGTGACGTTATATTTATCTTTTTGACCACATATTTGCTTATTATGTATATATTGCTATATATACATATATAGATTGCAAATAGAATAAAAAACAAAATAATAAAAATTTTAAGTAAGATTAAAAGCACACAATTTCTCTAAGGCAGAGAGAGAGAGGTCTACAATCTTTTCGTTTTTACAAACCTATTAGATTTGTGTTCGAGGGCGCTAGATGCTCAAGGGTAGAGTTATTGTCTACTGAGCTCAAGATCGCAGGTTCGAACTAGACTGAGAACTCTAGGAAGTTGCTTAATTGACCAAAAATTCGATGTCTGTGTGTGTTTGGCTGTGAACATGATTTCTTCCATTATAATGAATGCATCGACACGAAATTTTATATGTGTGTCTAGAACCGTCTAAGGACGACACCTATGGATTTTCAGTCAACTCGACCAAAGAAAAGGGGGGATTTGGGGGAATGTTCAATGCATAAACTGTAATAACTACGGTTGTAATCAAGTGAATTTTATATATAAATTAAGCCCTGTAAGGATGACACCTATTAATTTTTAGCGGGCCAAAGAATGGGGAGGTCAGAGGGGAACTCAACTCAAAAATCCCAATTATTGGCTTTATTTTATGGTTAAATATTTTTATTGGATTTCGATTGGCGAGCTCAAATTATGTTATATCAGAAATTACAAGACTTTAAATGAGAATATACTGATGTAGTAAGAAGTGATATATATTTTATTACTTAGGCTAGCCGGCTTTCGAGGCTGCCCTCATTATCTTTCTATAAGTGAACCCAAAGACTCATAAGGAAGTAATCTATGAATATTCAGTCACAGAGAGCAAAGGGAAGTGAGCGATCAGAGGAGGTGGCTCAACCTAAGAACCTTAATGACTCTCGAAGGATGTATGGACACGAAATTTAGTATGAGGACTACGTTTTTTTTTTTGTTCGGGAAGTAACAAAACTCTCAGGACGCTGTTCTTCGAAGGTTAGTTAAATCGTCACCCCTTTCTGAGCCCATGTGACGAATTCGTGAATAAAACCACAAGCCAATAAATATACATTTTTCATAGAAATAAAAGACCTTGTCTTCCCACTGTTTTATTTTAGACCAGATCCGTTTTTCGACAGAGTCATCATCAGTGGTTCATGCCACCCACACAGCACAGCGGTTGAAGGACAACTGGCCCTTTCGCGTCTTTTGTTTCTATGAGAAATCTCGTCCCACAACACCTTACTATCACATATAAATGTACATTTATTTGCTAATTTCAGGATTTCAACAAAATATGAATTTTGTCTGAGCGCCACCCAGACTGTTGAAAAGCTCCAAGCCAGCCGCTTGATCCTATACAAATTGCTAAAGCAATTTTTTTTTTCTGAATGAGATATCTACATAATCGTTCAATGAATAATGTATTAAGTATTTCAAAAACTTAAGATAACTGAATCATTTTTTTTTTTTGTTTCTTCTTGCCCTAACAGACGAAACCACATTCAAAATGTTTTCCTCAACAAATTTCTGGAGGGGTCATCCTTATGAAAAGTCTCAGGGCCCCGAAACTGTAGATCCGCCACAGCTTTTCATGTGAATTTTCCGAACAATAGCTCTTAACGAGTTATTCTGATGCCCCAAAATAATTAAAATTAGAAGTACTGATCATTTTTGTGCCAGAGCTCATGTGGACAACAGAAATCCCCACACACTAAAAAAAATGCCGGTTGTCTCACAATACTGAAACCATTCTTTTACGAGAGGTGTCCGCCACAGGTGGAAATGGGTAATTGTCAAATAATAAAATGAAAACACAATAGTACAATAGAAAATAAAACCAATAAACTGAATGAGAATAAAAGTTTTATACAAATAAATAAATTATTAGTTCCAAAAATTCTACACTTTTTTTTTATATATACGGCACTTCTCCTTATTGGGGCTAATATTGGTAGCACTTAATAAATACATACTTATTTATTTAAAAAAAGTAAAATTCATAAGATTATTATTCTTAAGTGTTTATTAAACAACATTAAAAACAACTCATTATTTACTAGGAGTGGGTTATAGCTGCTGGTTATATTATAAAATCGATTTTCCTCTTGGATTTTTTATAAAATAGTATGACAATTTTCATTTTGTCAAGCAGCTAATTATCATAATATAAACAATTTTATTCAAATGATTTTGTAGTTGAAAATTTATTAATTGATAGTGATTTGAACTCAGCCAGTTTTCATCTGACTACTTTAAATAACTAAGTTTCAAATTTTCTAATAATATCTAGTGTATCTGAGATGAGAGCTATGAAAGAGCGCTCTGGTAGTAAGCCATATGATTTCAATAGCTAACTAAGAATACAAATTACCAAAAATGTTCATCTATCACCAATATTCAGTATTATTCTCACAGTTTTGTGCATATAAGTGGTTATTTATATCTTCGACCGAATGAAATTTCAAAAGATATTACAGAGAAGTGTGATGAGGAACACACATTGAAGGGTCGCATAGACGAACATTTCGTTCATGTATTAATACCCATTTAATAGATAAATTGTTATGAAATATATGTTGTAAACATAGTTGTTAATTCGCGTTGGGGAAGTAGTATTTTGAGTTTTCGTGTTTTTGTTACCAGAATAGCGAATTATTAGGAAATATTAGATGGGCCCGTTCATAAATTATTATGAGTGAGACTTAAGGCAGCCATTAATACCCACTTAGCTAAGGATGAAGCCTCCTTTAGATAAATCACATTGATTAATCAGATTGGAGATTGGAGGGGAGTTTGAGTCGACCTGGAGGAGCGGGGCCAGGGTTAATGGCTAGATCCAGGTGTTATTAGCCTGATAAGATGTGATTGATGCTTGGAGTCTCTCTCAGGGCAGTCTCATTTGCAAATGCCCCCACTCCCACAAGCAACCCCCTCTCCAAGCATCCCTCCACCCCCACAAGCAATACCCCCCCCCCCCCCAAGCAATCCTCCCCCTCCTCCAAACCCCTTCGCTCCTAATTGCCCTTAACTTAGTCCGGGTCTGCTACCATCCTGGGGTCATTTACCAAGCAATCTTTAGTAAATTAACCTAAATGCGTTATCGTCTTTTAATGTCCCGCCGCCTATCCTAGCGTTTATCCAACTAATTGCAGTATGAAGCCCCCCCCAAAGAACGACTCCTAAATTAAACTATCGTTGCGCAATTACTAAAAGTGGCCTCCGCTGGCGTTGCAGTTTCTCCCAGCTAATTACCCTACAATATTCGCACGCTGTATTACTGTTGAATAAGTTTGTACCGTCTGTATTGTCCATCGCTCATTCCATGATTTCTGAATATTAAATTATTTATCTACTGGCTTGCATAATGGACACAATAAAACAATCAATTGATGAAATAAGAAATTAAATTTTACAAAATAGAGTTGAAATCACGAATGTCAATAAGAGTGTACTATCGTTAGTCAACTCCCTTGAATTATGCCTTAATGAACTCACATCAGTAAAATTGCGGTGCGAGCAACTTGAAAATAAAATTTTGCGACAAGAAAATGAAATTAGTTTTTTAAAAAACAAAGAAAAAAGAAACCCCTATTAGAAGCCACCTCCTGCCTCAGAGTATCAGTATAGATCGATCCAACTTTCATACATTAATTCTGGCCCATAATAAGAATGATATCTCAAACATTTTCTATTATTTAATCAGCGCTCTGAAACTTAGATCATTCACTCCATATTTACTGTCTATATTATAATATTATTATTAATTTGTAATTACTTATTTTATTTATAAGATGTGACTGATGCTAGAAGTCTCTCTCAGGGCAGTTTTAATTGCAAATGCCCCCTTTCCCACAACATGACCCTGCAAGGGTGGGATGTGCCACTGATGATGACGCAATTACGTTGAAAACCGATTCTGGTCACAAAACAGAGCGAAAAGAACGTCTTTTGTTAGACTGTTATTAACTGTAGTTAGAGCTTTTTTGTTCAAATCTCCCCCCTTCCTTTTGGCAGATTTAGCTGAAGATCAATAGATGTCATCCTTACGGGGTTCTCTGGATACACAGAATTCCTTGTTGACGTCATAAATGATGGACGTTACAGATGATTCGTGTGTATATCGTAATGATCCATCACGTCTAATCCGTTTCATTAAGCGCTTTAATCTCGACTTTATTTCGCGATTCGAAAAATTAGCTAGACCTCAATTTCACCGCGTTAGGGAAATATGCATAGCGCCAAAAAAAAAAAATGAATCCTAAATGAGAAGGTTCGCAGGAATTGCGAACCCCTTATGTACCTATGGAAGCTTAGATGTAATAAACCAATATAATAGGTGCTACTGTTTTAAATACTAATTAGTTGAAACAGTAATTCCTGTGCATAATAACTTGTCGTTTAGTGCTTCGTAATAATAATTTGAGTGTAGGTAATAAAATCATCCTCTCCTGTGTAACTGCGGGGAAGTTCGCTTATTTCCATCATTAAGCGCCCTTTCACAGAAGGTTAACAATTACCAAGAGAAGCTCTTCAATCTTTATCATTACTAAGAATCGTAAAACTGGAGAACTAGATAGGTGAGTGGTTACAATCGCTGGCTACTAAACTGAGAAGGCTCATGTTCTACATCCTTATGATGCCAGGAATAATTTTTTCTTATACCATTAATACAGGCAAGGAAGTATTGTAATCAAAATTACAGTTTGTTAAATTGAACTCATCTCACAAGTTATAAAAACAATCATCTTGACAATGAACATAAAAGACTCTATTAAATCATGAACGTAATAATAAATTGACAAAATACGTCTTCCCAACATTATTGGTTCTCCATATATATAAAAAAAAATTTTTTTTGAATAGTAACTTGTTACGAAATCAATATACTTCGAAAATAAATGCGGTATATATATGAATGCCTCTTTACAAAGTTTTAATTGTTCATGTAATCTGTCTAAGAATTTATAATACTGACGATCCTCTTCAATAAAAAAATGGTTGACATCAAAAAATGACATATCCTTTAAATAATAATCAAAATTCATCATAGGCGCTACAGCCCGTCAAGAGCCTTGGCCCCCTCCAGGAAATGACAGATCCGAAACTTTAACATTGAATAAAGTACTCAAATCCTCCTTTGACCACTAGAGAGCGCCAATTACCGGCAACCATAATAATTACGGGGGTCTACCCATCTAGGGTTAACTTAATGAAATTGTTTAAAAAACATTCCTCTTCAATAAGTTGTACCTCATTTATTTTCATAAATTAAGTAGAAGTATAATAATGCGCGAAAAAATACATTTCAGTGTAAACCGGAAATAGACTTAAGTTCAGGAAAGGATAATCAGAAATTTTTTTTTTTGGCCTGAGGCAAACATCCATAACAAGTTTCACCAAAATGTGAGACTTCAAATCTATTTTCTGGATCTTTGGATGATTTGGGAGGAATGAACCTCAGAGTTAAGTGGCTAACCCGTGCTAGGAACATACCACCCCAAATGCGGTATACCCCACAATATTGCTCGGTCATATTCCCAGAAGCAGAGAGACAGTCTTGTTCCATTTAATTAAATCAGATTAATTAGTAAACTGGTATCCAAGGAGAAATGAGCTCTTGAGGTAATCTTCACCTCCTTAGGGAGTGCCAGGGTCCTCCTCGCTGTGGTTTGACAAATACCCAACAAATTTAATCAAAAACAGACATTCAAGTTGCCCTTTTCAGTTTAGTGTATAGTGTGTAGCAGAATAATGCGATCACATTCCGTAATATTTGAACGAGTGGTTATACCAAAGTGCGATCGAAAGGCAATATGGTTAAAGCCAATTTATTAACAAATAGTTCAGGAGCTTTCCACACACAATAACATTAAATATCCATATCAGGAAGAAAGAGGGGTCAAGTTGTACTTCGTTTTAAAGAATTATGCGTAAAAGTATCCACTATCAGTATTGACATGAACTATCGTAAATATATATGGACATAGATACTTTTGCGTGCACGCCACCATAGATGATACAAGCAACTGTTGCTGTGACAATACGTTAACACTTCCACCAAGTAAAACTACTTTACAGGTGGGAGATAGACCCGATCCTCAAAACTCCCTGGCTTTGACGATCCACGGGCAGCACAACCGAGCAGAGTAACAGCATTTCATGTACCTAGAGATACGGATTTCGCGGGGCCTGAAAAAGACGCCCTACGTTAGTAGGGGGAAAAAGCGGGTTTTGACCCAAGGACAATGCGCGAGATGGCGGCCGTCCTTCCTCCCTTCCTCCCACCTCGTACAGTGTAAATTTTTCTTTTATAGTGTAATTAACGAGAAAAATACACTATACAAGAAAATTTACACTTTAAAATAACACTATACAAGAAATTTACACTATATGAGGAATTCGTCTGTGTGTATAACTACGCTCCAAAGATGACACATTGGTTATCAGCCAAATCGGGCAAAGGGCAGTCGCAGAGCAGAAGACGGCTATCTCATGGTCTGGATTAACCGTGAATTTTTATATGAACCCCGTGCAGTCCACTCCACCTCCAACCAAGCTCCGTTACTTCTGCATTTATGAATTTAGTGGGACAGGGCAGAAGACGGCAATCTCATGGTCTGGATTAACCGTGTATTTTTATATGAACCCCGTGCAGTCCACTCCACCTCCAACCAAGCTCCGTTACTTCTGCATTTATGAGTTTAGTGGGGCAGGGCAGAAGACGGCAATCTCATGGTCTGGATTAACCGTGTATTTTTATATGAACCCCGTGCTGTCCACTCCACCTCCAACCAAGCTCCGTTACTTCTGCATTTATGAGTTTAGTGGGGCAGGGCAGAAGACGGCAATCTCATGGTGTGGATTAACCGTGTATTTTTATATGAACCCCGTGCAGTCCACTCCACCTCCAACCAAGCTCCGTTACTTCTGCATTTATGAGTTTAGTGGGGCAGGGCAGAAAACGGCAATCTCATGGTGTGGATTAACCGTGTATTTTTATATGAACCCCGTGCAGTCCACTCCACCTCCAACCAAGCTCCGTTACTTCTGCATTTATGAGTTTAGTGGGGCAGGGCAGAAGACGGCAATCTCATGGTCTGGATTAACCGTGTATTTTTATATGAACCCCGTGCAGTCCACTCCACCTCCAACCAAGCTCCGTTACTTCTGCATTTATGAGTTTAGTGGGGCATGGCAGAAGACGGCAATCTCATGGTCTGGATTAACCGTGTATTTTTATATGAACCCCGTGCAGTCCACTCCACCTCCAACCAAGCTCCGTTACTTCTGCATTTATGAGTTTAGTGGGGCAGGGCAGACGACGGCTATCTCATGGTCTGGATTAACCGTGAATTTTTATATGAACCCCGTGCAGTCCACTCCACCTCCAACCAAGCTCCGTTACTTCTGCATTTATGAGTTTAGTGGGGCAGGGCAGAAGACGGCTATCTCATGGTCTGGATTAACCGTGTATTTTTATATGAACCCCGTGCTGTCCACTCCACCTCCAACCAAGCTCCGTTACTTCTGCATTTATGAGTTTAGTGGGGCAGGGCAGAAGACGGCAATCTCATGGTGTGGATTAACCGTGTATTTTTATATGAACCCCGTGCAGTCCACTCCACCTCCAACCAAGCTCCGTTACTTCTGCATTTATGAATTTAAACAACCCCTTCCCCTTCTATTCACCCACTCTCTTACCTCGAAGCTTTTTAATGAAAAAAGTTAAAAAAGCTCAAAGATTAGATGTGATATTTACGGTTGAGTAGGTTCCCAACCCCCTCCCGGTATGAATAGAGATGGGTTTTTTGTCTTTTTAACCCTCAAACTTTACCAAGCCCCCCCCTTCCTCCCTCTTAAATTATATTTAATAGGACAGTCTTCATCTTCATGGCATTATAGCCTATTTTTTTAAAGCATGTTTAAAGTTAAATCGGCACAGAAAAAAAAATGATAAGAAAACCTTTTACACTGAATTTTTACTTTCCCAGGTATACGAATATAGAGAAAGTTATGTAATAAGTGAAAAATTTGATGTTGAATTTTCACCGAAATTTCATGTTTTTCAACCCCTTATTCGAAAATTGAAAAAAAAAAAAAATTCCTGTCTGTATGAACAATATAACTCTGGTCAATATAAATATATATCCAAATGATATTTTATAACGAGAAAATAGGTGATGCAGTGAGAAGTGATTAATTCAGACTGCCTGATGATGAAGGCAACGCCAAAAGGCAGTTAACATAAAATAAAATAATTAAATCTGTGAGAAAGACTATATTTTTAATTGCATCTTGTGATGTTTTATATGTCCATTGAAACCTATTTCAGTCAAATCGGCCAATGGGAGGAGGATTAAGGGGTGGGGGGGGGGGGGATGGAGCTTAACACTAATACTTCACTCAATTCTATTCCAAAACCCCATAAGGACAACAGCTAGCAGCGTGAGGTGAAATCTAAAACCACGTAATGACGTATCGACAACAAATTGTATATGTGGACCCAATGAGGAAGACACCTGTTAATATTCAGCAAAATCACCTAAGGGAAGGAGGGGAGGGGTCAGAGAAGGGGGGCTCAATTCAAAAACTCTAATAACTATCGATGTATGGAATATATCGACAGGATTGTATGAGAATTCAAAAGTTCCTGAGTATCTATGTACTTTCCAGCAAATCGGTAGAGGGAGACTGAAGAACTTTTTGACTGAAGAAAAAAAAATACCATTGATTATGTAAAAATGCATAATGCATTAAATTTTTTTGACTGCGAAGAATTTGAGCAAGGAAAGTACAATGCCATAGATTCAACTTTTTTTTGTTTATTTAGAGATCGACAGGACACTGGCTGCGGCAGATTTCCACGAAAAAGGAAACCCCGCCTGTCGTAGAGGACCACATTTAACCGGATGATATCGTACTCTTCACGGCCAATTTGTCCCAGTGCAATGCCAATTTTATGATGAATTTGTCTGAGACTGAATTTGAAGCATGCATTTTGCATGTAATTTGCATTATGCATTTTTACAGAATCAATGGGGATTATTGGCAACGGATACCTTGCTAATTAATAAATATTTTTATTAAAAAGGATAAAATATATATATATGTATATATGATGTGGTCATTACACCGAACACTTTTTTCTTATACCAAAAACAGAAAACTCTCCCTCCCGCTTTTCAAACACTCGGGACCATCACTTAACATCCCATCCAAAGGACGGCGTGCTCAAGGTTTTTTCATCTCCTAGAAATAAAGATAAGGTTTCGAACCAGCTATCTTGAGCTCAGTAAGCAAGCACGCAACCGGCGCCTTCTGTACAAAAATGTATGCAATTGATGGCATGGTCTTAATCTCCGACCACTTGTAGTGTCCTTGTTTGAGATTGGAATTGTATAGAATGATCGTTAATAGGGGACTCCATGGGCAGATGTGAGTCCTGGCTTTGCAATAACCAGGGTAAGTCTGTGGGACAGAGGCACTTCTGAAATCAACTTGAGAACTAGTTATGACTTGTGGTCTTGATTGGTGAAGATGTAACTATTCTGCTAGTTGTTAACTAAACTAATATCCGAACTACACTAATCCACTCAACATCAAATAACAGTTTACAAGGCTCATGATAGTGAAAAACTATTTTTTCACAGTTTGTAAATTAAAAAAATGTCGGTGAATCCCCAACAATGAACTTCCCAAGCCTGAATTAATCAATAATTAACTTTTCCAAGGCTAAAAATCAATATTAGACTTACTTAATGGCCTCTGACCTCATGAATCCTCCATTAAATTTTGTCTCGATACATTCATTACATCGGCAGTTATAAGGGTATTAAAATTTTGAGCTTCCACTGATCCCCCTTCCCTTCGTCCGATATAACTACGTGTCAATACATTAATCACAATGGCAGTTATTAGAGTTTTTGTGTTAAGCCCCCTTTCCTCTCTTTCCCATTGGTCAATTTGACTGAAAATCAATAGGTGTCCTTATGAAGATTCTGGATACAAATAAAATGTCGCGTAGATTGATACATCCATTCTATCCGGAGTTATCTTCTTCACGGACCCTTCACAACCAAACACACAGACAGAACTTTTTTTTAATTTTTGGAATTAATCAACTAAGTTTTCCCTCTCCCCGTAACCTTTCTCTACTTTAGTCAATTTGACTGAAAATCTAAAAATGTATCCTATAAGATCATCATAATCACTTTTTATTTAATATCTTTATATTAACATTAGTGTAATTAGTTCTAGCATTATTGTATGTATATTTTTGGGGGGGAAATATAAATATATAAATAAAAATTTTAAAATATATATATTATACACACTCTTTTATTAGGAATTTTATACCTATTAATTAATTTTCAATTATTGATTTAATTTTTACAATTATTATTCAACATATATTTGTATTCTAAGATTTAATATGTTTACGTATATAATTTATACGATATTTTGAGATATACAATTGTATGACGCATCCAATAACTATGTTATAAATAAATACGGAAATAAATATTACTTAGAAACCCCTCTCCAATATATTCTTCATAGACAATATCTTTTGACCTCATCGGATTGTTCTTCGAGTTTATATTGTTAAAAAAAAAAATTGAATTGAATTCCAAAGCATGACCTGATAAATTAGAAATAATCTTTTAACAAAATCAGACTCAAAGGGGGAGTGGCCTATTGTGAAACAAATTGAAAATTCGAGCTCACTATTTGCGGGTAACACCCTCTTCGTGAATAAAACACACCCCTTGCACAATTCAAAAATATTCCAGCCCTTATCTTGACCGCGGTGGCCGTGACAGACCATTTTAAAATTATGCAAATCCAAAGTGTTTGGAGGGAGAGGGATGGAGGAGGGGGGGTGTGGTTGTAGATAAAAATCAGTTTTAAAAGTATCGTATATATCAGTTCTAATTGGGGCTGCTTGTTTTTTATCACCACTGTCCGCCGCGTGGAGCGTGGATGACATACTACACGCCGTACAGATACACGATCTCCCGTGTATTTTTCCTGCTCCCCCCCCCCTCGGTTTATGATGTTATTTTGCATCCTCTGATTGGTACGCTGATTTATGACTTACCCATATTCAGAGGGGCATTCTCTTTTTGATTTTATTTCAGATAGTATGCCATTTTTTTTTCAGTAGACTTGTAAAATGGAGTTCAAATTTACACAATAGCATAACAATTGCATCGATGAGTACGCTACAACAACATCCTATTGACGGGAGGTTAGAATTGTACAAGGGAGCAGGAACCTTAGCGGAGCCATGTTTCTGTGTTTCTGTGCTACCTTTATAACATCTTATATATTAGTTGAGAAAGGCCGACATATAGAGGAAACGTGTAATAAATAAATAAAAAAACATATTGTCTATTCCACTAAAACAATTGTACATGGCATTACACCATCGTCAAGTTTAGTTACAAACTAAGATTCTGAGTATAATCTATATTTTAAAAAAAACGTTTGTTTTATTTATCTGATTTTATAAGGTTACCATAACAACATAACAATCCTACATTAAAAAATCCGTTTGTAACGCTACTTCCGTCAGATTTTTCTAATTAAATTCGATTGGTCGAGAGATACCGGATGTAATCATGTGAGGTTAATATTAATTACTTTTTTTTAATTCAAAAAACAAGAACATTTATTTTTATTTCGTAAGAAAATTTATTATAATTTATTAATAAAATTAATAATTAATTTAAAATATTTAATTATTATTTATAAAATTTTAATTTACAATTTAAACATTAAAACAATTTTGGTAACACATATAAAATTTAGCTTCGATTGTGAATGAATAATCGACCTGCTTGATTGATTATCGATTTTTGTATAAAACAATATTAAGCTAAAAATACGGTAAATACTGTAGTTTAACCTTAAAAATTTGAATTAAAATTGATAGATTCAAATAAAAAATATGCGAAATATAATCAGCGCGCGTAGCGCGCATCATTGACCTAGTGATGAAAAAAATTAGGCAAAATCTTATGATATGGATGTTGATAGCTAAGATGTCGATAGATTAAGTTGATGAATAATAATTATTGTTGTAAACATAATTATTATTATAAACTACATGTTAATGTACAAAACCGATAAACTTTCTCAAAAATACGTTATGATTATTGGATTGTATATTTACTATTTTAATAATATAAATAAAATTTTGTTACAACTACTCTACAATATTACATTCCTGAATACTCTCCTAAGATCGACCACTTTCATCATAATACTCCTTATGAGTATGCATTCGTCAACTCGATTACTTTTCCCTGATAAAACATGGGACAATTTCATAATTTGATAATTTCAATTTGAAATTATTTCAATTTAAAATTACTTTTAGACTAAAATTAATTTAAACCAAAAACATCACAGAAGAGCTCCGCTCTTGTCGCGAGTTCTGCGACGTACCCCGGTTTTTTTATAAAGGTCGGTACACCAAAAAAAAAAAAGCCATGAGCCAGATGACGAGGGAAGATCTCAGCTGAGATGGACATCGCCAATGGCGTAAGAAAATAATAGATCCGATTCCTGCATGCGGATTCTTATATGCAGTGTTAAAACTTGGGAGTTTGGACAACGCTATAGGTATCTTTAGCTGTAACTCAGGTCCGCCGTCGGACATCGGTTACAATCGTTGAGAAGTTGACCAATGATATAAGGCCCAACCCAATATTGATAGCCAATGACAAAAGGCGCCGCCAAATATCATTTCACGATTTAAAGGGAATCTCTGTTCTACTCTCAGTATAACCTGTTCCAGTGAAACATACAATCTTTATTAATTTTTTATAGGCTTTAGTGTGTGTGATCTAAGTATGTTGATACATATCATCAATGGAAACTGCGCCCTCTGCCCTCCTACTGGCGCGAGACAAGCCAACCTCTGGACTGGAGGTACACATGCAATTAAAAGTATTGCAGAGAAGATAGGACCCATATCAGAACAGGTGGATTATAAAAGTATATTTCTACCTCAGCCCTTATCTAAGGTTTCCTCCCTTAATGTCCACCCTGTAATTAGCTTTTACATTTACATTTTTAAATACTCAAGGAGTTAATTTCTGAAATACTTTCCTGTGGAAATTGTTAAAAATGAAGAATACTGTTTAGACAACCCGAGAGGCTCCAAGTCTTGTTAGGATTGACCCGATTCATTTAATATCCCCTATGGGCGCCGGTTGCTCAGTGGTATGCATGCATGCTTACTTTTTGAGCTCAAGTTCGCGGGTTCGAATCCCAACTGTTTATTTTATCTGGAAGGAAAAATAAATTTAAGCACGTCGTCCTTCGGGAGGGACGTTAAGCGATGGTCCTGACCCTGCACTATGTCTACTAGACCGGCGAAAGAGCGCTCTGGTAGTAGGCGATATATGACCTCGTAGTTAAAGCCCGGGCATGAGTCATAATAACTAACTTAATATTCCGATGTACTTATTCTCATTGTTCAAAAATAATAAAACAACCACGATATAAAAATCGAGTTTCATACCCAAAACCATTATTTCATACCTAGGTTTCAATTTTATTTTCATGGCAGAGTTCCTCTACAGATATCCTCCTTTAAGCTCTGTCGAGTCTACGTTTTATTTAATCATTATTTCTATTATTTATATATTCATTTGTTTTATTTCTTATTTTTCTATTGCTATTTTTTTTTCTCCCTCTATATTTCCCACATAAATTGAACTAAAAACTGTATCTACCGTATTTATTCGTATTAATATTTTTGTACTCATGTATTTTCAAGTCTTCCTTTATTCATTTGATTTTATTTTTTACAAGTATTCTTATTACTAATCTCATCTGTGTCCGATGCTAGAGTTAATAGCTGTTTATTATCTAATTAATAAGCTATCTTAATGTATACATTTTTCAGACTTATCCTATTACCATGTTTTGATTTAACGTTTATTACCTTACACATAATTTTCTTTACTATGATAGATTTAAATGTATTTTGTCCCATACGAATGGTTCCACAACCACTTGACGGCAAACGTATAGCGAAGATTTTCAAGAAGAGAATGAGAATAGAATGAGGGCCTCTGATACATGTTTTAAGGGCAGTGCTCAAACCTGGTTGTTTTGATTGTCAACAAGTTTGTGGAGCGCTGAAGCACTGACTGCCACTCCTACTGAAATAATACAAGAGTATGCCCACTCAATTCCCCCCACCCCGTCTATAAAAGTTGTATAGGTCTATAGTGAATTTTATAGGAGGGGCGGGAAGGGGTGGTTTTTCATTGAGAGGGGAGAGATCCGCCATATGTGGCCCCCTCCCCCTTTCTAGCTCCTACATTAGTTTAATTAATAACAATAAGTTAATACTATAACAGACAGTTATAGGACCCCGAGCATCCATCGGCGCGTTTCGTCTACTGGTCTGGTCAAATGTTCGAATCCTGTACTTTCTGGGCCTTTTCGCCTTTTGATAGATGGCTAACTATTTATCTATTTTTTCACAAACATTCGACTTACGTACTTCTTTCCTGTGGCTATCGATAAATAGATTAAATAATTATATTAGAGAATTTTAATTACTAGTAATTGTCCAAGTGAATCGCCGCCTTACCTTGTCAAAAAAATTCAAAAGAAAGCTCATCCAAAACGAAATTTTATCATCTTCAAGGATTTTTTTATATGTTTTTATTCAAAATTAGACCTTTCTCATAAAGCTCAAACCTTTCATAGTGTTGCTTGGGCCATTAAAAAAATTTAACTTAGGTTCCATAGGTTCATCTGATAGAAAATTTTATGTTCTGTAATAAAGATCGTATGAATCATAAGACATGCCCAGTTGAGCCCGCTCGGAGTATCATATCCGTCCCGTTTTGTTCCGAAATGGTTGCTTTTTTCAAAAAGTTAATAGAACGTAGGGAGTTTCATTTTATTATTTATTTTGATAAGAAAATTGTTAACAAAAGAGCAATAGTTTTTGAGATATCAACTAAAGCGTAAAAAACATGCCAGACGGTAGGTTCTTGACAACTTCTCAATAGATCAAATAAATTTGGCCCTTCATGGGGCCAGAGCCGGTAATAGGAATATTTCGGGAGGCATACCGAACCCGGATTAAAAAGTGAACTAAAGATCTTTTGGAGCAGAGAGTCGAAGATATTCCTGGGAGGGGGAGTCAGAGGTGTTGAAGGATGGGATCCTGAACCTCAAAAGGAACGAGCTTTGGCAACTAACTGGAGTTCTTACAGGACACGGTCCGTTCAATAGACACCTTACACACTGTAGTCAAGGTGACAGATGTGGGGAAGAACACGAAACAGCGGCTCACTTTCTGGATATATGTTTCGGGATACGCCTGGACGAGATTCCACATCTTTGGTAAAGATGTAATCACAGAGGAGGACTCTAGATTATTGGACAGGAAACTGGGAGACTGAGTACTTCATGAAGGACTTCGTTTAGGTACCTACTAAGGTGGAAGCCCAGCGTTTCCAAGGAAGGGATAAGAGCATAGGATGCTTAGGTCCCTAGTTATAAAACACCAGCCCACTAATATATATATATATAATGTATATTAGAGGAAAAAAGTGAGGTCATTTAGCGGGATTTTTTCTTTTTTTTTATGAGGATGTTCCCTGTAAAGCTCTAATTAGGGGAGGGGGGGGGGCGTACAGGGGTTCAAGTGTGTAATAAGAGGGTATTAGTGAGAAGAGGGTCGACTGGAGAGTAGATCCTCCAGTGGTGACTCTCAGAGAATGCAAATGAGAAAGATGGCGGCGGCCATGTTGACAAGTACATTTACATTTTTATTGAAACCCCCTCCTCCCCACCCCCCTCCTGTCGGTGGGCTTTATTCAATTATCTTGGTAATCCCACAATTACAGGTAGCTAGGGGTAGGTTACCATGGGGACCCTTAGCCCACAGCGCCTATCCACCTCAGGATTAGGCAAACCCGCAGTTCTCAGATTTGAAAACTTTATACCCTTCGCCCCCTCCCTCCTTCTTCTCAAAAAAGATTTATTTTGCATAGAATAATAAATGTCCTTCTAAAGTGGTGTAACCTGTTTTTGTAGATCTTCGTTTGAAGAAGAAAAAAACGAGCTGGCAAAAATGGAGATATATGGTTTTTGGCAAATATTTCGTAAAGCAGACGATCTATGAAAAACTATTTTTCATATGAAATGTGTCTTTTTATTTGCTCTACAAATTTTACTAGAAGAATTTTTGGTGTTAAACGAAAGTTCTATGCGATAATTGCAAAAATGCATTTAGTCCCATAATTAAAGTTGTCTTTATTTTCATCCGATTTGTATCAAAATCTAAGCAGTCCTAAGCTAAGATGTATGATACACAGATATGAAATTTCAAATGTATAGGTTCTTCCCTTCAAGAGCAATCGCACATAGAATATTTGACCCTCCCAGATAAAAAACGAGAGGAGAAACGTAAATAGTTGCTTTTACTGTTTAATTGATCCAGTCTTGACTTTTTTTTAAATGTAAGTAATGTTGTGTATTTTGAACCTGTATCCCTGTTAACACCGTTTAATTATATCATAAGTTAAATTGTACAATAAACAGACAATTTAGATAAATTAACGTGAGAATGTAGGTTGTGGTTGTGTGAGAATATGTCTGTGAACGGCCCAGTTCAGATTTGATCATGGCCCCGACTGCAAATTACTTCATTTAAATATTCAAATTTCATTATCTCCAGTCACGGTACATCATACCCCTTTCCTTAAAAATCCACCAGTATTTTTTTTAGAATTTAGTCAAGGAAGAGTGTATCACGAAATTGTCGAGGAGGGCAAAGCTGCACGGAACATACCCGTAGGGCTATCAATGACCTTTGGAAAGTGACCAGTGCCTCGTGTAAATCTCCTGTTATTAAAGTTAGTAGTTATTGTGACTTAATTGTGGCTTTAACTACAAGGTCAAATCGCCTACTATCAGAGCGCTCTTTCGTTACTCTGGAGCCCGACTCTACTCTGGGATTTCTAAATTTTCCCTGGAGGCTGGAGACCATCGCTTAAAATCCCATCCGAAGGAGGGTGTGTTCCAAGGTTTTTCCACCTCCCAGAGACCCTTGGTCTTGAGCTCAGAAGGAAAACACCACTATTTTCTTTCCCGCTAATTTTCTTCTTATTTTATTTTATTTTTTTTTTTTTAATCAACCATCGATTCGATTTTTACGAAATTTAATGCATGTTTACAGAACCTTCCTTTAAAATATTCAAAAAAAATTATAAAATTTCTTCATGCCTTTTTTGTGAATATTATTCTAAGAATTTTTTTTAGAAATTGGATTTGATCACCTAAAAAATAAACAATTTAATATTTCGTCAAACCCTAATCTTATTTAAAGAGGCTTCTTAGAGAAAGAACGATTTGGACTCAAAAGACTACTAGACAAGCGATCTCAACTTCACCTTAACCAAAAACAGAGTGCCTAAAAGGAGCCCTTTTATATCAGACTTATCGTTCAGCTGTGGGGTTCTACTTTGAATATGACATTACACTAGGATCTCAACATACCATTCTTACACAAAGTCATACAACTATACACAAATTTGCACAAAAAGTTCACAATTCACCCGAACTAGTGGAATGTCGGCTTGGTTCTTTCCGGGCAACTAAATCGTCGTTGGTCGCATGAGCTTCAGCCGCCGCACCAAGTGACTAAGCATTTTTTTTTTACCTATGTTGTATTTTATATACCTAGCTTAAATCGTTCTAATATAGTGAAAACAAATAAAATGTATTCATCTATATATATACTTCGATTTTTTTCGCAAATAAAATAATTTGCGGATCCCTGGGAGGGGGCGTGGGTACGGGAATTGCTCTCATGATTCATTACAGTTTAGTGCTGAACAGAACGTGGATTTGATGATAAAAACCTTTGAGGGTGTTATATAAGTCAAAATTTTAAGAATTTTTTCCAGTAAAAAATTACAAATATTATGTAACTAGCAGTAATACCCGGCGTTGTCCGGGGAACTTTGACTTTTCTCCTAATATCTCTCGTTCGAATCCATTTTAATTCTTCAATAGTACATTCATGATGTTATAATTTTCAATTATTCATACGGAATAACGCTTATAGTCCTTCAACGGCAGACATCCCAGTTAGTAAGTTTTTAGGACCCCTGGGCACCATGGCTAGTACGCGCCATTCAACGGCGGAAACCACAGCTAGTGAATACTTAGCATCAGTGGACGTCCTAGCCAGTGCGTACTTGACAACGCTTGTGACCACCAGGTTGATTAAAACATAGACTTCAACCATCCTGGAGCTAAAATTAATTTATTCAAAAAGATTTCTCATTAATCGTTGCAATGGTTTTCGAGTTACAAAGATTGCGTGAGTGGATGCTGGGATGGACCAGGGGTTGATTAAAAAATAAACCTTAACCTTCCGGTAGATAAAACTTATCTATTCAAAAAGATTCCTCATTAATCATTGCAGTGGTTTTTGATTGCGTGGGTGGATGCTGGGATGGACCAGATATTGAGGTACTAATACGCCTATAACCTTCCACAGACGATGACGAACAAATTAATAAAAAAATTAATCAAATCCATCAAGCCGTTCGTGAGTTATAGCGGTACAACGCACGGACATTTTCAGCTTTATATATATGATTTAAAAAACAACTGACCATAACTATGATCGAAGTTATTTAATTAGTTAACTGTCTGTCACTATAACTAAATAATAAAAACATTGTTTCTTTAATTTTTTACCAACTTTTCATTTAGATAGCTAAAACTTTGTATAAGACTTAATAGAAATATGTGTAATATACTGTATCATATATACACTTATTATACAGTACCTTTCACCAATAGTATTGTTATACTAATGTATAAATGAAAACTGACATTATTGCAGAGATATTGTGAAATAATTCAAATGGACTTGAAAAATAAAATAAAACTTGTTTATTTGATATATTGTCTAATTTCACTAACTATATACATATACATGGGAGTACTTTCGGTATTTCTATCATCCTCAGCCTGGCTGAGGATGGTAGAAATACCGAAAGTACTCCCATGTATATGTATATAGTTAGTGAAATTAGACAATATATCAAATAAACAAGTTTTATTTTATTTTTCAAGTCCAACTAATGTATAAATATCATGTTCACAAATTTGGACCTCCCCCAGAAAAGTTTTGATATACCCCTGCCCTGACCCTTAAAGACATTTGAAAATCACTAGTTAGTTGTTATGACTCATGCCAGGGTTCATTACTGCAAGTGTATGTCGCCTACTACCAGAGGGCTCTTTCGTCACTCTGGAGAACATGATCTCGACTAGGAGTCCTAAATTTTTCCTACCCTAAATTTTTATTCACCTAGGACAGGGGTCTTTAACGAGAAGTACAGGCTCTATATCTTTACTTTACCTCCCAGATAAAACAAACTAAGGGGATCTTTAGCTCAGTAACTAAGCAGGCCCTCAAAAATCACTAGACAATTAATTGTTCTATTCATCAGACAATTTAAAATGATCTCATTATTGAGAATAGTTACGTGATAAATATTTCAATAAATTAATAAGTGTTATGAGAGGTGGTAGGGAGTACTTTGTTAATACTTTTAAATCTCTTTGTAATGAAGTTGTGGGTAGTTTATTAACAGACTATAGTCAGATGTCTCCAAACTTGAAACATTGTTATATATAAATAGAGCTTAGATATAAAGTTTGAAACTGTCGTAAATACTTGACTGTGATATTCAATATCGAACGATTTTCAAGCCCAAGCATTCCGGAATAGTAAGTCCAGTAAGTGTTTTTTCATGTATTTGTGGGAATGTGTGAACGATAGGTGTTTAGCGAACATGCCTGATTATTTTGACACGCATTAACTTCATCCATGTTGTTCTACGCCTGAGATTTGAATGAAGAATATATTGAAAACAATTTTTTCAATAGGGCCAGCAGTTGTCCAACTCAGGAGTAGCAACGAAAATCAATAAATGTATTAAACATAACAAATGATAATTATTAATATATATTTTTTCAATGTATATTTAATTTAATCTAGGAGGTGAAATAAACGTAAGCACGCTGTCCCTCGGATGGGACGTAACCGATGGTCCCGAGCCTGTACGAAGTCAGGTATTCGTTAAAGACCCCTACCCTAGGTGACTAAGAATTTTAGGCTAGGCAAATTTCAGACTCCCACAGTTTGAGTCGGACTCATGTCCATAGTAACGAAATAACGCTCTGGTAGTAGGCGATGTGACCTTGTAGGTAGTTAAAGGCCGGGCATGAGTCATAATAACTAACATTATTTTTTCACAGCTTTATTTTTCTCACAATTTATTTTGGACGTCACAACGTCTTATAATTCGGTAGGCCGGGCTCTCATGCACGAAAACGATGTCCCGTAACGAAAGTCACGCGGAACAGACGTATCGCGCATGCGCCGAGAGAGAGTGACACAAAAGTTATTGTTGTTTGTGAAGTGATCAAGTGCATCGTTTAATAATGTTTCATCGTACTTCTTGAGAAAAATTACAGTTAGTCAGGTAATACTTTAATAGTGTGTTACTAAATATGGTGACATTTGTTCTTTCTTAGGTTTATCAAAATTTACTCATTCCCTGTGATACTTTGAGGTTATGAGGTTTGTTTACATAAATTGTTTTACATAAGTTGTTTAATTAATTTTAATTTAATTGTTTTTTGGTTAATTGGACGTCACATTAAATTGTTATCAATTATATTATTGTCCTACATAATGTATAAATGTGACAATAGCATTATTGATATAAATAAACGCTTCATGACTATTCCAAAAATATTTCATCTATGGATTGTAAATAATATTATTATCGAATAAACTCTTCATAAGATATGTAAACCGAATTTTCATTTTTTGAAATCTATTGTGCTTATGAATGTTTTATTTTTATATTGTTTTTAAATTGTTCACTATCTCCCAACTTAGACGTTGTCACGCTCATTTCGCCACGCATCGAAGTTGCACGCACCCACTTTTTTTGTCTAGTAAATACGGGTCTTGACTAGAAGTTTAAATATAGAGGTCGACTCTTAAAATATGTTCTGTGTAAAGAATATGATTAATATAAGGGAAAAATTTATTACAATAAAAATGAGCAAATTAATGATAGATACTGATGATGGGAGTTTTTCCCAAAATTTATTTATAATTTATTTACTAGATTGTAAAAATAAATTGGGAGAATAATAAAGCTGGAAAAAAATATATATTATTGATTCATTATACAATCCAAAAGCGATAACTGAGTATATGATGTGAGGTTTATTTCAACTGTTGTATGTTTACATAGTGGGTGACCTGGTGTTTGCACCTAGAGACCTAAGCATCCAATGTTCTGATCTCTTCCCTGGAAGCGCTGAGCTTTCTCCTTACCTTGCCATCTTATCATTCCAGGATCTGAAGATACAAGGCCTATCTAAAGTCTTGCTCCATTATTATATATCTATCGAAATAGTGAAATCTCATCTACGCAGGAAGAGAACAGCAGAAATGAAGTTGTCTATTGAATGGACTGTCCTGATTTTCAGCCAAAATAAGAGAAGGGTGTAGGTGGAGAGCAGAAACTTAATTTATTGCAGATTATTCGTACATTGACGTTGATTCACCAAATTTTTTTATGATCTAATTATTAATTCATGTTGGACTCTGTCTATGGTTGACTTCATTGTTATGATACAGTATTTAAAAAATATGAAAGGAGCCTCTAAGTAAGCTGAGAGTGACAGAGCAGGGTCTGGATGAATGGGAATGGGGCGACCCTCAAATCTGGGCGCACAATGGAGGCCGGCAGATGTCCTCCTAATAGGGGGGGGTCGCCATTTTGTTCTATCTGTATCAATATAGGAAAACCGGTCCTCTATGGGGGGGGCAGTCTTCACCCACGCCAGCTAGATTGACATGAGCCGATTGGCATGTCTCATCATGTGGAAGAACATGGGGGTGTAAGTGAGCTCATGAACGGATTTGGCAGGAGGGGGGAAGTCTTCCCATGAATCAATGAAACAGCAGTAATAATTTATAAGTGGTTACTGTTAACTAGGCAATGAATCCTCATGATGCAGAAGCCAAAGTAGATACCAAAAAGTAGAAGAGCATGCCGATTTAGCAGTTTGCAATTCGGATGAGGTGTCATGTAGGTAGGGATTGCCAGTAGGTCCCTACGATGCAGAAGCCTGCAAGAGAAAAATAGCTAGTCGATAGAAAACGATAGAATCGCTGGAGCAAAAATAAGAATCCCTTAAGAGAAAGATGGAGAGTAATAAAATTATAATAAAACCTGAGCTGATGTATGTGCTGACAACCAAAGAATCCTAAGACGCAAAAGCGCTTGAAGGATAACAATAAAGCAAACTCCAGATATCGTTAGACCGTTTCCGTACGTGCGGCGGAGTCGAGACTGCAGAGTATGTGGTTCTCGAATGTCCGCTGTACGACGGGACTAGAGTGGAGTTGATATGCGGGACAGGATCGTACCTGGGACTCGACCTACGGCAGCTGGTGACGGAAACCAGTGTTTAGCCGATTTGTTGCCTCCTCCTGGCGGAGAAAGAAGGAAGCACTATGACCCAGCGCCGGGGAAGACTGCAGGCACGCTGTCGCTTCACCGCACTACAGCCAGCGAGCTCTCTCGGCGCGGCAAAGAAATTAAGATGGGCAGGGAGTGACCGCCGATTGTTGCAGATGGTCGGCAGCGGTCGCTCCTAGCCGACCACAAGCTCCCCGACGATTCGGCGAACGGGTATCGTAGCCTCCACCGGAGGCGGCAACCGCCTTCCCCTCCCCCCCCCCCAAAGAAAAGGCTGTTTCCTGTTCTCATGACGCAAGCTGGCAACAGCGAAGTGGAGAAATCTGTGAATTGGAAGACAGGAGAATTTCAATAACCGCTTCACATGGCTTTGCCTTTAATGGCTGAAGAGATGGGAGAAACCGCTTGACAGAGCTCATGGAGGCATTTTGGAGTTATCCTTTTGAAAAGGGGATCAGGACTGTGGTCGGCGAGTCGGTTGCCTGTTCACATTCCCGCGTGAGCCACGAGGGATGACTTGTTAAAAGCTCCTCGAATCAAAATCCAATAAGTTGTTTTTCCGATGATGCGCATAACTGGAAGTCTTTGAGAACGTAGAAGAAAGTGGGTAATACGCTTGAGTTTAGCGATGTAGCCCTACGCGAATTTGCTTATCGGGTACACAATACAATAGCTCCACTACAGTGGAAGCCTCAAATCTTTTAATTATAAAATTAAATATTTGAGTACATACCTTAACTTGAGATTCGGTCATGCCGAGGGCGTAGGCGAGTTTCGCCCTTTCAGGGCCGGCCAGGTACTTGGTCTGCTCGAAGGTTTTCTCCAGAGCGAAGATCTGTTGACCTGAGAAGGTAGGCCTCGTGTGTTTCTTCTTCCCATCCTTGTCCGTCCCAGAACCGGTCACTGTCAACAAAAAAACATCTCCATGTTCAACTTTTGAAAAAGTTTTAAAACTAAATTGATAAAACTTAAAAAAAAAAAAAAACTCGTACAACACGAAAAGTTCTATACAAAAGATGTATCCTCTATCTTGCGGCTAACTTTCATAGTTACAATAGATAGTTTCTTTATTTTAGGAGCGGTAACAACTTGTTCACGTTTCTTTAAAAGCGCAGTTTTTGAGTTCTTTACTAGTGTCTGTCTCAGTTTGGAAATTGATATTATATGTTCTGTTAAATTCTGTCGATATCATTTTGAAGTATCAGTTATTTGCTAGTATCTAATACAACGTACCTACCCATCCTCAATATAGACTCAGTGACAACGAACAGCTCAATACGAACGTTCACTGCGGCCAAGCGACATAAAAATTCTGTATGAACACATTTATAGTCGAAATATGGAATGGGTATTTATTTTCTATCTTTCTAATCTTTTGTAGAAGCTGTCTGATTTGAACCCTTCATGGTAGAATTAATAACGTTTTTATGTGTGAACATCACAAATAATTTCCCACGGTTGTAATTTCATGAAACATTGACGAAAAAGAGAACGGATATACTTTATGCGCTGCAAAGCCAGTGCGCACCCGAGCTCAAGGGGATAGGTGAATGTCTTCATAGGGCTAACGTGACGCTCTAGTTCTGAAAGCGTCTTAACTTCGTTGTCGTGTTGTTATTGATGCCACACGAGATTCATACGCAAAAGGAGGGGTGTTGTAATTTTGCAGCCTTTGCCTGTGTGTGTGTCTGTCTGTCTTTGGCATCGTAGCTCCAAGACGGCTGAACCATGTCGTTTCGTCGTCATCGTCCCGCCCCCAAACTTTTAAGTTGGGCCCGGCCCTGCATTGGGCAGTCCTTTCCTTATCGTCAAGGTATATTAGACATCATCATCATCTATAAGTTCCTCAACCTTTGTAACTCTGCTAAGGCTGATTTGTCTTGGAGACAATTTGTTCCTTTTTAAAAGTTTATTTTTTCTGTCGGGGGTTTTTAAATTTTTAATTTAATATTTTTTAAGCTATTCTAGCAAGTCTTGAAAAAATTCCCGATTTTCTACTTGTGATTATATTGTAATTACACGACTATCGTATAGTCAAAAAATGCATTGTAACAACTGAATAAACACTCGAATTGTAGACATATTCATATCATAATATATAGAGAACACAAAATTATACAACGATATATCGATATTATCAGATTATAGATATTTGAATATACAGGATGTACAGAAAGTTTATACAAATAAAATATTGTTACATTGAAACATTTGCTATTGAAATGTCATCCCTTTCTTTTCCAGTGACCTCAAACACACAATGTTTAAGTTTCTTTTTTTTCCCTCATATAGGCTAGAATGGAAGATGCAGCAAATGTCGGCTTTTAATGGATGTAGATGTACGTTTTATCGTTCAAAATGAATAAAAACTATATAATCTTGTTTGAACATAAAATTTGACCATATCAACACTTTAGGAAAATAAGTAATTAGATATATCAGTCCAACATATACATATTTATTTTTTTTAAATTTGTTGGACTGATATATCTAATTACTTATTTAACAAGATAGTCCACTACATCTGCCTACCACCTTTAGGAAGTGGATTGTAGAGACTAGAGCTTGGTTCGGGAGCGAGCTAATTTTGCTAAGTTAAATGGGGATGAAACTTATGTCTTTACAGTTTGTTGTCTTACACGCTGGATCATTGATGAAATACTGAACAATATTTATGGAAATAATTATAATAAAATGATACTTGCATCGGTCCATGAGAGGTCGGTAAAATCACGTGACAGGTATCACAGTAATCCAAAACTGTTACAACTATCAATTAAGCCCAAACAATCTGTTTTATGTTTATTTATATATTAGGAACATGTTTGATGACAATATGGTGGTAGTTCTCGTAGGTAAAAAAATTCAGAACTTTCTGCATCGGTTTCCCCCTCTCCCCGAAATACATTTCTGTTTTTTCGAAATACATTCCTGGCGCCTAGAGTGTATTTATAATAAAGCCTCTATTCTAATTTACTGATTAATAATACTGCCAGTAAGAGGCACACAGTCACTGTAAACGTGCTTTGAACATACATAGACGACCTACCCTCCATATGTTGACCTGGTTAGCGCGGCTCTCTCCTCCTCCCCCCACCCTTTGAAGTTGTTTGAAATAAGGTTTGAACTCCACTAGGTAGGTATTAAAGAGATGGAGGGGGATGAGGGAGGACTTGGTGATAATCCTGGTATCGAGCCGCCATGTCTGCGTCTGCGTTCTCTCTCACACCCCCCCACCCGCACCTCACCTCAGCTCAGCTCCCAGGCGGCCACTTTTTATATATTCAGATACAACCCCTGCTCAAGACAACACCACAGAATCCCAACTAAAGGAGAGAGTCGGTCAGTGGACAAATAACCAGGGCATTTGATGCAGACTAGTAACCATCGGCCATGAGCGTTTTGTTGTTCGCGTATAGTGTTGTAGCCTTGTACCGCAAAAATTTCTAAAATCTAGGGTTTCCTGGCCCTACCCGGATAAGTTAACTTAAATCCAATTAGGTTTTGGAATGAAATCGGACGAAAAGTAAGACCACCGCTAAAGTACCGCTTACATTTGACCTAATCAAAAATCAATTCAAATGAAAGTTGTAGAGAAAACTGAAAGCACCATTGTATATGAAATACGATTTATCGTAGGTAGCCCAGTTTGCGAGATAGATGCCGAAAACCATCGTTCTAAAACCATTTTTTAAGGCATTTGCTTGTTTTATGCGGAAGCAGTTAGTCCTGCCGAAAAGTGATTCTTATCAAAATTTGAGATTAGATAATTGTAACCTATCGAAAAATCTATCATAGCAACGTATATTATACTATATTTATTATTTGTATATTAGTTAAAAGGGATAAAAAAAAACTATATCTTTACAATTTAATCATTACTTTCAAAAATTTCCTATGCAAACATATTTTATATATTCTTTTGGGCGCTATAATTTTGGTGGTATTGGTCCTATCTCAAATCTATAATAATAACGAACATTTATAGAAGTAATCAATTTTTCGGTATGACAAACGTTTTCGTGTATATCAAGCAAACCCCTTATGAAATAGGTTTCAAAACGACATTTTAGGATGGTTTTCGGCATTTATCTAGCAAACCGGGAGATTTGACAAAAAATCGTATTTTATATAAAATGAGAATTTTAGTTTTCTCGACAACTTTTATTTGAATTGATTTCTGATTAGGTCATTAATATAAGCGGTATCTTGTAAAGTGTAGTTAGGTCCTAGGAGAAAGTGGTCTTACTAGAGATGAAATATTCGATATAATTTAGCACATGTGACGAAAACGTATTTAGGGGACATTAAAAAGTGTAAATCCGTTGAAAATTCTATTTCGAATTTTCCTAAGATTACAATACTCCCTTGTACCATAAGGATGATAGGCACTGCTTGCCATTCCGGGTCAGTCACCATTCTGAACCCTGAGGCGGGCAGTTTTTACAGCCTTAGCTAAAATGGTATTACGAGGGTCATTGCCAGTGGTTACTGGCACCATCACTGGAAGCCAGTCCCATGTAGATTCTGATGCTTGTACCAGACCGAAGTACATAGTAGGTGTCCCAATTCCTCCCCTATTCCAAGGAACTAACTCCACCCTAGATCAATTTCCACCCCAATAGGATGCCTCATTATTTTAAAAGGTTGGATTCTATCCTCGGCGGGGTGTGGGCGAGAGCTTCAGTACCGCTAATAAGTGATTTCTACCAACTAAAAAAAAAAAAAAAAAAATGGTATACTTTATAAGGAAGTAAAAATGAAGCAATAATAAATTCATACAATGATCAAGTCTGAAGACATTGGCATGACATCTCAATATTTAAAAAAGAGATTATACCAGCATGAGTATGATTGTAGAACAAAAACTGACTCCGATAATTGCAGCGCCCTAATCAAACACCTGAACAAACATAAGTTTGATTTCGCTAACACCAAAATTCTCGACAGAGATTACTATAAAAGGCTGACACTGGAAATGGTGTATATTGCCAAAACCTCAAATACTGTCAATTTTCGCACTGATACCAATAACCTGAGCAACATTTATGCCAATTTGCTTCAAAACTGCTGAATCCATAGTTCTGTCTCCAATTATATTTAATATTTAAAATTTAGATTAATTTCATTGTGTGTCTATTTATTCTTTATTATGTATTATTTCATTTTCGGTTAGTGTCACTTCTGTCTAAAATTCTTCATTTAATTAATAAGTTAAATTATGTTACTATTTATATAATTATAGAGTTTTTATTTTATTTTATTTTTTCTCAACATAGTAAAATATCTGTTAGCCAGTAAGTAAGTAGTTCTCTTCAAATTTAAGTCCCGTTAATTGGGGTTTTCCCCGGATTTATTATCTGTTACCCTCGACCCTTCTGTACCCTTAGTTGAACGTAAGACCTCACAGTCTTCATGCCTTCTCCTCAACCATCTATATTCATAGTAAGTTTCCTTGTTGTTCATCAATGTGTATATGTATGTGAATGTATGAGGATGTATATATGTATTTATGTGGAGTTGTATGAGTGAATGTATATTTATGTACCTATATATAATTTTAATCGATCACCCATTATATTTTTCTAATCTTGATACCCCCATGTTTGTTAGGCCCTGATGATGATATGAAATATATCGAAACGTTGGCATTTGAATAGTGTTTTCTTCATTGACTGACCCTCAATACCTCCAGAACAATGATCAAGGTTATTTTTAATGTTTTTTATAGCTCAAAATTGAATCAATGTTATTACATTATTGCTCAAACATCAAGTACAATAAGAAAAAAAAAAAGCAACAGTAATAAATACATACAATAATTCAATATGAAAGGCCTTTTTCTATGGATGAGCTCCAAGATGGGTTGCTGGCTTGGGTTCCCTCTCAATAAAGTACACCCCTTTATTGCTCTTATAGAAACCTTAACCACCGGCCTCCAACCTCCCTTTATCCTGTAAAAATGGAGTAGTAAAATAAAAAGTAGCAAATATTGGAAAAAGGGATGAGAACAAATCCTGCCAGAGGAGCCTCCATAACCCCTTATGTAACTGCTCTTAAAACTTGAACAGGCTAACCCCGCAGTTTTTGTTTATCCCACTTGGAGATAACTAAAAGTGACAATAACCACCTCACAACTAAGTTTTACTGCGTTTTTTTAATATTTTTTTGGAAGGTGTGATGTTGGATATTGTGTTTTTATTAAAAGAAAAATTGTTCATTAAATCTTTTACGGTTGGAGGGGAGTTTGATAAGCGTGGCAGGAAATGTTTTTTGGTGGGAGGGGACGGGTTTTTCTTTCCAAAATTTATAACTTTGCGTCACACTCTCTAATCCCTAATGTCCATTTAGAAAAATGTCCGCGAGAAAATGACTAAATTGCAAGGGTATTTCAAGAAAATGTGAACATAAAACATGTACGAGGTTTCTCTCTCTTTCTCGCCTTAAGAAAAGGGAAATAGAGAAGTGTCTTTAAGCTATTTCTCTCTTTCTCTTCAAGACATTTTCTGCCTTTCGCATTTAAAGATACATTTCTCTTTCCCTCATCAAGAACTTATAATTTCTTGTTAACATTTCTCTCTTTCGCTTCAAGACACTCATTCTCTCTTTAAAGACACTTCTTTCCCTGAAAATCAATAGGTCTTTATGGGATTCTGGATTCAAATATAAAATTTCGTGTCGATACATTCATTCCATCAGGAGTTATCGTGTTCACAGACACACATACATACATTTTTTTTTTTTTTTTTTTTTTTTTTTTTTTTTTTTTTTTTTTTTTTTTTTTTTACAGTTGATCAATTAATAAACAAATTAAGGGCAAATAAAAAAACCTGGGCGAGGACCACAGTTTTTTATCTGGAAGGTAACAAAACCTTGAGCACGCCGTCCTTCGGATTGGGCGTTAAGCGATGGTCCCAAGCCTATGCGTTGAATAAATTTAGGGAGGCAACATTTAGAACTCTCACAATAAAGTCGGGCTCATGTCCACCAGAATGACAAGAGAGCGCTCTGACAGTAGGCAATAATGACCTCGTATTTAAAGCCCGGTCATGAGCCATAATAACTAACTAATAACTAGAAAAGTTCATGTCGATGCATTCATTATATCGGGAGCTATCATGTAATGGTAGTGTGTGTTTGTGACTCTGTAGTCATCTCAGATTTCATAACTTCCCCTATCCTTCGTTTAGCTGGGGAAGTGAAAAGAAAAAATATACCAGTTTTTTGGCGTAAGGTCAAGTAGCAGTTGTAGCAATGATACAGGGTCCGAGCTAGAAGGGCCCCAACATGCGTAAGGAAAAATGGTAAAATGTTATCATTAATCATATTGATAAAAGCCAAGCCTAAATTTCTAAATTAAAACTTATTAAAAATTATCTTAGAACTTCTATGGGACAAGAACGGCTATCCGACTTATCAATACTGTCCATAGAAAAAGAAGAATTTGAGAAATATGAGAGTTGTTTTTTAATATCTATTGTTGTTTTTGTTATTTTCAAATATATTTTGTTTATGCAAGAGTTTTGTTTATTTTCCGAAAAAGGGACCACCAAGAACTTTTGATGCAGGGCCCACTCAGAGCTAGCTACGCTACTGGTTAAGGTAATGATATGCAAGCAGCAGTGATTTGCTGAGCACAAGAACCATCTACGCCTTAAATAAATGTGTAATTGTCATCAAAGAAATAAGTTATTTTTTAAACAAATAAATCAATGCCATTTTCGGAAGGAAAAAAATCGACTTGGAAAAACATCCTTGGGGGAGTCTTATCTTGCCTTCTCTCTTTTATTTACATTCTTCCCCCAAAATATCATCAGCTTAGGTTCCAGGGATTGGAAGAGAAGGAAGATTTGTGGGAGAGAGACGGAATGATATAGAGGGAGGTAGGGGTGGAGGGGGGTGGTAGGTTTTGATGAGCCGTGTATGTGCAACCAATAAGGCGGGAGAGGAGGCGCCATATTGGGCGGGATGAAGTCGTGTTTGGCGGGAAAGGCACGTCTAGCCGAGTCAGCCCTCCCTCCCCACTCAATTCAATTCCGCCAGGGTCCTCACACACACACACACACACACACACACACAGATCCTCCATATACACTGTCCTACAACATTCCACTTTCTTCCTTATATCATGTTAACACCGGTTTTATTTGGCTTCCCTCCTCCCTTCTATCAAATCTTCTTTCCGTTTTCTTACAACAGAAAATCCTTTTTTCCTTTCTTCATATTTTTCTGTTAGAACACAATTCATTCGTCGAATGATTAAAGCCCATCCAAATGTTGTTTTTACTTCACCCGCTATACGAAGTATAGAGAATTTTTGAACATATAGTTGATGTGCGTCAGCTCCGCCTGCAGGTATTCCTCTTCACAAATCTTCATAGCCCGATGGACCAGGGTGCATAACACTCCTTTTTTTGGGGGGCCAATAGTGATGTGAATCCGCTTGTAGATACCGGTCCGAGGCTTCCGTCCGGCCGTCTTATTAGCAATTTATAGCTGGATGTAAGTTGTTTAAGTGGCGAGTGAAGTCCACCAAACTGTGTTTCCCGTGCGGCCAGGCAGCAAAAATATCATCTACATAGCGCAGCCACCGTTTTGACGTTGCCAGGGTTAATTCCTCAACGCCTCCATGAAAATATTGTCGCCACGACCGAGGAGAGTGGTGATCCCATTGCTACTCCATCCAACTGCTCATATACGATGTTGTTGAAGCTGAAGTAGCAGGAAGTGAGACATAATTCACAAATCCGCAATGTATCCTCAGCTAGTTTCTTCTCCTTCAAGATCGCTAAGGAGTCTCTAACCGGGACTTTGGTGAATAAGGACTCTACATCAAAGCAGACGAGTATGTCATCCTTATTTCTCTTCAACTCCCTCAGTATCTCCAACAAATGGGTCGAGTTCTTCACAAACGAAGGACCGAGACCCAAAGGCGGCTATGAACTTGCTAGGCTTGTAGGTTGGCTCATCGCTTCTTCTTTATGCAATTTTGGAAGACCGTATAATTTTGGAGTTCTTGAGTCTTGTGGAGCGATGTATCTTTTCATCGTGTTTGTTGAAGCCGGTACTATCCTAGCTCTACGCTAAGAAGACCAGGCCTGGAGTCGGGCACCAACATGAGTGCCGCCTGGTGGTGGACTTATGAACAACACCAGTAATTAATTTTGGGATTGGTTGATGGTGGAACCAATCACAAAAATCACTGAGAACCGCATGGCCGCCATTATTTGAAGGTGAACTGAGGGCGCCACGGTCGAGGAATAAAATCAGAGATGAATTCCAAAATTATGATTGGCAGGTGAGCGGACCAGTCAGTAAATTACCTCGGACTTGTTAAATAATTAGTTCTTGGAAGAGAGAAAGAGACCGCCATAGTCAAGGTTTTGCCTATAAAAAGGAGGATCCCCAGGAGGAAAATGTTTATAGTGACCGGAAGAAGGGACGTAAAAGTGTCCCGAAATATTGTCAAAAGAAAAAAGAAGACATCTCCGGAAAAAATGCCGGAAAAAATCAACAGTTTTATATTTGCTAGGCCATGAAAAATACATAAAAAACAAAAAACATAAGTGGAATAAAAATACAGCAAAATAATAAAATCAATGAGAGGTCTTCATTTTACAATTTGGGAAATATAATTAATCCCGTAGAAACAAGAGTTTAGTTCGATAAATTAAATCTATCCAGAGAGTACTAGTAACTATATGTTGAAGTGGAGTTATGAGTTAGGAGGTAAGTCCTCATAATGGAAGGGGTTTAGTGAGCGAGGGAGAGATGGGCGAAAGTAGCGGAGGAGAGATGGGCTCAACTCACGTTGCGTAGGGCCCGCCATAGCCCATTAGTATTCGAGGAGGGAGCCGCGGCGGGCCAGGAGGGCAGGTTTATTTAATTAACATGTTAGGCCTCAAATATGAATTAATTATTCAGTTAGGGGCAAACCTTGGGGGGTGGTTCATGGGCAAACACAGCGTCTACCACCGAATTAAGAGTTGGTTCATTAGCATTCCGCCATCTTTTACCCATCCCTTCCCCTGCCTATTCTACACGACAATCTGGCACGTACTAAGTAGGAACTTGAATTGTGTAAAAGTATCGGTTCAACAAGTAGTAAGACGGGAATCTCAATATGGTCGCTGGCATTGGATACTTTGGGCAGAATACAATTGTAAACTGAATCAAAGTTGGTAATTAACTCTCCCTGTAAGGTGGCTATCATACCAAAGCGACCGGCAACTGGCAACCTGCTACCTCTCACATTAGAGCAACCGTCTTGTCCTGGCAGAGGTAGGTACCTGGGCAGGGCCAGCTTCTCTCTTCTCCAGATACTCAAGGAAGGATTGACAACTAGCAACACTCTAGAGCAACTGGCAACACACTGACTATCCGTGCAGGATGCTACCAAATACAGACAATTTCTTGTTAAACAATTTAATTATTAAATAATAATGTAAATAACCCTTTACAGTTACATCCCTGTTGTTTTCTTATTACAGTACCTATAGTTTCTGTTCCATTTTATTACAATTGTTATTCCTATTTCTATTTTCTGTCTAATTGTTATTATTTTTCTTTTACCCTCTTTATTTTATTTTTATGTGGCTTATTGGTAAAATTGTCCATAAATTCTCTTTATTTAGTATGAACTTTCATTATTTATTTTTGTTTTTTTATGACCCTCTCTCCTGACTGACGGCCCTGGCCAATGTATACTCGATAATACAATGTTTTGTAAGTGAATATATAAATAAAGTATATATATTCAATTCAATTCACTAGAGCAACCGGCAACAGGCAACTAGCAACCTGTTATATCTCACACTAGAGCAACCGACAACTGGCAACTAGCAACCTGCTACTGATGGAGAGTATGGGAGGGCTACATTAACGGGGTTACTTACAAACATCCAAGGACTCGGGAGAGACGTTATATCTATGGAATAAAACTCTCCTCTGGGCGGGATTTGAACCCGCCATAAAGAGTTCATCCAACCAAAGTCCGCGTTTCTCAACTCAGATATTACAAATATATTGAATTACGCCAGTTTTTTTAGTGAACTAGGTGCAACTGTGGGCTCTACTGTGACTGTTCAGGGCCGGGCATGAAGCTACTAATGTTCACTTCTCTCTCGCTATGGCTTCCTAATGTCCAGACAAGCACCCCTCTATAAGGGTGAGTTTATGAATTTAATTAAAACAAGGGTGCACAAGGGGTGGACAAGGGTTGTAGACTTATTGCACTGGGATTTCAGGCTAGTAATTATTTACAAATTGGGCATGACGGAGGGGACGTTTTCGTTCACCTGATCAACCTAATCGCAATCTCCTCAACCCACACTATATATAGTTCTCATTGTCTTCTGTTTATATCCAATGTAGTTATTAACAATTTATTTTTAAATAAAATATTTAATTCAATCAATATCAACAATAAAATGTTTTTTACAATCTTGCAAATATTGACAGTTTTAGGAAGATGTCGCATCATCAGTATGCCTATCTTTACTTAAACCACTACAGCGGTGAGTCGAATGACAGATACCGATTGCATGACAATAAGTTAGTATTAATTTACACTTTTGGGTTGTGTAAGGAGATTCAGAATTCACAATAATATACGTTTCAACAGTTATACTTAAAAAATTGTTTATATTCTTCATTACCAATATTCTTTTTGCATTTTATGAATCGACCTATGTGTTAAACCATAAATCCAGACTAATCTATGATCTTTATTATATTTTTATCTCCGCGGTAGTGTGGGGGTAGGGTGGCCGTTATTTCTAAAAAGTTCGAGTTTTATTGCTCTCAACCCAAAATCCGGTTTAGAATATCGAAAAAACAATCTCTGAATTTTTTCAGATTTTTTAAATTGAATTTACCCGAACCTAATAGAGGTTAAAGTTTACATGCGTTTTAAATGGGGTTTTGGAGCAGTCGCGGACTTTCGAGCGTAATGTTCAGTATTTTAGTTCTAAAAATGTGATAATTGGTATATTTATGTATTTTGAGTCGTGGAACTCGAATCTAGTGTCAGAATTTAATTTTTGAGAGAGAGATTTTTTTTCTCGATATTTTAAACCGGATTTTGGGTTGAGAGCAATAAAACTCGAACTTTTTAGAAATAACGGCCACCCTAGTGTGGGGACCAAAACAAAAAATGAGTGCTATATATATAAGCCTGGTTAGTTATTGTGACATATGCCAGGGCTTTAACTATGAGATCATATCGGTCTTTAACGAATACCTGACATCATACAAGCTCGGGATTATCGCTTAACGTCCAATCTGAAGGACGATGTGCTCAAGATTTTTTACCTCTCAATTAAAATAAATCAGTGAAATAACATTTAAAATGTAATAACTCCACGTTTATTTGTGATTCCCTTTTGTATTTCCAAATCATATTTATATTATCATATTTATTTAATAGGTTATTACATTTTTTATATGTTATTTAACAGTTTTATTTATTTGAAAAACTAATTAATACAAATAAATGTATACATAAAATAAATAAGGTTTGAGATAACAAATAGGTGTGGGGAATGTTCCACACCACTAAAGGCCTCCTACACCTGTTAGCAGACCGGCTGGCTGGTCGGGGTTCTGTTATCACATTCTGTTCTACATACCTAGTATCGTATGTAATAGCCCGGAACTGTTATTTTTGTGTATCAGAATGTTATTGACAACGGAAAAGAACTGTTACAAGGAACAGACTGTTATAGACAACGGAAAAGAACTGTTACAAGGAACAGATTGTTATAGACAACGAAAAAGAACTGTTACAAGGAACAGATTGTCTCTCTTGATATATGCGGAAAAATTTATAAAACTAACTTCTTTTTGAACTACAGTCTATTCTTCTAAAAACATTATTATTACTTTCAACTTCTTTTAGTAGTTAGATATTGTAACTCATGGCCGGGCTACAAGGTCATATAACTACAAGGTCATATCGTCTATTACCAGAGCGATCTTTCGTCACTCTACAGTGCCAAACCAGACTAATTCATCTAGGGCAGTGGTCGCCAAACTTTTAAGCGACTGAGCTACCTTACAGCTCTTAAACTTTACTGTGAGCTACCCAACAAAGTGAGGGGGGGGGGGGGGGGGGGGGGGGGGGGAATAATACATGTTTTTGTTTAAATCACACAGTTATTTATTACCTATAAATATACATTTCTAGTTTATATTAAATCTAATTAAATGCAATTTCTAACATTGCAATTAATAGCATTAGAATTTATATAACAAAATATTTGCAGTAGAAAAACATAGTTCAATGTGAGGGGTGGCACTCTTTTTTGTCATCCACAATTTTTTTAATGTTAGGCTCGACACAAGTAGAGAATTCTTCAGCATCAATCTCTACAAAGTAGTGGGGGTGAGGGGGATGAGTAGTAGATTAGCCAACCCAAGCGCTGCGTCTGAAATTTCCCCGCGATATACCAAAAATTTGCGAGCTACGGTTTGGCGACCATTTGTGGGGGTGCGTGCTCATATTCCAGATAAAAAACCTAAGAACCTCAGTCTGGTTTCGAACCCACGATCTTGAGCTTAGTTGACAAGCTTCCTCTGAGCTACCGGCGCCTTCATTTTTTTAATATAAGGACTTTCTTATATTTTTAGTAATCCAAAATCTAGTTTTCAACAGAATTTGACATTTCAAGGTCAGAAACGATTGTAGCAAAAACTTTAAATGACTAGATTTTGAAAATTGAAAGGCACATTTTATAGGTAATATGTGTTCGGGCTTCAAACAAAAAACATAAACAAATTCATGCTCTTAAAAATATTAATTTTAAAGTAATTTTGTATTGTTAATTTTAAATTTTTTGAAGATTTAAAAGAGATTAAACGTGTAATCGATTTAAACAACTTTCATTCTCCCGGAGAATGGAGGGACCAGTCCACCAGCCCCCAAACCCACACAACTACCAGTAAGTAGTAAAAATAATATTTATAAAGTCAATGTCACTCCGCTGGTAACGTCCAACAAATTTGCCCCGTTAGCAACCCTAGAACCTATGGAACCTGTTTCAGCACCGGAAATGGTTCCGAAGATCAAAATATCTCCAATATTTTTGTGCGAAGCAAACAACATTCACAAAATTGTTCAAGATATTAAAACTCAGGCTGCTTCAAAATTTGAAACTAAACAATTACGCGATAAGGTTAAAATAACCTTGACAACGTCTTCAGATTTTAGAAATTTAACCAAATATTACGACGACATGAATATACAATATTACACTTTCCTGAACCCGGAAGACAAAAAGTTGTCGGTGATAATCAGAGGAGTTCCTTATCTCCTAACGGAGTCCGAGATACAGGAGGAGCTCTCTCCGGCCTATCCCGTGGTCCGGGTCAGTCGGCTTTATAACAAGGACAAGCTGCCCACCCCATTGGTTGCTGTGGACCTCGAGGACAATGCCGCCGGCAAGGCTATCTTCAATCTGACACATCTGTACTACAGTATAGTGAAGGTAGAACCACGTCGCAAATCCAGTCACATTCCCCAGTGTTCCAATTGTCAAAAATACGGACATACAAAAAATTATTGTCGACTGGAGCCTAAATGTGTCGTATGCGCCGGCAATCACCCTTTCAAGGACTGCCCCTCCAGAAAGCAGGACAAGGAAGCGACAAGCGCTAAATGTGCTAACTGTAATGGTAATCACACAGCTAACTACCGTGGCTGCCCCAACTATAAAGAACTTATGAAGATATCGGCACGAAGGCGGCCGACTGTTCCAGGCCTGACAGCTGCTTCTCCTAGCCAGAGCTCACCTCCAACTGCAGAGCTGGGCTACCGGCCTGCAGAGGCGGACTATCCTCCTCTAAAGGGCCCCCGCTTCTCCCAGCCCCAGCCCTCCAGCTCCAGTTCCGCACCTCCACCTGCTGGACCTTCAGTCTGGAATAGAGCCCCGACAAGCAAAAATTCTCTTTCAGGCAACCAACAAGAACCCCCAACCCTACAGAGTATTGTAATTCAACTGGTTACAGAAATTCTACAACCTATTCTACCCAAAATCCAAAACTTTCTCTCATCGTTAATACGTAACTTGTTAAACTCGTATAATGGCTTGCCTTAGTAATGCTCAAGAAATTAACCTCCTCAATTGGAATTCTGATGGTATAAAACGTCAGCGTCTCCCTTTCTTAGATTTTCTTCGGAGGCATGACATTCACGTTGCCTGTGTAACGGAGACACATCTGGATCCTCAAGAATCTTTCCGTCTGTGTGGATATAGAGAATATCGCCATGACCATAACTCACGCAGTGGCGGTGTGGCAATTTTCATCAAGAAATCACTAAAGCACACCGAGCTCTCAGTTGCTGATTTGGTGAATCTAGAGGCGGTGGGGATCAGCCTGGCTACAGACAGGAATACCTGGATGAATATCATTGCTGCCTACAAACCACCCCATTTTCAGTTGGTACAGTCTGATCTCATTGGTTTATTTAAAGGACGCCCTACTATTGTGATAGGCGACCTCAACTGTAAACATCAATTCTGGAGTTGCCGGGTTAGCAACAACAATGGAAAGCGCCTTTTGGAGTTTTCCAACAATTTGGGACTCCGGGTTTCTGCGCCTGGCGAAGCAACCTTCTACCCTCATCAAGACAGATACTTACCAGACATTCTCGACATTACCATTTCCAAAGACATCAACACACCCATCCTCCACACACCAATACCTGACCTAGACTCTGACCATTTACCTGTACTCATCACGCTACACGACAAGACACAGTACACCCCCCTCCTTCCACGGCTCATTAACGGGAAGATCGACTGGGACACATTTCGCCAGGAACTCGACAATAGTATAACTATATCTTCAGTGTACAGGACTCCTTCGGACATTGAGGACGCAATAGGACAATTTACTACCGCAGTTCATACAAGTGTCCAGAAAGCCACTTACAGACTGAACAAAGACCCTAGACAACGCGCACATTATAGTACACCCACTTACATCTTAAACTTAATAACGGACAAAATTAGACTTAGACGCCAGTGGCAGAGAACTCGTGACCCTAACATTAAAAGACAGGTAAACCGACTGACTAGACAAATCAAGTGGGAACTGGATTATTTTCGGATCGAAAAGTATAAGAAGTTCTTGGAAGAGATGTCCCCAGGCGATCCAAACCTGTGGAAGGAGACCAGACGTGTACTGCGACAGACCGTACCTATCCCACCTCTTAGACACAACGGAAAGACAGCTCTGACGGACGAAGACAAATGTACAGTACTGGCAACTCACTTCGAACACACTTTCAATACCACTCCCACCAACACCTATCATACCGCTGTCATCACACATAACAAGAATAACCCCATACACACAGCCGAGTTACCTCTAAAATACACAACCCCAACAGAACTCTCAGGATTTATTACAAAATTGCCATCCCGAAAGGCGCCGGGCGAGGATCTCATTCCCAACATTGTTCTTAAGAATCTTTCCATAAGGGCGCTTGCTTTCCTCACCAGCGTCTTCAACAGCTGTCTCCGTCATGGTTACTTCCCTGCTCAATGGAAGAATGCTGTCGTGATAGTGACACACAAGCCAGGTAAACCGAAGGACGAGCCGGGAAGTTATCGGCCAATTAGTTTATTAAACAGTCTCTCTAAATTACTAGAAAAGGTAATATACACCAGGATACTAGCCTCTCTCCACGATAGCGACCTCCTTCCGCCCCATCAATCTGGTTTTCGCCCTAAACACTCTACGGTCCATCAATTGCAAAGAGTGACTGAAAAAATCATCCGAGGTTTCGAAGGAAAACAGTACTCAGCAGCCCTTTTTCTGGACGCAAATTCTGCCTTCGATACGGTATGGCACGAAGGCTTAATTTACAAATTCCAGAGAACAGGAGCTCCTTGGTACCTTTGCAAAATTATAGAAAGTTTCCTGGCAAACAGAACCTTCCAGATGAGAATAGCCTTAAGTGTTAGTAACAAGAAGCCCATTGAATCCGGAGTTCCACAGGGCGCCATTCTGAGTCCCATTCTCTTCAACTTGTACTGTCACGATATGCCAGACACCCCCAACTCACTGTTGGCCACCTATGCTGATGATACTCTGCTTGTATCTCAGCATCCAGATGTGTCATCAGCAGTGGAAGCTCTACAAAGTGATGTTCATGTCGTGATGGACTGGTTCAATAGGTCTGGAATAAACACTGCTAAAACGATGGCCAAAGTTTTCACTCTTCGAAGGACTAACTTAGACACACTCACACAGATTCGAATCAACAATGACCTCATACCCTGGACACCTACTGATGTGACCATCAAGTACCTTGGAGTACATTTCGACACTAGACTGACATGGAAGACACACATACATAGAAAACTAACACAAGCATACACTCGACTATCACAACTATACCCACTACTGAACAGACGTACACCACTCAGACACAAATGCTGCACACTACTCTACACAGCCTTGTTACGACCACTCATCACCTATGCATCACCCATTTGGCAAGGTGCAAGCAAAACTCATCTAGACAAACTTCGAAGGTTTGAAAACAAGGTCCTTCGTTTGGCAGTGGGCGCCCCTTGGTTCGTCCGGAATCAGCAGATTCGAAGGGAAGTGGACATCCCGGACATCGAGGCATTTATCGCCGAACTGACCCGGGTCTATCATGAAAACCTCGCCCTGGTGCCTGGAGCCCAGTTCTACAAGTTGGGAGAACCAACACCAGATAGGAGGCTCAAACCTCGTCTCTACCAACATTTTGTTGACTATCCATGAACTTTTTATTTTATCTATTGTTTTAATTTAAATGTTACCTTTTAATGTTTTCAATTTTGTGTATAGCACCAACTTGTGCTGATCCAATAAAATGTTTTTTTTTTTGTTTTTTTTTATAGGTAATATGATTTTTCATAGGCAAACAGTTTACGAGATACATGTTGAAAACCACCGTAAAATATCGTTTCGAAACATGGATTTTCAGACTTTTCCTTAATATACGCAAAAACTGTTAGTCCAATCGATAAAGTGGTTCCCACAACAAATGTTCCTTATGAAATTTCCAATCATCCAAGTGTCCATAAGTTAGAGATAGGACCAATACGACTAAAGTTATAGCAACCCAAAGAAAGTAAAATAAATTGTAACACATAACAATGAATTTTAAAATATATTTTTATTGTTGAAAGTTTTTTTATTGAAAAGAACAAAAAATAAAGAAAAAAAAAAAAGAACTGTCTTATACCAACCATGTTTTTACAGATCATTCTCCCACCCCTCTCAAATTCATTTCATACTGGCATTACTGTAGAAAGTCACATTCACAATTACAAAGTACAATGAAACAAAAAATAACACTTTCATATTTTTTATTTCCCCAGGTGTTGAGTTTTCACCGAAAGTCCATGTTTCCGACCCCCTGATCACAAAAATGAAAAAAAAAAGTCTGTGTACGACTGTAAACACGATAACTCCCGATAGAATGAATGTATACAACATATATATGTATTAACATTTTTGTGGAAAATCATATGATATATATATATATATATATATATAGTTAGGGGAGATAACTCAAAAACTCTAATAACTGCCGTTGTAAAGATGATATAAACAATTTCATATGTGACTTCAAAACCCCATAAAGACGACACGTATTAATTTTCAGCGGAATTGGCAGAAGGGAAGAGGGGATCATGGGTGGGGCTTAACTCAAAAACCCTAATAACTCCCCACGTAATGTACGTATCGACATGATATTTCATATCTGAACTCAAAATCCAATAAGGACATACCTGTCAAATTTCGGCGATATCGTCAGAAGGGAAGCGTTTCAATTTAAAAACCCTAATAAACTGCCCACATAATGAATTTTCGACCATATAATAACTCCGAATGTCTCAACTTAGAAGTTGAAAATTAAGGCCCATAAATTTGTCACTTTGGAGGATCATCTTGGATGAATCATCCAAAGTGACAAGTGTAAACTGCCATTCATCTTCAATTCCTCCAGAGTGAACATCGAAAGTGAACGATGAAAGAAGTAGACCGCCTACTAACTTTTGATGAAACAGTCGTTCCTCCAACCGATGATTCATCCAGAGTGAAGGCGCAGTGACAAATGTAAACAAACGTCCCCTCTTTGCATTCACTCTTCACTGTTCTGTATTTCACATTGCCAGTCGAACCCCGTCTGTAGTGAGACTTGTTATTATAAAGATTTCGCGAATTGGTTCCCGTCTGTAGTGAGACTTGTTATTATAAAGATTTCGCGAATTGGTTCTCGTCCATTCTTAAATGGTTCCTGTACTCCTCAGGATTTTCTTCTGCCCATTCTACCCAGTTCTAAACTTTCTCTCCTTGAAACCCATGGTTTCACCCACCAACGCCTTTGAGCACGACCACTTGCTGTTAGGCTTGCATTCAGTTCATGAAGTAGTCCACTTGAAATTAAATCAATGCCTGCACGCACAACTCTTGAGTTCCTTCTCGAACGAGACATATTCTGGCACTATACGCGAAGAGGGCACACAGACGCGAAATTATGAGGAACACTGCGCAGTGAAAACATATAACTGGATGAAAATATGTAAACAACGATGATTCACTTTGGATGAATCACTTTGAATGATTCACTACGGATGTTCATCAAAAGTGACAATGTAAATGGGCCTTAAGATACATATGACTGTCTTTTGTGGGAATTACTATAAACTATTATTAATATAGTAATTAATTATAAATATAATAAACTAACGTTTCTAAGTCGGAGTTCTAAAGAGATTTAAAAACATTGATTTTACAAAGAGCAAGGAGAGATTTAAAAAGACGAAACGTGACCCGTTGAATAAAAGCAATGTTTAAATCCATCCTGACATGTTAAATACGTTGTTGGCCAGACGAAGAACAGCAGATAAGGATCCAAGAAAAGGAATTAAGGTTGGATATTTTATTGAGAAGGTCTGGATGACAATAGGGCAGGGTTATTAGTGAGCGATAAACTGGTGCAGTTAACTTGACACGTTTATAGGGACCACCATTCTTCTGGGAGGTTTAGGGCTCCAAGAGGGCTCTCGTAGCTTTAATGCCACTCATCAGCCAACTACGCATTATTGGAAACTCAGCTTTTCATTTTATAATAAGCTTAGCAAACAGAAAAAAAAGTTATTGGTGAATCACCGGCAATGTACATCCCCAGAACGAATTAATCTATTAACTTTTTGCTTCCCCACCACATCCAGACGACCTTAAGGGCTCCTATAAATCCTCATACTAAATTTTGTGTCGAAAAATTCATTATTAGGGTTTTTAAATTGAACCCCTTCCCTTCGGACGATATCGCTGAAATTTAACAGGTATATCCTTACTGGATTTTGACTTCAAATATGAAATATCATGTCGATAAGTAGGGGAGACCGGGGCTAGTTGGCATAGGTTACGTGCTCTATGCCAACTTGCCCCATGTCATCTATGCCAACTTGCCCCAACAGGACTTTCGAGACAAAATGTCTGCCTCACTCATCCACACAACTTTTACAAACGATTAATAAACATAGATGCAATCGATATTGACCACTCTATACAAAACAATTGTGTGAAACGCCTCAATATATTCTAGGACTTCAACAAACAACGAAAACTACAAGTGCGAAAAAAACTTACCAGTTGAAAAAACGGAATAACAGTCCTCCTTTCACACAGGGTGCTTACATCAGACTGAAATTATAGTGGATGATACAACTTATTGGCGTTGTTTGAATAGTCACTACATCAGTGCTATGAAGTCCCTGTGGTGGAAACTAGAACCTGAATGCCAACTTACCCCTTATGCCAACTAGCCCCGGTCTCCCCCTACATTACATTGGGAGTTATTGGGGTTTTTGAGTTGACCCCCCCTTCCCTTCTGCCAATTCAGTTGAAAATTAGAACGTGTCGTCTTTATGGTGTTTCGAAGTCACAGATGAAATTTTTTGTCGATACATTCATTACAACAGTTATTAAAGTTTTTGAGTTAAGTATCCCCCCTAAACCCTCCTACCTTTGACTGGAAATCGATAGGTGTTGTATATGTGAAGTTCAGGTCACACATATAAAATTCGGTGTTAAGCCCCCCCCCCCCCCCCACCCCCCTAATCCCCCCCTTCTCTTTGGCTGAAAATCAATAGGTGCCGTCGATAGAGGATTCTGGATTCACATATAAAATTGAGTGATGATATATGCATTCTATCGGGTATCGAGAGTTATCTTGTTCACAGACACACACACAAACTCACGAACAGACAGACATTTCTTTTTCATATTTGGATCTAGAGGTCGGAAAACATGAAATTCAGTTGAAAACTCCGCATTCAACAATATATATAATGTTTTTTGTTTATAATTTTTTTTAACATTTGTCGGGAAAAACGCTTAAAAATTTCTGTCCCCCACCCTTTTCACAAAAAGGATGGCTCAGAAAAATTTGAAAAAATCATAAACATTGAGAATTAGGTGTAAATTGAGCCAAAATTATCAGGATTGTAAAATTCTAGCGCGATCAATTGTTATAAACAATTTGATTGTTTATTTCCTTATAATTGGGAGCCTGATGGCACGGGACACTAATTGTATGAATATAGTTTGCACTTGACCGAATTTTTTTTTTAGTGTATTTTCTGCACAGTTTCAGCTTTTATAATTATATTAATTATGCACAAATTAGTAAAAATTATTTGAAATAATTATCAGGGATATGTGTAAATATGAATGAATATTGTATTTAGAGGGAAGTGGAGAGACGTAACAGATCGGGTACTAATGTTGCAGGACGTGTTAATGCAGCTCTGGCTATTAATTACCAATGATGAGTTGATAGCCGCCTCCACTGTCATCAGAGCACCCTAGCGGCTATCTCGATACATCAATCCAATTTGTAACTGAATTTAGGGGATAGATCCTAGGGGCTGTTCACCTATTTCATTTACATATTAACGAGGGGGCCAGTAGCTCAGATGATAGAGTGATTGCCTATTCAGCTCAAGATGTTTGGATCCAAGACATTTAGGTTTTAATTAAGCTAAGTATAGGGGAAATTATGTAATCGGTCAGAAATTCGATGTCGAGTTTTCAACTAAATTTCATGTTATCTGACCTCCAGATTCCAAAAATGAAAAAAAAAAAAATAGAAATTTTATATATGTATCCAGAATCCTCCAAGGATGACAACTATGAATTTTCAGACGAATCGGACGAAGAAGAGGGGGATTAGAAAGAGGCCTTACTAAGAAACTCTAATAAGTGTCATTAAATGAATGTATCATCAGGCCCTCCGCACACGGTGCGACTGTTTTGCAACTTGAGTTGCAGTTTCAGTTGCACCATTGTCTCAAGCACAACCAGTCTGCAACCAGAATGCAACCCCTGTCCGCACACGAGCGCGACTGATTCTGGATCAGTCGGTGTTCTCTGTCCACATAGTTTATAGTCACGAAGCTAGTTTTGGCAATATGTCAGGTAGTAGTTCAGATGAAAAAGACATAATTGCCTATACCGCATTATCTTGTCAATTATCAATACCGCAGGCTACGAAGAGCAGTACGAAGGGAATATAGGTGACATCCTTATATACAGAGAAATATGAAGTACAGGCTGTTCGTAGCAGCAGGAATATTGAATCAAACAGACAACAAGTTTATAGCATTCTACAGGATGTCGAAAGATTCTTTCCTGGAATTGGTGAGGATGGTTGCTCCTGCCATAAAGAAGATGGACACAAATATGAGGGAATGTCTGACTGCAGAAGAAAGAATATTAATAACACTGAGGTAAGCTTTATTTATTATTGTTTTCGAAAGAACTGAAAGTACTCGATACAACAGTTTATAAATGTACAGTACTCCATGTTTCTCCACCTGTCCAACAAACGTTATATTAATTTGTTGATCACTCATCACTTTGAAACAAATGTGATTTTTCACTTGCAACCATGCAACTGAAACCGTTTTGCAACTGGGAAGCACGATCGCACGCAACCAGTTGGAAACTGATTTGAAATTGGTCTCGTTTGGTCGCCCCGTGTGCGGACCCCCACTACCTGGGCAAGGTCACAAAACACTCGAGTTGCTAAACAGTTGCACCGTGTGCGGACGGCCTCAACATGTGAATTCAAAACTCTATAAGAACGGCACTTATTAATTTTCAGCCGAATTGCCCGAAACGAAGAGGCGGATCTCAGGAGAAGCTCAACTCAACAACCTCATTAACTGCCAATGTAATGAATTTACCGACATGAAATTTCATATTTAGAGTGAAAACCCCATGAGGACAATAACTAATATCGGCCGAAGAAAAGGGGGGTTCAGGAGAGGGGGCTTAACTCAAAAACCATAATAACTACCATATGATTGACTAGTTTTGGAGGGGGAGTGAATAGTTAATTGATTAATTAGTTCTGAGAAAGTACATTGAGGGTGATTCAGCGGGGCCATTTAATGTTAAAAAAAGAGAGAAATGAATAATAAAAATAATTGAAACCGACTTATAGGATTTCTGAATCATCCTAATTTATTTATCGATACATTTAAATGTATAATATGAATTTAAATATATAATAACAATCATCATAAATTTGAATGCATCTAAATTTTGTATCATTTCATACTTCGGTAGGTGTTGAGGTTTATGAGTCGAGTCCAACTCCTTTCATCTCCCCCTTCCCTTAGACCGATTTTGCAGAAAATTAATAGGTGCTTTCCTTATAGAGTTTTTAATTTAAATAAGTAATTTCAGGCACCTAATAAAGTTTTTGAGTAGAGCCTCCCTCTGATCTCACCTTCTCTTCGGATTTCCGCGAAAAATTTATAGGTGTAGTGAACGTCTGGATACACATTTTAAAATTTGTGTCTATACATTCATTTTATTGGGAGTTATCGTGTTCACAGACACAAGCGCACAGAATTTTTTTTTTCATTTTTGGAATCAAGGGTGAAATATTAACATTGTATTTTTGACATACTTTTTTGACTTCACTTCCCATTAATGGGGTATTAAATTAAAAAAAAAATTAGCACTATATTTATGTATAGGCCCCCCCCCCCCCACAACCCCCCCTCCCCTTAAGAATTTTGAGACCTCACACCCCTTATTTTTCAGTTGACTATTAAAAATACTATATGTGAAATTTCAGAAGCCATATAGCCTTTTTTTTTCAATCTGGCTCTAAAGGGTGCTACATTGCCACCACAACAAATTAGATCGGATAAATCTTTTTCAAGAATTTCTAAAATCCACTTTTTAGCAGTCTTTTTGCTTAAACAAAAAAAACGGCTGGACCGAATTTGATAAAATTTCTTTAAGATCATACTTACTTTGATACGCTTCGATTGGCATCAAAACTGAGTCGATTTCATTTTTCATTCGTGAGATATCGTGCAGGAAAAATTGACCACGCACGTACATACACACACACATACTTCTTTCCAAAAATAGACTAAAAATACTGTAATGACCTTGAAACATAAAATTATGATGAAAATTTTGATTTCGATTTTCGGACCCATTACAATAACTTCCCTATATGCTGGAAAGTTAAAAAAATCTTCGTTTGGATTTTACGTTTTTTCCCTCTGCTGTTGCATTTCGGAATGAGATGAGAGCCGGTAGGTAGATAGCCCATTGCTATTAATCAAAGTAGTTCAAGCGACAAATAATAAAAATAAAATAAAATAAATCCAAAATTGGCCTACAAAATTCTCTAACGTATGGGCATTCAGCACTCTCCACTGCTATAGTTTATTATTTCAATAATCTATAATTTATTGCATCATTATTAAAAAATAAATCCTTGAACGTGTGAAAAAATAATTGGTTGTATATGTTAACTTATCCCTTTATAATTTGAATTATGGGATAGAATTAAGTTTAAATTAGACATAAATAAGGTCGTTAAAGATTTTTAAGTGTTGTAAAGTGAAGTGCCAATTAAGTTTTATTTCTGATGTTCACAATCGAAGGATACATCTATAAAGTTGATATAGCTCCGTCTACCAGGACACCTGGACCTCTCCAAGAAGGTCGTCTTGGCAGGACTCCCATCGGATATCCACCTTTCTGATCTCATCCCAGCCGCTAAATCATATCCATTTGGATATAAACCATCAGTAAAGAATTATGAAAACCCTCTTCGTGTTAATAATAAATCAAATATTCATAGTTGTTTCTCAATATGAATAGGACAGAATGGTGGGGAAAATAAGGTAAACGGCATTTAGTCCATGTAACCAGTGACGCTAGCCACTTAAAGTTAGTTAGGAAATCAGATCAAAGCTGGTAAGGGAGTACGCAATTCAGCTAAATACCCTAGGAAACTGCAAGAATGTTGGATTCTACTGGGTTCCCGGACACTCGGGGATCCAGGGAAACGAAGAGGCAGACCGACTAGCCAAGGAAGGTTCAAGTAAGTCTTTTATGGGGCCAGAGTCAGTAGGTACTAGGAATATCTCGGGAGACATACCGAACCCAAAAAGTGGACTAAAGATCTGAAGATGTTCCTGGGAGGGGAGACGGCGGTACACTTCCGCAAAATTTAGAACTTCCATTGTAGTCGGGCTCATGTCCACCAGAGTGACGAAAGAGCGGTCTGGTATTAGGCGATATGACCTTGTAGTTAAAGCCCGGGCATGAGTTATAATAACTAACTAGGAATGTTAAGGCGAATGGGGACGACAGTCTGAAAATACATAATAGTAGAATCCATTTCCTGGCTATCCAGATTTTTTGTTTTAAATTCTGACAAATGCATTTCTCAAAATAAAAATAGAATTTTTCTAATGCTGGAAGTCATTAATATTGTTGTTTTTCTTTTTTAGCAAAAAATTGTAGAAAAAAGTTTAAATCAAAAATCGCCAGTAATCATTTTGTAGATAGCTTCACCCTGAAGAGAATGACATATAGTACGTCCACATAATATGTGTACATATTATATACAATAGAATCGTCGGCATCGTTTGCATCTGACCACATAAACAATTTTTCACAACAATATTAATGACTTTCCGTATTAGAAAAATTGATTCTTGATCGAATGCATTTTTCAGAATTAAAAACAAATCTGGGTAGCCAGGTCGCATTAAGGGACTCCCAGGGAAGAGATGCATTGGATGCATAGATACCGAGGTGTACACCAGTCTAGCAAGTATATCTGTTGCTGAACTTCAATACACGTGAAATTGCAGTGTCTTGAAATTGATAGTAATAACCACATATATTTGGGCAATAGGACGTAACCTATTTTTATGACTGATAGCTCCTAAATGGGGCAAAGACCGAATAGGGGAAAAAATCACTTGTATATTTGTGAATCATGCCCGGGCTTCACTATGAGTTGGTATCGCCATTCTACAGTCACACGGACATGAACTCGTCTCTAAAATAGTTTCAAGTTCGGGTTCGCAGGATGACTAATTTTTTCGGAGTAAAAGGTCATCATGCATGCATTTACAATTTTGCCAAAAATTTTGAGGCTTCCCCCTCCATAAATATTCCTACGGACCTATAATTACATCACCTACATACTATGTGATACCGTTCACGTAGCGATCATGGGTTGAGGAGCACACGTGCCTCATCTAATGTATAATTTAATTCCCATTGCATTAATTTGCAATAATTGAGCTATTGATGCAATTACCTGCACCCATTCGTGATCCCTGGTTAATTGGGCCTCTGATGCATTAACTTCCCTCAACAGTTCTTTTATCCAGATATGAAAGGGAAAAATATTTTGAATTTATGATATCAATCGTCTATTTGGAATGATGATTGCATGCTTTTGGCAGTCTAATACGAGTACAAGTTATTTTCACTTGGCAAGCTATACGAAGTATAGAGGAAGTAATGTAGTAGCTTAGAAATGTTGAGTTATAACGGAATTTCATGTTTTCCGATCCCTCATTTCAAAAATGAAAAAAAAAAAATGAAATGTATGTGACTGTCAACACGATAGAATGAATGAATCAACACACGAAATTTTGTATATGTCATATATAAGAACTACATGATCTTCGAATTTGTGACCTAATAACTTACAGTATTCTTCGAGTAGCTTGGAAGCGCAATAGACATACCGATCCACCACGTTAACACGTCATTCCCCTGAACCTCCCACCCCTATTTAGTGGAAAGCTATTCAGTGCTCAAAACATATTCACATATATTAATCACTTATAAATTGTTTTACCAGACTGCCTGATGATGAGGGCAACCTTGAAAGCCGGCTAGTATAAAATAATAAGATCTGTGAGAGGTCAGAGGGGTCAGAGGTCATTCATAAATTACGTAGGTTAGGCATTTAGGGGGGGGGGGATAAGCTCAATATTACTAATTCTTACTATAGGGGAGGGGGGTAAAGAATTTGGTCTTATGTAAGTTTTTGAATTTAAAATCTTCTACTTTCGCGCTAAGAAATGGCGCTATTGAATAGCGCCATCTGTACTTAGTTCTCAAATTCAGTATTGAATCCTACAGAAATCGTATGGTCTCAGTACTTCTAGACATTTTTTATTCTATTGTCTCGCCTTACGTAATTTATGAATGGCCCCAGACTACATTTTTATTTTATTTTGCAGCCTCTGAACTAATTGTTGTAGTAAATCGAAGTTTCTTAGGGTACTTAATGTGTTTGCTAAGATAAAATTAGTGGTTGGTGACCACCCTTGTAAGTTTCTCTCTCCCCCTCCATTAGCCCCAGGAAGAGGACTTAACTTTTCTAATTCATATTTACTCCCATATTAAAGGACAATTTGTTTACTTCCTAAACATATTTAGATTTTTGGTTTGTTCTTGCGAAAGTGGGATAAGCATATTTATAGCTGTTTAGTTCGTAGATCGCGAATAGCGAAAAACATGAGCAAAATTTCGTCGATGAATCACCGGCTATGTACTGCCTCAGCACGAATTAATTAATTACGTTTTCGCTCTTCCTTTCAAAAACTTAATTTTTGACTTACGTAGAGCTTCTGACTCCTCTTATTGAATGTTGTGACTATACATTCATTACATCGGCAGTTATTAGAGTATATGAGTCAAGCCCCCTTCTCTCCTAATTAGTAGATGACTTATGGGATTTTGAATTTAAATATAAAATTCCATGTCGATACATTCACATGGCAGTGTGATCACAGGCAGTTGTTGTGGTTTTTCTGTTGAGCCTCCTCTGATCGTCCCTTCGCTCAATTCAGCTGAAAATTAATAGGAATCGTCCTTACGGAGTTCTGAATTTACATATGAAATTTTGTGTCAATAAACTCATTACAACAGCAGTTATTAGAGCTACTGTGTTAGATCTCCTCCAATCCTTCCTTCCCTTTGGCCAATTTGGCTGGAAATCAATCAAACATTTTTTGATCAGGGGTTCGGAAAACATGAAATTCCGTTGAAAACTCAGCATCAAATTTCTGACTGATTCTTCTCTTCTATGCTCGGGTTTCTTGAGGCCTCCCCCTCCCCCCCTCACATTGCTCGTTACTCCACTGCTTACGCCCAGTATAAGTTAGGAGGAAATTTTGTGAAATCCCTCACCATGATGGGGATGTAGGTAATGTATGCAGACGATAACTGATATTTTGATGGATCACTTCTACTGACGATAATCAATCATAGTGTAAACATCTGGTCTGACCGCGGCTACCGCTTGTACCCGAGGGGGCCTTGCATTTTTAAAATGCAATAATTTGTAATATATTACAGTTCAATCTGTCCTTTGAATATTTTTTACGGTAACATAATAACAACCTTTTCAAATCCAACATTGCAGGAAAAAGGCATTGTGCTTCCCCAGAACGAATTTGTTTTCGCTCTCCCTCCAAAACCAATCGATCGTTCGGGCTGAAAATCAATAGTTGACTTACATAGGAGCTTCTGAATCCTCATCAAATTTTGTGTCGATATATTCATTATATTAGCAGTTATTAGGGGTTATGAGTCGAACCACCTGAATGCGCTGAAATTGATAGGTGTCGTCCTTGTGGGGTATTGAGTTTACATGTGAAATTTCGTGTCAATACATTCATTACAACGGCAGTTATTACAGTTTTTGGCCTCCCCCTCCCCTTTTGCTGAAAATGAGTGTTGTTCTTGTGAGGTTCTGGATACACATATAAAATTTTCAGTCGATACATTCTTTCTATCGGGAGTAATCGTCCACCGGCATACGCACTGACAGAGGGTTTTCTTTCTCATTATTGGAATCAAATGCAGTGAAGACAACTGCAGAACTGCCCTATCTTCTCATCTCTTCAACATGTAATGTGGACGGCTGCCAGCAGCATTGCTCCCTCAGCGCCTTCCAAAGACTGGACATCATGTATCCTTCCCATTCTGTTGTCCGGAGAAGTTAGGAAAGAACATACATTTAATCTGGATAACTGGGGACGCAGATAGATCCCAATCAATCATATAATACCGAAATTTTAAAGTATTTTACATGAAAAGCGGCAAATTACTGAATTATTGATATTATCGATAATTTTCCACCGATAGTATCGGAATATCGATAGCGGCCAACTATCGACTATCGCCCATCCCTACACGCAGACCTCAGTGAGAATGAAACAGGTGGCTTGGCGGCGAATGAAGTAATGGATCCAGGAAGAACGGATAGGGAGTTCCGGCAGTCACTGAGGAAGCAGACATGAAGGGATAGTGCTGAGAGCAACAGAAAGGGATGAAACCTGGAACGAGCGCATGGTCCAACTCCCAAGGTGGCAGCAGGAGACAGGAGAGTAATCTTGGTCAGGCTCCTACTGGGGCATATCCATGGACACCAGATGAGGAGGGAATCATCCAAGACACGGGCACCGCTAAGTTGACAATACATGAGGAGTGGACAGATCTACAGAGCTAATAAACTTTAGGGGACAACCCCGCCATAATTTACAAGAGTTTGGTAGCGTTAAAGCATGACCATCGAACCTACGCTCTGTAAAGAAGAGAGACTTAGAAATAAGAAAACGAAGGCGCTGCTGACCAAGCATTCTTTATGGACTTTCTGTGAAGAAGAGAAACCATGGCGTTGAGTGTCTCAAAAATTAATTACATTTTTTTTTAAATCTAATTGAGAAACCTATTTCAACAGAATGGTCTGCCCTTTCAACCTTTCAAGTCGGTTTTCATTGTCTAAAGCCAGCTGGGATTTGGCCTGGATAAAAGGTTCGGATCCTGTTTTTATTTATTTCCCCCAACTCAACCTTCCCCTCATCCCAAGTCCTAAGCCCCCCCCCCCCCCCACCCCCCACCCCTCGGTTACATATTTCATTTGCCATGTCGCCATTTAATACTCAGGGTTCATCGGCTCCCCAGAGATTTTAGGGTCTTATCCAAGAGGAAAAGTTTGTCACGATTGCCAAGAATACTGTATTTACCAATTTTTACATTGTCTTATACGGTTTTCTATGACCAACAATTATGCTGCTAAAAAATATTCTGTAGAGTTTGTCACGATTGACAAGAATACTGTATTTACCACTTTTACACTGTGTCTTATACGGTTTTCTATAACCAACAATTATGCCGCTAAAAAAATATTCTTTATAGTTTGTCACGATTGACAAGAATACTGTATTTACCAATTTTACACTGTGTCTTATACGTTTTTCTATAACCAACAATTATGCCGCTAAAAAAATATTCTTTATAGTTTGTCACGATTGACAAGAATACTGTATTTACCAATTTTACACTGTGTCTTATACGGTTTTCTTTAACCAGCAATTATGCCGCTAAAAAAATATTCTTTATAGTTCGTCACGATTTATAGGAAGAACACCCCGAACTGTTCGTGCGGCGGTATCGAGACTGCAGAACATGTGGTCCTCGAATGTCCGCTGTACGACCAAGCTAGGGTGGAGTTGATTCATGGGACAAGATCGTATTTGGGACTGGATCTACGGCAGATGGTGACGGAAACAGACTACCCGATGTTCTGCCGATTCGTCGGCTCCTGGCGGGAGCAGAAACAGGCAATGTAAGATAGTAACCCCTTGATCCCCGAGCTAAACGTAGACTGGGTGATGTTGCTGCAATGCAAGGCGCACCCTCTTTTGAAAAAAAAAAAAAAAAAAAAAGTTCGTCACGATTGCCAAGAATACTATATTTACAATTTTTATAGAATTTCGTATTGATACATTATTCTATCGGAGTTATTGTGTTCATAGACACAGTGACAGATTAATTTTTTCTCCTTTTTGGAAATAGGGGTAGAAAAACATGATAAGACCAAATTTCAGACCGATCACGTAACTTCCCCTGTAATTCGTATAGCTAAGAAAGTGATAAAAATGCAAAAATAACTTCGTATTATGTCACGATTACATGGTGAGAAAGTAAAAATACAGTTGAAAAAATATAAAAGAAAGCTGCCGATGTTTTTTTAGATTTCTCTTCCTTGCTCTAGATGGATATCACTAGGAAGTAAATCCCTAATGTAACAGGATGGTTGATGTTGATCAGGTTAAATAAGATATCAGGAGGACGATAATCGTACTTGGGAGAATTAGCAAGGGGAGAGGGAGGGGTTGGGGGAAGTTGGGAAGTCATCGTCTTGTAATTAGAGTGTAGGGGGTGGGGATGGGGGTGGCGGTAGAGCGGCAGAGAGAGGGGGTGTTTTTAGGGGAGGCGACAGCTGTGCGGCACATCGTTGGAGGAGCTCCGAGCGGGCATTTGTCAAACCGCAATAATTGCTCAATAATATGTGGCCAAATCTCCTTGGGGGCACACACACCCCGCACAATATATCAGAAGAAAGGCCCCTTGCCCAAATAAACTGATATAGGGACGGTTATTGGAAACAATATGTTGGGACATCCGGGATTCTGGACACCCACCTCATAAACAACTTTGTCCAGGGAGTGGGCCTCCATCCTCTGGAGAAAATATATGGCGAGGCATTAGGTCGGTTAACCGGTAAGTTTGTTATTTGAGTTTGTTCATAGGCTATTTACTCTTCTTCAGGAAAGTTGGGTCATATGAGTTTGGAGGTAGACAAACGACTCTTGGGCAACTTTTGGGGGATGAGCAAATGTACAAATAAAGTAGAGCATCACACAGTGGAGTAGACAAGACCCCTCTTGCAACAATGAACTTTTACCTCCCCTAGGAAGAAAGGTGAATCCTGAAGGAGGATCGACAATTCTGAGACCAGAACTCTGACTTCCAATCAGGAGAAGTGCTTCCAAACGTTTGAAAATAGCAGTTCCGTTCAAGGATGAGGATCAGAACAAACAGAAAGTTGAGGGACATCTTCTGGCAATACACGAGCGCAGTAATGGACGACCACAGTAACAGACATAAATAATACCGAGTTATATCAGTCCAACTTATATTTTATTTTTTACCACAACTAGTTTCAGCAATTCGCCACCTTCTGGTGGTGAACGTGAACAAACATAAACCAAAATTAGACTAGAATTTACAAGTCTTCACAGCTTAAGTCAATCATTAATAATATATACCTAAGTTAAAAACAAAACAGTGCAATTACATAAAACATTTTGAAAAACATAAGCAACAATTACCTTAATTGAGAAGGAATCAAATAAATGGGGTGCTTCCCCAAAACCCTATTTAAGCATAGATCTTTTTTTGTCATCACATTTCTTTATGTCCAATCTTTCGAACCAGTCAAGTTTTGCTGCCAGGCAGTCAGTATCCAACTAGTCTCTGATTGATATGTCTCCAGTTCTTTGACTCCTTCTCTAATAAAGTAATTGTTGCTTATGTTTTTCAAAATGTTTTATGTAATTGCACTGTTTTGTTTTTAACTTATTTATTACTAATGATGACATGGAGCTGTGAAGGCTCGTAAATTCTAATCTAATTTTGGTTTATGTATGTTCACGTTCACCACCTGAAGATGGCAAATTGCCGAAACTAGTTGTGGTAAAAATAAAATATAAGTTGGACTGATAGATCGGCATTACTTATTTAACAAATAAGTCCACTAAATTCGCCTACCACCAAGAAATATATTAAATTAGGACGCTTAAGCTGGGCTGGGGCAGACCACAAACAGCCATAGGTCCGAAAAGACAGATTATGAGGAAGACCATGGCTGAGATGGACTAACTGGTGAAGAAGGATGCTGTGGATCATGTCGTAAGCTGGCGACCTGTGGCGTATGACAGTTCGCGACAATAACAAATTCCGCGGATGGCCTCTCCTAACGCGTTGGGCGTTTCCCCAGGTTTAAGCTGCTTCTCACTGAACCGCCCTCTTCTTTTAACTTTTTTTAAACCCTTTTGGAATTTTTGAAGCCGCATTCTATCCTTTTTTAAACCCCCAAAACATAACACGCCGACGATGCTCACGTATCGACACAAAATTTTATATGTGAATCCAGGACGCAACCAGGGCGACATCTATTCGACTTTCAAAAAATCAGCGTAGGGTTGCCCAAATAAAAAACCCTTATAACTATCGATGTAACGAAGTCAACACACAATTTAGTATGATGATTCAGTAGTTGCTGGATAAAGCGCCAATTGAAATCGCCAGGGATGTACATTATCGTTTATTTACCGATGACTTTTTCAGTGAATCACCAACTCATAGAATATTTTCTTACATCTAAGAAATAAAAAAATATGCAATTGATGTAAGTATAGTGCATCATGGAAGTAGGAGAGCTATGAATCAATAACGTAGGTTCTCATCCCTTATTTGTACACCCCTACATAGGGTGCGATTATTCGTCCCTAGGGCGCCATTCATCATCCCTCTAATATACAGAGGCAGACAATTGTATAGTTATAAATAATATATGTGATTATTATTCTCTCGAATACAAAAGGGAAATAGTTATTAATATGGTGGGCAAAAAACATTTAAAATTGAAAAAAATTTTAAAATGATAAATGCGACAACGTCGAAGAGTTGAGAGAACTGTGGAATTCCAAAACTACCCTCTTGAAAAATGTGCTAATGGTTTTATTTTGCTTAGTATGACTAAAGCCAGTCACGGGTCTATCTTGAGGAAATAAAATATACGAAAAAAATATATGTCACCATAACAGGACTTTCCTGTACCAACCACTTTTGTACAGATCACTCTTCCTCCCCCTTCACCCTTTCAAAATCATTTCACGCTGGAGTTATTGCGTATAAGAAAGTCACTCATAATCACGCTGAACCTACAATGAAATAAAGAAACACACATACACAGACAAAACAGACTTTTTTTTTCATTTTTGGAACCCGGAATCTCATGAAATTTCGGTGAAAACTGAACGTTGATTTTTGACCGATTCCATAACTTCCGCTATACTTCGTATAACTGACGATGTAATACTTCAGTTCATATGTGATAGTAAGATGTTGTGGGACTAGATTTCTAATAGAAATAAAAGAGACGTTGTCTTCCCACTGTTTTATTTATACCAGAACCGGTTTTCGACGCAACAGCGTCATCATCAGTGGTTCATCCCACCCACACAGCACAGCGGTTGGAAGATAACTGTTATCTTCCAACCGCTGTGCTGTGTGGGTGGGATGAACCACTGATGATGACGCTGTTGCGTCGAAAACCGGTTCTGGTATAAATAAAACAGTGGGAAGACAACGTCTCTTTTATTTCTATTAATACTTCAGTTCCTTCTGAGGCAAAACTTTAATAAGGTATTTTTTAAATAAATCGAGAGTTAAGTTCTGAAATTTTATATATAATAATTTAAAATGTATTTATTTTCTTTAAACAGTAACATGGTAATTGTTATTTTGAACATAAAAATTAGGTTATAAAATATATACATCAACCGACATTAAATCTTAGACTATAGAGGGCGCAGGTAGCTCAAAGGTAGCATAGTAGCCTATTGAGCTGAAAGTCCCGGGTTCGAAATCCGGCTGAGACTCTAAGGTTTTTTATCTGAGAGGTAAGATAACCTTGAGCACGCCGTCTTTCGGATGGGACGTTATGCTAAGATCCCAAGCCTGTGTGATGTCAGGTACTCGTTAATTACCACTACCCTAGTAACAAAACATGTGTAGGCAAAATTTAGGGATACCACAGTACAATATGGCTCATATGGGCGATATAACCTCGTAGTTAAAGCCCGGGCATGAGTCACAACTATCTTAAAATACAAAAGCATATGAGATAAATAATAATTTTTTGGAGGTTGCCGGTAGCTCAGAGATAGCGTGCTAGATTGCGGGTTACTGGGTGAATAAACCTAGGATTTTACTACTGAACAGTCGGGCTCATGTCCACCAGAGGGATGAAAGAGCGCTCTGGTAGTAGGCGATATGACCTCATGTATTCAAATTCTTAATACAATAGGTACTATTTGTATTTTTAATTATAAACATTTTATTTCTATAGATAAATCTTCTTTCAGGATGACATTTCGGTGTGATCACAGGCGATAGGTCTTTAGAACGAGTATCGGACAAATGGTTTATATCAACGGGGGATTCATGAGTATCTACGATGTATCAGAGACTATATGAAGTGATCAATCTCTTCACAGAGGATAGGTTGGAAGTAACATTGTGAAGGGTGAAGAGACAATGCAAGCCGGCGTAGTAAGTGCACTCCATGTCAGAACTACGTTAATAAATGATGCAGAGACACACGACCACTTGGTGGGATACCGCAGCTTACACAACCCCTACATGTGTACTCACACAATACAGTTATCTAGTGCATATGCCCAACTGAACGCTACATTAAACTAAACGAGAGAGTGATCCCATCCTAAAGCGCATCTGCCTCCTCAAAATTGCCTGGAAGGGTAGGAAAAACCTAACAGCAAAGTTTTTAAAGTCAATGAGACAAACGGCAAATTTTATGGTCCATTTAATCAGGATTTGTCACCTAATCAAGACGAACCCTTCAATGTGGCCTGTCTTGTTATGGGCCCCTGCCCTATTTGCTCGGATTAGGGCGGCACAATCCCCAACGTAAATGTAGTAGACGGATCCCATAAATTCATTTTATGGCTACTATTTGTGTTTATCAGCAGTCTGGTTAGATTTGGGACGAATGTCAACATCTACGTTATGCTTATATATACCTACATATACAATATGCTTATACCTACAATCGTACCAAGCAATTCTTCCGTGAACATTGCTTAAAAAACTGAAAGAGTACCTACTAATAATTCGTCAAAAATTATAAATGAATTGTGATGTATAAAAATAATACACACATGAAATGATTAAATTATAAACATTCAAAAATTAATTATATTTATTTTTATATAAAAAACATTTATTTTAAAACAAATGCATGTAGAAAACAAAACACGGCCATCAGCTGTTTTAATTAGTGTGTGTAGAGTCGAGGCCTGGGTTCTATGACGGCGGTCTGAGTGAAAATGTAGAGTGGTGTTTAGGCTTATGTTAAATAGAAGTGTATTGACGGTGAAACTGATCCAAAAAGAAGGTACTTTTATTTGTTTATATGTACAGGATATATGCCCAGATATATATAACTTAATTTTAGAGAATGGCCCAAAATATAAAACAAAAAGATTGAGTTAGTGTTAAGAATTTAGTTTTTAAGATTTTTTTCTTTCGATTTTTGTTTGTTTCAATGTTTAATTTCTTAATTTTAATAATTTAGATTTAAGAAAATAAACCCAATATTTGTTCTCTAAAATTCTATTATATTAATTCTCCCTGTTGGCCCAGTAAGATTATTTGAAAACCTTTGGATTAGATTTTATATTTTTGCAAAATTTAGAAAGATGGCATCTCTTTAGAAATCCAAATGAAAAGTTTGTTAACTTAATTTTTTTTTGAATATACGTGCACTTTCTTCAAAATTGCACGTCTTGAACTTTTGATACTTTTTTAGGGCCCTTTTCGAAAAACTACTGTAGAAATCAAAATTTAGTAAAAGAAAATAGATCAAATTTCTACAGAAAATGTAGAGTGGTTTGTTCATTTATTCATTGTTTCTTTTTGTTTTAATTATTATTATTTTGTTTATTTCATTATTATTAATTATTTATTTATCATTTATTTAAGTTTAACACGTAACACTTAAACCTTCTTAAGCCTTCTTTTTATTACCACAGAATTTAAAATCAAACAACTTGCAATGTTTACTCCGACATACGAGACCTAATTCTTTTCATATCTTCCTCTTTTTTGTGCCATGTTTCCTTCGGCATATACTTTTAGTGTAATGTAAACTTCCAATTTCTTTTTCGAACACTGTTTAGATGTTGTTCATATTCGACTAACAAAATATAAAGTATTATTGTTCCTCCTATCAAGCTAGATGCATTCAGAGGTCAACAAGTTGACATAAAAGACAAATAAACATTGAGCATGCCGTCCTTCGGATGAGAGGTTAAGTGATGGTCCCGACCCTGTACGTCAAAGTTAAAGAACCTATCCTAGATGAATAAAAATTTAGGACTTTAGTAGGCGGATATGACCTCCTAGTTAAAGCCCGGGCATTAGTCATAATAACTATGAATTTTTTTTTTTTTTCTTTAAAGTAGGTCGCAACTCTCTCAACAACCAGCTACCAGGAGTGCGTGGTATATAATAAATTTCTATTTTCGATTCTATTCTGGGATCCTGAATTTGGTTACCTCGGTAAAATTTGGGTAGGTGAACTTTACGCGTACTTGATATTTGTTATGAATTCTTGTTGTATTCGTTTAGAATTTTTGTAACATTTTTGTCAATATTCAAAGCGGAGTTTTCAATGGAATTTCATGTTATCCAACCTCCTGATTCAAAATTTAAAAAAAAATCCACCTGTGAGCACGATAACTCCCAATATAATGCATATATCGACACGAAATTTTATATGTGAATTCAGAACAATTTAAGGATGACACCTATAGATTTTCAGTCAAATCGATTTAAGGAAAGAGAAGTATTAAGGGGAGGCTTAACACAAAAACAATAACTGCCGTTGCAATGGATGTATTGACACAAAATGTCAATTGGAAATTCACACCCTTCTAAGGACGACAACTATTTATTTTCAGCGGAATCAACCAAAGAGGGAGGGATCAGAGAGGAGCTCAACACAACAATCTCAATAGTGAATGTATCGAGATGAAATTTTATATTTAAATTCAAAATCCCATAAGGATGTCATCTAGTAATTAGGACAGAAGGGGGCTTGACTCATATACTCTAATAACTGCCGATGTAATGAATGTATAGTCACAACATTCAATAAGAGGAGTCAGAAGCACTACGTAAGTCAAATATTCAGTTCTTAAAAGGAAGAGCGAAAAAGTAATTAATTAATTCGTGCTGAGGCAGTACAAAGCCGGTGATTCACCGACGAAATTTTGCTCATGTTTTTCGCTATTCGCGATCTACGAACTAAACCGCTATAAATATGCTTATCCCACTTTCGCAAGAACAAACCAAAAATCTAAATATGTTTAGGAAGTAAACAAATTGTCCTTTAATATGGGAGTAAATATGAATTAGAAAAGTTAAGTCCTCTTCCTGGGGCTAATGGAGGGGGAGAGAGAAACTTACAAGGGTGGTCACCAACCACTAATTTTATCTTAGCAAACACATTAAGGGTACCCTAAGAAACTTCGATTTACTACAACAATTAGTTCAGAGGCTGCAAAATAAAATAAAAATATAGTCTGACCTCTCACAGATCTTATTATTTTATACTAGCCGGCTTTCAAGGTTGCCCTCATCATCAGACAGTCTAGTAAAACAATTTATAAGTGATTAAATAATAATTCTCTAATAAATAAAAAAGTATATAACACTATTCAATAAATTAACAATTTCTCATTGACAAAATTTAAATAATCTGTCCCCAGCCATGAAATTTATATTTAGTTTTTCTATTGTTATAGTTATTTTATATATTTTTTAAAAGGACGCCTATAGCTCAAATGCTAGCCTACTCAAGACCGTAGGTTCGAAACCCGGCCGAGCCCTTTAGGTTATCTGGGAGGTAAAAAAAAACTTGAGCATGCTGTCCTCCGGATGGGAAGTTAAAAGTTAGGCCCTCCACTGATTCCCCTACTGAAAATTTATAGGTATTTTCCTTATTGGGTTTTGGATTTATTTATAAAATTTTGTGTCGATATATTCATTGTACTAGGAGTTATCCTGAGCACACAGACAGGAATTTTTGGGGATTAGCAAACGAGGAATTTCGGTGAAAACAGTAGATAAGTGTTTCTTAAACTTCTCTGGGATGTTTCACTGTTGGTTGATTCAAGCATTTCTTCCAGGGGTGTCTTCTTATTTTTTTCCGAAAATATTTCGGGACACTTACACGTCCCTTCTTCCGGTCACTATGAACCTCGTTCATTTGTAAGTGTCCCGAAATATTGTAGGAAAAAAATAAGAAGACACCTCTGGAAGAAATGCCGGAATCAACATCAGTAGAAGTCTTCCTCCACATATTAAATTTCAGTTAATTAGTTACTTACGACGCTCTGGTGGATATGAGCCAGACCTATAGGAATTTTGCCTACCCTAAATTTTTATTCACCTAGGTAAGCGGTATCTAAAGGGTAGCTGACATCGTAAAGACTCGGGACCTTAACGTCCAGTCCAAAGGACGGCATGCTCAAGGTTTTTTACCTCTCTAATAAATTTTATAAACAGATTATAATATGAGTAAACTCAATAAATCGATCAGCAATGTCTAATATTAAGGTTACATAATAGAACTTGTTCCGGGCCATCTAGATCAACAATGAATATATGAAATGACCTACTGATATATGATTCAGTAATGTAGTTCAATGGAAGAATCGTATTTAATCTTTATAAGAAAAGATTATAGCTACGAACAATTTCTTTTCTCACATCGATCGTTACAGAAAATCAAACAGTAATACATATGTGAATTTAAGAAGGGGATTAAAGATTTTTCCAGTTGATCTGCTCAGCTTTTCATATTATCATAAGAAATGTGATAGAAAAAAAGTGTGAATATCAGGGGGTTGAAGGATGTAAACGATGAAACGATGATGGCCTGATGGGGGTGGAGGGGGATGTGATTTGTCGGTAGAACCCTGGCTCCCCCAACCCCCACCCCCACTCACACACCTGCCTCACCAAATCTATTTAACCTTATACAAACTCTTCTTTGTATTAAGTTGAGAAAAAATGGATATTATTATTGTTTTTATGCTCTGGCGTTAGAACTATGACACCCCTGCAATGTAACTTCCCCAGCACGAATTAATCAAATAAGTATTTCCTCTCCCTCTAACGCAAACAATAAATAATTTAAATAAACAGCTTAATTAAGAGGAAAATAAATGTATCTATAAAAATACAGAAAAGAAAAGGTAATAAATTAAAAATATAGAAGATAGGGGATTAATTTTAAAAAATGTAAGAATAATGTAAAATGAATAAATAGATGGATAATGGATGTTGAAGAGCAGAAAACGGAGAAAGGCTAAGCAGAGGGAGATGATTGTTTATGGAAGAGGAATTGGAACAGAGAGGATTTGAAGGAAGCCAAGGAAGGAGAGAGAGGAGGCTTCGACAAGGAACGAGTTGTGGAAGAATAGTGGCGATGGGAGGGGATGAAGAGGTCCGAAGGGCGGTATCTAGTATGTCTTTGGTGGGTGGAAAACTGGAATGAAGCTACGGAAGGTGAGTGATGGATATGGGAAGGCTGGGAGTTCTAGAGAGAGGAAGATTAGAAAGAGATGTGTCTCTTTTGGACGAAGTACTTGAAGGAAGCCACGGAAAGAGAATGACGGGTTTTGGGAGGCTGGGAGTTCTAAGACAGGAAGATTGGACAAGGAACGAGTTACGGAAGGCAGTGGAGCGATGGGAGGAGAGAAAGAGGTCCGAAGAGATCTGAAATGTCTCCGGTAGACAGAGGAGCGTCTGGAAAAACCGTATACAGAAATGGAAAAATAATAATAAGATATAATGGGGATAAGGGAAAAAATAATAATACTTGAAGCGTACGGATTTTAGATATAACTAAAATGCATATTATAACAGTCCCATGACCTTATTATGACCAATTCAGAACAAATGAAGCATTTAATTAAAACTTTTTTAATCAATTAAATGCCTGGGAAGCCTGTAAGGCTAAATGAAAACAAAACCGAGAATCATATATCGCTACAGTTAAAACGTATTAAATTTAATGTCCATGGGGATATAATCACATTACCAAAATGTAATCAATGTCTCCAAAAAAAGATATAAAATAAAACCTGGAGAGGGATTTTTTAATCAGGGAATAAAAAAGGATTTAGAGAGGTTTATTTTTTGATGATCCCTCCCATGGCCAGAATCTTGATGAGAGGAGATAATGAATTTTTATATACATACATGTATGTATATATTGAACATATAAATATTGTAAACGTACGAGTACCCTAGATGTGAACGAACTTGCAAACGATTGTAACAACGAACTTGAAATTTGATATGAAGATCTCACATGTACAAACTTAGATCTGATTAGATTTTGGCCGAAATCAGACAAAAATTTCGAACACTTTATTTCTGGCCTAAGTATCTTTTACAAGATACCGCCTATATTTTCAACATAATAAAAAATCTCTACAAATAAAAGTTATAGCTAATACTAAAAGGGACATTTTCATGATATACTTATTTTACGAATGCCGTCTGGTTTATGAGAAACATTTAAAAAATTCAAATTGCGTTCAGTAATCCATTTGCTTGTTCGATTTACTTGGAAACCGTTGGTCTCATCGAAACATCTGTTATTATCTACCATGTTCTTTATTAAATTTCTAACCATTATTATGCACTCAAAACCAAAACGACCAAAGTCAACACCCTTCAAAGGGTGTACAAATAGTTCAAAGGTATTTTTAAATTTTAATGCGTGGCAAAGAATTTCAAAATATATTTTTATTAAAAAGATAACAAATACATATGATGAGATAGACAATAAATATGTGTGACGTGGTCAAATCAGAACATTCTTATACCAACCTTTTTTACAGATCATTCTCCCTCCCCTCTCAAATTAATTTTATACTGACAACAACGCTGCACAATGAAACAAAGATAACTGCTGATGCCACACATTACTTTCACATATCCAGTAATGCCCATTTGAAATGAATTTGAGAGGGGGAAGGGGGAGGGACTGTGACCTGTAAAAAGGTGGTTAGTATAAGATAGTCCTGTTATGACCACATTACGTTTGACGTGAAAACGTCTATTCGCTCGTTAAGCACAGTGATAGCCGGTCAAACTTTCTTGTGTTACAAAATACCGTCAGATTTCAATCGATAATAACTACGAGACTAATAATGCGATAACAACAGTTGAGGTTGCAATGGATAGAGCATGTCTGTACGTGTTTGTTGTGCAGTGTTTGTTTTAACTGTGACGTTATCGGGCTAGTGTGGGCCGGCGGATGATTGTTGCGAATTAGCGTTGTATAAAATTAGAAATTAGCGTAGCGTGATAACACGTTTAGATAGGACGTTGATTCGGGTGTCATTGTAAAGAGCTTGAGGAGCACTACGAGGACTCAAAGTGAAACAATAAAAATATTCGCCGAAATATACTATGTAAAAATCGGTATTAAATTGAAAATTGCAAAAAAATTAAAGATGTCGTCTCATATGAATCGTAAATATGCGCGGAAATATAGAAAACGAAAATCAGAGGAAAGCTCGCACCAAAAGGAATTTAAAATACCTAAAAAGTCTAGTGCCGAGCAAATGCAAGAGCTACGGCAGCATCGAAAAGAAAATGAAAAATGATTTATCCCGACGTTTTCACGGAAAATCTACGGCGTGGACCTTGACTACGCCTTAATGTTTTTTGTTTCAAAATTATAATGATTATTTACTTTTAAACTATCATAAAACATTTATTTTCGTTCTACTAAAAATAAATTTTGAAACCATTAATAAATCTAGACCTAAATAGTTCAAGAAAAGGCGTAAAATTTTATACAAATAAATAATTCAGTATAATAAATAATTTAGTACAATATTTTATCAATTAGACGTGTCCTTTAGTAATCCCAGCAAGACGAAGGGACTTGTATGAGTTCGGTATTGTGGGGGGGGGAGTAAATCAATGAGCTGTCCTTGGGGTGGGGAGGGGGGGGGGGGGGGGGGGGGGGGTACAAATTTATAGAAGGCTCCAGGGAACCTTTAATTGAACACAGAGACATGAAACCTTCATCAACATTATTGGATTAGTTGTGTGTTCCAAATCGTCTTGGTTCAGGCTGTGTTCAGCATCCATTGTCCTTGACATTGTGTTCAGTCCGAGCTCTTTAGGAAGAAATAGAATCTTCAGGAGCTTATTAGTTCGTTAAATGAGCCTCATTGATAAAACCTGGTTCAATTTGAGAGAGTGACCTCTTCTTAAAGCGCTAGTTTAACTATCAAACACTTAATTATATATATTTTTTTAAACTTTGCACTCAAATAATTCTAAAAAGGAAGATCAAGTAAGTTAACCAGAAAAGTCGCAACATGGGAAGGGAGGACCAAATTTTTTGAAATTTTCCGCCATGCACTCAAATGCGTTATTTCCGGTCATAACAATATTACATAGAAAGTTCATTTTTGCATTTATTCATTTCACAGCATACCTCCTAGATAAAATAATAAAATAAACTAAAGGCCTCGGCCAGGTTTCGAACCGGCGATCTTGAGCTCATCCATATATATATATATTATTTTAATTGTTGTATAAATTTAATTTTCTGATTGTTTTTTTTTTTAATTTGATTTTCTTGTGTATTTATTATCATTATTATTTTTTGATAACGCCCAGTCTTATGGAAGTTTCTTTCTTTGTGCTGTTATGGGGCGGGGGGTGTTTTTTTATTTTGGCACCACAGGGGTGGGCTATGTTACCGGTGTTATTTACAAACATCCATTGGCCCCGGGAGAAGAGTTAAGATTTTTTATCTAACATAAATATGAAATAAAATTCTCCCCCGGATGGGATTCGAACTAGCAACCGTGGTGTTTCCATGCAACCGAAGCCCTATGCTCTAACCCACACGGCCTCTATTAATTTTTATTGTGAACATCCTAGTATTACTTTATATGTAGAATGCGCTCAGGAGCTTGGGATACATGTAATTAAATATTAATTATCAGTAATAATTACTGGCTATTATTAATAAAACCCAAATTATGAGGTTAAAGTGATTAATTTACAAAAATTAATCAAATGAAACGGTTGTTATTAATTATTCGTACCTTTCGATGATAAATGTAACAAATTTCAATAGGATATTGCGCTGGGCTAAAAGTAAAAACTAAAAAATTACCGGTAAATGTAATTAATAGAGTACTATTAATAACATTGTACGGGCAGTATTAATAATTACTGGTAGTTATTAATATTAACCGGATTTATTACACTGACCAATGGTAACATGCACACTGCACTGGACAAGTGGTAACAAACACTCTTTGTTTTTATATTTTCTATACACCCTGATGTCTTAAGTTTCATATTTTTAAACGATACTTATATTCTACTCTTACTGTTGAGGATGACACAATAGTGTAGAAAACCTGTTTTGGTGTATAAAATAAATAGTTTTTCATCTACTCTTCTCGCCTATAGTCAATAGAAGATGAGAGCGCCGGTAGCTCAGAGGTAACGTCCTTGCCTACTGAGCTCAAGATCGCGGATTCGAAACCTGACAGAGGCCCTTTCGTTTTTTATCTGGGAGGTAAACAGCCTTGAAAATGCCGTCCTTTGGGTGGGACGTTAAGTGATGACCCCTAGTCCCTAACCTAGGTAAGCAAAATTTACTCCCATAGTGAAGTCGGGCTCATGGTAACTAGCGCTCTGGTTGTAGAAAATATGTGCTCCAGCATAAATATAAATGTTTTCTGTATCCTCCTAATCTCTTAAGTTTTATATTTGTATTGTAGATGACCACTGAGGATGACCCATTAGTGTCAAAACCCGGTTTTGGTTTATAAAATAAATAATTCATTTGAAGCTTTTGCTAATCCAGGTAGACACTTTGAGTCCCCTTCTAAGCCCTTCAGTTTTTAATTTTGAAGCTATTGAGCCCATAAAATATTTGATGTTATTGAAGAAGTCTATTTCTGCCCATTGACTAAATTGATAAACAACTGAATGGTAGGCCAGTGTAAGTTACACCCTCCCTATTTGGGTTGGTATTGGTATGATGAAGTGCCATGTAGGGCCCCCTATTTAGCATAGGGCAGCAGGGCCCCTGCAATAAGGTGCCCTGACATCCAGACGTCAGGCTCACAAGGGATGGGCCCATTTTAATAATCCACCCCCCCGCTGTAACATTTGGTCAGCCAAACGATAGAGGCGCCCCTTTGTCATCAGCAATGCTAACCCTATTAATAAGTAGCGTCTTTAGACAAGGGCTGCCTGCAGCTGCGCTCCAAGTAAGCCCTGCCTGTCAAAACCACCAAAATTGGGGGGCAAAAGTGTACACAGTGCACACTAAAAAAGTCTATTTCTCCAACACGACAGACAATTTTTTCGCTCTCTCTTCAAAACTTTGAGCTAAAAATCATACCCTGTCCTATCATCCAGACACCTACAAGAACACCTGATAACCCTTCAGTCCTGGTACAAAAAGTGGAGAGTGAAGGTGAACGACACAAAATCAGTTCACATCGTCTTCACCCTTCGTCGAAAATATACCTGCCCTCCAGTGTACCTTAACCAAAATCCCATCCCTTTAAAAAACGAAGTCCGCTATCTAGGCCTCATAATTGACAAACGACTAACTTGGAATCCTCACACGAGACTGAAAAGACAAGAAATGAACAGACGTTATAAACTTCTACTAAGACTACTAGACAAAAGATCCAAACTAACTTTGACAACAAAACGACTTATATACAACTCAATACTCAAACCTATGTGGACTTATGGACTTGAACTCTGGGGTTCTGCCAAGGCTTCCAATCTCCAGCGCATCCAATCCCTTCAATCCAAAATCCTTCGTACAATAGCCAATGCTCCTTACTACGTCTCCAACAAAACCCTTCACACTGACCTTAAAGTACCTTTCATTACTGAAGTCGCTAAATCCAAATATAAAAAATTATTTTCCCTTCTTAGTTCCCACAATAATCCTCTAGTCCGTGCCCTCCATTCTGCCATACTTCCCCAACGACGGCTTAAGCGTCAATGGCCTAGAGATCTCCTGATCAGAAGCAGTGACAGTGACAGTGATTAGTTAAAAACGAGAGAAAAACAGTGACTAGGGAGTGTCACCACTGGGTGATTTCTCCCCTCATGACATTTTGACATTGCCATTACCTCTTTATCAGCACATTTGCTTGTTGTATTCATGTGTATACAGTTGTAAATAGCTATTTGTAAATAAAAAAAAAAAAAAAAAAAAAAAAAAAAAAAAGACTTTCGTAAAGGTTTCTGATTTTCTTCAAACTCATGATGCCTACTCATACATTCCCGGTCCTACATATATTCTAAGTTTCACCGAAATCCATCAACGGGAAAACGTTCAAGAAATACTTGAAAAAATATTATAAACGAAAGTAATTAAATTATGAAAATATATTTACATATCTAATATAGTTTTACCGGGACAGCATTAGTTCAATGTCGATTTAAATTATCGGTTCAATTCAATTAATTGTTTATTTAATTTTAATTGACACTTAATTAGATTTCTTAAACAAAATTATAAAAATGGTTTCGCATTCCCGGTCCTACATACATTTTAAGTTTCACCGAAATCCATCAATGGAAAAACGTTCAAGAAATAATTGAAAAAATATTATAAACGAGAGTAATTAAATTAACACTACGACAAAAAAACAAAACAAAAACGGACAAAATAATAAATGAAAGATATTAAGTATAATTTCCAAAAAAATTAGTGCATAAAAGATTTTTGAGTTGTGGGAAAATGGAAATCATAAAAGATCTGTTTATAAAGTGAAACGTCCAATACAGCGCAAGCTCCCGAGTCGTCTTTTAAGCTTTCATGAGGAGGTGAATTTCAAAAAAATATCAATTTTTGTATAAAAGATATCTGATATCATCATATCATCTACATAGAGACCGTTTTGGAACAACACAACATAATTGTTTTCTAATAATATTACCCCAAATAATTAAATAAAAAGACCGTACTAAATATGTGGTTTGAATTGTTTTGAGTGAAAAATTATGAATATCGCATTATAACACAATTTAGAAATTACATTTTTTAGTTATATGTTTCTCATTATCAACTTCTCAAATAATCTTAATATAAACATTCCTGACAATCTCCTATTGAGAATAGTTATCGTTTCAAATCCAATTAACTTCATTTTGTATTATAACTATCTAATAATTGCTCTTGCTATTCGTAAATAATCAATATTTTTGTTGTTAGTTATTATTTTCGGAACCATAAAGTAATAATCGTAAAAAAATTGTTTATTTCATTCATGATTTTTAAAATAGTCTATTGGAAGAATTAAATTGCAATTTTATTTTGAGTTAGTACATAATGACATGGTTTAAAAAAATATATTTTTGTATATTATTGATTGAGATCGACAATTAAACGATTAATCGGATTGGACTCATGCGAAAACCAATTTTCTTTTTCGTATTGAAACAGCGAACATAACAAACAGAAACAATAAAAATATATACATATATATTTAGTACCTAATAATTTTACAGTGATAGACCGCGCCTACTCAGAATGTTTTTTATAATGTTAGATTTGTTTATTAAATTATTAATATTAATCTTTACGTCTTTATCAATTTTCTTAGATATTGAAAGAACATCCTTCAGATTTTCATAGTGCGCTACACAAAAATTGTACGTTAAATGTCGATACGATCAGTTAGAGGAGCGTGATAAAATTGGAAAAACTTTCAACACTGTCAATCACAGAATAAAAACGACACTTTTTCCCAAAAATTTAGCGTTCTGGAATTGGCAAGATTTTGAATCTATTTAGTTGCTAAGAACCTCTTCAATGAAACCCTTTCCACTTGGTATTACACTATCAAATGATGGATGCCGCAGCAGAGATGGTCGTACTCGCGACAACCAGAGTATGAATAGATAAGAGAAAGTGACTTACTGTTAGCGAGCCGATCCCTCCAGGCGATGGGGTTGCCGACGAGGCCTTGCAGTCCGGGCCAGTAGAGCGGGGACCTGGCAGTAAGTTCGGCGAGAGGATGATGAGCCGCATGGTGCTTGTAATAGGCAGGCATGGTGGCAGGCAGGCTCCTAGGGGAGGAGGAAGGCCGAGCCAGGATGTGGTCAATCCCATGGGGGTTGTTGGGCTGAGGCTTCATCTCGGCCATGGAATGGAGGGCGGCGAGGGGAGCCCCGCAGTCCAGGAGCGAGAGCATGGGCGAGCCCCGGGAGTCCTCGGAGAGCTGTGGAGACGCCGTGATGACAGGAGGGCTGCTACTCCGGCCTCTGCTACAGTCTGTCTCCAGGCACACCGCCTGACCACGCCTTCTCACCCTCGCCCCGCCCCTTCCTCCTCATTGGCTCCACCCCGCTCCGCCTACTTCCCCCACCATCCCACCCCTCTCCAGGGTGCTAATGATACTCCACAGATATTGATGACTGTTTTATGCCCTAAACATTATACACCCCCAAGCCCCGCCCTCATTATTACTCGCTACACTTTAATGAATTATACATTACTCGCTCCTGTCCTTACACCATACTCACCTCACTTCCATCCACTCCCTTTCCTCCATCCACTCATCTTCCGCTTCTCCTTAATCTTCTACATTTGACACAATCATTAAACAGAACCCACTCAAAACATATTACACATCCATTATCCTAATCCAATTCACATCAAATCATTAAAAATCATATTATCAACAACTTAGCATTTTCATTCAAATATCGTATCTTTTTTTTTTTATTTCCCCAGCTTTAAGAAGTGTACAGGAAGTTAGTTATTGTGACTCATGCCCGGGCTTCAACTACGTACTCATATCGCCTACTATCAGGGCGCTCTTTCGTTGGCTCTGGAGACATGAGCCCGACTCTACTCTGTGAGCCCTAAATTTTTATTCATCTAGAGTACGGGTCCTTAACTGACATGGTACAAGTTCGGGGCCATCGCTTAACGTCCCATCCGAAGGACGGCGTGCTCAAGTTTTTTTTTTACCCTCCAAGATAAAAAACCTAAGGGCTCTCTGAGCTACCGGCGCCCTCAGTATTATTAGTTATTTATTATTTACTTTTTTGTTAAGTTTTAAATTATATTTATATATTTCGTTCTTCGTGATCTGAGGAAGGGTCGACCATCGCTTTTCTTACCGAGGAGGTTTTCTTACCTCCCAGATAAAAAAAACTCAGAAAAACAAAAGAGCTGAGTATAGAAGGACGCTACCATAGAGTTAGTTCAAGTCAGAAAATATTGAATTTTCACTGGGATTTCATGTTTTGTTACCCCCTCATTTCATAAAAGAAAAAAAAAAATGCTGTCTGTAAGATGATTACATTCGACACAAAATTTTTTGTGTATCCAGAACCCCATAAGGACGACATTTTTTTCGAATCGATCAAATGGAAGATAGTTGAGGAGGGGGTGTGCTTAACTCAAAAAAACTAATAACTCTCGATCTAACTAGCAACACGATATTTAATTTGAAGATTCACAAGACCCTGAGTAAGATACCTATTGATTTTTAGCCAAATGGCTCCAGATAATTAATACTATTACAATTATATACTTATTAATAACATAAACGCAAATTAATGGTTCATAGTTGTTGTTTTTTTCTATCAAGACAATTTCTGATTCCTCCCCTTCCGCTGAAAATTATAAGGTGTCGTCCTTAGAGAGTTCTGAATACAAGTATAAAATTTCATTTTTGATATATTTATTCTATTGGCAGTTATCGCATTCAAAGACACAAACAGACATATTTTTTTCATTGTTTGAATCAAAAGGTCGCAATAAACATGAAATTCTGTTGAAAATTCTGCTTCGCATTTCTGATCGATTACATAACTTTACCTATACTTACATTGGCGTAGCTAACATTATTCTCTGGAGGGGGGAGAGGGGGGGGGGGGGGGGGGGGTAGCCTGACAACACGACCGAGATAATAAAACAATAGTTTACATTTCACAATCATATTTTTAGTTTAAGTTTAATTAAACTTAATAATTAACTTAAACAATAAGTAGTAAGTAAGTATCCTCAATTACATAAGCCTTATTTACTTCTTTTTTTTCCAGCAAATCGGCCCAACACTTCTTCAGCTGAAATTTATTTTTTACTATTTAATTCTCGATCAGCTGATAGCAATAAATGCACTCTAAAAAACAATTATTTTCCCTTTTCACGACTTTCATTGAATACATTCTAAAATATGCAGTTAGTTTTAATAGTCTTTTTATTTTAGTTAAACATTGCACCGCCATTTTTGGGAGACATTTTAAAATTGCCGCGCGTTGTTGTGACACACACGACGATGCGTTCGGTACCTAAACTCTCATACTTGGCATTCATTGAACTCCAAACTTTAAGAAAGCGTAATTTGAATTCGAATAACGTTTGACTAGGAACTGAAGCAATATTCTTGTCTTGTGAAGTTGTCGTTATATTATAATTTTTTTTAATTAGGTATATTAGGTATCTAGGGGGCAGCGGGCATTCTGGGGAGAGGCGTGCCCACCCCTAGCTAAGTGGATGTTGTGTTACAAAAACGTCTCCGTTCTTCTTAGACACTCTCTCAAGCGTTTTTTTTTTTTTTTCTCCATTTTCCTTCCCTGGCGAGAAATTTACACTTGGGTCACTTGGTCTCTGACTCGATGGCTGCCCTGGCCTTCAAGGAGAGAAGATAATGAGATGTTTTCAACCAGTTGGATTGGTCGAGGAGGATCTGTAGCTTGCTTGGCCTTCAATGAGAGCTGGGTTGGCTGTCTGTTGAAGTCTTCTTTTAAAATACATAATAAACATAGAGGTCATAACGAAAGCCGAACATATTTTATTTTAATATCCACGACCAAGGTCATATTTTCAATTTACAAATTGACATATTTATAAACTAAAAACCAAGAGAAAAATATTTTTCCTCTGGAATATTTCTCGATTTTTCTTCCCTGGCATTTAATCTGGGACATCCTGTAAGCACTGTATCGTAGCGAATGTGTTACTGAGCATGATCTGATAATACAATAAGTTAAACTTCCCCAGGTCAGAAAAATTCAGAATTTCATTTTTTCCGCCCACCTGATTCCTAAATTGAAAAAAAACAATCTCAAAGCGTCTCCGATCAAGTACATTGGCAGTTATTAGGGTTTTTGAATTGAGCCCCCTCCCCTGAACCCCCCTTCTCTTCAGACGGTATCACTGTTTGACAGGTTATGTTCTCATTGAGGTTTGAACTCACATTTGAAATTTTGTGTCGATACATTCATTACAACGGCAGTTATTAGAGTTACTGAGTTAAGCCTCTTCCCTATTCCCCCCCTTCACTTTGTTTGATTTAGCTGAAAATCAATAGGTGCCGTCGTTAGAGGGTTCTAGATTCACATATAAAATTTCATGTCGATACATTCATTTTATCGGGAGTTATCGTGTTGACAGACACACACAAAGACAGACATTTTTCTTCATATTTGGAAACTGAAGGTCGGAAAAAATGAAGTTCCGTTGAAAATTTCGCTTCGAGTTTTTGACCGTCTACATAACTTTCTCTATACTCCGTTTAACTGGGGATATACAAAAAAAAATTAAATAAGGTAAAAATTAAATATGTGATATGGCCCAAACAAGACTTTCTTATACCGAACATGTATCTTAAAAACAAGATGAACTGCGAAAAGTCGTATTTCGTACAAAAGATTTATTTTAGTTATGTCTACACTTTTTACTTGAAAAGAGTTTCGATTAGGTCATAAGTATAACCGGTAGGTATCCTGTGAAATGTACTTAGGCCCCGAATTAATGTCGCCTTAATTCACCAAAATCTAATCAGGTCTAAGTTAGCACATGTGACATCTTTATTTCTTTCAAGTTCATAGCTACAATCGTTTCTGCTCACAAAGTTCCAGTCTCATACACACCCAAAAATGGTTCAGGGGACCTTGAAATGTAAACTCCGTTGAAAACTCGATCAGGATTTTCCCACGATTACAATAGTTTCTTATAGCTTAAGCATTAGAAAATAAAATCAAATACAAAGAAAATTATAAAAAAAATTTTTATTTTCTAACGTTTCGACCTCTTTTGGGCCATTATCAACTAAAATGAAAAGAGCAGACATTGATATAAAAACAATTTTAAACAGCAATTATATCTTATTTGCTTTACATCTTAATACTAGAAATTTTAATATAATATATTTTATATTTTTTATATATGTATATCACTCACCAGAAACGATTGCTTATAAACATATTGAGAAAAGTACATACTACTTGGAAAGCAACGTGTCCATTTCTAATTTATCTGTGTGTGATTATCGATTATGGTAAGTAAGTCGATTGTAAGAAATTGTTTTATGAATTTATATTGAACTATGAATATTAATTTAATTATGATAATCTCTCTGATAATTACTATTGGTTATTTGTTACCTATTTGTTGTTAATTCTTTTATATTTTGGTTATTGTTTGTATCTTTGATAAGTTGATATTAGTTATTTAAAATGTGGGAGTAATAGGCCCCTATTGTTATGCCAACTGCTTTATAATTAACTGTATTTTTTAGTTTTTTTTGAATGTATATGTTTTCCAGAATGAATCGTTTTATATTGTTTGTTTCGTGGTGTAGTATTTTAGTGTGGTTAAAGTTAAAGGAATGGTTCAATTGTTTGTGCTGATCTGAAAGTGCTGTGAATTTTTTATTTGTTTTATTCTTGCAATTTTGCTGGTGTTGTTTTATGCGTTTATTAAGAATTTGTTTTGTGTTGCCTATGCACTTTTTAGTGCAGTCATTACAATTTATTTCATATACTGTTCCTATTTTTTCTTGCGTAGGGATATTGTCTTTCATGTTAGAAAATAAGTTATTTATTTTGTTGATCGGTTTTATTCCGCATTTAATTTCTTGTAGGTCATGTGATTGGAAAGTTTTTTTGACTGTATTAGTTAAGCCGTTGATATGTGTTAATAAGCAATCGTTTCTGGTGAGTGATATATATATATATATATATATATATATATATATATATATATATATATATATATATATATATATAATATATTATATTAAAATTTCTAGTATTAAGATGTAAATCAAATAGGATATAATTGCTGTTTAAAAATTTTTTTTTTATATCAATGTCCGTTCTTTTCATTTTAGTTGATAATGGCCCAAAAGAGGTCGAAACGTAAGAAAATTAAAATTGCTTGGACCTAACTGGCCACTGATTTACCCATACCATTTAGATAAAAGATCCCAACGGAAAGAAACAAAAAAAAAAAAAGATAAAAATAAAATACCTCCGTAATAATAATGATAATAAAATAAACACTCTAGAATAAATACACTATAGCCTTCATTTCGAGACCTTTGGAAACACATCGGTTCTCTGCCTTGAACTTAATGAAGACAGGGGTGAGTACAAGATCCCCCTCCTTGCTTCGCCAGTGTACAGTCCAGCAGTGGGGACAGACCAAGAATGAAAAGAGAGAGAGGAGCATGAAGGGACAAGATGGCTCCCTAAATATTATTTCTATTCTATAGTTGCACCATGTTCTGTAAGATATTCAAGTTTTAAGATTTTTGGTTAAAAATCGTTATAGTATGAAAAATAATGAATAGATATTAATAAGTTTGAAATCTATTCATTTCAGAGAAAATAAAAATGATGTTTTTTTAAGTTCAATTGAGTATTTATTCATTTTAAATGGAGTTAAGTGAAATAAGTAATTTTTGCGAATCAGTCTGTTCGTGATTCCATATCCCAAAAAGTTTTGATTTTTGCGAATTAAACCATATTGAAGCTTAATGATTTTACAAGATGATTGAATGCATGAGTCAAAATCCGATTTTTCGTGGGTTAACTACGTATTCACAAAACATCAGTCCAGTTATAATAATGATTAAGAATTTTTTTCATTCATAGATAGTTAATCCTGTATCACTAAAATTGTTCTTATTATATTTCTCCTGGTATAGTACATACTATAATTATATAGTTTATAGTTATGTCTTCCCTTGAGGAACCCGAGAAATGGAATGAAAAGATTAGGACTTACAAAAGGAAGTTACTTTATGAGAACTCTTTCAAGATTCAAAATTAAAATCGATTCCAATCGCGACATAAAGTATAAGAAAGGTTTAAAAAAAATGTTTGAAGAAAGGTTTGATAGGTGGAAAACAGCTTCGGGGGGGGTGTTGAAAACTTGAGTTGAGAACTCAATTAGCAAGGCCGATGGATGTATTTCAACGAGAAAAGGGGAAAAATTTGTCGTAAAAACGGATGTACAAAAGGTTGAGGGGGTAAAAAAGTTGATCCAATAAGAGAATGGCGGGGTTCCAAAGGGGGTAAACACATTACAGAATCGGGAAAGTTACAGGTTTGAAGTGGAAAAGGGAAAAAGAAAAGAAAGGGAAATGAAACAAAGAAAGAAGCTAATAGGAAAGTTAACAAGTGATTGTGATTGTTAGTAACAGCGACGAGGAACAGATTGTAAATCTTAACGCTCGGATTTATAACAGTTGTTTATTAGTTAGGGAAGTGAAAAAGTAACAGTTACCAACTCAGCATAAACACAATTCTGCTCTTTCCACTTTCAAACCAATCACATCCCACTCTGTTTTTCTCATTTTTTGTTTCGTTTTTTTCATAATAACTTCCTTCATCTTGTACAAGAAAATACATTTTCACATCTAAAAAAAAAAAAATAAGAAAATAAACCTAAACGAATTCTATAACAGAATCGAACTATAAATATTGAGTTTTGGCTTGTTAAGTGTAAACAGAGATTCGTTGGAAGGTTGCCCTGCGGAGATGGCTCTGGAATAGCCATAGATATTTGAAAAACAATTGTTTATTGGACGTAGAAGGGGAATTAAGTTAAATGTATCGTATCGAATTCAATGTTATCCGGAGGATAGAGGGTGTGCTCAAATAGTGAATAGATATACAAAAATGGAGAGGGAGCCGGTAGCTCAGTGGTATGCGTGCTTGCCTTCTGAGCTTCAAGATCGTGGGTTCGAAACCCGACAGTTTATTTTATCTGGGAGGTAAAATAAACTTAAGCATGTTGTCCTTCGGATGGGACGTTAAGCGACGATGTCAGGTACTCGTTAAAGATCCCTACCCTAGGTGAATTTAGGCTAGGCAAAATTTAGGACTTCCACAGTAGAGTAGGGCTCATGACCACTAGAGTGACGAAAGAGCGCTCTGGTAGTAGGCGATATGACCTGGTAGTTAAAGCCCGGGCAAGAGTCATAAAACGTAATGCTCAGGGTTATTCATGTGCTGAGATTACCTTTTTAACTGAATAAGTCACTTTGGGGGGGGGGGGGGGGGGGGGGGGGGGGGAAATGTATTGTTAATATAAGTTATGAGGGTACCTGAGGATAGTTAGAATTGCTAAACATAACAATTTGTATCCAAGAAGAAAAAGGAAATATGACAGTGAAAAGAATGGGTATGATATGGAAGTTTAGTCCGGATTACTATGTGTTTGGGGCCTCAAGATATTGTGGAGGGGCTGGCATGGGTTGACCACATGTGGTCAAGGCCCCTTGATGCATTTTCCATATGCGAAAACACGGCTGTTGTTTCTAGAGAGAAGGGGAAAGTCCTGAGGGGGCTCAGTTCGAATAAAATTGCAAAACAGGAGTTGGAAAGGGAGTGGGGGGGGGGGGGGGGGGGGAGGAGGGGATTGTAGACGTGATGGGAAATGATATCCCCTGGGCGATAATGCCCTGAATCATAGCTCCAAGGGATACCAACACAAACAAACACAGACAAGGCACACACAAACACAAACACAGACACAAATACATCTACAGAATGATTGATTTCTTTCGTCGTTTATACACATCCTTTCCATTCAAACAATCAAATACAATAAGCCATCAGCCCATCAGAGGGCAAGAAATTACTGATACTTCTTAAAATATGTGTGATGTGGTCATAATAGGACTTCGGGGCTTCTTCTTCTTAAATACAAATAAAAGTTGTAAAGAATAGTAAAAGGCTAATTTTTTATGAAATTGTTATAAAAAGTTGTCCAGTTGTGAGACAGATACCAAAAAACCGACTAAAAATTACGCGTTGAAACTAATTTTTATATAATTTGCTCGATTTATGCTAAAATGTGTTAATATCTAAAATGTTCCTTATTAAATTTCCTATCATCAATATACGATATCATTTACAAGTTATCCTGATATATAAATTAGTAAGACGGATCCAATTACAATGTTAGTTAGTTATTATGACACATGCCCGGGCTTTAACTACGAGGTCATATCGTCTACTACCAGAGCGCTCTTTCGTCACTCTGGTAGACTGAGCCCGACTCTACAGTGGGAGTCTTAAATTTTGCCTACACTAAATTTTTATTCATCTAGGGCATGGGTCTTTAACGAGTACCTGACATCGTACAGGCTCGGGACCATCGCTTAACGTCCCATCCGAAGGACGGCCGGATTTCGAACCTAAGCTCAGAAGGCAAGCACGCATACCACTGATATATTCATTCTATCAACAGTTATTGTGTTCACAGTCACATATGAATTGGCTATACGAGTTTTCACCTTAATTTCATGCTTTCCTGATTCCAAAACGAAAAAATTCTGTGTATCTGTGAACACGATAACTCTTAATAGAGAATGTATCTACACGAAATTTTATGTGAATCCAGAACACCATAAGGACATCACCTATTAATTTTCTGCAACAACTACCGAAGGGAAGGGAGGGATCAGAGAAGAGGGAATCCTCCTAACTAGGTGTGCAGTACATTCTGCTGTTTGCAAAAACTGAGCTGAGTCTGTATATATCTGTATAAAAAACTCAGTTAATGTTTTAATAATTATCAGTAACTTCTCACCTTGTATGTTCTTTATGAATATATTAATACTTTAAATAGATTTCAATTGAATGCAATGGATTTTTTCTAGCCTTTTTGTAGACAACAGCTGTACGTTAGAACACTGAAAAAAACGGCTCAAAAAAAGTGGTGTCCGATGGTAAACCGCAAAAGGGCTTCGCCCGGATTTTTACATCAAAAAATTCTATTTTGCGCGAGAATTTTGTCTCTCAATTGATTTCAATTGGTATTTCGTTTTTTATTATTCCTCCGTGGTATGTTCGATTTCAGATTTTTTTTAGTAGTAAACCATCGTCACCGTGTCCACTACCATCATGACAAATTTCAATGTGATCGGTAAAGGGGTTTAGGAGGAGTACGAGTAAAACGAAATACATGAGTCGTCTAAGATAGAGCTTCGTAAACTCAGCTCAATAACTGTCGATGTAATGCATGTATCGACACAAAATTTAGTATGAGAATTCAGTACCCCCTATATAAGTCAACTATTATTGTTTATTAGCTCAGACGGTCGATTGGTTTGGGGAAGTGTGCAAACATTTAATTGATTATTTCGTGCTGGGGACGTACATTGCCGATGATTCACTGACGACTTTTTTTCATCAACATCAAAATAATGTTAAGAAGTACAAAAGCCGAGTGCTGCCAATACTGAAATCTGTGGCCCACTGAGAGCGGTAGATATTGAGAGTAGGCCAATTAGATCCTTGTAGAACTTCCTTCAGAAGGATAACATCGGATGATGAACGACTTTCCGATCTAAGAGGAGTATCTCTCTAATTAAATACAAGAACTCTTCAAGTTAGGGGCCTTTATAAAAAAAATTCACCCCTCATTTTTTATTTATTTTCTTTTTCCATTTTATTATTTTTGCCTAATGATCTGACGAGATCCCTCCAGAGTTTTAATTTCGAGAAATACACTCACCTCCCTTACAATTCAATAATTCATTTTTCATTCAAGTTTAATTTTCGTCGCCATAATTCAAGATCGACTCGGTAAGTAATTTGGGGCACATGCCCTGTTGGCGGACCCATTCATTTTCCTATAAGTCCTCTCCCCCTACCCTTGGCCTCCTTGGGAGGGGTGGGCATTTTTTTTTAGTTTTTTCTTTCTCTATAAGAATTTTTAGGGGGCCACCTGGCTCCTATGACCCCCCCATCTTTAATTCTATTGCTTTTGCTCCATCTACCTCTCAATATCTACAATTTTTTCATTGCCTCAGTTTTTTTTTCTTTTCTTCATTTCTTTGATTACTTTTTCAACTTTGAATGCTCATATTGATTTACTTGGACAGTTTCATAAGTGTGTAAATTAACTCGCCCCCTCGCCTTTTTTTTTTTTTTTTTTAAATCAAGAAAAAATGTTTAATGAAAAACAGGAACAAAAATACCCTTTGCTAATATTCTAATATTACACCCATTCCATTATTAATGACTTTTCCATAAATTTTTTTTATAATGTCAACGAATGTTCAAATTTTTGTTTATTTCCCTTCAAGTAGTTCTGGATATGCCCCTCGTACATTAGTTAGTTATGACTCATGTCCGAGTTTTAACTACGAGGTCATATCGCCTACTACCAGAGCGCTCCTTCTTCACTCTGGTGGACATGAGCCCCCTCTACTGTGGGAGTCCTAATTTTATTATTCAACCCTAAATTATTATGCAACTAGGTTAGGAGTCTATAACGAGTAGGTAACTAACATCATACAGGCTCGGGACCAAAACTCTCATAACTGCGAATATAAAGGTGGCTGATGTAGTGAGAAGTGATTATTTCACAGGTTGTCAAATAAGATGTAGTCTGACCTCTCACATATTTTTATTTGTATTAGCTAGCCGGCTTTCGAGGTTACCCTCATCATCTGGCAGTTTGATAAAATATATATATATATTTTTTTAATTTGAATGATAATTAAAATATTTTAGTAAAATATTTATTAATATGTGAGATAACATGTGAGAGGTCATACTAAATCTTATTTGACAACCTGTGAGATATCATAACTGCCGATGCACTGTGGGGCAATGCACCAATTTAGCATGAAAAAATTCAAATTATGAAACTCTCACTAGAAAGATGGGAACAATTGGTATTGGAAGTAGACTAGTTGTAGACATTGAACCCAAGAGGTGGGCCTGCCTCCGTTGTTTACAATAAGTGAGCAAAGCCGGCATGTAAACACAGGAACGACACGTCATTATCTTTTCACATCAGTTACATTCTGACAGTGGTACAGTGCAGTTCATATATTTTTCAAACCTTAGCTAATATGTCTGATTCAGGAGAAGCTAAGTGAATAAACTATATTGTTTATTGTGCCAAAATAGTGCATAAATTAATTAAATTCAATGCATAAAGTTGTTTATTGGAAATTTTACATTCTGAAAGCCACCCAAAAAATTGCAGGCTATTGCATGTCTTCTACTTACCATTTTTCTCTTGTTAATTTAGTATTCTAATTGTTGTAAAAGAAGCAGAACCTTAGCTCTCCTTGATAATAAGCCACAGTATTTTTTTTTTCCTTTTACAGGAAGTTCTAATGTAGTGAGGAACTCTTACATGTTTTCACTATTTTGTTAAGCATCGTTCTAGAAGAAAATATTTTCCGACGGATGTGTGATCGCTGCTATGAGATCCCAACTTGTCGTTACCAACCAACTCATCGGATGATTCATCGTATTATTTTTTAAATTATTTTATTATATTTTCATTATTAAACTGCTATTGTACAAGCAAATGCTTTTTTTCATTATTTGTTTTACCCCAATGACACGTATCTCTTTAATTATAATCTTTTCCTTCCATATAGATGCTTGTGAAATATGAGAGCTGTACTTTTTAATTTTTTCGCGCTAATTATGCGTTTTGCCCCACTGTGCGATGTAATGAATGTATCGACACAAAATTTAGTATGAAGATGCAAAGGATGTAGACCAACTATCGATTGTTAGCCCAAACGGTCGATGGATTTGAAAAATTGATAATGAAAAATTAATTAACTCTTACTGGGGTAGTACATTTCCGGTGATTGACATAAAAACATTCCGAGTTTCATTTAACTTCAATTTGTAGGAGATGCAGACAGTCACACGACCGAAACTATAATTTTTTTTTTTTTATTGACGTGAAAACGTCTATTCGCTTGTTAAGCCCAGTGATAGCCGGTCAAACTTTCTTGTGTTACAAAATACCGTCAGATTTCAATCGATAATAACTACGAGACTAATAATGCGATAACAACGGTTGGGGTCACAATGGATAGAGCATGTCTGTATGTGTTTGTTGTGCAGTGTTTGTTTTGCTTGTGACGTTATCGGGCTAGTGTGGGCGCCGGCGGATGATTGTTGCGAATTAGCGTTGTGTAAAATTAGAAATTAGTCTAGCGTGATAACGCATTTAGATAGGACGTTGATTCGCGTGTCATTGTAAAGAGCTTGAGGAGCACTACTAGGACTCAAAGTGAAACAATAAAAATATTCACCGAAATATATGTAAAAATCGGTATTAAATTGAAAATTGCAAAAAAATTAAAGATGTCTCATATAAATCGTAAATATGCGCGGAATTATAGAAAACGCAAATCAGAGGAAAGCTCGCATCAAAAGGAATTTAAAAAACCTAAAAAGTCTAGTGCCGAGCAAATGCAAGAGCTACGGCAGCATCGAAAAGAAAATGAAAAATGATTTTATCCCGACGTTTTCACGGAATATCTATTGCGTGGACCTTGACTACGCCTTAATGTTTTTTTTTTCTGTCTTTCGCCTATAAAACCCTGAAAAAGATTCTAATGTTAAATTTTTTACCCGTTGTAATACTATATCCTTGAGAAAGTTGACCTGGAGTATAAAGTAATCCGTGTGTAGGGGGAGAGTGGTTGAGCCTTATGAGATGTGTTTTGTGAGCTAGCCCTGTATAAATCCTAAAGTTTCCAATATCGGTGACTTTAGTGCAGACCCACCTGTACAAGAATTAACCTCCTCCATACCGTTCTACCCGACCACTTCCTCTTCGATCTTTACTGTTATAGTCAGGATAAAACACAAGAATCTCCTCCTTTGATCTTGTCCCCTGTATGGCTTACATCCTTTCCCATAACACAATGGTTTTATATTACATTTTGTTCTTTCTAGATATATTTATTCTTTCCAATCTCAAAATTGCTAGGCTGCCTCTTCCAATATAGATATTTCAAAACATTCTGAACATGCACAAAGGATATTTTTCATAAAATTATAAATTACTCCTAATTCATATTTTTATTTTTTTTTAATCAATTTTAAAAAAACAGTATGCGTCGCGGGACGCGAATGTGATGTTTTTGGTTGAAAATAATTTTTAGCTGAAGGTAATTTTAAATTGATATTATAAAATTGTCCATGTAAAATTAGGGAAAAGTAATCGAATTGACTAACTTATGGTCTTAAGGAGTATTATGTTGAAAGTGGTCGATATTAGGAGAGTATTCAGGAATGAAATATTGTAGAGTAATTGTAACAAAATTTATACAATTCTATCATATAATGTACAATGAGGGCGCCGGTAACTCAGTGCTATGCATACTTGCCTTCTGAGCTTAAGGTCGTGGGTTCGAAACCCGGCCGAGGCCCTTAGTTTATTTTAACTGAGAAGTAAATAAACTTAGGCACGCCGTCCTTCGGATGGGACGTTAAGCGATGGTCCCGAGCCTGTACGATGTCAGGTACTCGTTAAAGACCCTTGCCCTAGTTAAATAAAAATTTAGGGTAGGCAAAATTTAGGCTTCCCACAGTAGATTCGGGCTCATGTTCACCAGAGTGACGAAAGAGCGCTCTGGTAGTAATAACTAACTAATGTACATAGAATCATTTCGTCACAAGTATTTTCCAAGCATTTTGCTTGAGAAAGTTTATCGTTATTGTACATTGTCATGTAGTTTATAATAATAATTATGTTTATAACAATAATTATTATTCATCAACCTAATCTATCGAGATCTTAGATATCAACATTCATATCATCAGATTTTGTCACATATATTTTCTTCAAAATATATAAATTAAATGATTGGGTCACTAAAGTAAGAAACATAAATTTTAGACTCAATCTTTTCTATGAAACTTGCAAATACATTTCCATGCATAGGTAATAATTATGTTTAGTAGTTTATAATACAATGTTTGAAAGTAAAATATTGTTGTTACAAATATTATTCATTTCCTTGCTCAAGTATTTATTTGGAAAATATAAATCATTAACTTATTCAAAATGTAAAGGGGAAAAACATAAAAACATTCGGGTACTTTAATTGTGGAGGGGGGCGGCGTTATCGTTGGACCACATGTTCTGCAGCCGAATGCCCAGTTTGAGTTGTTTATCCTCTTAAAAAAGAAGAGCTCATCATTTCGAAATGGTGCTTTATTGATACCTAATACCGCTCATCCGAATTGAAAAATAATAAAAGTCCTTCAAATTAGCTTTTAAATTATGTTCCATGACCTATTCTCGGACCTTGTAGGGTTTCGGGTATTCGTCTGGCATTCACACAACCTGATAGTGGAATTTATCTCTCAGGAAAATAATTTTAAATATGGAAATGTATAAAATTATTATTATTATAGAAATGGACCAAGAAAAGAACAGGTTTCCATAATATTTTTATTGGTATTATAATGTCTGATATATCCCCTAGTTGTGTGTATAACAATAACAAACATAATTTTGAGAAATCATTAAGCAAAAGTGTAAATTAACAACCTTACATCTTACGTGAATATACAGTTATGTATGAAAAATCATATATAATACACTTCATATGTTTAAATGTATTCCTTTAGAAGTTAGTTATTAATTTTCTGGGGACTTTACATGGTCTCAATTTTTCTTTTTCGCCCTTATTTACAAATTGGTGGCAATGAAACCTCATAGGAATTTTAAATTCTAAGATTGAAGAAGGCATGGCTACCCCCTAAGAAAATTTTCCTAGTTATGCCAATGAGTAGAACCCAAGATGGATAGACTGGATGGGAATTAATTTAACTTAAATATCCGAAAATACGAAGAACTTTTGTCTACCTTAAAAATATATTCTGAAAAAAATTTATTATTTAAAATATTTATGCCATATTAAGGAAAGCATAATGTGGTTATTGGGATTTAGATTCAAAAATTAAAACACATACATGCCCTAAAATATAGAATAACCGAATAGCCGCTGTTCCAGTCGAAGGGTCCATTAATCCAAGTTTGCGCTGGGTCGAAAATAGGAAAAAAGTATGAAAAGTTATTGAAAGAAAACCTGAAAAAAAAAAACCATTACTTCAATCATTTTGGTAGCTAACTCACTAAATATTCAAATTATCCAAATATACATGGAAATAAGCTCTTTGGGCGCTGTCATAGTGAGTTGCACAGATCAGTCCTATATTGCAATCTTTATCCATATATTTTGAAAAAAAGTTCGTATAAATGGAAATATGGTATTGGCAAAAAAACGTTTTTCACGCGATATGACCTCGTACTTAAAACCCGGGCATGAGACATGATAACTAACATTTTCTACTTTTTTAAATAAAAAATTATTACCTGCACAACCTTGCCGCTTCTGAAATTCATTAAAAATTCTGAAATTTCAGAAGCGGCGAGAAGTTTTTTCAAACTATTCGATATTTTTGTTCATAAGGACTTTTATCAAAATAAATGGTTAATGACTGTAAGATAAGACTGATCTGGGCACATTTACTGTGACTCAGTTCCTTACCAAAATATACCTTTTTTAAAAAATATTGTCTATTTCACAAAATATATATATGGGAGTACTTTCGGTATTGCTACCATCTTCAGCCACGACTTACTGATACAGTATTTGTTAAATGAAGATGGTAGCAAACTGAAAGTATTCCCCTATTTTAGATATATTTTCTGAAATAGACGTTTTTAAAAACATACTTTTTTTAAATTTTATATTAAGTGTTTCTCAATATCTCTGCACAAAATGTTAAATATCATGTTTATTTCGAAGTTTATTTTACTATTGGGTTGTGTAAGGAAATTTTGAATTCATAAATTTATCAGAGCATCCCAAAAACTGCCCATTTATGTATTTGATTTGGTATGATGAATGGGAGAAGAGTTGCTGTGATAAATATGTTATATATTATATGCAAGTGTAAATAAATGCCACCAAAATGTTTGAAAACATTTTTTTTAGGTTTTCTCTCAATAAATTCTTAAAGAAGAATTTCCTTATCCGTTTCCATATTATTTTTCTTTCTTATCTTAGATCCACCAAATCTTTTTCTGAAGTTGCGGACACTTTGACTGAAACACCCTGAATAGAAATTTCATAGGGTAATTTTACTAAATATAGCAAATTTCCTTAGTGACATCATTACTGACGTAACTAAATTTCTTATGTCTCCGTTCGAGAAATTACAGATATCTTTGCATTTCCGAATTATTAAACAAAACTCATCTTAAATAACACTGTTCTGAAACAATTTGGAAGCCGTCTGTCTGTTGAATAATTCTTATTACTTTCTATTCATTGTTCAGTCTAAATTATGAACAAGACTACAACCCAGGAGATGAAACTTGAAATTTTAAATTTCCCAAATAATTCGAAATTAAATCTAAGTGTTAAGATAGATTGATGAAGCCCTATTCAGTATTGTTTCCATGTTCTGAAGATCCAAGCCTTTATAATGTGGAAATTACTAAAAATCAGCTACGTCGTACGCTCTTGACTCAAATGTTTGGCTAAATACCTAATTATAGCTCCTTACAGTCTTCTTAGGCACAATCGATGAATAACCTGTTTACACTTTATTTACACTTTTTATTTATCCCTACAGTCCTAGTATAAACAGTGGAGAGTGAAGATGAACGAAAAGAAGCCAGTTCACATCGTCTTAACTGTGTCGGAAAATATATCTGCCCTCCAGTATACCTTAAAAATCCCACCCCTTCAAAAAAGTCCGCTATCTATGGATTCAATTCGCAGATGCAACTGACGGAGTGAAAGAATGGAATCCTCACCGAGTCTGAAAATACAAGAAATGAACAGACATTACAATTACTAAGACTATTATAAAAAAAAAATACTCATAAATTAACTTTGAGAATGAAATAAGGCAGTATTCGAATCTATGTAGACGGACTTGAACTCTTGTGTTCTAAGAAGGATTCAAATCCACTGCGCATCTAATCCCCTCAACCATGCGCACCGTACTGACCTCAACATTTCCTTCGTCACCGAAGTAGCTACAAACAATTTATTTTCCTCCCTTAGTTCCCACAATCTTCATTCTGTCACAACTCCACAATGATGTCTTCAGCTCGATGTCCCAGAGACCTTAGTAACAGAACAGCATTTGGGTGATTTCTCCTTTCTTGAGATTATGACTCTCTTACTTGACATAATGTCAAATATAAGATAGTCTGATATTTACTCTTTTACTTTGTTAGCACATTTCTTACATTACAATATTTAGGTATACAGTTGTAAATATCAATCTATTTGACTTGGAATAACAATTTGTTTGGAACCTACTTGCATCAGTTATATAGGATTGAAAAGAAGTAGCCTGGTTAAATAAATAAATTCAATTATAGGAAAAATATTGAAAATGCATTGTATTCATTATTCAGGGTCATGACAATAAATAAATTGTTTTCCTTTATTTACCATGCAAATGAATTTATTTACTCAAACAAACAAAACCATCTCGACCCTACAAAATAAATGAACTTTAGAAGCAAAACAAATAAAATTAAAAGTTTAAATAAATTGTAAAAAGAACACGTTATTCATGGGTAAATCTCAGCTACGTTCGACCTCCACTTTCGTTTTGCCAAGAATTTTCCAATAAACGTGAGAAAATCATTTACGATATACGTGAAAGCTCATGATCCAATTTTTGTACTAAATTTAAAAAAACATGCCGTACATAAAATTTCGTAAATATACGAAATATTAAATTAAACTTAGGAATTTTGCATACTTTAAAAATTCAAGATAAATGAATGCTGTTTAACCTAGGTAAATATGACACTTTACTGTTTTTCATAGTTAATGGAATGCTATTATTTATGCTAGAACAATGAAAATAATCAAATTGTTGTTCATAAGTAGTTTGAGGTTAGAACTCCTCTGGCGGCATCTAAAATTGTCCATCATTCTTTCTTATGAAAAGTTTGGTTCCAATTGCAAGTTCCTTACGTGAGGAAGCAAAACGGATTTCAATTTTGGATCCGTTATGTCCAAATAAGTGGAAAGCAAACAGAATTATTCAAAAGAGAGTAACCTATATTTTGTAGGTCAGTTTTTATCAAGTCTTCATGAAATATCCCCACATTATTTTTTTTAAATATTTTTATTCAAAACATATAACAAGAAAAACGGAATAAAATATGTAAGACCAGAAGAAAAAAAAAAAAACATGAAAAATAAAAATAAAAGAAGAGAAAATAAATCACAATCACATCATAACAAAATCACATTTACGTTTGACAAATTCCCTTTATATATTTATATATATACTTTTTTTGAATTATTACATATACTTTAATTATATATTACATTCTAACAAGACGACTAATTAGAAGAAAACAAAAATAAAACAAGAAACATATCATATATTTACAAGTGGCAGGAATTACAGAATTTGCCTACGTATTTTGAAAGAAAAACTGACAAAATTCTATGAGCAACTTCAAAATCTGTACAGTTCTTTTAGTATACTATTAGTTTATTGTAGCATGCTTATAAGTTAATATAAATAAAATATCTGTTAATATGTATGTTATATATTTAAATGTAGCCTCAATTGAAGAAAAATATATAAATAATTTTAAAAGATTTTGTATAATCCAAAAAAGAGATATCTTAGTGCCTCAATGTGATTTTTGCAACAGTAAAGATGAATTTATTTATTTTTTAAATGCATTTTCTTAAAACACTATTTTTTAAAATCTATTATATCCTTGATATAATTAGAAAATAATTTCCTTCTTATGGCATAAGTGAATTTAAGTATAAAAAAATCTAAGCTCTATGAAAGGCAGAAGTAATGTATATAGAGACGTACTTACTGACTGTAAAGTAATATTGTGTTGAATGGACAGCAGTAATCTTTACAGGTGTATGCAATGACTGTAAAGTAGTAATTTTTATAGATATACGTAATGACTGTAAAGCAGTAATGGATCCAGACGAACGTATTGTTTTGTGAAGAATAGACGTACGTATTGACTGTCATTATTTATTTAGAACTACTTAGTGTAATCAAGATATAGGTACCTAATTACTGTAAAATAGTAATATATCTAGACGTATATATTATAAAAAAAGTAGTAATTTATTTTGACGTATTTACTGACATTGAAGGATTATACATTAAACTGATCAATTATTACTTGGAAAAAAACAAAAAAAAATAGGGTAATTTCAAGTGCCGAAATACCTCATAAAAATTACAAATTTATACTTATTGTTGTGCAAAAAGGCAGCAAAAATATTAAATCTGGAAAAATCACATAAGAAGTGTTTTTACTTAAAGTTTCCTATCCAATGTATGTATCATGCTGCATTTTAACTTCAAAAGAAATGTATTTCTTTCACAGTAAACCCTCCAGATATTAAGCATTGTTTTTATTAACATGGACCTGATTTTTTATAAATATTTTTTTCTTTTTTTAACATCAAATTAATTTTTAAATATTAAGAGCCACCTATACACAAGTTTAAAAGCCAATGACGCCTAATTTTACAAAAAAAAAAAAACATTATAAATTATGGTATTCATATTATAATACTGTTTTATTATGTACATAATAAAAAAAATTATTATCAACAAAAAATACAATAATAATAATTAAATTATTCTGAGGCAACTTAAACACAATATATTGGCACAAATAATCTGTACAAAATTACATCTAACCATTTCAAAATACTGTAGTACCCTAAAATGTATAAAACTATACACACCATTATAATAAAAACATTCTTTTTTTTTTTTCATTAAGTAAAGGAAAGGAACATTAGATTATTTTGTTGTTAGTTTTTATAGCTTTAGATGATTATATCATATTATATTTATATAAGAACATTCATACATGTATTATACTAAACAACATAAAAACAAAATATCCTGACCTTTACAAGGAATGTTAGATAGGCTAAATAAGACATTACAAATGGAATAAAACATAATTTTACATTAAATAAAATGACATATGTAATAAAAATAATGATCCATTAATTAAATAAGTATTTAAAAATAATTATAAATTCACTATCTTGCAACTTCCTTTCATTTTTTTTTTTTTTTTTTTTTTTTTTTTTGCTTTAATTTATTTATTTTCTTAAAATACATTTACCAATAAGGAGTATTGCTAGGAGTATATATTGACAAACTACATTCTTGTTATTGAAGGATTATTGGAAATAATATAAGAGATTACAGTAAAATTTAGAATTGACCATAAAATCTTTGGTTAATAGTCAAAAGAAATATAAGTAGAGAGAAAGTCTAAAATATTTGATTATACTTCACCTTTCCTTTATGAAAATTCATAAAAGATGCGATAAGAAGAGCATCATAGTGTAACAATTGTTACATTATATCTATTAAAATTTGTTGAAAATGTATTTAGTGAGTGTGGGTAGTGTTGACATAAAAAAAAATGATTAAATTAGCTTCTTTTATTGTTTTAAAAAAAAATGTGCTATCTATTTTGCTAATTTATTAACGAATTATGATTAGGATTAGTCGCATTTAGCCTAAGATTGATAATCCCCGTATTGTGTTTCCTAAACTTCTCTGGGATGTTCCACTGTTGGTTGTTTCCGGCATTTTTTCTTCCAGAGGTGTCTTCTTCTTTTTTTTGGACGATATTTCGGGACTTCAGGTTCATAGTGACCAGAAGAAGGGACCTGTAATTGTCCCGAAATATCGTCCAAAAAAAAAGAAGAAGACACCTCTGGAAGAAAAAATGCCGGAAACAACCAACAATCCCCGTATTGCCAACAAATAAAGAAGGAACATTTAGGCCTCAAAAATGCCTAAATTTCATTAGATGTTTATTTTATTTTTTTAAACTTTTATTCTTTATTAATGACAGGAAAGAGAAGAGATCAGGCTTGTGGTCGATAACAACAAACTTCTGGAATTTCTGCCAAGCTTTCGGCACTGAGTGTGCCTTCTTCAGGCCTTCATTCTGTCAGGGAGTTTATTTACTCATCAATAGATGGAAATGGGAAAGGGTAAGCAAACAGAGCTCTGCTTATCAATGAAGACATCATTGCTAACAAACCTATAATTGATAAAGCAACCCTCATTATAATATTGGGAGACCATCAATACTTCAAAACTTTAAAAAGCTTTTTATCAATTAGTTATAAGTTTGTTAGCAATGATATCTTCATTGATCAGTAGATCTCCATATTTCCTTACCTCGACCCCTTTTCATCTATTTATGAGTAAATAAACAACCTGAAAGAATGAAGCCCAGAAGAAGGTACACTCAGTGCCAAAAGCTTGTCAGAAATTCTAGAAGATTGTTTTATCGATAACAAGCCTTCCTATTACATCGTTGGTCAATCCTCCCCTAATTTATTATTGACAACACTATTTCAACAATAATAGATACTAACGCTAGTCTTGAGTAAAGTGCCAGTTTACATGGTATCTCACATGAAATGTGCAATCCCATTATCTTAAGGCTCTGGTAAATGGATAAACTTTTTTTTTGTTTGTTTGAAATCAATAATTCAATTTCTATTAAAATTACCGAAAAATTCAATACTAAAAACAATTATTTTTACGATCGAACACCATAAAGGTGCATTTTTATTCAATATTTTATTCTGTATCACGCAGACATTTGTGAACTCGCGGCTTTCAAATACTCATTAAAATGTTTCGTGTTCCGTTATATCTGTTTAACTATAAAAATATATTTTTAACTATGAACCTAATCCACCATATTTAAATTCTTAGTTTAGCTTTAATTATCATAATTTTAGTGAATATTCATCTTTATTGTAAAAGGATTATTGTACTTTGTCCTGTAACCGCTGACATGTTAATTTGAGTATTATTTTTAATAAAGGATAAACTATGGAGAATAATTCATAAGAAAGGTATTTGAAGCAAAACATCTGATATATTTCCAGTATAGTAAAAGATTTGCTTCAAATTGTTCTTCATAGCTCTTCATGGCAAAAGTTGCTTTCTGAGATATGATTAAATATTTCTTCTCTAGCCAGTTGTAAGTAACCAACGGGGACTCATCCTGTTTTTCAGATTTAAATATACCACCTTTGACTACCAACCAAAAGATGAAGGAATGAGCGGGTGAGTAGTGTCCAATACTTGTGACAATTTCAAATTTATATTGTGCAGCTCTTAAAAAAGCGTTATCTTGAGAATAAATAAAAATAGAGAAATTACATTTTTTTCAGAGATTATGAGGCTAACAATTTAAAAGTTTACGTTGAAGATTTGTGCTCGCGTAAATCCAAAAAACACAAATGAATCGTGCGAGGTATAATTTTAAGTTTTTCCCATTTCTGATTTAAAATGTGAAAATCGTTTTGGATGGAGTTATTGTGGATTAAAGAGGTATCGTTTAAAAAGAAATCCTGATTACAAAATACGGCAACAGTTTTGATGGAAAAGGGTGTCCCCCAAAAATTTAATAATGAAATTATACACATAAATAATACATTTTCTGAACGGTATTTTCTTCAATTTTTCTATTAGATCAGTACATTGTCTTTAAAATATATCTGCTATTCATGACATATGCATAGTACACGAGTTTCACCATTTTACTCAGAAAAAAATATTCTAAAATTGTAATGCCCATGAAGCATTATAGACAGGTTTACCGTACTTTATTTTTTCAACTAATGCGACAATAATCCTAAAAAAAACTTGAACATCCCCTTTATAGAGTCCACATAGAACATACACAGAGATCTATTTTCATTCTTTCTCAAGATATCACGGAACGACACACAATGTTGTTCACCTTCGTTGGTTTTCACTAAATTGTAGATTAGTTTGGCAAAGAACCCAACAGAAACACATCTGGACTCCACGTTAGGTGGTTCACGGACACAGGGATGGATGATGAAGACTGGGTCCACTTCTGCTCAGAGGTAGCTTGTGGCGTGAGAAGACCCTGAGGGTGGATGCTACTGCGAGTGAAGCCGAGGGGGCGGACTCCCTTTGGGGACAGCTCCCACTATCCGGACCCGGGTCACCAGCCGACCATCCGAGAACTGTGGGGGTGGAGCCAGAACCTCCCCTTCTGTGAACCCAGGTGGTGGTGGGAGTACCTCTTCAGTGTCAGACTCCAGAGGGGGTGGGAGCTGGGCTAGGGAGACAGCGTTCCTAGTGAGAGCAGCTCGACCTCCGCCACCTGCCCCGGTCCCATTGCTGCCAACACCTGCACCCCGCGGCGGTCCTGGCTCCTGCAGAGGACAGACAAAACAAAGTTAGCATGTCACATCAAGCTTAGAATGTTCCTTTTCAAATGTTTATCAATCAATTTATGTCACATAAATTCGAATTAATACATCAAAGGGCGATAATAACCCAGGTAGTTGTTCGCTCCTAATAAACCAACCAATACATCAAAGCATTGTTCATCTAAGAAACCCTCCAGTGCGTGAACTGATCACATTTCTCTGTACATTTTTTTTTAAATTTCTTCTCCAATTATAATCAACGATACAGTTGCCATTATAAACAAAAAAAAGTAGTGTATAATATTCGTATATATTGGCAATAAATACCAACTTTTATTAGAAAATAAATACAAATCAAACTGCTTAAATTATGTTAAGATCACCTGTGGAGGTAGTTCCTGGTCAGAGCTGACCCCGCTAGAGGAGTTGTCCCCGTCCTCGGTGGGGATGAAGTGGTTGGGGTAGGACTTGGAGGACTTGAGCTGGGTCCGGACCCTCTGGATTTCGTCCACACTGAAGCTATGTGGGATGGAGCCCGAGCTAGTGCTGCTGTCCTCCCCACTCACCCGGATCACTGTCCGCTCCCCTCGCTCCTCCGTGTCACTCTCCCCCTCACTCAGGCTATAGTCCGGCTCTGGGATCGGCGGGGTCTGACGTGCACCCCCCTGCTCTGTCTTGGCCCCTCCAAACGGCTCGGCGTACTGGTTCCCACCGTTGGCCTGCACACTCTGTCCGCTCGGCTGCTTGAACGTGGTCGAGGGGGAGCGAAGACTCTGCGACTTTCTAATTTGAGACCGAGTCCCATGGCCGGGCAGGGACCTGGACCTAAATCCGACAGTCTTCATATCTTCGGGGGAGGCGTAGAGCTTGGCACTGTTGGCTGGCTTGAAACTGGACATCACTCCGTCTGGGGTTCCTAAACAAAGTAATATCCATTATTTGTAAGACAGAATGAAAGCACTTTGTGGAGAGTAATAGGAAAACTATACATAGAACAAAAATACAACATAGTCTTTCTTTCTTCTGCCTCTCATGGAGGGTTCACATGCTGTAACTGAACGTTTTATGGCTCTTATCCTGTTTTCAGTCACACCAGACAATTTTCATGCCACTTTGTCTAGAGTTTTTCTTTAATAGAGATGAAATCACCCATGTACTGGAATCCATAACAAAACTACACAAATGTGATCTCTTCTTTACAACCCAACTGCTGTTAAAATCTCTTGAACAAGAAAATTTCCGATTGCTAAATGTACCAACAAAGAGAAACGACAAACTGAAACGCCTAACGCTAGGTATAATTATATATATACTTTTGGTGATGACTTGCAGTTTTGCAGTGAAGATATTACAGACTGAAGGAAGAGAATATAAGAAGGACCTATCCCGGCAAACTACTCCTTCAGCGCTCTTTCACAAATCCGTATTAAAGAGAGTTCATTTTAGCACATTTCTAAAGATATATACCTGTACGATTGGATCCTCCATGTTTTTACTAAAATTAGAATTTCAACTTTTGCCCCTCACGATAAGCGTTGCCATTACATCTTTCATAATCTTTCCCATCCATTTACAACCTGTTTAGGCTCCTCTGGAAACCCAATTAATTAATCATAGTCATAAATAATACAAAGCCATAGCGGAGATTGCCCACGCTTCTTGTTCTGTTGACTATACATCCACTCACCTAGGAGAGAGAGCTGATTTTTGGAGAGAGTGCGGTAGTCTGACTCAGAGCCGAGGTCTACCTTGACGAATTGTGCTGCCGACATGGGTGGCGGTGGTGGGGGTGGGTGAGAGGGTGGCGGCAGAGGCGGTCGCAGCTCCTCCTGGGACCTGGACAAACACATATCTCTGAGTTTATAGTAAATATCATTAATATGCAATACAGTAGTGGAGAACTACCGAAAGCCAAATTTCCCCATAACATGGAGAGATCTCTATACCAATTCTAACAACTGCTCCGATAAATCAAACGAGTTGTAACAACTACTCCATCGGCAATCCAGCCAGAGATGCTATTAAAAAGACATAACAAAAAAAAAAAAAAATCAGTAAAACTGAAAAGCAAGGCCAAGTACGACGTATTAAACAATTAATTAGCAGTTAGTAAACTGGGACACGTAATAACAAACACAAACTTTTTTCACTTTTTTCTTATTATTATCAATTTCCTGAATGTATTTTATCGTTGCTGTCTTTTTTTCGATATCGATATAATATTGTGTTATTTTTTATTATATATATTTTTATCTTTATCTTTGCATATATAGATCACATGATATTTATTATACATTTAAAAAAATTCATATATTAACATTGATGACGTCATCCGGACGCCCGGACACTAAAAAGGAAAAAGAAAAAAAGTTATTTTTTGCCAATTTTGACCCTTCGAAACTTGGTCAAAAATGATTCCTTTTGGCTAATTTTTTTTTATTTTGTTCAGCTCGGAGTTCTCCAGACGGCTATGTCGGAAAAAACATAATTTTGTTAATGAATAATATACTTTTTTCTATGCAAAAAGCGGCATTTGGTGTCACGAGAAAAGTAACACAACAGTGTCTTTCGACATTTTTTTCGGACTTGGCCAGAGACACTGGCGTGTCTCCTGATATATCAATCCAGTATGAGACCTTCTTATCCCATTTCTGGTAATTCTTCTATGGGAGCCCTAAATTTTGCCTAACCAGCTTAAGTAGGATAAGGGTCTTGAACGAATTGAAAGTCGGCGTGAACAAGGTTTAATTAATTCCCAGACAAAAAACCTAAGCCTCAGCAGGGTTTGAACCCGCGATCTTGGGCACAGTTGGCTCTATGCTATAGGCGCCTGCAATGTTGCCAATTTCTACACCATCGCGGATAAAATAGTGGATAGCATCGTTAGCTGTATCTCTGATGGTCTAATTAGGTTGTGTAGACAATTCATCACTGCTTTCTAGGGTGGATCGTTCCTGTGTGTTGCAAGTTTAGCACAATGGTCGTTAGTAAGAACTCCAGCGTACAGGGTCCACTAGATACCTGCGTCTCATTATAATAATATTTTTCCAAGTTATGTTAATGTTTTGCCTTAGTGAATCTCTTAAGTGTAGATCCTCAGCCCCATTCTCTTCAATCTATTCTGCAACGATATATCAGAACCTCCAGGTTCAGGAGGATCTGGATATCTTATTTGACAAACCAAGGCGGAAACTAAGGTTTTAGGTTCGCATAAGTCCTGTTGTCCTGCACCTGGGAATCCAATTCAAAAATCAGGTTCTCCGCCTTGCCTTAACCGCGCCTTGGACGGTAAGAAACCTTAAATACGCAGTGAGCTGGGTGTTCCAGACATTCGAGACCTCATATTGAAGATACCAACAATGCTCACGTCTGGTCTATACAATACTTCTGGTGGCCTGTTATTTAGACAGTAGAGCCAACGAAGTTCTTCCTTATTTGACCAGGTCCTTGTAAGATTCTAATTCTCTATTACACGCGTTAAAAGAACAATATACCAATGATCATGAAAACTATCGATAGTTCTTATTCAATAATACAAATAGCAGGAGATTCAGGGTTAAATAGTGCTCACCTATGGACTCGAGGAGGCTGAGGTCGGATGGAGAGTGCAGCGAGGTCTGGGGTGGAATGGAAGTCTCGGTGCAGCTCGCCGGGTACCGGCAGGCCCACCGTGCTGAACCGGACTCTACCAACCCCGGCCTGAAACAACAACAAATAAAATTAGCCTTCTTTACACTGAAAAGTGTAAAAGAAAATTTGCGTACATACATAAAAATCAAATAAGTTTCCAAATACTGAAACTTCAGATATAGGTATTATTTGTATTCAAATTTTACAAATTTACAGTACACTATTTATGAATAAATAAAACAAACTTATTTTTTGAAATATTGTCTATTCCACTAAAGAAAATAAGTTTGTTTTATTTATTTATTACAAATTCCACAATATGTCCGCGTTCCTCAACTTAGAAGTTGATACTATTTATAGTCTCAGTCAAGAAGAATGTAAAATACTAAATCTTATCTGGCATGTAAAAATTAAAATTTTAAACAATATAATTAAAATCATGGTCACATCTTGATAAAATTCGGCAGTCTGTGCAACATAATACGGCAAGAATTACCAACATTCTCCAAATATCGCGGAAAACTTGTTAGTGTTGTGTTAAAAATAGCAGATTTTCTAAAATTGGCGAGGTCAGATAGACCTATGTGTCGATATAGTGGAAAGATAATAAAATTAATAAAAGTAGTGAACTTTTAAATTTTTCAATTGTCTAATTACACAGAAATATATGAGTAATGTGTACTGGTTTTGATTTACACCAACGTCTGCATAAATTTCAACAGTAATATACAAAAAATATATATATATATACACATAAGTCACTTTGCGACTTGAGGGCGTCGGTAGCTCAGTGGTATACGTGTTTGCCTACTGAACTCAAGCTCGCGGGTTCGAAATACGGCCGAGGCCCTTAGGTTTTTTATCTGGGAGGTGAAAAAAACCTTGAGCACGCCATCCTTCGGATGGGACGTAAAGCAATGGTTCCGAGCCTGTACGATGTCACGTTCTAGTTAAAGATCCTTACCCTAGATGAACAAAAATTTAGACTAGGCAAAATTAAGGACTTCCACAGCAGAGTAGGGCTCATGACCACTAGAGTGACGAAAGAGCGCACTGCTAGTAGGCGATATGGCCGCGTAGTTAGAGCCCGGGCATGAGTCATAATAACTAATGTGCTGATGATGTCGTAAGCCGAAACTGATACTCTTCACTCATATATTTTTGTATAATTAGACAATATAAAAGTAAAAACGTTCACTGTTTTTATTTATTTTAAATATACATATCTTAAGTAGTTCAATATTTTCTTGAGCGACCACATACCGAAACCGACCTTCTCCCCTTGCCAATTTATATTAATATAGATTTGAACAAATTTTCATATAAACTGTTTTAATTAAGAAAATAGTTGGAAAAAAAGGAGAACTAAACTATGTGTGGTGCAGGAAACGGCAACGTCTTATTTTCTTATGATGCCTCGATATCGCTCAAATTATAAAGGAACACACAATTTGAGTTAAATACCACTATATCATTCTATCACAATAGTATAGTGAACAGTGAGTCAAATTGTTTTGATGTGAACAAGGCCTATTCGCTAGTTAAGCACAGTGATAGCCGGTCAAAATTTCTTGTGTTACAAAATACCGTCAGATTTCAATCGATAATAACTACGAGACTAATAATGCGATAACAACGGTTGAGGTCACAATGGATAGAGCATGTCTGCACGTGTTTGTTGTGAAGTGTTTGTTTTGCCTGTGACGTTATCGGGCTAGTTAGCGTTGTGTAAAATTAGAAATTAGTGTAGTGTGATAACTCATTTAGATAGGACGTTGATTCGGGTGTCATTGTAATGAGCCTGAGCAGCACTACTTAGACTCAAAGTGAAACAATAAAAATATTCGCTAAAAATCGGTATTAAATTGAAAATTGCAAAAAAATTAAAGATGTCGTCTTATATGAATCGTAAATATGCGGAATTATAGAAAACGAAAATCAGAGGAAAGCTCGCATCAAAAGGAATTTAAAAAACCTAAAAAGTCTAGTGCCGAGCAAATGCAAGAGCTACGGCAGCATCGAAAAGAAAATGAAAAATGATTTTATCCCGACGTTTTCACGGAAAATCTACGGCGTGGACCTTGACTACGCCTTAATGTTATTTTTTTCATTATTTATTCCAAGAATGGAGCTTTATAAAGTAAATCAATTATCAGATTTCATTTTTAGATCTCATTCTATTTAGAGAGCTTATTGTGCACACACCTTCCCCTTGGATCGCTTCATTTCAGCAACACTGGCGTACACTCTGGGCGTCCTAGCAGGAGAGGACGGCTGCGACATGTTTCCCTGCAACAAACAACATACAATAAGTGACAAGCACTGATAAAAATAAAAACTTGGACAATATATCAAAAATTGGACGACTTTCAGAAAACCTTGTCATAGAAAATGAGCCTTTTCAACATTTTATTTACACGGCCATTAGCAAGTCAAATTTGATAACTAAATCCACGCTTCAAACATGCAACCTACGAAATATCGCTCATCCTGATAATAATAATTAAACATAATTAATTAAAGTAATTATAATATGTCTGCAATACAAGAAGTGAATATTAGAAGCAACATAATAATGTAATGTAATATTTTTTGAAAGTCAATAACTAACTGTTGTTGACACTTAGTCATGAAATCTACTGCAAAACAGCGTCGAAAATACGGAGCGGGATTAGTGGCACTATCTTGCTTTGAACAATCAATAAATGCAATAAACTTCTTTTTTAGCTCTTGGGAAATAAATATTTTATTTAGGCAAGGAGTTCGGTATGATGTATTCCTTTTTGAATGTTAAAAAAAATAAAAACAGAAAAATAGTAGAATAATAAAACTAAATAATCAGAAATGAAAAACTCTTAATTAACAAAGAAATATATTTCTTCCAGTAAAATTGTACTCTATTTAACGTCCTCTAATTTTTAACGCCATTACTATGTAGAACATGATATTATTGCATGATATTTACAATAATAATATTAGTGCTTCTCCCAGGTACTTTTCTCTCAATTGGCTGAAGGCTGGACACTCCATGATGAAGTGGTGGATGTCCTCAGGTCCGTCTTCGTTACAGACACCACACTGTCCTACCCGCTGAAGAGGTATGACACCCTCCCACCGTCACTCTACCCAGGCTTTCTCTACCAGCTGTATCTGGGATATCACTTTCGTCCTCAGCTTCGTTTCACGTCAAAAAATTGGTTCTTACAGCAAAGTTTCTTATGAAATTTCTATCTAAAAAAATGTTCTCTTTGGATGGGGACAATAAGAACAGAGCTACAGCTTCCCAAAGATTGCAAAATAGGGAGTTGTAGGAAATAGTTTAAAGGAAGGAACCGGCCTGCAAAATAGGGAGTTGTAGGAAATAGTTTAAAGGAAGGAACCGGCCGCATTAACGAAGTTGCGACACATACTAGCTAGAGTGCCGGCCGCTGCCATATACTAGAACTGTGTTGGACATAAATGATGGGCCGTTCTAGGGCCCACGTTTGTCCTTATGGAACAATCAACAGTGTGAAATGACAACCAACATCTCTAACTATTGAGAGATATAAGAAATGTAGGTTTTTAGAGTGACATTAAAATGTGGGATCAAGCCGCGGGTTTTTAGGATTTAGTTTCAGGGTGGAGACTATACCTGAAAGTTGCTCATGGCGATCCCAGGGCCGGCCTGCCTCTGGAAGAGCTCCTCCAGCTCGGCTGCTGTGATCCTGCTAGAGGTGGGCCGTGCTCGGATAGAGGCTGTCCTCGGCTGGATCGGAGTACCGCCTGGGATGCTCTCAGCACTCGAGCTCTTACCACACTCCTCCTCTCCTGAAACAACAGTACACCAACATTTGCTACAATATGTAGAAAATTATGTATGCAAAATCATTTACTTTATTTATTGTTTTGTCATGATTATGATACCAGGAAAAATGAACAATTTCGAATAAACTAATAATTCATAAAGAAATCAACTTCTTTAATGTCCTTCCCCACATCTTAAAATGCAATAAAAAAAATTAAAATTAAATTAAAAGTGTTTATGTTACAGGAAACCCTCTATTCGGAAACACTTTTTTATCATAGTTTAAAAAGGAAAAAATAACCACCTTTTAAAAGTCGTGTATCATATACAAAAGCTTCAATTCATATTTTGCTTTCATTTGTATTTTCTTCACAGAGGTCCAAAAATAATTGAATTACTTATTTAGATAGATAGATGAACTTTTATTGCACTAAAGATAACAACCTTTATGGCAATGAGTGGGTTCTTTTTTTTACAATACACATATTCTTATAGTTATATAAAATAAAATAAAAGAAAAAATATCTATATATAGAATTGAAACAAATAAACAATATAGTAACTAAATAAAAAAATATCTATATAGAATTGAAACAAATAAACAATATAGTAACTAAATAAAAAGGTACCAATAAAATGAAAATAATAAATATGGACATTCTCTTTAATATAATAGTGCAAGCAACTAGGATACAAAAACACTTCAAAATTATATAGAACAAAATATGACCTTTGATAAGGGCAAATAGTAAAATTGTAGTAGCCATAACACAAAAATAAAAACGAATAAAAAAAAATTAAACTTATCGTATTAGTTATTATTTACATTATTGTTATTTGTTAATTAATTATATATATATTATATATATATTATTTATTTCGTCTGTGTGATCTGTGAAAGGGGCGAGTAATCGCCCCGAAATATCCTCGTGAAAAGACTTGTGTTAAAGAAATATATATGTAAAATATTGATAATTTAAAAAAAAATATCTACAGTATTAACAACAAATGATTAAAGATAAAGTATTAACTAAAATCAATAATTTTATATCCATTTATCTTCTATTATTGTTTTTTAAATAATTAATATTACTCATCTCATATGTTTGTATTCTAGGATCTAATAAATGTATATAATTTATGTTATTTTAATGTACAAAACTGTACGACATATCTAATTACCCTATTAACGTATTATTATTACCTGCAACGCCAACAACCATTGATCTTGCCCTTGCCCGGCCGACACTAAGTGTGGTCTTGGGGTCTCTTCTGGGAGGGAGTGGAGCTGGAGACCTTCCTGTAAACAACAGCACACCAACGTTATACATATGTCATTGTTACTACACATTAGGCTCAAGATAGTTCCCTAGTTCTCTCCTAGAGGGGAGGACAAGCTGGGCTGGGTGCCGACTTGGCAGCAGATCTCACCACACATTGTTAAACACCAAAACCGGTTAACATTCACAATAAAACACAGTTTACAGTTTTCAGGGCTACTATAAGTCGTAATCCTAGTAAGAGGGGGGCATATTTTTGACGAAAAACATCAATTTTTCAGCGAAAGTTGGCCATTTTGTCTGTTATTTTTCACTTTCTTTACCTGTAGTATAAGAAAGTATTGTAATCGTACGAAAATCAGAGATCATGGTTTCAACTGATTTTCACGTTTCAAGGACCCCTGAGTACGTTTTGACCAACTTCGCGATGATGTCTATCTGTGCGTGTGTCTATGTGTGTATGTGATTGACAAGTTGTGAGCTCTCTACCACAAAAACGATTGTAGCTATGAACTTGAAATTTGGAATGAAGAGATAACATGTTTGTAACTTAGGTCTGATTAGATTTTGGCCGAAATCGAACCAAAATTGAAAACTCTTTCCCCCGGGATCTAACTACATTTTACAAGATACAACTTATGTTTATGATCTAATCAAAAATGTTTTGTCAGTATGAAATAATTTTGAGAAGGGGGAAAGAGAATGATCTGTAAGGGTGGTTGGTATAAGAATGTCCTGTAATGGCCACGTCACATATTTTATTGATATATTATATCTTAATTAGTCTTAAATAAACCTAATGGACCGTGTAATGGCCCTCCTCTGAAGCCTCTAATTTGCAGTGTAGCTACTTAATGAAGTGCATCTTATTAAAGGCTTCAGAAGGCCAACTTTCAGTTCATTAGGCTCTGATGACCCTCATGACCCAGTCTTATTTGGAGTTACGTTATTTTCCATAGAAGGAATATTTCCTGTTCTCACAGTTAACAAGTTCAAATCACGGTTAGTCCCTAGAAATGCAGATGTATCCTTCTTAAAAATCACAAAGAGACAATAAATAAACTCAATGAAGATATGACGCAATGAACCACATAAGATCAGTTGCCTTCTTCTCAATTTTCCTTTTCAATACAGCTACATATCTCCCTATTTATTTCACCTTTTCAATACAACTACATATCTCCCTATTTATTTCAAGTAATAGATTTAATTCATAATAACGTTAAACAGTTCAGGACACACCTACCATTCTGGACGTTTTTTTAGAAACTATAATCAGTACTCAAATACATCTGTCATAACTAAAATATTTTTACAAAATTGAACACAAAGGTTACTTCAACAAGTTTCAAAAAATTAAATAAAACAGAGCTAGTATATTATAGCATAACTAACATAATTTTAATAAAATCATAATTCTAGATAGTGCGAGTAACAATACGTCTAGGAAAGTTACAGAATCAGTTTGAATCACTACAAATAACAATATAGTTATTATACTAGATTGATATTATACATGACACTTATCATTTTCTGCAGAGATATTATGAAACAATTAATTAACATTTTTTTTTTAAACTATGTTTTTTGAAAAATATTGTCTATTTCACAAAATATATAGAATATATGGGAGAACTTTCGGTATTGCTACCATATATTTTGTGAAATAGACACTATTATATAATATATACTTCTTTATATTTTTTGATACAGGTTATGGTTATTATTAATAATGCCCGAAAACGAGATCATATCGCCTACTACTAGAGCGCTCTTTCGTCACTCTGGTGAACATGACCCCGACTCAACTATGGAGTCCTAAATTTTCTAAATTTTTGTACACCTAGAGCAGGGGTCTTTAACGAGTACCTGACATCGTACAGGCCCGGGACCATAGAAAAAAAAAAGTAAGACAATTTAAATATACTTTGCTATTGAGACTCATGCTCGGGCTTTAACTACGAGGTCATATCGCCTACTATTAGAGCGCTCTTTCGTCGCTTAGGTTTATTTACCTAGGGCAGGGATTATTAACGAGTACGTGACATCGTACAGGCTTGAGACCATCACTTAACGTCCCTTCCGAAAGACGACATGCTCAAGGTTTTTTCACCTTCCGGATAAAAAACCTAAGAGCCTCGACAGGTTTCGAATCCGCGATTTTGAGCTCAGAAGGCAAGCACGCTACCTCTCAGCTACCGGAGCTCTCTCTATTTGTACATACGAGAATAGTACTTATATAAGAAATTAAACTAAAAAGTGTAAATAGTATATTTTAATTTAAATATTGATAAATACACATAAGAAACCTTCTTACACAGTATCGCATGGCATAAGGCCAGTCTGGACAGAATATCTAATATGTCTACGTAGTTCAATACTAGCTGGTATTTTGGGATACTAAATAAATTTCCCCAGAAGCCAACAATTGGTATAGTTTATATATTTGCTAAAGATACATACCGAGGGTGGCTGAAGAGCTGAGTTTCCTGGGGAGAGTAGCGTAGTGCCGAGGGTTGGGCTCTTGTGTGCCCATCTGAGGAGCAGAGATCACCGTCATAGAGACCAGATCCCCGGACCGTCGGATCAGATCCACCACGTGCTCATGGGAGGCTGCCGTCACGTTCTCACCGTTAATCTGACCCAACAATAAACGGACATCTCACACATTGCTCCTCTCTTTTTGAAAAAAAAAAAGTTTAACTCGTAAAGGAAAGCAATAGAAACAATAAAAAAAATTAAATTAAATTAAAAATGTTTATGTTAGAGAAAACCGTCTATTCAGAAACGGAATTTCTTTTTCATTGTTCATAAAGAAAAAATATATAAGTTTATCATCATATAAAAGTCGTATTTCTTATATAAATGTTTTAATTTATAATTTGATTTCAATTTTATTTTCTTGGCAGAGGTCTTCCACCAATATACCAGAAGTTCTATCGTAATTACATTTGTTTTATATTTTTATTATTTTCATTAATTATATTGATTAATTATTGTGACTCATGCCCGGGCTTTAATCACGAGGTTATATCGCCTACTATCCGAGCGTTCTTTCGTCGCTCTGGTGGACATGAACCCAACTCTACTATCTGAGTCCTAAATTAACCACCTAACGTCCCATCTGAAAGACGAAGTGCTCAAGGTTTTTTCACATTCCAAATAAAAAATCTAAAGGTTCTCTGAGCTACCGGCGCCTTCAATTTTATTAGTTATTTACTATTTACTTTATTGTTATTTGTTAATTTATTTACTATATATACATTTTTTCTCTATATTTCTTTCTTATTGATCTGAGGAGGAGGAGCTTAATCGTAATAGAAAATATTCATAATAAAAATAAATATTGTATTTATTATTAGGAATTTTATATTAATTTATTTTATGTTATTTATTCATTTTTTATTTTTATATTTATTATTACTCATCCATCTATTTATATTATAAAATTAAATGTTGGTTGATGTATACAATTTCTAAGCAATTTTGGTGAACAATATTATACCATTTTATCATTTAACGGATATAAATATTATTATGCAAAATAAAATCCCGTCCTACGAAAAAAAAAAGCGTCCATGCACGCAGAAGTTGCATAAATTTACCAGATTATGTTGGGTATTGTTTTTCGTAGGACTCGTGAATTACCTCCAATTTCTCGAGTCATAGTTAAGTTATATTTATACTTTAATATGATTTTCTGCAAACTACTATACTCACAGCAATAAGATAATCGCCTTTCTTGAGGCCGGACATATCGGCGACGCCCCCCTCATCCACATCATCGAGGTACTGTAAGGCGGGACACCTGGCGGAGGGAGTTAGTTCCATGAGAGGTGAGGTTGCCTTGGCTCCCCGAAGGACGAAACCGAACCCACGCCGACCCCGGTGCAGCACCACTGTCCGTGCCGCCTCCGCTGACAGCCTGCACAAACATCAACAACAAGAGACAAATGAGCAGTTCAATTTTAAGACACAATATGTTAAAAAAAAAATAATTACAACATTATATTACAGAGGTCGACAACCTTATACTTATGCTGTAGGTTTTTTGGTTCGGGCCGCAACATTTAACTTTACGACCTTAAGTAAGAATGTCCATTTCGCAATTATATGTTTAGTGAAGATGGCTAGAAAAATTAAGCGCATAGACCATATTTAGGAGGAAGGAACAGATGAAAACAGTGGGTAATTTGGTGACTAGGTGGTTAGAATGCCCGAGTACTGCCCTTGAGAGGGGCAAGTGACTGGCTACGAAAATGAGATGGCAACGCCGGGTTAACAAACTCGTTAAGAAATAAGAATTATAATTTTCAATATGTATGTACATGAGTCTTTTATTAGATAGTTCTCTATTTATCTATTGAACTCATCTTCAGTATTTATAATTTATATAGCTGTTCTTTAAGTTGACAATTTTTCTTATATCTAACAAAATCTTCTTTTTACCGAACATATTTACGTTCGATGAGTCGACCTATATGTTGAAACTATAAGTCGACTTGGATTAGAGATCGAATCAATAAATATGTTCTGTAAAAAGATTTTGATTGATATGAGAAAAATTGTTAACATAAAAAACAGTAGATAAATTATAGACACTGAGCCCGACTCTACTATGGGAGTCCTAAATTTTGCGTACCATAAATTTTTATTCACCTAGAGTCTTTAAAAAGTACCCAGTAGTAGGACGGTGTACTCAAGGGTTTTTCACCTCCTGAATAAAAACCTAAGAGCCTCGTCGGCCGGGTTTTGGTCCCGGGATCTAGAGCTCAGTGAGCAAGCACCCTAATTTTAAGCTACCGTGGCCTTTGAAAATAATAATAAAGAAAGCATGAAGTATAAGAATCATCCTTATTAGCAGTAAATCATTGTATAATGTAAAAAAAATGTTTTCTAAGAATGAGGGGAAAAGTCTAAAATTAACCCTAAAAATAGAACATAATAGAAACAATTCTACCAAAAACTAACAGATATAATCTGCACGATATTGTTGAAATGATACATCCATCGGTTTATAGATATATCGATATTCTAATAGTTTTGTACATCGCTACCTGCGATTACTTACTGTTTCTTGTTCCTGGGTGCGGTGGCGAAGTGCTTGAGGGGTGGTGCTGCGGGGGCAGCAGGGGTGGAGTGTAGTAGGTCCGCTCTCCGGCCCTGCACTCTGGAGGAGGGCCGCCTCCGGGTGAGACTGGGAGGTGCCTCCTGGACACAGTGGCTAGGGAACAGACCGCTCTCCCCTCGAAGAGTACCCTCCAGGAACCCTGAATCTGTAGCTCCCGTCACTGAAATATAGCACACTTATCAGCTCATTGAAACATCGGGAATTTTAACACATAAAGTGCTATATTACTCTTTTTTCGGGGGAAAAATCCCTCAATATGAATGTTTCCAGTTTATCTACGCTAGGATTTATCAGATCTTTGGCAAGATTTAACTTCTACAGGAATTATTCATGGTTATATAATTATATATTTTTTAACACCCACCCTTATCGAAACTTTTTTATTCGGGCCGTTAGAGGGCGGAGGTGTGTAGCCCATTTTTATTTTGAGACCACAGGGGCGGGCTATGTTACCGGGGTTATTTACAAACTCGGAGAGAAGTTTTATCTATGAAATAAAACTCTTCCCCCGGACCGGATTCGAACCCGCACCCAATACAACCAAAGCCCTACGTTCCACCTCACACGGCCACCACGACTCCTATTCATGGCTATATGAATTCGGTCAAAAGTGGCGTAAGACAGTTATGATAATAATCTAGTATGAATAAATCTTTAAAGGTTTCTTGACAATTAAAAATCTAAGGTCATCCAAGTAAGTAATTTCAGTTTTTGTTCTCCTTACCTATTGACGTTTCGCCAGGGTTAAGCCATTCCCACTCACTAAACTGCCCTATTCAACATTTTTCAAGTGGAAGCCGCATACTCTGATTTTTTAAACTCCCACACCATAAGATTCCAAAGTGGTCACGTGTAAATATATACATTTTTCCCCCACCATAGCAGAATGAAAAAGTTTCCCTTTTAAACCAATGTTTGTACACAAATCATAGTCTAGAGGAATTGACCGACTAAAGTAAACAATAAAAATAATTTTGACAAACCAACATTATTTATGGGATGACCTGATACTTTATCAATATTAATACGTTTATATTAATTTTCCTGGACAGAAAATAAAGAAAATGAAGAGACCTTCAATAATGTCACCCTGAGAGATGCGGAGATAGCCGGGCTGTGTGGAGCTGTAGTTCTCTATACAGACAACAGGAGTGCCAGGGAGCAGCACCGAAGTGTTGGTATCGCTGTTGGCTGTTCCAACTCCTGAACTGTCGCTGATTATATCACTCGTATCTCCCAGACTTTTGTCTGAAATTAACAAAATCACAAATAAGATATGAGGTGTTTAGTTATCAAAACATGTTACTAAAAATTGAGTTGTTTGGTTCTAAAAAGTCTTTTTAGAGAAAATTGTATGTGTGTTTTGGCCATGTACAAAATCAAAAATAACGATTTCTGTTTTTTTGGGAAGCTATTATAATATAATGTAAATTTCATTCTACCGAAGTCCATAAAATAGAACGCATGTGAAAGGCCATACCGGGTGAAAATTCGGTATTGCCTTTCGTATAGTTTGCACTGTTTTTTTTTTTTTTCGGACGTGACTTTGTGACCGAAATGCTTGCCGAATATAAACTCCCAAGAACTTATGCTTTCTGTGAAAAAAAAAAAAAAAATCAAAAAGAAAGAAGTTTTTGGCGAAAATCTGTACCTTCAATTTTATCGCGCTTCTACTGTACCATCATAAAGGTATTCATTATTCATCAGAAGAAATATTAACATGATCCTCTGACATAGTAAACGTGAAACAAAATTAATATAAATAAAAAAATACTATGTTGTACTCGTGTACATTATTTCATCAAATAACTGTAACTCCATTAGTTTCCTCAATGCTTACGCACAATAAGGAGTCCAACTGTGAGGTCTGTTTTTGAATAAAGTGTTCGGTTTTTAAAAACAAGCAGACCTCACACTTAAACTCCTTATAGTCTGTATGCTGCGAAAGAAAATAATGGAATAACAGGTACACAACAATAGTTTTGGACTAGTTATTATACCGCCATTACGTTTAAATGCGAACTTCTTGGAATAATTCATATGTTATATCCTTTGAAATGTTTATATGTTATAGACGTGGTTCCAATGAGGTACGTGATGAAATAATGTTGGGTACCTCTTGAGTATAACATTGTATTTTCTTATTTGTATTAATTTGTTTTTTTCTCATTTGCTACGTACAATTGTACATCCCCCCTATGGGATCATGATAATATTACTTCTGTTTAATATGCATCCTTTATGATGTTTCTTAATATTTTAGCATGGAATAACTACTTGTAATTCCAAATAATTATGCTCAACTTTGACATTCGATATAGTGAAACTTGATTCATTTGTAACTAATACATAGCCACGATATGTCCCTATTTCACATTACATGCTGCTTCCAATACTGGAAATTGTCAACAATTATACACGGAACACCTTTTATTGTATCCCTTAAATTAAAACTGGCTGAAGACATAATACATAAGTGCGATAAAATTGAAGATACAGATTACCGACATAAAATATATATAGGTATATATACTTTTTTAATCTGATTTTTTTTCTCAGAGAGCGTGAACATTTGAAAGTTAATATTTGGCAAAATTGAATGTTACATAGAAAGTGAAGTTCAAAAAAAGAAAAATTAGCCAAATCTATGCGAAAACTCAATTTCGCCTTTTTACGTGGCTGACAGCTTTTCATGAAAAGTGAACTCTTTTCCTTTTTCCCTTGACAGATGACCGGTTCAGGAAGGCCCACTGCAAAGCATAAAACTGGGTGGTTACCTGTAGATCGACTTGGCTTCCTACACAAATACATTGTGAAACATTCGTCACACTAATGATAAAAAAACACGAATTATCAGAATGATGAACTTCGTATCCTGAGAGAAACATGACACGGATACAGTTCTAATGTATAGATATGCCTGTCCAAGTAGACAATGACTGGTTTTGTGTATTTCGGATTTGATATCGATAGAAAAGTCGAATTACATAATAAAACTTGTGAGGAAAGCAAACATTTGATAAGTTATAATAAAAATGAAATAAACAAATAAAAAAGATAAAAAAAAGTTCACTAAACATGCAACAAGCATTCAATGCTATGTTGAAATATAGTAGAAAATTCAGAACATAAATGCACAAGTAATAAATATGCAATAAAAAAATATATTTTTTTACTTCCGTAGCTTTATGGGAAGTTAAGTAATCTTTCTGAACATCGATGTTTTCTAAATAAATTGCCATCGATAAATCAACAGCAAGGTACTTCCCCAGCTTTTGGTGTGTTTAGTCAACTAAGTATTTACCCTCCCTCTTTGGCCAATTTCGCTGGAAATCAATAGACGTTTTACTATCCTCATTTAAATTTCGTGCCGATAAATTCATTACTATGGCAGTATTAGGATTTTTGAGTTGAGCCCCCCTCCTCCCCACTTCCCTTTGGGTGATTCGGTTCAAAGCCAGTTTTATGAAGTCTTGTAACATTATATAATTTCGTGTCTAGATTCATTACATCGGAAATTATTAGTGTTTCTATGATAGCTTAACAAAGGCTCCAACCCCCCTGTTTCTCTGTATCTGATTTGGCTGAAATTGACAAATGTCGTCCTCATGGTGTTCTGAATACACATATAATATTATCATACACAAACTGACATGCATTTTGTTTTCTTAATTTTTGCATCCATGGGGTCAGAATACATGTGATTTCGTCGAATTTCTGAACGATTACAAAACTTCCCCTATACCAAGTGTAGGTGAGGAGATATCAATCTGGTGGACAGCCCGACTCTACAGAGGGAGTCCCTTAAGGGCCTAAAGCTAAGGAACTCGGCCAGGTTTCGATCCACCATCTTGAGGTCAGCAGGCACGTCACCTCTGAGCTACCTAATTATTGTTATAAGGCTGTACTGAGAAACGTTTCTACAATAAATTTTATTGGATGCAAATAGCCTAAACTGAGCCAGTCAATTCCCAACTTATAAAAAACATATTACAGTAACTAACATATATATATAAATAAAAATTGTTTAAGCAAAATAAATTATGTTTAAAAGCTCACGATTAATACATATACACATAACATAGTTAGGCTAGTGGTGGTGGATGATTTGTTTACCTGTGACATAGCTGGAAGTGTCCTCGATGATCTTGTTGGAGGCGGAGCTGCCGTCAGAGAGAGATGAGGAGGCAGAAGAAAAGGGAGCGAGGGAGCGATCTGAGGGTGAGGGTGAGGGAGGGGACCTGGGGGGAGGGAGGTGCGAGGAGCCTCCAATCAAGATGGAGCGTCGACGGGGGTTGTAGTGGGGCGCCTCACGGAACGGTACTGCAAAAATAACAGCCACCAAGGTAAGTAGGAGGACGGGAGATATCTAGGAGTTCGCCCAACACCAAGATTCCACTTGTTTTGTTACATTTCAACATTTAGTTAAGGTTAGGTTTCATACATTTTTGTATATCTTCAAGCACTGAGACTGAAATGCCCACATTATACAGGATCTAAATACTCTACTCTGCTCTTCCAACTTGACACCATTATCGTCAGTCTCTCCATTCCATCCTTTCAACACTTAAATGAGATGTATTTTTTGCTGTTGAAATGTTAAAAAAGCGTAAAACTATTTTAAAGAACTAATAATTGCCGCTCTAGGACACAACACTTATCTGAGAAGAAGACTACCTGGTATTCAGTTGTCAACTCCTACAGGCGGATGCAAACGACTGTTTTGTCAGTCAATCAAAACAGTGAACTGACATATCAAACTCTTTGTGATGTATCAGTCTTGAAATATAAATAAACATGAACTGTATTAATAATTAATTTGTATGTTAAATATCTAGTACAATTCAGTATAAATTAATTATTAAAAAAATAAAAAGTTTGCGGTTTTAAACGTGTAGGTACTTAATTTTCAGCCTTCTTATTTCACTAAATAGTTTGCTGAACAATAATTATTTTGACACTTGAAAAAAAAAAAAATGTACAATTCAAACGTAATCTGAGAGAAATTAACAACAGTTGTGTAAAGAGATTCTCAACTCATATATAATATATTTATCACAGTAAAATCGCGGGTTTCTTAGTTTATTTTGTCTGGGAGGTAAAATAAATTTAAGCACGCCGTTCTTCGAGAGTTGGTCCCGAGCCTGTACGATGTCAGGTACTCGTTAAAGACCCCTACCTACCCTAGGTGAATAAAAATTTAGGGTAGACAACATTTAGAACTCCCATAGTAGAATCGGGCTCATGTCCACCAGAGTGACGAAAGAGCGCTCGGGTAGTAGGCCTGGCAGTTAAAGCCCGGGCATGAGTCATAACAACTAACTATTTATCATAGCATCACTATTTCCATTTATTCCTGCTCCCATCATCAGTATCTCTTGTTTATGTTAACATTTTTTTTCTGTCAATCAAAATCATCTTTTTACAGAACATCACTGAGTCGACCTCTGTATTCTTCAGTCCTGACCAGATGAATATAGAGGTCGAATCAATAATTAATTATGTTCTGTAAAAAAAAATAAATGGGAGAAGTGATGATGTAATAAATATATTAATATAGTATTTACGGCGGCGACTGAGCTAAGGAGGTTGTCCTTTCCCCTCCAACAACGCGAAGGTTTTAATTTTCTCCAAAGTGTTTCCATGACCAATAATATAGGCCGCAGTTTTATATTAATTAATTTACTTATTCAAAATAGTTTCCGGGCAGTATTCTATGATCTGAAAAAGTAGCGACTGAATGAGAATGTATTCGTTATTTTATATTTATTTTCTCATATATTTTATAATATATAAGACATAAAAAAAGATTTGTTGTAAACATTGTTAAAACGTGTTTTTTCCTTATTTTAATTTTGTTTATTTATTTTTAGCTATCAACATTGTAATTTATATCTTCATTGTTATTCATTTAGTTATTTTGAAGATAGAAAAAACTTCTGATTTTGATGTATTAATGTTCTTATGCTATCATTAATCATTTGTTGAAACACAAACTACATTTCGCGCATATCACATATTAATTAGTTCATCTTGTTAGAATGTAATCATTGCATCTTTAGTTATACCAGTTATTGAAAAAAAAAAATGGAAGAAAATATTTCAAAACAAATTCCTAACTGCAAAGACACGAGAATTTCTACTTGAAAGTCCAACCCCTTCCTTACCTCCTAATGTACCCACAAAAATGATTCGCCCTCAGCAAAGTTATCTTAATTTGTAAATAAACCTATCGATGGTGTAATGACGAAACCGGTAGTTTGTGGAATAGACAATATTTCAAAAAAATAAGTTTGTTTTAGTTATTCCTCTAAGTTTAGATGCAGCTAATTGTAGTCTCATTTTTGAAAACAAAAGAGAAAGAAAAAAAAGTTAATTTTTGTGAAGGCATTATAAATAAAGTTATTTTACAGTTTCGAAGATTAATTTATGCATTTTTATCAGTAATAATTATCATTAATGATAACTCTAATCAATGAGTAAGTTGCTTTGAATTAGCTTTAATTTCCAATAATATTGTTGTATAAAAATTACTGTTATATCTGATGATTAAAGGAGGATCATAAAACACTACAGTGTTGAAGCTCAGAGCCATACACATGACACACACTAAAGAAACCCCATATGTTAATTGCGGAAACCCTCATGTCCATCTGAATTAGTAATGTTATTTTAGCGTTCACTTTTCAAAATAAGTTATTTATATTCTGTTAGCATGTTATGTTTAAAAAAAATATATTATTGTTATTTCCATTAGTAAATCGAACTGAAGGGAATAATTAACAAAACACAATTTTCGGAGCAAACATCTCTGAACTCATATTAACATAAATTAGTTGACAAATTAATTAATGAGGTCATATCGCCTACTACCAGAGCACTCTTTCATCGCACTGTCCACATGAGCATAACTCAACTATGAGAGTCTTAAATTTTGTCTACCCTAAATTTTTATTCACCTAGGGTAGATAGGGGTTTTTAACGAGTATCGGACATCGTACATGCTCGGGACAATATCACTGTCGCTTAACGTCTTAACTGAAGGATGGCGTGCTCAAGGTTTTTTCACCTTCAAGATAAAAAAAACCCAAGAGCCTCGGCCGGGTTGAGCTCAGTAAGCAAGCACACTACCTCTGAGCTACCGACGCCTATTATTCAACTAGCATCAATAAAACAATTAATTTGAACTGAACATATTTATATTCAAATGAACATATTTATATTCAAATGAACATATTTATATTCAATGCCCTGGCATTGTTAAAACTAATATTTAGTACCTATTAATTTAGTGCATACAAGAAAAAATTGACTAAATGGAACAATGCTATACTGCGTTATTGAATGAAAAGCTTAGATAAATCCGTTATTTACTTTGAGCAAAATTATTTATAATACTTTTTATTTTTAAAAGAGACAGTATATTTATAATTTACAATGAGGATTGAATATTGAATGTCTTTCTCAACTGATAAAAGCAAAAATACATTTCACTGAAAATATTATATGAACTTTTTTTTTTTTTTTTCAAATAATGACAAAACAGAACTCCATGCGTAAAGTAAAAAATTTGTATTATGTTTTGAATGGAAAATATTAATGAGTTATGACGACACTTACAAAAACAAAATCACATACCACCACCACCACTACACCTTCACCACAAAATGTATTTAGTTACTTACTTTTATAAGATACTAAGAAAACATGCTACAAATCTTAATTTGAAAGAATATCAAAAATATTAAGTTCTAAACACTTATGTAAAATTTCATCACAAAAATCAATTCAACTAAACACACAGATATATTTATAACAACATGCGATTTAACAAATCAATGGCTTCGAAGCAACTTTCAGTTCTTTAGGAAATAACTGTTTATAAGGCCTGTAGTAAAAATAAAATAAATTTATGTCGTAAATAGAATGGTGGTTAGGTATGATATTCTTAAGTAAAGAATATTATGAAGTATAAAAAAAACTTGTGATATATAACACAAAAAATATTGCTTCAAAGCCTTGAAATACGACGGATGAGTGAATTACAGTGCTCACTTGGTGCCCACCAAGACGGCAATTTTACTAATGATTTAACACTAACTTTCTATTATTTTATACAATAATTATTTAATGCAACTCGATTTTACAACTAAATTTTATTTATTGCTAATCAAATTTTCAAAATGACTGAGCTTATTGGTGAATAAAGAAATTTTCAAAACAGCGGACGAAGTAATGATTGAAAAATGGAATAATCCAAGACCTAACCGAACTATCAGCATATTTTCACCAAACATACCCCATGATATCGATTTGCGATGTCGTTCAGATGCTTATTATATGTATCGCACATCCTTAAATAATTAACACTTAAAATTTTCGATTTTCGTTTTATATAAAAAATGTAGACGTAGTACGATAAAGTTTGTCCAAGGAGACCAGAAACATCATAAGTTCGAGTATGCGCCGCTAGATATCACCGAAACCTTCAAATTAAGAAAGATTTGGTTCCCCCAGTTGTATTCCTAAATTTTATTAGAGCGTTTATGATTCTATATTGTAATGTGTTTTTCGTTTATTCGTACTGTAATTCATACTATTGGGAAGAATAATATTCCAATCATAACAATGCATATAAAATAATAGAGAATATTAAGGTTATTTCACATTATCTTTTGTTGTGACAATTTTAGGCCAAGAATTATCTTTAAATTATCAGAATTTGGGGGGAAAGAATACGAAAACAATAATTATTTATTCCAATGATCAAAACTTAATTTCATAAATGTAAATGTATCCTGATATTATTAAAGAATATTTATTCAACTTCAAACAAATATTATCAACATGTACAATATATTAATGTAATAATGCCCTAAAAAAACAATCAAACAATATACATCTTGAAAATTAGCTAATCTGAATATTGTCAATATTCTTAGGGACGTGCGATAAATGTGTCACGATAATTTCTGAAATTAGAAGTAGACTGTAGTTCAAATAGTACTAAATACGTGAACACTCATATCAGGATCCAAAATAACGCGATTATTATGTAATAGTAAGATGTTGTGGGAGATTTACCACTGATGATGACGCACTTGCGTTGAAAACCGTTTCTTGCAAATAAAACGGAAGACAACGTCTTTTATTCTACGATTATTTATTACTATTATTAATTTTTTTCCAGATTTTATACCCCTGATCAAGTGTTATTGCCCTATATTTGCGCTGAGAGCACCATGTTTCTGAACAAGAAAAGTAAGTGTTTTTTATGGTATTCGAGTTCTTAGATAACTATAGTAACCTCACAAAGTTGCCATTGATCCATAAAAAAAAAAGAAGGCTATGACTGAAGTCTTCGTGACGTAACGTTTCGGATACGAGGTTAGCAGCCATCAATATTTACCCTATATTTAATTGTATTAAGTTAGTAGATACAGTAGGATAGTACCATGCACTTTAAATAATTGATTGTTCTACTATAAAAACAAATAGCATGCTAGTTGAATATTGAAATTGCAGCTAACAAAATGAGCAAACCAGTCTGACATTGTGCGCACTACTTACCAACATTCTCATGCCTATGATTCTGAATAACATCGGCAAGGTCGAGGTTGCCAGCAATGACAGCCACCTGGTAGGGGGTCTGATTGGCATAGTTGAGGGCATCCTTCTCACAGCCTCGAAAGAGAAGGAGCCTGGCACAGGAGTCCTGAGAATTGACAGCGCACACATGGAGTGGGGTGTTGCCAGAAGCATTCCGAGCATTCATGTCCGCACCATAGAACAGCAGTAGCTCCAAGTGTTGGACCAGACCGATACGGCATGCCTACACAAGAATACATAACATAATTAGCATAATTCTTAGATTTTGCACAAAACTCAAGAGTGTAAATGATACAAAATGACAATTAAAACAAAAAAAATCTGAAGGTTTCTGTGTAATAAGTCTAGTAATATTTAAAAGCATTTGAGGGTAATAATTATTAACCTTTTGTTCAAATTAAAAAAATCCTATAAAGCTAAAGCTAAAAATCTACAGTATATATGTATATATTTTGGTAGGGCTGGTGTGTACATCTAGGGACTTAAGTATCCAATGCTCTTATCCCTTCCCTGATAGTCCAACTGTGGGAGTCCTGAATTTTGTTTAGTTACCTAGAGCAGGGGTCTTTAATGAATACGTGACCGACATAGGCTCGGGACCATCGCTTAACGTCTCATCCGAAGGAAGGCGTGCTCTTTTTTTTTTTTTTTTTTTTCATCTCCCAAATAAAATAAACTAAGGGCCTCAGCCGGGTTTCGATCCCGCGATCTTGAGGTCAGTAACAAGCTCACATACCTCTGAATTACCGGTGCTCTCTAGAAAAAAATCATTATAGCTAAAAACCATTATAGCTGAGTTGGTTAGAGCACGATCTCTTCATCAGAAAAATGTACAATATTATAAATTGGCTGGTCTTTCACATCCAATTAATTATTATATTATTATACAAACTACCGGTTTCGTCATTACACCATCGATAGGTTTATTTACAAATTAAGATAAGTTTGCTGAGTGCGAATCATTTTTGTGGGTACATTAGGGAAAAGGAAGGGGGGGTTGGACTTTCAAGTAGAAAATTCCTGTGTCTTTGCAGTTAGGAATTCGCAACTAAAATTAAATATAGAATGATTACATTCTAACAAGATGAACTAATTTATATGAAATATATGCTGCGAAATATGCCAAATGTTGTTTGTGTATTTTTTAGTACTGAATTGCACTCATAGAAATAAAATACATCTTCCCACTGTTTTATTTTTGTCCAGAACCGGTTTTCAACAATAGAATAAATATAATATACTAATAATGAAAAGTATAAATCTTAAAGGATCAGGGAACAGAGTTACAAAATAAAAACTTACTCCACCCACACAGCGTAGAAGTTAAAGGACAACTAGCATAGTAATTTCTTCAAAAAATAGCAAACATATTCACTTTCTGTGAAGAGGGTTTTCTCAAGCATTTCATTCTAATTGAGATATGATTTAGTTAGAAATATACTACGACTCATACTGAATACATTACTGATTGAAAAGTTTCGAAATAAAAGGCGGAAAGTGGTTTGGAAAGCTCTTAAAAAGAACAAAAAAGTCTATATAAGGTTTTTGCCCAAGACGGAGTCCACTGAATTACTTAGAGTACTTTCAAAGTCCCCAGAGACTACTCTCAGGTCAATCGTTCCCTCTGAGAGGGAAGCTTCAACTTCCTGGAGTTTTGCCAGATAGAAAAGAGGACATTTTACAAGTAATTTCCAGAAGAACTTTGTTCCTTCTAGAGACCATGATTCACACCTATTGCTTGAAGATTTTCAATATTATCTTCGGAGTTTAGTTTTAAAATCATTGATTTAAGTAACATTCTTAATTAAATACAACATAGTTTACAATTTTTAGTCTTGCCCTGCTGGGAAGCTTTGGCGGCGCCACCGGGATCTCTAGACAGATACAGTCACGGCCCTGGAAGGTGTGGTCGATGCCCAATACAATTACATCCTCTTTATCAGGTCTTGCTTGTCATATTGGGGCAATATCTTTGTCGAGAAGCCTGGTCGGGACGCCGACTGGATGCCCCGGGCTCCCGTCCGGCTCCTCCATTCGGCCCTTCCAAGGTTTCCCTTATATTATAAATACCTTTTGAGGAAAGGGTAAATTTATAATTAATACTGGTTTACTCCTAAGAAACAGGAGCTAATAACCTCGGATGTTGTGCGCCTAAAAACATATGTGTCTCTCTCTCTTCTTTACGTCTAACACTTCCACAATATCGTTCACTGATCTGCAAAGAACGGGCCGATAGCTTAGAGGCAGCGTGCTTGCCTACTGAGCTCAAGATCGCGGTTCGAAACCCAGCTGTTTTTTTTTTATGGGGGGTATAAAAAACCTTCAGATGGACGATGTTTAGTTGTTAACTGTTAAGTGCCACCCTCTCCACTCCTCGCTGCCTCAAGGTCAAACATTGACCTAATGAACTGCACTTTATACCGTTAGTTCTAGCTAGGGTTTATTAGAGCTACAAACACGTAACTACAAATTTCGTATTTTTCTTCAAGCTAAACATGAGCATAAAATATGTAGCATAAAATAGGTAGTAAGCAAAAGTTCCATAACCAAAAAGAGATCGTAACATATCCTATTTGGTCTCCAACGCGGAAGAGATTCTTCGCCAACGTCCGAACATACTACTGAATTATTTTAGAAACTAAATGAACAAACGAAAAAATTAGTTCGAGACAATACCTAAATTTAAACCAGATTATAAACCACATAAAAATAAGAAATTTGAACCACTCAATGATATCCCCTTTAAATTTGTAACTACAATATGAAGAGTATTATTAGAAAATAACCGCGAGTAGGTCCGTGAGTTGTTAAAGCCTTTAGTTATATATAATACAAAACAGCTCTTGTTCAAATCAAATTGTTAAATGCGTCCAATTTAAAAATCATACGTTATCTGCTCCTATTAAATTTTTTTTTGTAGTTAAGCGTTAATGGCTCCGTAGTGGCTAACCTGATGAACCTCCTGCCAGCCCTGGAGGTCCATTGCCCCGATGGTGGCCCTATCATGAAGCAGTCCATCACAGAGCAGGGAGTCTGTCTGCTGAGTGACTGCCCAGTAGAGAGGGGTCAGACCCTTGGCGTCTCTATAGTTGGGAGAGGAGCCCAGTTCCAACAGGGTGGACACTCCCTCTAGTGAGTTGGCTTGAACCGCTCGGTGTAGTGCTGTGCATCCCTCCTTGGTCCGGTAGTCGAGAAGAGCACCGCCATTCACTAGCGCCATCAGTGTCTTACCAGGCTTCTTGATGGCGGCCGCCATGCTCAGTGGTGTCTCTGAAACATCAATCACCATTCATGAGAGTTATGAAACTAATTATATTATTTTAATGTTATATTTGTCTCATACTTTTCTTTCAACTTATATTATAGATCCATAAGGACAATAGAAGATTACCTGGGTGTTAACTGTCACATAAATAAAACCCAAATCAATTTACCAATTCAGCTGGTCAGTAAAAAAAAATAGATGAGTTGACCTGAGTGAGAAATATTCGTTTTTTCCATGCAGAAAGAAAGACGATATAGTCCACCGTCTATTGTGCTGTCCTTCTTTGACATATACAGACGTACATTTTTAAACAAATATATTAACCCTAATAAGATTGAAATATCCCAAATATATGATTTATTAACCATTGATAATTTACAAAAGCACAATAGCATGTCCTAAATTCACCATTAAATCTATAAAACTAAGAAAATTCCGATACCTTTAAAATGTATCATTTTTCTTTTTCTTATTTTTTGATACTATCATTTTTGTGTTTCTTAAGCTTCTCTGGGATGATACTATGTTGATTTTTCCCATTTTTTTTTTTTCTAGAGGTGTGCTTTTTGACAATATTTCGGGACACTTCCACGTCCCTTCTTCTGGTCACTATGGACATGAGCCCAACTGTACTATGGGAGTCCTAAATTTTCATTCACCAAGGGTAGGGGTCTTTAACAAGTACCTGACATCGTACAGGCTCGGGACCATCGCTTAAAGTCCCATCCGAAGGACGGCGAGCTCAACGTTTTTTTTTCTTTTTCACCTCCCAGATAAAAAACCTTAGGACCTAGGCCGGGTTTCGAACCCGCGAGCTTGAGCTTAGTAAGCAAGCACGCATACCACTGAGTTACCGGCACCCTTGTTTAAAATAGATTTTTTCCGTAAAAGGAAACTTTTCATATCCTCCAAGACGAACCTAGCCGCTTGAGGTTGGTTGTCAAAGAGTTGGGCGGTGAAGAGAGTGTGGATCAAGAGGGTTAGGAGTTAAGGTACCCGCCAACCTTGTGGATAATAAGAATAAATGAAAATAAAATCAAGAGGGAAAAAGTTAAGAAAAGTAATTCATTTTTAATTAGAGTTGTAATGAAAAGGTATTAAATGAAAGTCTGTAAATGAAACTCTGAGGGAAAAAAAGTAATTAAAAAAGAATAGAAAATATAGAAATTAGAACAATTTTCGCTAGCTATTTTTAGAAAACTTATACGTTACACGACTGATGTAAAATGATTCTTGATAGAAATACGCTTTTAGCTCTCTGCCGAATGTATTCTAATTTTGCATACTAAACAATAAACACTACTGAAATTGGATAACACAAGGATATATTTAATTTACAAATCTTGATTTTATAGAGAATTTACTTTACAGAAAATTCAAATTATGTTTAGTATGTTTGCACCAGACACTTAAGGGACGATGGTTAACATTCAATTAAACTCATTTTTGAAAAGTCTGTCAAGTGAAAGAAAGAATCCTATTTGATGGTGCGAGATGAGCTTAGCCATGTTCTTTATGAGAGGTTTAACTCCTGTTCCACCACTGAGTCGCAGCCTTTCTCTCTTCAAACCATCGTTTCCATCTTTCGAAACAGTTCTGTTACCTCCCATTCTAATTCATCATTTCACCATTGGTTCTGGTAACGTCAAACTAACTCTCAGAGTTGGAAAAAAATAAAAATAAAATAACTTTCCTAGTCTGGATAGTGAAAGTCAGAATCCGAGCCTCTTGGAGCACAGCTTGCGAGATCCTCCATCAGTCCAAGAACTCTTGGAGAGCCATGAGAGGGTAGCTAACACCGATATTATCAAAGGTTCACTTCCATATGTTCTGCGCAGAGTTTCTCTTCCTACAGTAACCTATCCTCCACAAAAGACAGCAACTTACCTCCGGAGTCAGGACAGTGGAAGTTGGGGTCCAACCCTTTGGAGCACATCTTGGTGATCTTCTCCACCTGTGCGTTGGCTACATAGTCCAGGAACCTTCTCAGATTCGTCCTCGTATGGAGAGCCTTCAGATGCTTCTCATCCAGGCTCAGCTCCTTGTACACTCGCCTCTTGTACTTCAACTGAACACAAACATAAATAATTATATTCATTGATTGCATATTAGCTTCATAAGTCTGTCCGCAGACTTCAAAAATTGAATAATAAAAAATAAATAGATTTCAAGTAACATTTAATTCATTTTTTAAATTATTTAATAGTTATATATAAAATATAATGTTTTTCCACAATAATAAACAATAAAATTAAATTAAACCAATATAATATAATAAAAAACAAAGTAAAAAAATAAAAATAAGTTGCATTCCTAATTCTTACCGTAGCTGTCGTCGGCTAACAACTGAACTTGAATAATTAGGATGCAACTTACCATTTGATAATTTTTCTATTTACTTTGTTTATATTTATTTAACATTACATTTCATATATATATATATATTTCGTCAACCCCTAATTTTGCCAGCCGACTATTTTTCGGTTGCTGTTTTTATTGAGTACCCTCGTGATTTATATTGCCACACACCTCTACCAAATCTTATAAAATTTTTCGATTACTCTTTACATGAGCCTTTTCCATTTCAAGGCATGTAGCGTATCAATTCTAATTATTGTCATATTTATTTTTTGGCTGGTTACTGCTCGACTGAAACTGATGAAATTTTCAGGGTATGTTTCCAAGACCTGAACAATAATTGTTGTGCTGATTATTTATAATCAGTACAACAATGACTTGGAAACCTGGCTCCTTACAGAGATCTTATCACTGATTTAGGAGACGGTGAACCATAGAATGGAACCCGCGCAGCCAAGGTCCTGTTTGTTTTTACTTTTTTACTTCTGCTTTTTACTCAACCATTAATTTCAGGAATCGTAAATCTGGTCCCGTTACTTTCCCTCCCGTGATCTATACTATAAGTGTTCAAATAATCAACTTATTATTTATACATCATCTAAGGACTTCTGGAGGGTGTGGAAAGACTAACACATACACCTTAGCAATTTATATATGTATTATTATAGATATATTATATCTATAATAATATATTATATCACAAAAAGACATAGTTACAGCTCAAATATCAAATATTTTAAGCTATTAGAGAATCTCTACTATTTATCGATCTATATATACATCGATGTTTTCTTTTAAATACTATGTATGTTTCGATTTATTGCATATTCATTTCTTTTTCTCTCTCCTCTCTTTTAACAAGTTAATCCTCAAGTACTGACGACCTATACGGCCAATTGTTTACATTCAAAAACTTAGCTTAAAAAATGAAATGATTTATGGATCATATGTCAAAGCCCTCCTCCAACATTTCCTACAGGAATATGTACAAATCATGTAGAGAAATATATGTACCCTAGAGGATAATGGTACTTTAATATGCGACTCTGACATTAGACAATCGACGGCAAATAGTGTCACTATAAGTTGTGATCTAATGGACAATTCTTTGTTCAATAATACAGACCTCGAGGTAGCCAACAGGTCCATTGAAAGGATAGTCCCCCAGCCTCCGTTCTTCGTCCAGGAATTTGCCAGCCTTTCCATTCACAGGAGGACAGAATAGGCCATAGTTGAAACTCTCCTTCAGCTCCTGCAGTAACAGAACGACACTTGCATTAATATTATATAACGATACACAATATAAAAACATTATATGCATTAGAAAATACACAATTCAAAAGAATGCAAGGCAAAAAACAAATGTTCTTAAGAATTCATTAGGGAGAAAAGTCGGGATGAAGAAACACGTTTTGAGCAGCACCTGAAAAAAAATTTGTTTATCATAGAAATTGTAACGTTAATGGAGTCCACAAGCACAGAAAATGGCTCCACTTATCATTTCAAATTATCTTGAATTTGAATTTAAGAAATTAAGGATATTTGGAGCAATGTTGGGATTAAGCAAATTGGAATTCAGACTCAAAAACAGATACTTAAAAAGGCAGATTCGTATGCAGCATTTCAAGCTACCCTAAAAAACAGCGGATTTCAGGAAAAACCAACCCAACCTACTCTATAGAAGCAGAATACTGTTTTCATTAGATATATAATTTTTTTTTTTTTTTTACACAGGATAAAAAATAAATCAGACTTTATTAACACGTAATCTTATCGGAAGTAAAAACGCTGCAGAAGATGATTGTATTTATCATGTTGGAAAATATAAAATTGGAATGATAGGATGACTGATACAGGTACTTCTATATATAGGAGACGGGAGAGTGCATGGGGATCCAAGAAGTAGTGTGATGTTGCTAGTGTGGTGTGTGGTGGTGTTCGCACTAGCCGGCTTCGGGTGGGCCCAGCTGAGGATAGACATCAAGTCAGAGACGGACCAAGTCGTACAGAACTGGAACGAGCTGATGGCAGAACGGGAAATGGACGTTATAGCATTGCCATGGCTCGGCTATGGCAACATCACCTGGCAAGCACTCGTTGTCTCAGGGCTGGACACTGTGATCCGAACCGGAGACTGTAATCTCATCTTCAACGGAACGCATGTCACGGTCGACCTCACTCTCGGCCTCGAGCGGCTGCTCCTCATCTTCGGTGGCCTCTTCGTCCAGGGGAGAGGCCCAGCAGAGGCTGTGATCCGAGTTAGACAGGTCGCTTATCAATTTCAGTTCACCATCATCAATGAGATAGGGGGCAGGTGCCGGGTCACTCTGGACACCAATAAGATGCAATACCTTGGACGAGCCGTCCTCTTCACCCCCGACCAACTCCTCCAGAAACTCCCTGTTGCTGAGTTTTTGGCCAAGTTCATCCTTCCGGAGTGCAATCGGTACCTAGACTCCATGGAGGAGACGATAAACGACCGCTTGCAACAGATCTGCAATGAACAGGATCTAGTCCAATCCAAAGTATCAGATTATGTGCTAAGACTTCCTCGCAGTTTCTAAACTGAAGTTATATTTTTATTGCAAGATACTCCCCTTGATATTCTTAAATAGGCCATGAAAATAATCAACCTATTGGTAACAAATAAACGTAAAGTGCACACCAACAACTCTAGTATTGTAAACATTAAGTAGGTAGATATTTTAGAGACAGAAATTAGAAGAATATTAACGTTGTGTCATACTCTCCTCTGGTTTCTGTAAGTACTTCAATATTTTCTTCAACTATTTTCCAAGAACTTTCCAGCCCTGTTATATCCGATGGTGAAAAACCGAAGTTTTTGCTCATTGGGGCATTTCATATTGAGGCACCTTACGTTCTTACATATTTCTTAACTTCAAAATTAATTTGCCACAGTCAAATCGAATTTGAGGGTTTAATTCCAGCCATGAAGCTAGTTAGAGAAAAACGTTTTAGACAAAACATGTAACTTATTTTGTGCTAAGGATAATCTATGTATGCTCTACTAGAAACTTAGGGTACAATACCTAAGTTAATAAGAGGGCACCTAAATATATTTTACTTCGAAAAAAATTATTTTCTTATATGTTCTTTTTTTATAAGTGTCTAGGAATATTATCCTTCTTGCGGTTATCCCATTTAGCTTTTCAACACAATTTCCATGAGATGGCAGAACCGACGTTTCTGAACGTTTCTAGTACTTTTTCAGATCTCGTGTAAATAAACAAAATAAATAAGCATAACAAAACATTTCAACAAACGAACGTTACGTAAATCAAAATAAATAAAGTTGATTATAAAAAAATTTCATATTTGGTTGAAAAAGTATTATATTATCTAAATTAGGTTTTAAATTAGCATTAATTAAAATCAGAATACTTGTAAACCGAAATGTAGCTAATTTTATATCTAGAATTTTAAGTAGTTAATTTTATATCTAGAATTTTAAAGTACCTACTTGAATTACGTATGCACCTTTCTCACACCTACATAGGCACTTTAAAAAAATATATCTAAACCTGTAACGAGGTAATAAAAATATAGCACCCATTAAAACACTGGTTATATGACGTATCTAAGGTCGCAGCTATGAAACAATAAAATATGTAATACTATTTTTCAAGTACACGTAGGTACGTGAAAAAAATGTAAAAAAAAATATTTTTTAGAAAACATACGTTTTCTTTATTTAAAAAAAAATAGATGTTTAATAAAACAATAGCCCAATTAAGAGAAGTGAATAATAATAACTAAGAAAAAAGAACAGAATAAAAGCAAAACAAATGTAATTATGGAATCAAGCCATTTTTTGTTATTCTGTGTTATTTCAATAGTTTCAATAGTCTTTTCTACAAGTTTATAAAAATGAAATATATTTTATAATACAAATATACAAAATGAAGTATTACAATATTAAAAAAGTCAATCATTGATGTTTATGTAAATTTCCTTTCCTATATTTTGAAACCTGTTCAGCGAATACAAAGAATTATTATTCACGGTAAAAATGAAAAATCTCGAGAGAGCTCATCCATTGATATTTGGTTGGAATTACATTCAATTGTTAATTGTGAAAGTAGCAATTGAAAATTAATGGATTTAATTGCAATTAATTTTTTGCAAATAAAATGTTTTGTAATTTTTAATTATTATTTTTTGGTGAATTATTTGTTTGTCAAATTCAATTGACCAACCACTTAATAAATAAGGAAGTAACAAAATGGAGGGACAATTAGATAATAAAAATTGGGTGAAAGTAAAATAAATTTTATTTTTATAATTACTTAAACTAAAAGTAATTCCTCAATAATAAAAAAAAAATATAGGTTAGGTTAGGTTAGGTTTTATGACTCATGCCCGGGCTTTAACTACGAGCTCATATCGCCTACTACCAGAGCGCTCTTTCGTCACTCTGGTGGACATGAGCCCGACTCTACTGTAGGAGTCCTAAATTTTGCCTACCCTAAATTTTTTTATTCATCTAGGGTAGGGGTCTTTAACGAGTACCTGACATCGTACAGGCTCGGGACCATCGCTTAACGTCCCATCCGAAGGACGGCGTGCTTAAGTTTATTTTACCTCCCAGATAAAATAAACTAAGGGCCTCGGTCGGGCTACGAACCCACGACCTTGAGCTCAGAAGTCAAGCACGCATACCACTGAGCTACCGGCGCCCTCAAAAAAAAAAAAAAAATATATATATATCAAGTTTAATATAAAAAAATGAGGATATTGAAATGCGTCTAGAAACTAGAAACACAGCATGTGTCCTTTTTGTTGAACTTGTTTTTCTACTAAATTCCAAGATCGCTCAGTCTCCTAACTTACATTGTTGCAATTAAAATAACAAATAAACTGTTAATTTCCAACTAACAATTAAATCAACTAGATTTATTTGTGAATTACATTTTAATTTAATTAATAATTAATTAATTCCCAACTTGGTTGTAGCACAGGAGATATCCACGTTTTCATATCCTGAGATAGTAGGACTTGAGATAATAATGAGATAACATTTAATTATGAATTATGATAAGTACTTCTGATCTTTTGTTGTCTTGATTTGATGAATAACTAGTTTCTATTTAGTTCTTCTTTTTATTTCTAGAAACCATGGTTTCCAGCGGGAGAAATGTATTATGCTTAAAAAATCTCGTAGAGATCATGTTATTTCCCAGTTAAACAATGTATAGGGGAAGATATATAATCTATCAGAAATTCGATGTTGCCTTTTCAACAAAATTCAATGTTTTCCCACCCCCGGATTCCACAAATGAAAAACAAAATGTATATGTGGACCCAGAACCATAAGGACAACAACACTCGTGCTGGGGAAGTACATTGCCGATGATCACTTTTATTAGGACCTTCACCAACAATGGCTTGGAAGTATGATGACCACTCCTCGACCCAGAACTCTGGTTGCTTTTCGGCTCATGAACCGCACCGCAATAAATACAATAAAAAATCGTAGAAGGAATTCGAGGTTCTGTCGTGTAAATGAAAAATTCAAAATTTGGCCAACGTTTCGAAAACTATTTATCTCCTACTCACAACACCTTCACCACACACATCCACTCGAGTCATTATAAGGCCCTGAAGAAGGAAATAAATAGTTTTCGAAAAGTTGGCCAAATTATGAATTTTTCATTTAAACGACAGAACCTAGAATTCCTTCTACACTGAAAAAATACTGTCGACTCTATTAATCATAAAAAAAAAACGTATGTACAAAATTTTAGAGTACAATATTTCCATCGAATGTTTCAATAGGGAAACTGATTATCCAATATTTTGCCCTCTTTAAATGTGTTTATAGAGGGCGCTGGTAGCTCAGGGGTAGCGTGTCTGCCTACTGATTTTCCTCTCGGAGTGTCAATTCATACTTTGACATTCATTGAAGGGTCAAAGTATCCGAGATCAAAACTCAACTTTCCTTTAGAACGACACTATTAGAAATCAAAACAAGTTCTTAATTTGTTTCCGTTTCATCCTGGTGTATAAGAGTGGATTCTCATCAAAGTTGATCGGGTACCGTGATAGAGGATTTCTTAAACCACCATAAGTGAAGGGAGCAAACCACACCATTATGGAATCTTACTTCTGATTCACTTCCTTTGGTTTCTCTCCTCAGATGATAGAAAAATAACTCCAGCCAAAGACAAGTCATGTGTTGGCCGTAATCCATTCACCAATTAGATTAATGTATGTCACCCAAGAAACATTCCTTCAACGGAACACATTCAAAACATATAACCTGATCAAATCAGTTAATGAGCTCTGATACTTTGACACCTGAATGAATGTCAAAAGTATGAATTGAACACTCCTCTCGTTCATAAGAGCAGGTCCATTGTTCAAGACACAGCATGGAGCTCAAGTGGCTAGGCTTGAAATTCATAGAACAGAGTTCAATTAAGAACTCCTCATTAGCGTGACGATGTCTCAATGGGTAGGATGGACAGGACGGTAAAGGCCACGAGACCTCCTGCTGAGCTCCTTCATTCTCAACGTGATTAATAATGTTATTCAAAGGTTTGGAGCTCACTTTACACAATCATAGAGGCCGGTTTAGTCTTTTCTATGGTAAGAGTATCAATAACATAACCTATTGAGAACGTATGTGGTCTATTGAATGTGCCAACTAGAGCAGAGAGGATTGTTGAATAGAAAAAAACAAAAAAAAAGCTGGCTATCTACTAGGTGCCACCTAGTGTTCATACAACAAAAAGAAGCTAATGAAATATCATTTCTGCCTTAAGTTTCCCAGAAGCTTATATCACTCAGCTACAACATAAATACACCAGAAAAAAAGTCATAGCTGATTCACCGGCAATGTTTTGCCTATTTATCGCATTTATCAACTAAATTTTCGCTCTCCCTCTGAAACAAATTTACTGTCTCTTTTCTCTATCATATTTTCTTCATCATATTAAATAAGAAAATTTACATTTTCCCGGGGTTATACTTTTTTTTAGGTTTATTAGAGACAACATTTTTTTTATATGTTTTTAAAGTTTTTTGAATTAGTGGGTTAAAATTCGAGTTGCTCCAAAAAAAAAAAAGTTTTAAAAGGCTTCAGTAGGAAAAAATACATTAAAAAAGTGCTAGTCGCAGGCATAAAGGTTTTTCCTAAAGGCCATATAGAAAAAACGACGTTTCATGGGATTCACACTCAGCTACATTCACAGCCGTCTCCTGCAAGAACTCAATATATCGAAACGCGGATTACTGTTTTTTTTACTATAACACTTCAATATGACCCGACGAGTTTTTCTTTTCGGTTTTTACTTGTTTTCCCGAGTTTTCGGCTGAGGGAACCCCCTCTCTTTTCTCTAGTTTTTCATCTAGTTTCGTTTAGTGTTGGATTTGACTCAGTAGTTCGTATACTCCGCCAAACCGCTGATTTGACCCGACGTGAGTGATAATGTCCCAGGTGACAAGGTGAGTGCTTAAGGGTTAAAAGAGATAAATGATAAATGACATTGGGGGTAAATAAAATGAAGAACCGTACGCAGGGCGGTTTCAGCCTTTAATAGCATCAAATCTTGTAACCAATAATACGAGAGGGCAACAATCAAATCCCTTCTATGATTTTTTCTCTATAATTTCAAGCTTTATCCTTTAAATGGGACACCCTGTATAAGACAAACAGTGAAGTTTATACCACCAAAAAGAGAGACCTAAACGATATGGGGACATTTATATTAAAAGTAGGAATTTGGTAGGGAAATGGAACCGGGAATTCGTTCGGGGACGGGAAGTTCCCGGAGGGATGTCATTTTTCACAGCTGAAATATGGACTGATAACCATGCAGTCACGGGCCAAGTTTGTGTCTCGCTGAATCGGGAATATATACTTTTTTTTTAAAAGTCAACTGCTGGGGCCTCTAAAATATTTTTGGGATTGTGAGCAATGATCTTTACTATAGCCCTAGATGACCTGCTCTCCTGTCTCTAGTAAGCACCTTTCCGGCTCCCTCAAGCAGGCACCTTTCTGTAGTATCAAGCAAGCCCAAGTACGAGTATGTGCTCAAACGCGCAACAACTAAAAAAAAAATGGATTGTACAGTGTTAAAATATATTGAAAAAATAAAGCGATAAGTACGTCAAAGAGTAACCTTATAAATGAAAAAATTATTTCAACAATTAGGCGAAAAATTAAAGTTAACACAACAAGTTAGGTCAATCTTTCTACTTTTAAATTCATTTGTTGTGAAAGCTTTAAAACGGTGTGCCACATGCTCACCTTTAGTTGGAACAAGGCTTGTCGCACTTTTCAATATAATAAATATGGTTCTGGTGAAAAGGGTATAAGTCAAAAAACAATAGTTATACTCAAAAGTACTCCCCCCCCCAAAAAAAAAAAAAAATAGAGAGAGCTAGGGAAACAGGATTTACTTCTTCATAAGTACGACTTGACCACATACATATTTCACAGGTACCAAAATAAAAATGTAGTCAGATTTTATTACTAAAAGCTAGCCGGCTTTCGAAGATGTCTTTGTCATCAGGCGGACCAAAAAAAAAATTCACTTAGTAAGAAAAAAAAGAAGTTATAAAATTCTAATTGCCGAAATAAGTACTAAAAATATTGAATATATGCGCTAAAATTAATAATATAAATTAATAAAATCAATTAATAAGTAACATAAAATAAAGATATATAATAACCTTAACATCTTTAAAAACTACCATAACTTACGTTATTTATTTATATTTTCTTGTTCAAGCATTTTAGCGCATATACCAATATTTTTAACTACTTATTTTAGAGAATTAGAACTTTTATTTTTTATTTTGCAACCAGTGAAATAATAATTTCTCCCTACATCAGCCATCTTCACATTGATTTATATATATTATAGTACAATACTTTTATAAAATAATATATATTACAAACCCTTTATGAAATAATATATTGTTTTCACTGTTTATACTTTGAAGAGAATACTTTTTTACTCTCTTCAACAGGCAGATACACAGGACAAAACTCCTAAAGCCCTTCCATTTATTGATCCAACTCGTGTTATTAAAGTCACTCTAGTCGAAATGTGACCTAAACATGCCATGAAACCACACCCATTAAACTCACGAAAAACTATCTGTTGCTTCTTCTTTAGGCTTCTGATAACAATTAAACGTACATGACTGAAAAAAAAAAACATACCTGTCAGTTATTTATATAGGATTATTTATTTAATCGGATATAAAAATAATGTAAATATTTCCCGCTTGCTGCAAACGATGCCGACGATTCTATTGAACATAAGTGAACGTACTTGATGTCATTCTCTTCAGGGTGAAGAAGCTATCTACAAAATTACTACCGGCGATTTTTGATTTAAACTTTTTTTCTACGTTTTTTTGCCATCTGACCATATAAGAAAAAACTTTCATAACAATATTAATGTACCTATAAATATTTCCACATTAGAAAAATTGACTTTTGACCCAATCCATTTTTCAGAATTAAAAACAAAAAATGGGGGTAGCCAGGAAACGGATTCTACGATTATGGCTCTTATCGTCTCCTTTCGCCTCAAGTATTGTAAAACTTCAATTATTTAGAAATAGCTCGTTGAGGAAGTTGAGCTCCAAGTTGTCATTTAACGTCTAAAACTTTTCCAATGTTTTAATTATTCATCAGTGTTTTCATTCGATATTTATAATTCCACAGGTTCTGTTATACACAATTGTTCAACATCGTTGAACTCAGATTTGAATATCTAGTAGGTATAAAAGGCACGTTCAAGTCCAGGGATACTTCTGGTTTAGTATGAGTTAGACGGAAGGCGCCCATTGTAGACCCCCGAACTGCGGTGACCCACAGATGTTGGCATGGTGTGGTTCCCCTCGTGTTCCTCCACAAGATACTCTGTCAACACCCATACTACCCTCTTTTTATTATTCCACTCACCCGCCACAAGTCCCAACATAACCCTCTGACGTCATGTATCGATTATTTATACTTAGTTGTTTTTTTGGCGAACTGGAAGCAGTCTTTGATCTGTTAACGAAACCAAGGGTCCAATTCATGCGTAAATATTAAATAAAGAAAAAAAAGAGATTTTGTGTGTTTTTGAGGCGAAAAACTTTCATAATCTTTCAACGGATACCCCTCGCTTTAGAAACTGATACTAGTTTGATACATTTTTGCAGAGATATTGTGAAACACTTAATAAAGAATATAAAGAAAAATGTAAGCTTTTTATAAATATTGTCAATTTCACAAAATATATGGGAGTACATTCGGTATTGCTATGGCTGAATATGGTAGCAATACCGGAAGTACTCCCATATATTTTGTGAAATAGACAATATTTTTAAAAAACATACTTTTTCTTCATATTTGATATTATTATGTGAGCCGAGTAAGTGTGTTCACAACTTAATAATTAACAAGTGATTAGCGGTTGCATCATTCTTGAAATATTTAAATATTTGCCTAAACGTGTTCTCTACGAATGTTTTTATAGATTTAATTAAAAGAAAATCGTTGACAAGAAATTGTAAAACAAAAAAGCGTTACGCGGAACGTTATTGGAGACAATAGATTATTAGGATGATTATCCCTGGATAAGCTATCGCTTCGGATGACTCCAGCACTTACTGCATCCATGAAATATAAAGATAACCCGACTCTGGTAATTCCTCAATATTTTTAATATGATGATTGGTAATCATGAACCTAATGTAATGATGTGTGTTACATACCTCTATGGATATCCTCATTGAAACTATTACTGATCTCTCCTAATATGAAGTCCGGTCTCCGATTCTCCTCGCGGCTTATTGGCTAGCATTATTATACCTTGGCAACACTGTTCGTTGGTGTAAGACTTGCGCGCCTACTCATACGGTCAGTAACTATGGATAGTAGTGCATGGCTCAGTAGAAAACTATTATACACATTTTTAACATGTCACTTGTTTTGTTAATAATTATGGCTATGGAACCCTCAGCTGCTAAGAAAGAATGCTTTGAGGTTTATGTTTTCATATAATGGAAAGTGACCCCGGATTGTCTGGGCGCCCTAATCACAGTGATAGATAACTTAACTCCGTGCAAATGGTGAAGACATTTCCATTTTACTATAAGAATTATAAAAAGTGATGAAATGGGTTACGGTTTCTGACCATGGGATTATTTATTTGAAAATGAGAGAGGTGGGGCCTTATTGATTTATATATGGTTTGAAGGCTGGCTACGGATAGTCTGCCGTCAGAAATCCTAGCCAGACAAAGGCAACACATGTCACTAATCAGACCTTGTCATCCTCATCAAAAACATTACAGGTTTCGAGATCATTTTTGAGGTCAAAGATCAAATCGATACCCATTTGACGAGTTTTGTGTTCTAATGTCTGCTCAAAGACATAGAGCTCAAATATCTAACCAAATATAACAAAAGTGTGGCCAAATTCACATAAAAAGATTCTGTGGTTTATCATAAAAAATAAATAAATAACGCAGAATAAATGTTTGACATACCTTGCTTAGTGATAGTTCAAAAAAGATAGGATAGAAATATGAGCAACATTGAAATGTCCTTTAATGTTTAACGTAGAGGCTACACCCGGTGGCGCTGCCCAGTAAAATAATGAAATACTGTTAACAATTTTTCGGCTTCATGAAAAAACATTGTTTAATTAAAAATAAATGAACAACTTCCCCTCTGCAGCAATTTTCACTGTTACAGGGTGTATAAAAGAAAATAACTGCAAATAATGGATCAAGCACAAAGTCAACTCTGTAGTAAAATTCAATTTGGGGCTGCATGTAAACATTCTATATAGAACAATAACTCATAGAAATAAAAAACGTCGTCTTCCCACTGTTTTATTTTGACCAGAACCGGTTTTCAACGCAACATCGTCATCATCAGTGGTTCATCCCAACCATACAGCACAGCGGTTAAAGGACACCTGGCCTATTGCCAGTTCTGCTTTAACCGTTGTGCTCTCTGGGTGGGATGAACCACTGATGGTTCTGGTCAAAATAAAACAGTGGGAAGACAACGTCTTCTCTATGAGAAATCTGGTCCCACAACATCTTACTATTCCATAGGAACAATAACTTGTTAAAAAACCAAATTAAATATTTGTAATTGTAAATAATTCCATTGAAAACTAAACATCGAATTTCTGGCCGATGGGGTAACTTGCCCTAACTTCTTATAGCTGGGGAAATAAAAATTAAAACTCTCCCTTTCATAATAACCTCATAATTAATAAAGCCCGGGCATGAGTCACAATTATGTTATTATTTTGGGATATTATTCATTTTATGAAGAAATATTGTACATACTATATTGTATATCTGAGTATAATGTAATATCAAGTCAGCAATATATGTCACTATGGGCTCCACCCTGTCTGAGAAGTCGTCTCCCGACGCCTTGTCAATCTAGCTTCTGTAATATTGACATTTAAAATATTTTGTTCGTTTTCTAACCCACTACTGTGCCAACCTTAGGACGTTCAACTTGCATTCGATTTATTAAAAAGTTACACATGACGAATGCAATATATAACCTCATATAATTTCTGAATTATCACTCATATGACACAGGTATCGACCATATGCCGCCCTCACTCACTGCCCTCAGATAAAATCATTAAAGATCACGTTGATTGACAGTATAGTTATTTGTAATTACTTCCATATTTAATTTAACTAATGCATTAAATTCATACTGTAGACCTATACTTTATTTTTTTTTTAAATATATATGATTTATTTAATTAATTAATTAATTATACGGAGAATGTAAATGTTATTTGAAGTACGTAAATGATATTTGAAGCACTTCAACTAATTGAGCCGACTGAATCTAATCTCGCAAATATATTTATTTTGATTTCAAAAAGCCTAATGATTGCCGATGAAATGAATGTTTAGACACAAAATTTAGTATAAGGATTCAGAAATGAACTATTAATTTTTAGCCCAAACGGTTGGGTCGACTGGTTTTGGAGGGAGAGCGAAAACTTAGTTAATTAATTCCCGCTGAGGAAGCACATTGCCGGTGATCACCGATAACATTTATATTATTATTTCATTATTGTCTATCTACACTATAAAATAAAAACATAAAGCCCAAATAAAAGGAAATGACAGACATCATATATGTATGTACCTATAAGACAGACGTCGTAAGAGGGTTTCATTTCAAACCATTCGTTCGATCTTAGAAATAAAAAAAAATCACACAGCTATAAGAAGTATTTTTTTTCAAATATGTTGAAAATTTCGGAATATTTAATTGTGAACATTAATGGTTGTGATTTGAACAACAACGAATTGATGAATTGCCTCAGATGGAAGACAACATAATACGAAGACGAAAACTAGCCGCCCAAGTACCGTGAACAGACGAGACACGGGGATTATCACAAGACTAAGACACACACTGACACACTCCTACCTTCTAGGTCTTGTACAGTCAACATGCTCCTGCAGCCACAATTACACAGAGCTCACAGTACAACACTGATTGACTGCACAAACTGCACCACACTAAGAGGCAAACACAAACTGCTGACTCACATAAAAAAACTACTCGAAACACCCACCAACAAATACATCAGACTCATCCCCTTTCTTAGAGACGCAAAAGTCTACGAGGATATTTAGACACAATAGTCGTACTAATGGCACTGAAGTCGATGTGACGTTCAATAAAATGAAGAAAAAGTTGTGATAAATTCCACGAAAATCCTGCACTTATTGACATTTTATGCTGGTCACTATACAGCAAGATCGCGGGTATGAAACCCGGCCGAAGCCCTTAGTTTATTTTATCTGGGATGTAAAATAAATAAAGTACGCCGTCCTTCGATCGATGGTCCCGAGCTTGTCCGGTCAGTTACTCGTTGAAGACCCTAGCCTAGGTAAATAAAACTCTAGAATAGACAATATTTAGGACTCCCACAGTAGAGTCGGGCTCATGTCCACCAGAACGACGAAAGAGCGCTCCGGTAGCCTAATAACCTCAAAGTTAAAGCCCGGGCATGAGTCACAATAACTATCTAACTCAATGAAGCAACTGAAATAGATTTACACAAATTTCCCTCAGCATAACTGTACAACCATTTAATCAGCTTAAGTATGAAGATGTATTGGATTCAGGATTTGTCAAGACTTACCTTAATCCACTTAAAATTAATTGCTTTCACATGAGATCCTACATAATCCTGCTTTAGTTTATGTCCTTTTTGCACCTGATAATAAATTTCCCATTAAAATACATGAATTTTATTATCAAAGGATAAGTATCATGATGACCGTCGGTCGCTACGCAAGTTTTCCTAGCGCTGTAAAATTAATAGCCCGGCCGCGAAAGACGATCAGATACGATAAAATGTTATACTGACATTACATGTAGCCGTTAAAAAACTAATTTCAAAAAATCACGAAAAAGGTAATCTGGGGATCTCAATAGTGCATATGCGGCATATCATTTTTGACCTCTTTTTGCTCCGAAAAGATTGCTTCCTCTCGAATAACCATTTTTCCTCTAGAGCATTTCATGCTCTTTAATTTTGACAAAAACAATTTTTTTTTTCCGGATCAAAAAAATAATGAGATATTTACAAAAAGGTATTTTCGATTAGCCCAAAGACATCTAATAATGATTACTGAAAAAGTCATGGACCATATTCAGGAAAAAAAGTAGTCGGTGAACCACCAAAACCAATCGATCGTTTAGGCTAAAAATCAATAATTTACTTATATAGAGGCTTCTGAATCCTCATACTAAATTTTATGTCGATACATTATTCCATACATCGGCATTTATAGTGGTTGTAAGTTGAGCCCTCCTCCCCCTTAAATGATGAAAAATTAATAGGTGTCGTCCTTATGAGGTTCTGAATACTGGAAACCATTCTATCGGGGAGTTATAGTGTTCATAGACACACAAACATTATTTCTGAAATCAAAAGTCGGCAAACACGAAATTTCTGAGTAAACTGAACCTTGAATTTGACCGATAACATTATTGTTACTACTCCAGCTAATACAGAGGCAATTATGTTATCGGTCAAATTCAAGGTTCAGTTTACTCAGAAATTTCGTGTTTCCGACTTTTGATTTCAGAAATAATTTTGTCTGTTTGTGTGTCTATGAACACTAACTTAAGTACCTCAGTAATCAAACAGCTTCGTGAGTCTCTTTATGCCAAGGATCCTTTAGAATAAACATAATCCGCAACAATGAATTAATTCAGACAATCTCCTGGATTGGAGCGTGATTCTGAATTCACATGAGATACTTTTCACCCTCAAGTGTCACAATGATTTAGACTCTCATAGCCCTAAGTACGACAAGTAAGAAGCCTTCCCCTCTTACAGAAATGTATTCTGCTAAGCCAGACAAATGATCGTCCAAATACCCAACTTAGGAAATACGAGTATATTTACTTACTCTAGTGGTAACTCTTGATCCACGAGGTTTGAGTGGTAAGTGTGAGTTGAAAATCTGTCTTCCGCAAATGTAAGCGGAATAGAACTTTCGGTTAGTTCATCGACAGAGAGGTAAGTTGAAATAAACATCAATTTTCAAAACCCTGGAGCAAAAGCACTAATTCTCGGCGGCCTTTCTCGACGTCGAACAAGCGGTTAACTGTTTGGCACCCGGGCTTTCTGTAGAAGTTTAAAGCAGTGCTTCCCTTCTTCCTAATCATAAAATCTTACCTTTCTGAAAGAACCTTTTGTGTAAGCCAGGGTCCCTTGCCCTTTCTCCCATGTCCCCACAAAATGCTGGCGTTCGACAAGGTAGTACCCTGGGTCCAATCCTCTACACAATCCCCCCATCCCTCAACACAACTCCACACCTTTGCAGATGACACTGCCATCCTCCCTCCTCTTCCCGACCCAGTCCTCTCATCCAGACATCTCCAAGAACACCTGATATCCCTTCAGTCCCGGCACAAAAAGTGGAGAGTGAAGGTGAACGACACGAAATCAGTTCACATCGTCTTCACCCTTCGCCGAAAATGTACCTGCCCTCCTATGTATCTTAACAAAAATCCCATCCCTTCAAAAAACGAAGTCCGCTATGTAGGCCTTATACTTGACAAACGACTAACTTGGAATCCTCACACGAGACTGAAAAGACAAGAAATGAACAGACGTTATAAACATTTAATAAGACTATTAGACACAAGATCCAAATTAACTTTGAAAACAAAACGACTTATATACAACGCAGTACTCAAAGCTATTGTGGACTTGAACTCTGGGGTTCTGCCAAGACATCCAATCTCCAGCGCATCCAATCCTTTCAATCCAAAATCCTTCGTAAAATAGCCAATGCTCCTTATTATGTCTCCAACAAAACTCTTCACACTGATCTTAACGTACCTTTTATCAGCGAAGTCGCTAAATCCAAGTATAAAAATTTATTTTTCCTTCCTAGTTCCCACAATAATCCTCTAGTCCGTGCCCTCCATTCTTCCACACTTTCCCAACGACGGCTTAATCATCAATGGCCTAGAGACCTCCTTAGCAGCCGCAGTGCCAATGATTGAATACAAATAAGAGTAAATCAGTGACTAGGGAGTGTCCCCACTGGGTGATTTCTCCCCTCTTGACTTTGTCATTATCTCTCTTTTAACACATTCGCTTGTTGTATTTATTTTTATACAGTTGTAAATATCTATAAATTTAAAAAAAAAATTAAAAACATCGATGTTTTAATCATCTGTAAGGAACCAATATTTTGGGACCAGTAATATTCTATTGTGATATCGAAGTTTTCCCTTGTATGCTCAAACTGATGATTTCTAACTATTAATAATTGAAATTTGCTGTATGCATAATGCCGAAGAGATGAGAGACGGCCCTGAACAAGAGAATTTCAATGCCATTTGAATTTCTTCATGTCTATATTGAGAAAAATTACCCTTTTAAATGTTGAAAATATCGTTATGAAATAAAATAGCTACAGCTCAGAATTCAATTGCAACACGGGATGGTTTCAACGTAATTGGCTGTGTGCTGTCATCATAATTCTGTTCATTTTGTATTAATAGAGTAGACGTAACAAACGTTCGTATCATGAATAATCTAAAAGCGAAAAAAACAAACAGTATAAAACATTAAATACAGCCTATATCAGAGCCGTGCAAAACGGTTACTAGAGAGACTGCGAAAGTACAGAGCGTTCCCTAATGGTGTCCTGCAAACCGGGGGGGCACCTGCAAAAAAGTTTATTTTATATAAAATGAGTCTTTCACTTTTCACTACAACTTTAGAATCTAGTAAAATATAATTAGGCCCCGAAGTTGTCTCAATTTTTGTTTAATTTCTACCAAAATCCTAACCAGAAATAAGTTAGCACATGTTAGAGTTAGAACGCTCACAAAGTTCCAATATACACACATGCAGATATCTGGAAAATGGTCAAAACGTCTTCAGGGGGAAACGGAAAATACGTTGAGAACACGATCTCAGATTTTCGAAGGTTACAATACTTCCTCCTTCCTAATATTAAAAGTACAAGAAAGAAAGTTAAAATGGAGTTTACATGGTATATTTTAGGTGGAGTGGTTCTGATATGAATAAAGTATGTAAGTATATAAAGGCTGGTCCAGCAAGATCATCAGCTTTTCTTCAGCCTTTATAAATAAATAGACTCCCTGACTATGGATTATAATATATCTGTACCTCGGAGGTAAACTGTACTATGTGATAGAAACCCAATTTTACAGCAGAGAGCTTTCTAATTTTGAACTGTCAATTTCACCGCAATGGCATTAAATTTTCCTGCTTTCATAACTGCAGTTATTCTAAAACATTCATTGAAATACTCAGGTCGCGTTAAAAGATAAATATTTGTATATTTTTATTGCCTCAAAATAAAGAAGCTTCAAGTGGACTTAGTTCTGTTTCTCCCCAAATTGACATTAGGGTTAGTGCAGTTTACTAACCTGTTCTTTTGTAATTGCTTTAAAAAGGACATGATGCAGTATACCACTAAATAGAGCTAAAACAGAAGTACAACTTAGTGCAAAAAACAGATTTTGAAAAAAAACTGACATATTGCAGTTTACCTCCGAGGTACAGATACATAAATATTGATTTTATCAATTTTGGGCAGAGGAACATATTATTTTCAATTATGCACACAATTTCAGTAGTCTCCAAAATATCATCAGGAAACTGAGACTTCATACATTTGTTATGTGGGGTTTTATTTTACATTCTTCGGCCAACGAAACCCTAAAAGAAAAAAAAAAGTAATCAAAACTTTAATCACGCCTAACTCTACGTAACAAAAACAGTAATATCTCAACGTCAGTGAAAAATAAAATAAAATACACGGACTATCTAACTCAGAACAAGAAATTACAATTGGCAATAAATAATTTTTGGGAAAGAGAAAAAAAGAAAATGTTAGATTAATGAACTTGTAAGTTCGTTGAACCCTGGGCTCCCCTGAGGCAGGCTAGGTTTGAAAATTAACGTCACGCCGATTAAACAAAACCATTTTCTTCACTCTTAATCAATCGTGAAGCTGTCAAAGTAATCTTGGGTCTTCGATCGATCTCAAACTTAAATCAGACATAGCTAGTAACTATAAAGAAACATCCTGTTCTGCATTTCTTATCGGAGTGACTGTCGAGAAAGAAACTAGTGGGCGAACCGGGAAGTTCCACTTCAAAGTGCATTGCCTTTTTAGTGTGAGCCGTCTTACGAAAAGAGACCTTCTCAGAGTTCTTGTCGAATTTGCGATTTTTGTTTTTTTATTGGCATAATGTACGGTGCCATATTAGCCATGTCTCTATAATGGTTTTATCTAGTTATTTACAACATCCATGGCTCCGGGAGGGAGTTTCATCTACAAAATAAAACTCACTCCCGGACGGGATTCGAACCCGCTCTAGCCCGCACGGCCACCATGGCCCAGATTTTCGAATAAGAAATACATACTCTTTATATTTATAATAAAAGTACCCAATATATTATATATTATAGTGGGTTAACATCTATTCTACTATAAACTTTTTTCAATTTCTTACTAATATATTTCCTTAATTTCATTAGATTATTGGCAACCTCAAATATTTGTAAATCCCCCCACCCCCCAAGAGACTTCCCTATTCTCTAAGAGACAGTGCGTCACAGTCGTAGGTTATCTCAGATATTGTATATATATGACATGACAACCTAGCAAACTTAAATGTCTCTTTTGAATGGCGTAAACCGAAACCTGAACACTTTATGTGTATATTTTTGTGGAATTAGACAATATAGTTTAAACAATGGACGGAATTAGACAATATAGTTTAAACGATGGACGGAATTAGACAATATAGTTTAAACAATGGACGGAATTAGACAATATAGTTAAACAAGTTCTTTGTTTTTATTTACTTGAATAACTTTCAACTATATCGACACAGATCGCAGAAATGTATACATAAACAACGCAAATGAAACAGAAGCGAAACATTATCATGTAGATTTAATTGAATTTAAATAGAGTTAAAGGTGAACCATGGTTTTTCAATGTGAGACAAGGGAATTTAATTTAGGGGAGATAAATTAATTCCCCCAGAAAAATTGTCAGACGAACACTTCATCGAAATTTCACATTTTCTGATCCTCCGAAACATTTAGTATTCATGAAATACGGTTGACAAAAACAGTCAAACCATATATGTTATTTTATTATTGAAATTAATCAATACATAACAATTTAATGTTGATTATTTAATAACAAAATGTGGAATTTCGTTAAATTACTTAGGTTCATGAAAAGGTAAAAATCGGAATAATGAAATGAACTTAAAAGATATATAAACATTAATGGTCTGGGAAAATGAGAGTGGAGCTGAGCTTGGAACAATTGGAACAGGTCAAATTAAGTTTAAAATGTATTTTAATGGAGACATAGCATGAAGCAAATTTTACCTTGACTCCAACCGTTATGTTCTTAATGTTGTAATGTAATGGGAAACGGGAGAAGAAAACACCTTAACTACAACCCCACCAACCATTACAACATTCCATTTGTTATCTACTACAGTTTACCTATTACAGTTTACTGCAAGAAATATAGAGGAGTAGGCAAGAAGAAGCTTGTGTCGGAGGAAAGAGGCATCCTCCAGACATTTCTTGTGTCCTTCGGATAGGACGAGTATTAAGGACAACACGAAGTTAATCATGCTTGAGAGGAGCTATTCTATGAAATATATACAAACAATATTTAAAAAAATGGCCTACGTTGAAAATTTACTTAAAATTTTAAATAGAATACGTTTTAAAAAATGTTAAATTTAATTTTTATTAATTATATAAAATAATTATATTATAATTAAATTATCTATATATATTAAATTTCATAATTTAATTTTCTTCTTTGAATAATATGAAAGTATTGTGTTAGCATACGCGGTTTTCTCTGTTTCATTGTATAGCGTAATTCTGAGAATGATTTTCTTGTACGCAGTAAAACCAGTATGAAATGATTTTGGGGAGAGGGGAGGGGGATATGTATAAAAATGGTGGGTATAAGAAAGTTCAGTTATTATATATATGTATATGTATATATATATATATATATATATATATATATATATATATATATATATATATATTTATTTATGGCCAAAAAACTACCAATAATAAAAATATGTTTTTTTATGTATTTTATATTTTCGGGGCGCTATAGCTTGAGGGCATTTCGTTGGAAGAAGCATTTTTGGTAAGAACCATTTTTTCGGTAGAAATAACAGTTTTAGCGTAAATCGAGCCAAAGTCTAAAAAATGGGTTTCAAAAGAATATTTGAGGATACTTTTCGGCAGTAGGGGCGACCTCCTGTGTGACAAAAACCACTTTTTGTTGTGTCATGCGGTCATTTCTGTTGGATGGACAATTTTTATTTACAACTTCAAGAACACCATTATTCATACACATACGAGTTTTTTTTTCAACATATAATAATGAAAACTTCTGAATCCAACCGACACTGTTTAGGAGTTTGTCTGTCATCAATGACTGTCATCTTTTAGTTCTTTCTTTTTTAATAATTATCATAATTCATCTCATAATGTTAAAAAATGCATACATTTGTGTGCTACAAAGTGTTGTAATAATTACGTATATATTTATTTACGTATTTCAGTTACATATGAAATAATTATCGTTTGAGTTGCTGTCTCCACTGTGTAATACCCGTGCAGGGATATAACTATGCTTCCTGGTCAAAGCCACAAAATTTACTACGATAGAAAATAAACTTAAATTATTTTTTAACGCTCTAATAATTCAAACAAAATTCTATTTAAATTCCTTACTTTTCAGTTATAGATATTAGCCTGAAATTGTTTTCTAAACATTACCTCTACATACTGCCTTTCCACTTTCCCACACTAAAGTAAGTAGAAAAGCAGAATATAGGCGAGAAAAAAAATTTAGCAATCTCAAATAATTTTAAAAAGTAATTAATTTCAGTTTTATTATGATTTTCTTAGGTTTTATCTCATTTTGGTCGGCATTAGAGAGTAGTCTAGACAAAAATAAATAAATAAATTATTGTTTTTTATCTCTAAACAATTTAAAAGCTGTCATAATTAGAGATCCAACAACGAATTAAAAATACTTTTTTTTATTTACAGAATTGAATTACGTACAGGTGTAAGATGTATGAGAAAACGTGAGTTATGGAATAGAACTAGAATCAGCAACTAGAAAATAACTTTTTACGTAAGTTAAGACATAGTCCAGACTTGCGCTTTTAGAGATTTACATACAAATGAATTTCTTGAAGTCCAGATAGGAAGAAATCTTATTGGTATAAAAACAGCCTGATAATGGTGAAAGCAACACAGTTTCGTATTGGGGGTTAGTATTCTTATAATTGAAGGCTTTTATTTATTTTTAATTATTTATATTTTTATATATTTTTTTTTTTCATATACAACTTTACATATGGGTGTCAACGCAGACAAATCACCCATCTATTCCAATTTTTAGGAAATGTGTTGAAGATGTGTGTTTCAGTGTCACTGAAGGCTCTTCAAAAAGGATTTTCGTAGGAAATGATATTTATCTGATTTGTGCACCATTCTGTGATATGATGATTTATCTGAATTTCGTTAATTTTTTTTTTGTATGTTTCACCATTGATGCACACACCGTGAATAAGAAAAATAGGGTGGATTTCGAATTTCCATGGATACTATATACATACTACAATAGCACTTTACCGGTCCAGTTGGCTTTCACAACTATTTGTTTGTTTCCGTTTCTTTAAGACAATCCTATATCACTTTTTTCGAGAAAGTTGTTTTTCTTACAAATTTGGCATTTAGCCATTGCTAGAAGGCAGAACAAGGCTACCAATACAGTCCTTTTAATTGCGGCTATTTACCGAACATGAAGCACACTAGTTGCTCCTTCAACCTCCTCCCCCTTCGGAATAAATGAGAATGACATTTTCGGAAACTTTAAACTATATTAATATTAATATTTATGAGGCCATCCTAACAAAAAAAAAAACATCTCTCTCAAAAAAGTACATCATAGTGAGGGTTTTTTTTTTTTTTTATTTACAACTATATAAAAAATATATAATCAAATGTGCTAAAAGAGAGATGAGGGACAAAATGTGAAGAGGGGAGAAATCAGAAAACCCAGTGGTGATTCACACCTTAGTGAAGTAATTAAAAAAAAATCGACAGAAACTATGAAATAATGGTGACGCCAAGTTTTAGCCAACCGGACCAATACATATTAGTGGTAAAAAATTCATAACCCCTAGACAACAATGGACATTCGAAACCACACCCAATTTTGTCTACAAAGTTGTATCATCACCTTTGGGGGCATATACAAAAAAAATTGAATAAAACGTGTTCTTAACTTGGAATTGAGCGCAAATTCTGAATAATTAGTTTAAAAAAACAGGTTGCCCAATTCTCCTCTTTAAGATGAATCCACACTCGACTCTACATGTGTCAATTATATTCTGAGAAATATAATTTTGTATTCGTATACATAATGATTCGGGAAAATCCACAAATTACAAAATTCTTCACAAATTAGGTAAATATTGTTTGTTTTTTTTATTCCTTTTGCACAGTCTCTTGAGTCACTGAAACACACATCTCCACCAATCAAATTTTGTAGAAGCCTGAGACATGAAGTATCTACAATTAAAAAAAAAAAGTGTTTATTTGGCATGGAACACCACAATAATTTAATTTACAGGAGGATGTTACATAAAATTAGTACCACGATTAACAATTTAGAACACGTTGCATGTGGCCCCATACGTGCTGCCTCCCACCCAATACCATTATCGCATAAATTATTAGTAGCTTTAATCTTTTTAGTGTTCCAGTTGGAAGGTGACTGTAGAACAGACCTTCCCACCTGCCCACTCTCCGAGAGTCTGGTACGTACTCAAGTGAAATCATGAAAATCAGAGAACCTAACTATGCAACTGAAAGTCAAAACAAGTCAACCGAAAGTTAAAGGGCGATATGAATACGAGTATTTGGCGAAAAATAATTAAACAAAAAAGTCGTCGGTGAATCACCGGTTGTGTACTTCCCCAGAGCGAATTAATCAAAGAAGTTTTAGTTCTCCCTTCAAAGACCATCGAACGTTTGAGCTAAAACTCAATATGTGAATTAAATAAATGCCTCTGAATACTCATAATTTTGGGTCGATACATTTCATTACACATCGGCAGTTATTAGGGTATTTTAGTTGACCCTCTTCTCTGTTTCCCTCTTTCCTTCGACCGATTACGCGGAAAACTAATAGGCGACATCCTTATGGGGTTTAAAGTTTAAATATAAAATTTCATAGAAATGCTTGATGTGTAGCGATTTTACTTTATAAGGTGTATAAACTGATTGACTTATTGTTCGAAAATTGTTTTATTTTACAACCAGCTTCGCACATGCTGCAGCATCAGGTTGACGAAAAATGAGGGCGAATAGGAGTGACTGCATAGTAACACACCACTTTCCACGCCCTTAATATTCTTCAGTCTGATGATGCAGAATATGCGAAACCGCTTGTAAAATAAAACAATTTTCGAACAGGATGACAAACACTTTAAAATAAGAAATACAGATGTATAGTCCAACTTATATTTTATTTTTACCACAACTAGTTTCGGCAGTTTTCCATCTTCAGGTGTTGAATCTAATTAGAGAAGAAAAAACATTTCGGGTCAATACATTCATTCTAGCGGGAGTTATCTGACCGATCTATACTTCGTATAACAGGAGAATTAAAAAATAAATTTTGAAACTTGGAGAACAATATTCAATCGAAGGACAGCGCTACGAAAAGAGAAAAAGAATCAAACTTTTACTTTCACGCAAAAACATGATAAATAGAACCCATTAAACTAAGGTCACATCATGAGGTGCTTGCTTAGAAAAGGTAACAAAAAATGCCCTTTCCAAGCCACTAGGAGATATTTCCAACTAGTCTCCAAAGGTCAGTTTTACTGAAAAAATCTATTATATCCAGCTTCATTAATTGGCTTTGCAGGCTATTATTTATTTTCAACAGATGCAGAGGTTACAACTGAGCAAAATGGTGAAAAATTATTTTTTTATCTCGCCAAAAAAGACAAAACCTATTTTTGCGCTGAACTTGATTGATTTTATTTATTGTGTGCGGATAGAAATCTTAATACAATGCGATTGATTTGAGAGAAGAAAAAGAAGTGCATTTTTTTTAGACCAATAACTCTCGAGAGAATAAATATATATTTTCAGCCAAATCGGCCTAAAGGAAAGAGGGGAGGCTTAACACAAAAACTCTAATAACTGCCATTGTAATAAATGTATTGTCACGAAACCTCATACATAAATTCAAAGCCCCTATAGGAACGTCACTTATTAATGTTCGCGGAATTTGAAGGATGGGGGGGGGGGGGGGGGGGGGGGGGGGATCAGAGGGGGCTCAGCTCAAAAATTCCAATAACTGCCGATGTAATGAATGTATCGACATGAAATTTTATATTTCAATTCAAAACCCCATAAGGATAGCAACTATTAATTTTCCGCGAAATCGACTTAAATAGCCTAATAACTGTCGATGTAGTGAATCTATGAGAATTTATAAGTCATTATGTAAGTCAAATATTGAATTTTAGCCCAAAAGGTCGATTGTCTATGGAGGGAGAGCAAAAACGGTGATTCACCGATGAATATTTTTTTGCATTTTTCACATCGAATTTCTGGCAGATTATATAACTTCGCCTATACTTTGTATAGGTGGAGAAGTATCGTTTGTTGAGAGAAGGTATGCAGAGATTTGCACACAATGCAGAGTGCCCCTAGTAACTTGGTTCCATACTCGTATATCTCTAGATGGGATCTCTCCCCATCTACGGCACCCTAACAACCCGCCTGTTTACAGTCAACCTAACTCTAACTACCTCCACCCACCCACCAAACTCAAATACAAACCAAATCCAATCCAACTTTTCATCGCATTTAAATTACTTCCCTCGAGTTGTAGATTGATGGACGTGAAATGTTATTTTTTTTTCTTTTACCTTGTGTTTAAAAAAAATAAAATAAAAAAACATAGAAAGGTGAAATAAATTAATACAATTTTCAACCAAATCAAAGGCAGTAGAGCTTCAAACAGTATCAACCAAGTGTTGCAATCAATTTCACGTAACCGTTATCTCAATGACCGGCTTATAACCATTTCAAAATGGAAAATCTAGAATCTGACCGAGAAATCTATCTTAACACATCAACTGTATATTGCTCAAAAAAATTTACATATTAATAATATGATGACATTTTTAAGGAATAAAAAACTCGAAGGAGGTTTTTTTTTTTTTTCTCTATGTTTTATTTAGAACCTCAAAACTAAAATTAGATCATTTTCGAAAAATGACTGATAATTTGTATATCCGTTGTTTCTCATATCTCCGAGAGAAATGGAACGATTTTGACCAAATCTGGTATATCCTTATAACAGTGTGAAATGAAATAAAACGCTACATTTTATCCTGTAGCAATTTCGATTTAGAGATTTCGATAAATAATGACATTTGGCAATATTTTTATGCTCATATAGACATTTACACAAACAAATATTATTTCATTGTTAAAGATTACATTTTGCCTATTTCTTAAAATCAATTATTTTAATATTTATTGAATCTATGAAATATTGGTTTATTTGCAGATGAAGAGGCCTCTTGCGGTGTTGGCGAAAAGCGTTAGTATTTAGACGAAGTTTATGAAAAGATGACAGACAAATGTGAAATCTCGAAAACGGCTCAAACGAATATCGTACAGTTTATATAATGAAGATGATGGTCCCCAATAGATATCAACAATTATGGGTGAAATCGGCCAGTCCAACTGTTGGGCACAGATAGCGTTCTTGTCTACTGAGCTCAAGATCGCGAGTATGAAACCCGGCCGAGGCCCTTAGGTTTGGATGATACATCAAGATGGTCCCGATGTCTGGTACTCGTTAAAGATCCTTAGGAACTAAACCAGGGCATACATTTAGAATGCCCACAGTAGAGTCGGATTCATGTTCACCCGAGTATGAGAATGAGTATGCTGGTAGTAGGTGATATGACCTCGTTGCTAAAGCCAGGGCATGAGTCACAATAACTAACTGTTGGTTGTTACAGAAATGAACATTTCAACTGTATTAGACGAATTTTAGTGCAGTAAACTTCATTCAACGCAATTAAATGAATTAATGAGCACTGATTGTGAGTCAAAGCACAATGCCAGGAGCGTTCCATGCAGCTATAACCAGCTTATATTTTCTCTTTCTTTATCTTAAGTTAGTTGTACTGTTATGGGAAGCTCACCAAGGCCATTTGGAAAAATGGTGGACAACATAAATTTCCCAGGACAAGCTGCAGCATCCCGGAGGCTACTCATTTTGAATAAAGAAAAAAATTGCATTACTTCTGTAGTCGAGCAAAACCAAAACTTAATAATTGGATACTAAACAAATTTATTTATATTGTATATAAAAACAAGCACACAAACGGGAAAGACATGCCGTGCTAAAACATACAGAAAACCTTTTGTATGCAATTGTTGACTGAACAATACATACCGTGAACCAACTCACAACCTGAAGAAAGTAAAAAGAAATTAGTAAAATAATAAATAAATAAAAAATTATAATTAAAATAACAAAACAGATAATTATAATTAATTAAATAATAATATTCTTAGTAAATAATTAAAAATAAATAAATAATAAATGACTAATACCATGAAAAAATTAGAGCCTGGATTCTATGGCCCCTCCTATTCTATGTGATTCAAAAATCTCGAAAAAATACGTGAAGTAATCTAGGATATGAATGCTGGGTAGACGAGGTTCACATAGTGACTGTCTAATGATTGGAGTGGATGGTTCCTGAGCTGAGTGGCAAGTTCTAGAGGAATGTCTCAGAAGGAATGTTACCAAAAGACTTAAGTCCAGTTATATACGAGTACTGCCTCACGAAACACGGTGCGTTTGGCTTTTATTTGGTAAAAACAATAAGTGAAAATGGAGTGGTCCCTCAAGAAAGATGACACTAGGTTCAGAGATGCGGAAGCCCTGTCAGCTTGTATAACAGTCCCACACCCTGTGGTACATATGCCTCATTTCCACGAGTGATAATAACTTGTGACCGAAACATATTCCGCCATGGCATACTATAAACCCCACAATCACAGATGGTCAGACACCACCAGTTATAACTGACAAAGACAAATTCGACATATTCTCTTCTCATTTACGACGAAAATGTACACTAAATAATTCTCCTAATTCACGAATACACGACAGCAAGTCAGAGAAGTCACCAGACAGCTCCCAAGAAGGAAAACTGGGGATGATCTCATTCCAAATTTAGTGCTGAAGAGGCTTCCTCCGAAAGACAACGCCTTTACCACCAACAATTCAACACCTGCCTCAAGTTCGGCTACTTCCCGTCGGCATAAGAAAACCTAAGCCTCCCGCTAAGACCCTCCAATTATCGTCTTCTGGCTCACCCGGACCCCAACACAAGCGAACCACGTGGATTCTGTTGGAACCACTCGACCCTCCATTGTTGAAAAATTGTCCCAGTTCATGCATGAGCTAAGAAAAAGTGTTGACCTTCATTTCCATTTATAATATTTACTAGGAACCAGGCAGAATGCTCGATTTGAACCTATTTGGAATCCGATATTCCATTAAATCTATATAATAGTGCAACATACGAGGTCTGATCAAAAAATCTCGTGACAAGATCCAACTGATATCCCACACTCTTCAGCAAGCTCCCTGACTGTCAGACGTCTATTTGCCGTATTGGTCGTCATTTGACATGGAAGGACGTCCAGGAGCTCATCGTCTTCAATCGACTGTCAACCACCCTTAAAACGTTCATGCCACTTGAAACATGCCGTACGCTTCATAGCAACATCACCGTAAGCCGTGTTGAGCATAGCAAATGTTTCAGTCGCAGATTTTTCAAGTTTAACACAAAATTTCACAGCAAGTCGTTGCGCATTCAGGTCTGAAATACGACAAACGAAAAAATCGCACTTCACTAAAAACCGCGTAGCTAATCAACAAATAAAGATATCTGCAAGCGGGAAACAGCGTTATCATCAGCTGATCTGTACAAACCTAGCGACACGAAGCGGATTCCCCTGGAACCAACTGGAGCCACGCAATTCAAACCGTCCGCGTATTTTTTTGAACAGACCTCGTATGACGTATTTTTCACTCACTGTTTTTCAATCTTGCCATCCATAGTTGCAATTGTTGTAATCATAGAAGACACGCGTTCGAAAGACTAGCAACCTCAGATCGGTGTGAATAATGACATAGATAAGAAAAAAAAACCGGTCAGTAATCAAAGTAATGTGAGAAGAGACCTCTTGTCAAAAGACACAAAAGTGAACCTTTATATAAGTCACTGATAAGAAATGTTTATATTTTACGACTATGAAATATGAACCTGGACATAAACGGAAAGACGTAACCATATGTGTTTTGAGAAAAGGACGTTAACAATGATTTACAGCGTAGTGTGTTTTGAACTAGCTTTGTGGAGAAGATACAATCATGTCTACAAAGAAGAACAGGGAAAGAATGCGTTTCATAATGAACAGGATCAACATAGCTGTTGTGAATATCTATTAGAAACATTTCTATTGTTGAACAACTTTTTAACTGAGATTACTCAAATTTTGAAAGAAAAAACGTAAAGAGAACGTCTAGTTTCAATTCTCATAATACAAATTTTCATAAATTTTTCTTGAGGCAACGGTTTAAGCATTTACGGAGATCGTTCAAAATCATAAGTGAAAATAAAAGCGGTGAAGTTTTTGCGTCCCTTATTTGTAATTTTCAAAAATGCACTTTCTGGTTTTGAAAGACTCAGAGTATAGAGTAGTAAGTACCACCGAAATTGATGGTACTGTAACGCATAATTCCAATATGTCTCACATAGTTCACCTTCTGCACCTCCTTTTCATTTGAATAGTGTCATGCAAAAAGGGCTTTCATCAAGGAGACAAAATCCTAAGAAACAGAGAAAAAACAATGTAGAAAATCAGCTCAGATGAGGTTGAGCAAAATCTGTTTTGGAAGTGTCGAACTGTAATGTAATAGATTTCACAACTTAAACACCGCAATCATCTGAGCCAGAGACAAGTTGGTCCGGGTGGAAGTTCAAACAATATAGCGATTTTTCGTTAGCTTTTATCGTCCCATATCCAGAAATGCTTTCTGGACGTCTATATCTGATAGCTTTTTTTTTTTTTTTTGGGTGATCCTGACCCCCTGGGGGGTCGGTCACGTCACCCTATTGCGTTGGGAAACAGGTTCTTCGGCTGTGGACCGGCTCGTTGGCTACGGTCCATAGTCGTCCTTGGTTTCCGACGCTTTACGCCGAGTGAACTTGGGATCTTTTCGGGGGTTCTGTTCTGCCTGCGTCCCAGAGCCGGGGGCACCCGCCGCACGCCTGTCGGCGGGGCCCCCGGTCCCGGGTTAGAAGGCTTTCTTGATTCTCTGCCAGGAGGAGACGAACCGACCAAAAGCCAGGTAGCCAGCCTCCGTCATCAGTCCCGGCAGGTCTTATATCTGATAGCTGTCTCACACAAAAATCTAATTTAAATTCGTTTGAATGGTACACTATAACTAAGAAAAATGCTACAACTGTGTGGAAGTCCTTAAATTAATTTTCATTTTTGAAATTTCCTATATCTTGAACGAAAACAAAATAATATCTAAGAAAAAAAATAAATATATATATATTCTATGATAAAAAATAGCAAAAAATGCAAATAACTCCCAAACAATTATTTGTATGTAAACATGAAGACTAAATTTGTGAAGTTCATAGTCTCGTACATTTCACTCGATGGGCGCTCGATTTTCGAGAAAGGGAAGGAAAACACTCTTTTAAGCATAACTAGGAAAAGGTATTAAACTCGTGTCTTCCACGAGATTCTCTAGAAGGTATTGGCAGAAAAGCCGGCAACCTTGGATGGGAGTGCAAGGTGGAAACTTCTTGACGAGTCTGGGATCCGTTCAATAATAATGGCAGTAGATCCTATAGCAATAATGATGCAAAATTATATTGAAAATAGTAGTCTAATATCTAAAAGGTACCTTGGGAAGGGCAGCTAGACATTGCTGTTTGACGTCCCATACGAGCTGGTGACTGGGGAACTGTAGACACTTGTGAACGTTGAGCTCCGGCACATGAACCCGGAGCAGCAGGTATCCAGGCTCGGGGCTCTCCTCACCGCTCTCCATGTCACTGCAATCATATGTAGGAAATATCAGTTTACTGCGAAACAGGCGGCAGTAATAGATAGGGTTACTGCCTCGCCTACCAGAGAGTCTGTTTAAGAGTGGTAACTACCCATAGAAGTTTAAAAAGATAGGTCGGTAGCCTGTAGATAGCCACTGATAACCACAGCAATTAATGCGTCGTAAGGTACAAAATGATAAGAAAATAAAAAAAAGGATAGATGAATCCCCGGCATTGTATTTCCCCGCTCGAATTATTTGTAACTTGTATTTCCTCTTCCGCCATTTTGAATGAAAATCAATAGGTCTCTTACACTCATCTTCACATAAAATTTCAAGTCGAAACATCCATTACAATGGCAGTTATCAAGGTTTGAGAATTGAACCCTCCCCTCCAATTAGCCCCCTCCTTCTCTATGGCCGTTTCGACTGAACATAGGTGTCCACATGGGGTTCTAGACACACATATAAAATTTATTGTCGACATAGTTATTCTCCTGGGAGTTGCCGTATCCATATAAAAACAGTCATAAAATTTTTACTTCCCCAGTTATACGAAGTATAGATAAAATTATGTAATCAGTCAGAAATTCTATAGGAGTTTCCACCAGAATTTCAGGGGACTAGGGGTGGCTGAAAACATGAAATTCAGGTGAAATCTCAAAATGGAATTTCGAGTGTTTAACTAAGAAATTATACCTTATACTATGTAAAACGAAGGATAAGTACAAATTGCAACATTTCCTGCTACTTTAGCAGGTCTCACAAACACAGCTCGTTAACAGTTTCACCTATGGAACTTACAGTGAGAATTAACAGATTAAGCGGAAGACAGAATAACCAGTTTTGAAGGTAGTGGTGAAGACACCAACAAGCCTATGAGTTGTGCAAGGAACAGAAGAGGCAATCCATCTTGTGGAACCAGACATTCTCAAGATGGAGGTTAATTACAAAGAAGGGTCAATCTTTCAAAATATTGACTCGCTGTAGAGGTCCCTTACCAACATCCAACACATTCCGTAGCTGACGGTCAGAGCTGATTGACACGTGATGTGAATCAAAATAAATCAATTAATATTAAATTAAAAATTTAATTTACGTCAGAAACAGTGCCAGTTGTCGTAGTTCCACGTTGTTAGTTGCTACTGTTCCTTTGTTTAAAAAAAAAAAAATTAAATAGGAGTTTTAGTTGTTTTCTTATGTCAATCGTGGTGATCCAACAACAGAAAAAACACAGAAATTATTAATTAGAGAAAACTTGTTCGGTAAAATACTTAATTGTTTTTCTTTTTTGTTACATTGGTTTACAATTGAAAAAATACATTTATAAATGAATAATTTTTTTATAGCTAGCCAATTACAATTATTCTGTAATCCAATTATGCCAGCACAATTCCTGGATTGAGATAACCAAACAAGCCTATTAGTTAATTACGAGTCATCTCTAGGACTTGGACTTACTACTTGAGGATCCAAAATGAGGGCGATGCAAGTTCTGCCAACACCTGACATTTTTCTCAAACGTTTCGAATATTGTTTTCATTCTTCGTCAGGGTTGTAAATGAAAACAAAAACTAGTTAATTTTATATTTTGAAGCATTTTTGAAATGAAATCTTATGGTAAATACCCTGCAATTACGATTTTATTATAGTTTAAATTATATTACAGCTGTGACAGGAATCTTGACACTAACTTATAAGGAACCAAATGTCCCTGACCCCTCAGCTGTGAGGATGCTCTCTGATCCCCTGGTACTACTAAAAGCACTGTACTGTGGATGAGCAGTGCACCGCAGGGACCTGACCTGAATTATTGAATAGGTTGCATCTACATGCAGCCAATAAACCGTTCTGCGTCTCTCTCTCTCTGTCGTCAATGTTGCATCTTTTATGGACATCACATATTATACGATTTTATGTAACCTATCTTTGAAAACGACTGAAAAAAAATGTATTCAAGACGATTAGAAGTTATAGTATCTATTACATAGACAGTATGTAAGTGATGTGAGAAAACGAATTTGAGTTCAGTCAAAACAAATCATAGCAGAAATGTGTATGATGTTGTGAATAAGCTTCTCGAATTATAAGCCATTATTTAAAATGGCTTATAAGCCAAATTATAAGCCATTTTAATGCACCGGCCTTTTAATACAAATTTTAATGTATTAGAACGTCTATTTAGCGGACCTTCCCAACAGCGGATGCGGACAGTAATAAAGGCTGGAGTTCAAATAAACCTCAAAACAACAGAAAGCGTGGCTCTCTCCCTCTCCGCTTTTCTTGGAAAAATATCTATCACCTCGGAAAATTACTCAAACGAGTGTACACATATGAACATGGTTTCTATAAACATTACACCTTTTCCGACAGTCAGATCACTTTTATAGACGTCCGACCCTCGAAAATGTTTCCTTCGTGAAAAAAGAATTAGAGCAAAAAATGTATTTGAGAAATATTGATGACTGGCGATAGTCAAGTGTGCATTTGGCAGCAAGGATAAAAATTTTGGGAAACCCACGTTTCCGAAACCATGAAGAAAAATTGTAGAAGAAAAATAAAAACAAAAAATTTAAAAAACGTTTTCAGAAGTAAGAAAACTCAAGAGATCGACGACGTCGTTCTGTTCGTACGAGCAAGGGCCAATAACATCACGGACCGCTGATTCAAGAAAAGGAGCTTGAAATCGCACAGCGATTGAACTTAGAAGAATTAAAAGCATCAAACGGATGTTTGGAAGAATTCAGAACGCAATATGCCAAATAGAAATCAATTTTAGCTTAGGTTCCTATGTGTAAATCGTCAGCCCAGCATATATATATATTATTATTATTGGTCATATATTAGATGAATATCTTCAATTTAATTATTATTAAAAAGTGTGACTTCGTGAACAATTTTTAAAATGTATGATCTTCAGAAAAATTATTTTATAGTCACACTATGGTGTTTAGAATTTCTATCCTCAAACGGACTGCCAAAGTGGGAGGACATTAGACAGTAGAATATTATGGGTTACAATCCTGAAAGGAGGCTTGGGTGGCTCAGTGGTTTGAGTGACAACCTACTATTTTGGAAACTGAACTTAGTTACTGGACGATAACCGGATGAATTTGCAAGTGAATTATGAGTCTTGCCCTGGTATTAACTTGTCTCGTAGGCTGCAGGTAATCCACTTCAGGTTGAAGGGGTGCATAAGTAACGGTGGGATTAGATAATGTCTGGCTCAGGTATAGGTAGACTTCAGACTGTCGTCAGGCACGATTTATTGCGCACAGAAATGACAATTTTCATAATCCATTGTGCAAAAAACCAAGTCCGGATCCAAGAGGAAGAACTTACAACTGAATTATAGATATATTGAGAGGGCTGTGTACACCATTCATTTTTATAGTAATGTAGAACCCAGCAAAGGGTATTCAATTTTTAAAATATCCTAATTTTTTCGAAGAGAAGAAAAGGGTAACTCAATTCCGATCAAGAGTTTTGGTCAGATATAAGGCTATTTTGTCATAACATGGATAACTTCGAAAAAATGTGCATTTTATTTTTCACTACAAACTTTTATTTAAAGACATTTTTATTTGCCATACATAAAAGCATAAAGAAAAACGAATGTTTTAAAAAAAATATTGTCTATTTCACAATTTGTCTTTGTGAAATAGACACCATTTTTTTTTTAAAACATTCGTTTTTCTTTATATTTTAATTAAGTGTTTCAAATGTAAGTATCACGCATAGATAGAAGCGGTCTCTTGTAGAATGTATTTATGGCCTGAAGTAAAGTGGTCTTAGTACATGTGACAACAACATAAACAATTTCAAGGTCATTGCTACAATCGTTTCTGAGAGAGGAGTCATAAAGTTCTAATAACGTACACACAAACATCATCAGAGGGCGCGGGTAGCTCACTGGTATATGCGTGCTTGCTTACTGAGCTAAAGATAGCGGGTTCGTAACCCGGCCGAGACCCTTAGTTTATTTTATCAGGGAGGTAAAATAAACTTAAGCACGCCGTCCTTCGGATGGAACATTATGCGATGGTCCCGAGCCAGTACGATTTCAGGTACTCCCATAGAGTCGTGACGAAAGAGCGCCCTGGTAGTAGGCAATATGACCTGTAGTTAAAGCCCGGACATGAGTCATAATAACTAACTGACATCATCAAAATTGTCTTGATACGTGAAATTCAGATGAAAACTCAATCTCGAATTTTCGCACTTTTACAATAATTCATTTTACTAAACGTTTAAGAAAGTAGAAAGAATAATAATTGTGTTAATAACAAAAAGAGCTTACTAGCAATATGTTGGCGTAGGCCAGGCGCAGCATAACTCACAGCAGTCCTCCCACTCCGAAAAGAATATCCCATACTGCGACTCCCGCATTCTTAATTTGACTTCCGTCCCAGGACACACTACACAGTTTCAACCAAATAATAGTCCACGGTGCCACCACGTTAGGGGTTGATCTCTCCCCCTCCCCCTGTTGGCAAGAGTCCGCCCTTCTTCCGTTATTTTCCCCTTCTCTCTCTCTCTCATTTAGCCCTCCCCTAAGACACCCCACCCTACGTCTGGTGCGGTGGTTCGCAAATAGCCCAAGGAGTCAGGCTGACGCCTCTCAAAGCCCGCACACCACCACCACATAATAATCAAGCTGTCTCACATGACTTATGGAACCCTGAACACACCAAAACAAATATCCTTAGCATTCTAATAGTCTCCATTAACCGTTTAGGGACAATATTTCTTCCTATATATAACGTAATAAGTGGAATACCCATGCGGGCTATCAATGTTTATGTTGTTTTCATAAAAATTCTTTCATTTTACTTTTCCAGCTATACAAAGTATAGGGGAAGTTATGTAATCTATCTGAAATTCGATGTTGAGTATTCACCGGAATTTCATGTTTCCGACTCCCTGATATAGAGAATGAGAAAAAAAAAAATCTGTTTGTGTCCTGAACACTTTCTCCCAATAGAATGAATATCTCCCAATACAATATTTTATGAGTGTATTCAGAACCCCATAAAGACGACTCCTAGTGATTCTCGCCAAAGGGAAAGGAGAGATTAGGATTATCTTGACACAAAAACTAATAACTGCCAATGTAATGATGTAAATAATCGGTCAGAAATTCCTGATAGAATAACCTGTATCGACTAGAAATTTTAAATTTGAATTCAAAACACTGCAAGGACGGCAGCTATCGACTTCGAAACAACGGAAGGGAAGGAGTGACCAGAGGAGAGGTTGAATTCGATTTAACGCAAGAAATTTTCTGGGAATATTCAGGGTATACACAGATATGGATAAGCTGCTTAGCATACCTACGATGTTTTGTGACTAATTTGCGAAATCAGACAAGCCCCAAATTGAACCCTGGCTTTTGGGATTCGCAGATAATGCGGCTTACTTCCTCACCACTGATGTTTATTGATTCAAAAATCAAGGCTAATTTCGGCTTTCTTAAGCAATCATAATGGATATTAACCAACCCTCACCGGTTATGTACCTCACCAGCACAAATTAATCAATAACGTTTTCGTTCTCCCACCAAAGGCAATCGATCGTTTGGGCTAAAACTCAATATTTGATTTACATGGCTTCTGAATCCTCATACTAATTTTTGTGTCGATACATGCAGTTATTAGGGTATTTGAGTCTCCCTTCTCTGGTCCCTCCTTCCCTTCACCGATTTCACGGAAAATTAATAGGTGATATCCTCATGAACTTTTCTATTTAAATATAAAATTTCATGTCGATACATTCATTACATCGGCAGTTATTGGGAGTTGGGGCCCCCTTCCCCCTCTGATCCATCCTATCCTTCGGCTGATTCCGCTGAAAATTAATAGATATCGTGTTAAACCTCCCCTTCCCTTTGGCCGATTTAGCTGAAAAGCAATTGTCCTTAGGTTTTGGAAACATGTCAAATTGTGTTGATACATTAATTCTACTGAGATCTACTCCGCATCGAATTTCTGATCGATTACATATCTCCCCACACACTTCTTATAGCTGAGGTAGTAATAAAATGGGCCAAGTATAAATCCATGCGGTACTCCACTCCCAATCTGTACCATATTCAATGGCACACACTGAAGATAACTTTTAATTTAGTAAGTACCAGGAACTTGCTGTCATGAAATTAACTACATAATAAATTATACAACCCTATTACAAGATATATCAATCGTCATTAATTATATCTTGTTTTGTTATAAGCGAAGTTGACTGGCTGTCCAGGCCAACTTTTTGCAACTTGGGGATAAAAGCAATGTTATTCCATGAGGCATTGAACATGGTACAGACATGGTATCGCAGGGATTTGTACTTGGCCCAGACTTTTTTTTTTTTGTTTGCTCAAGGCAAACTGAAGGTAGGGTAATAATCTATATATGTATATACTTCAAAGCAATAACCTGAACATAAAGGTTACTGGAGGGAGAAGGTAGGTTTCAATTTGGCGCCAAACGGAGGAGGGAAGGTACCTGGGAGATTGTCGGGGGCGCGCGTATCTATGGAAACCCGCCGCGAAAACATCGATCTCCCGCTCTTTAGCCCTCACCCAGCCGGTACTATTCATCCTGCAATGTTTGGGTCCTTCTGAGGATGTAAATGACTGCTGAAGTCTTCTCATCGACGACAAAGAACTGCAGGAGACACAGGATTTTACCATTTATCCGGATAAGAATTTGTGTCGACCTTCTTATCGGAATCAGAGAAGAGGAAAAGCCTCGTTTATTCGCTTGAGTTGAATTGAACATTAAGAGTATAGAGTGAGCTGCCAAATAACATAAACACTTTGCTATATAATCACTTCCGCACTTTCAATTATGTTTATATTGTTAATGTTCGCCTACGCAACATAAGCTCTTGTAACATATAAACCTTGTAACATTATTATTAATGTCTGAATACATTTCTGCTATCTGTATCGGTATGGCTAATAAAATAAATAAGAAAAACAAAGAACTGTCTAATTTCACAAAAATGAATACGTAAATCCAGTGCAGGTTTCGGCTTACGCCTTCTTCAGCGAAATTTGAAATCCAATCAGGCTTACAGGAGGCATGTTGCAATAATGTGTTTCAACTATTAATTTTCACAGAAAGTAATATAAATTAATTAATACTTTATTATAATTAAAAAAGTAATAACATTGACCAAGCAAATTACAATAAAAGAACAAATAGTAAGAAACAAATCACTAAAAATAATAATGAAAATACAATAAGTAAAAAATGTATAGGTTAGGTTTGGGTTAGGTTTTATGACTCATGCCCGGGCTTTAACTACGAGCTCATATAGCCTACTACCAGAGCGCTCTTTCGTCACTCTGGTGGACATGAGCCCGGACTCTACTGTGGGAGTCCTAAATTTTTATTCACCTAAAGTCTTTAACGAGTACCTGACATCGTACAGGCTCGGGACCATAGCTTAACGTTCCATCCGAAGGACGGCGTGCTTAAGTTTATTTTACCTCCCAAATAAAATAAACTAAGGGCCTCAGTCGGGTTTCTAACCCATGTTCTTGAGCTCAGAAGCCAAGCACGCATACCACTGAGCTACCGGCGCCCTCTAAAAAATGTGATGTGGTCATAATAGGATTTTCTTATACTTTTGTACCTTCCTTCAAATTCATTTTGTTCTGGCGTTACTGGGTATATGTTATATGGGTATGTGCTGGCATCAGAAGTTTACTTTGTATATCTGTACAGCGTGATTCTAATGGTGACGTTCGTATACCCAGTAATGCCATTTGCGAGAAGGGAGAGTGATCAGTGCAAAGGTGGTTGGTATAAGAAAGTCCTGATATGGCCATATCACGTGTATTCTATTTTGTCTTTACTTTTTATATTTTTTAATAAAACTAACGATAATAAACATATATTTTAACAACAAATTTGTTGATGTGTTACAATTAAAACATTACTTGGAAATATTTCATACAGAAATTTATTTTACATTTTTGGGGCGCTATAACTTTGTTCATATTGGGCCTATATCAAATCTGACGACATTTTAAAAATTGAAAATCTAATTAAGAACATTTTTGATTGGAACCATTTTTTCGATAGGACTAACTGTTTTCGCATAAATCAAACAAACGTCTAAAAAAATGTGTTTCAAAACGACTTTCGGCATGTATCTCGCAAACCTGCCGACCTTCGAACCAAAGCATTTTATATAAAATGTGCCTTTCAGTTTTCTCTATAACCTTTCTTAGAAAAGATATTTTAATTAGATCACAGATATAAAGCGGTATCTTAATCAGATTTGTTAGGACATGTAACTAAATTCTTGGGGGCCATGGTGGCCGTGCGGGCTAGAGCGTAGGGCTTTGGTCGCATGGTCTCACCATGGTTTGCGGGTTCGAATCCCGTCCGGGAGTGAGTTTTATTTCGTAGATAGAACTCCCTCCCGGGGCCATGGATGTCTTAAATAATTATACATAACACATTGACATGGCTAATATGCACCGTTCATAAAGCCAAAAAAAAAAAAAAAAAAAAAAAAAAAAAAAATTCTTCATTTCAATTTCCAAGTTCATTACTACTTTTGAGTTTAGAGCGAGTTCCAAGTTCCAATTACACACACACACACTGTAGCGTCACCATTACGAATAATGACATCATAGCGAAAATGGTCAAAACGTATTCAGAGGACCATGAAAAGTAAAATTCCGTTGAAAGCTCGATCTCAAATTTTTGCACGATTACAATAACTAACAAATGTAGTAAAGTAAAAAAACGAAAAGAAGATATATATTTTTTTTTTTTACTTTACTACATTTGTTAGTTATTGTAATCGTGCAAAAATTTGAGATCGAAATCGATCGATGAAATATATAATTTCATACTATTGAATCGAAAAGCACAAAGTAAGTAATATGTATTTTCAAAGTAAAATTGAATACAATTCTTGACAGAGTGACCAGTTGATGAACTGAGTCAGATTTGAATAAAATTGGGAAGGGTAGTATGGGAGGCTGGGAGGAACCTGCTTCATCCTGAGTGAAGCACGCCATTGGCAACAATTGAGATAATATGTACGCTACTGGCACTTAGCCGAAGCAAAAACTCTCAATATCGATAACCCGAGATCAAGAGAATGGTCACCCACAGATTTCATATCCTATGGTTGATCGAGGAAGAAACCCCCAGCGATGACGGAGGGTCACTGACCCTCGGAAGTAGCAGGAAATATCTTAGACAGGGTTATGAAAAATAGCCATCTAGGCGGGAACTATCTGGGCGGGAATCACGTTCACCAACCTTTCATAGACCTGACCTCTCAGTCTCATATTTCTGCTAATTGGAGAAAGAACCGGATGTAATCATCCATCAAGAAGATCCTATATCAGTCCAGAACTGTCAGTCGTTCGAGGACGCCGGTAGCTCAGTGGTAACGTGCCTTCATTCGGATAGGACGTTAAGTGATGGTCCCGAGCCTATGCGATGTCAGGTACTCGTTAAAGACCCTCCCCCCCACCTTAGGTAACTAAACCTGGGTAGGCAAACTTTAGAACTCCTAAGGGATGAGAGCAATTGGATGCTTAGGTCCCAAGGTGTACATACCAGCCCTCCCAATATATCTAAACCAGTCGTTCGGAAACTGAGAAGGATATGATTTCAGGGCAGAAGTGACTTCAACTTAAGATTCAGAGACCTACTTTTACACTTATTACCTCAATTCTAGGACAGAATTACTTACTGTAAGAAGATGAAAGAATTGCCAGCTGTGCCGGAACTACAGTAGGCCCCCATCTTTTCCGGTCTCTTCTTAACTGACCTTCTCTTTAAAACCGACCCCTCAAATTGGTGGAGGGAGAAAATGTTTAGAAAAGGGGTGACGAAAAATTGTAAATGAAACATTGAATGATGAAGAAATGATAATTGTAGCCTTCAGTCAAAGACTTTAATAAATCATTTGTCAAAATAAAACATTTTCGTGGTAAACGTCTGTCCATAGTATTGTCTTGCCTCATGTACTTCTCACATTTTTCTCTCTCTCTCTCTTGCTCTATTATTATTAGAAAATAACCCCTGAATACGTTTTGACCATTTTCGCGTATGTGTATGTAATTGGAACTTTGTGTGCGTTCTAACGCCTATAGCTATAAACTTAAAATTTGACATGAATGTCACAAGTGCTAACTTTCTGCGTTATTCCAATTATTCCGAGAGCATTGTTCAACACGAGTAAATTCTGTGATGAAAACAGTAGGATGACGTAGGTAATTTTAAGATGCAGGAAAGTCATGTGCCTGTACCACGATTGATGACTTTCAAAAAAAAAAAGTAGTCGGTGAATCACCTGCAATGTATTTCCCCACAACGAATTAATCAACTTTGTTTTCGCTCTCCTACCAAAAGCGTTTAGGCTAAAAATCAATTGATGATTTACATAGCGACTGAATGAATCCTCATACTAAATTTTGTGTCGATACGTTCATTACATCGGCAATTATAAGGGTTATGGAGTCGAGCCACCTCTAATCCTCACTTCTCTTCGGCAGATTCTACAGAAACTTATTAAGTGTTGTCCTTAAGCCCCTTCCCTCCCCTGTCCCCCTTCCCTTCGGCCGAATTGACTGAAAATCAATGGATATCGACCTAATGGGATTGTAGACACACATATTAAATTTTGAGTCAATACATTAATTCTACTGGGAGTTATCGTGTTTATAGATACATGCACAAACATGACATTTTTTTTTTCATTTTTTCCAAAAATATAATATATAATAGTTCCCTAGGGGGTCGAAAATCATGTAATGCAGGTGAAAACTCAACATCGAATTTCTGACCGAATATGTAACTGCATATAGCTCCCCTACACTTAGTATATCAGGGGGTCAAATTGCTTTCCTGGAGCCTTATTTATCCAGAAGGGCCTTTTATTAGGCATTTCGGGTCATTTTTCTACCGCTGTTTCTATGCCACTATCTATATCTATATCTAGTGTCCAACTTTTACCCTTTTCAACCTCCCGTTTAAACCAGGGATAAGCAAACTACGGCACTATAACAATAGTCAGTGTCATTTTCTATTTAATTTGGTCCGCATAACGTTTGAATTTTTGTAGCCGACCGGCACTTCAACGATGTAAGAGGTAGTTAAGTTATTATATATTAACACAGCAAATTATTATATATTAACACATGGACAATTATTAGTATTTAAGGTGTGATTCCTGAGTAATGAGACTAGCGGCTAATGGCCTCATTAAAACAACGTAAAGTTCTCCAGTGCATTATGTCCATCAAAGAAACATGTCTCAAATATATAAATATGTTATGCGAGTATAATTTACATGAATGTTGCAAGAGACAAACTGGTTTAATGATGCATATAAATTGACTGGATAGGTGTAATATTTAAGGTAAATAAAGAATGCTGGGTAATGAGAAAGTGATTGGTAGGCGTGGCCTCAGTTTGAGTTGTGTAACCTGAAACATGACCTTTCAAAACCAAACTTCTCCCTATACTGACCTACAACTTACACTGTATCTATAATACATTGTAGCAGCCGATATGGATTGCATGAACTGGCTCCCGAACTAGGCAAAAGGTTTCCTACTCAATTTAAGTTAATCGAAAAGCCACGAAAATATTCCAAGCGTTCAATTTGCTAGCCAATATTAGAAAGACACGACTCCCCCTGCATCAATTAAGTGTTATTATGAAAACAATGCGAAACTACAGTCGTGTATTGTGGACAAGTATAATATAAATATTGACATAAGTATTCTTGAAATATCCTCCTCACACAAGTCAAGGTTATGAGAGATGTGAAGAACTTTCTGGGTAGATTCCCGGGATATACTCGGACGTGATTTCCTGCAGAAATATGATCGAAGATGAGGATTTTAGATTTGCTAAGGAAACTGGGAAACTAGGTTCTTCAAGAAGAACATGGTATCTACTGATCCAGAAATGACTACTGCATGACAAGGTAAGGAGGAAGCCCAGAGCTTCCAGTGAAAGGATAAGAATATTGGATGCTTGTGCACGCACTTATATATTATAATGAATCTGGAATCCACTCTAAACAATGGTGGTGGTCATATCGACGGACTAAACGTGATACCTCATATGTGCAAAAAGCCAACTTTACAGGAGAGACAAAAAACTGATTAACAAAATATTCTGTATAGGTAACCTCAATGTTTTCGACATTTGTATCAAGTGAGATGTATATGCATGCCATGAATTGTTTTTAAGCTAGTTTCCAAATCTAATTAAAGAAATAACGTACTTGACTGAGTTACGAGGTTTCACCAGAATTTCGTTCCCATTTCTTTTGCAAGGTACGGTTCTTCAAACCGTATTTCATGTTTTTTTCGTTGAGGTCCCATTAGATCAATAGAGTTGTTTTTCTTTTTTTTTTTTTGGTAAAAAAAAACTATTTTCGGAAAAATGTCGCTTACGAGGTATCATGTTTAGGCCGACGATATGTTAGAAGGCACTAACTTAAACTCCGATGGCATTTTAGAATCTTACAACAGACGCTTTTAAGCCCTTAAAAGTTGTAAACATAATAAAAATGATGTTCATAAATTGGAAAATAATAAACAAAAGAATAATTAGTGTAGTAATTAAAAAGCAGCTAATAGGTGTTGTAAACTTTGGCCGGAATCCTATTTTAAGGAAACGAGGAGATTTACCTCGCAGAATACGGTTGTAATAAGCTAAGAAGCTTGTTGTTTGCTTACCTCTTGTTCTACCTTCTAAATATCTGTAGGTAAATCAAATATATAATGCCTTTATGGATTCATTGAAATCATAACAGAGTTGAGTTTTTTTCAGTCTAAAAGCACACCTGAGAGAACACAGAAGAGGGAAACAGATCTGATAAGTACATTGTCCTTGTACCTTGATTTGGTTACAGAAAATTAGAAGATTGTAGAGAGCTTATTACAACAGTATTATGCGAGGTCAATTCCTCGTACAACCTCCTTTCCTTAAGGTTACATTCCAGTCAAATTTACGTCTATTAGCTACTTTTTACATACTACACTAATTATGTATTTGAATTATTATTTTCCAATTTATAATTAATATTTTTATTACTTTTACATAAGGACTTAAAATTACAGTTTGTAAGATTCTGTAGTGATAAAGAAGTACAAATTGCGCGTTCTCCTCACATACTTAACCACATTGGCGGTTGTCTATTGGATAGATTCCACATTTACTTTCAAATAAAATTCAAAATGTCAGGAAGATACTTCAAACTTAATAGTCAGTAGTTATCAGTCCATAAAATTATTGTTAACTTTGTATAATTAGGTATAGTTTGGTGAGAAAACTTTAATAAACTCTGTTGAGAAAACGGCTGAGCATGTAACGTCAATCAAACACAATATTTTCTGAGGCAGCTATTAAATTTGATGAGTTAAGTGAAACAAGAATAGATCATACATTCTCAGGAGCTATTCGATTTTATCTCAGGCTATTTTCAGCAAAAAACCCAAGCTTTGGGTATTGCCAAGAGAAGTAATCTCATGTAAGACCTGTTTCTACTCGCAAGTGTAACTTATGTACTTCTCGTAAAATCTAGTATGGGCAAGAAACGATCAAATATATATACCAGCGACTGGGCTGAAGAATATATGTATATTATTGGTTTATGTATGTTCAGATTCACCACCTGAAGATGGCAAATTGCCGAAACTAGTTGTGGCAAAAATTAAAAAAATTTTGTTGGACTGATAAATCTAATTACTTATTTATGTATATTATATTACAAAAAGTAGAAAAATTACATGAAAGGCTTGAGAGAAAAATAGCAATCATGGCATCACTTCATAACAGGAGATCTCTACAATACTCTATCTGTCTCTATATGTCTGTCTGTGTGTGTGTGGATCTTTAACGAGTACCTGACATACCATAGACTTGAGGCCATCGCTTAACGTCCCATTCGAAGGATGGCGAGCTCAGGTTTTATTTTTTACGTCTCAGATAAAAAAACTTAAGAGCCTCGGCCGGGTTTCGAACCCGCTATCATAAGGACGAACATGTAGTCAAATTTAGAACTCAATTTCGATTAATTAATAACCATCAAGGGGAGGAAGCAATTCGCTTGAGCCGGAAATTGGAAAAGGCCTGTCGCCTCTGAAGGAAAAGCTAGGATCACGAGGGAGAGATAAATGAAATAGGTATTTCCAATGGAAATACTGACAAGTTTCCGGGGCCGAATTTTTCTTTCTAATTTTAAACAGGAAGTAATGAATACACCTATCTGAAAATTTGAACATGAAATTCCGAACAATGTGGGTGGGTTGAAGTTGATAGATACTTCACAGTTGTGGTTGCACTCACGAGTTACTCAAGTAAGCTAAGACAGTTAACGTCACATTATCCACAAAATAGAAGGATGAATCCTTTAATTGACTATTACCTTAATTAGAGTATTTAAATTCATAAGAACTGATATTTCTCTGGGACTAATTGTTTAAGTAGATTGGTCTTAATCTCAGATTGACGATAGTTAGGAACATGGTTAAACGTTCTATATTCACATTAACTAGCACATATCTTAATTAAATGAATGTGTATCCCACCTATGATACAAATTCACCTCCTAAATAAAAACCTACCTCTACTATATTATTTGTTAATATTAGAAATTTTCATTCATTCATTTTCTATTATTTAGTTATTGTATTTTATTAATTATTATTGAACTAATATATAACTTCAACTAATGTAACTAACTTTATAATTACTATTATTCATATCATATGTATTCTAAGACACAATATCGGATCATGTATACAATTGATAAGCTATTCTGATGTAGGCACACAATTGTTTGACGTATCCAATTACCATGTTTGGTTTAACGGAAATACTATTATTATTAAACTCATCTTATTTGGAGTTTGTCAGCCTTCATGAGTAAATAAAAAAAAAAAAATATTGACAGATCGAAAATATTGGTGAAAAATAATTGATAGAATGAAATAGATATAGAAATAAAAAATGAATAAATAAATTCATTCCTCTTAAAATTAATACAATTATATGATAATAATTAATCCTGACATGAGAGAGAAAATAATTACGTTCAGAGAAAAATTGGAAAACAAATATTACAAAATATGTAAATAGTAAAATAATAATATGTTGAAGCTTAATTTAAAAAAACATTATATACTAAAACTAGATATAACTAAAACGATGCTTAAATATATAAAACACAATTTTGAACAATTTACTAAAAAGAGACCGTTGGAGATCCTTTGGAACTTACAGCGCCGTTTCATACTGGCCTCATTTCAAAGTTGAGAACACAATCAAATTGGAAATTTCATGTATTCAATTTTTTATTATATAGGCAGGTTTCGCGTAGATCAACCAAACGTACAAAAAAAACTAAGTTTATGACCATCGCAATAAATTAATTGATTTTCATTTTTGGAATCAGGGGGTAAAAAACACAAAATTCCGGTGGAAACTCAACTTAGAATTTCTGATCGTCTACAAAACTTCTTCTAGCTCGGGTGAAAGACTAGACATCCAAGAATTACTGAAAGAAATAAAACTTGTTTATTTATGATATTGTCTAATTTCACCAACTATATTTACATGGGAGTACTTTCGGTATTTCTACCATCCTCAGCCAAAAGCATAAGAGATAAGACTGGAAATTAGACAATATCATAATTATTATGATTATCATATCATTAGACTATTATTATTATTATCATATCATTAGACAATATCATAAATAAACAAGTTTTATTTCTTTCAAGTTCATTATTTCACAATATCTCTGCAATAATGTCAGTTTTCAAGAATTACTGGCCTATAAAGACATTAAAGCGGCAGTTTCACATAGCAGTCGACTGCTATAACTAATGCTTCAAATTGTTATACCAGTATTGTTATATTATGTTTGACAATATTTGCAAAATTGTATAGAAGTAACATTTGCAAGATGGCACCAAAAAGTGATTAAGTGTGCTATATTATGCTTGTTAATTGAAAAAAAATTAAATAGTATAAAGTTTAGGAGAAATAAGAAAAGGTTTTGTGGGTGAAAACATCATTAGGGCATCCAAATTAGATGTTGTTTTCCAAGGAATTATCACATCATTTAAACATTCCATTGCTTCAAACCATGGAATTGTTGGAAAGTATACTTCATCTGTGCCTCTTCCTGTATCATAGCTGTCAGCAATTTTTTTTTTCTAATAAGTAAGTATTTTTTAGAAGTATTTTTTTGTTTACAAATTCTTCAGGTAATTCCAGTTGCGCATTATTTTTGTAGGAAGATAACTTGATGTTCCACAAACGAATTCTTATTCTTCTCTCTTATTCTGTCGATATGTCAATTAAATACAATATTTTCTCATCTGAGAATGCAATGCGTTTCACAGATTTAGTAGATTTCGCCATTTTGATTTTCTACCAGGCTATGGCTACATGAAAAGTAGAAATACTAGCTATAGCAGTAGTTGTGATAACACTCAACTGCTATCAAAGTGGAGTGTTTCACATCAAAAAATCACCTGAGTGAATAACCATATGTGAAACTGCCGCTTTAGGAAGGAAGTGTACTCTACAAAAGGCGCACCCCGCCAAGGTTCAAATACCGAGGTTTTTATTGACGGGAATGATAAACTGTAAAGTGTTCGCAATTAAACATTACAACAGTCGGTTTACTTTGTTCTCAACAACCAATCATTTATCGAAATTTACAAGGAAATCAAATAATTACAGTAATCAAATAATTACAGTCAAAGGCAATAATATATATGTATAGTAAATTATATATTTGTGACCAGAGGATCAAAGATTTAACAATTACAAGGTAACACATTACAATATTTTGAAACACTGTAATATATATATATGTATACTGAAAATCAATAATTTCACGAAACATATAATTAAATTAACCTTTCGAATCTATGCTTCGAATTCCATCCACAAAATGCTTCAAGTAAATTCCTATCGTTTATAAATTCTTTTCAATGTGTGAAACTCGGCTGATCACAATGAAACAATTTCATCCTAAATGTACTCTAGAAGTTGTGAGATAAGATATATTGAATTAAATAAGAAGGTTTTCAAACAGAATTGTGTCATCTTCGGTGGTGCATTGCCTATCTAGTGCAGTGTGCGCTGTTCGAAAACAGGTATATAAAATAAAGAGTTGGAAGACGATTTCTTGTTTCATTTGAATAAATATTTTCACCCCAGAATAACAATTTGATTGGGGAAAAAGAAGTCTACTATACAAAAGAAAGCAATATGAATATAAAATTGTATGCTAAGTGTATTATGTGATGATTTACTTACATAATAAAGCAGATTCATGAAGCTCCGATAAGCATTAACCTGAAACAAACAAAAAAAAAATTACAGGAGGTCCTAAAGTAGAAAAAAAAAACATATAGCAAAGTAAATGTACAAATAAAGAGATCTAATAGAAAATTTAGTAAATAAATACGTAAGTAACGCCAGTAAATGATTTTGAGAAAGTGGGAGAGGGGGACTGAGTGATCTATAAAAACGCGGTTGATATAAAAAAGGCCTGTTATGACCACATTAAACATTTTTAATGAGACTTTCACAATAAAGAAAATCATTGAAATTAATTTATGTAACGAAATTAATTTATGAGCTCTTCCAAGTGAACATAACAAAAAAATACAGAATCACTACATACAATTAACGAACGTATTTTATCACTGGCTCTACCTGATTGATTTAAACATCATCGAAGAGTTAACAAAAAAAGGTACCAATTCTTGTTTATCAACATCCTATTAAAAATCATGAACTATCGACAATACATCACAACTTTCACTTCCTCAAGCGAAAATCTATAAGTGACAGGAGAAAGAAACAATGAGGTAGGTAATCATCATGACAAAATTAGAATTTGATTTATTTTTTTGAACATCAAAATGAGACCATCTCTGAAAAATGTCCGTATTTTCCACATATTCGAAGTTCCACTTGTTTCGGACGATATTTCGGGTTGATTTTAAGCACCTTCTTTAGATCACAATGAACGTTCAATTGCCTTTCAGATTTGCGGTACATGTAGCAAGCCAGAGAAGCCTAAGAAGAAATAAAATACGTTGTCTTTCCACTGTTTTGTCTCGTAACTGAGTCATCAGTGCCACATCCCACGGGTACACAGTTTAGTCTCCACACTGTAAGGGTGGGATGTGCCACAGATTATGACGTAATTGTGGGTCTGGCCGAAAAAAAAGAGGGAAGACAATATATTTTATTTCTATGAGAAATCTTGCTCTACATCGAACTATCACATATGAAGCATAAGAAGTACGAAGTATGTGTCTATGTCCGTCATTCCTCATACTCCGAAACTAATATTTCGACCAAGTTTTAACATTGTACAAAACTTTATGCTGATGATAATTTCAGTATTGAACCTACAGGGACGGCGTTTTGCACTGCTTTAGCGGTCCTCTGAACAAACACTAAAAAAAATCAAAGTCATTCTATAAAACGGCTCTAAAAATTTAGACAGTTGTATGGGAACTCTGACTTGCTCATACTTCTTTAACTTCCAATCTCAGGTTCAAAAGACACCTCTAGTGCCTTCATGTAATCTTTTCAATTCATAGCTAACAAGATATGATAAGTAAGCTCTACATGGAATAGGACATCCATCGAAGGAGGGAGCATAGGATCGATAGACAATGGAGAAGGGCGGTTAGAATACAATTGTCTTTTATGTTGGAGAAAACAAAAGGGAAGAAGGAAGGGAGGACAGGGAGAGGGAGCAACTGATGAATGTGTGAGAGAGTGGGACAAGAGCAACTGATGAATGTGTGAGAGAGTGGGACAAGAGCAACTGATGAATGTATGAGAGAGTGGGACAAGAGCAACTGATGAATGTGTGAGAGAGTAGGACAAGAGCAACTGATGAATGTGTGAGAGAGTGGAACAAGAGCAACTGATGAATGTATGAGAGAGTGGGACAAGAGCAAGTGATGAATGTATGAGAGAGTGGGACAAGAGCAACTGATGAATGTATGAGAGAGTGGGACAAGAGCAACAAAACTGTCTTTGGATCAAAACAATCTATCTACACATAATAATAATGATAATATTTCCTTCCGTTAAACAATAACCTGGTAAACTGGCCATACAATTTTCTACATCAAAATAGCTTATAAGCTATTTTGATGTAGAATATAAGTAACTAACTAATTTATAAATAAATTAGTTAGTTACTTATTATGACACATGCCTGGGCTTTATCTCCGAGGTCATGTCGTCTACTACAACAGCGCTCTGAACGACTCCTGCTGTGGGAGTCCTGGATGAAATTTATTCATGCCCAACACTGGTCAGTAGTAATAAGCGATAGTCACTAAGTAGAAGATATTAATAAATCAGATGCATCTGAGACTGACTCAGTCTAAGAAACTAAAGTATCATGAGTTTACAGAACTACGATATTCGATCCGACTACCGGAGCGAATAACCCGCATATAATATAAAATTATATACCATATAAAATGTCCCTTTCAGTTTTATCTAAAACGATTTTTGAGTAGGTCATAAATATAAGCGGTATCTTGTCAAATGTGTTTAGGCTACGAAGTAAAGTAGTCTTAATTTTCATCCGATAATAAGTACATGTGACATCTTCGTTCCAAATTTCAGGTTCATACCTAAACTCGTTTCTGAGTGAAAGTGCTCACAAAGACACAGAAACACAATCAGACATCATCGCGAAAATAGTCAACACGTATTGAGTGGACCTTGAAAAGCGAAATTCCGTTTATCCTTTCGATCTCGGATTTTCGTACGATAATACTTTCTTATTCTATAGGTATAAAAAAGTGCAAATATAATAAAGCCTATTCTAAAAATTACGTTATACTATCCTTCGCAGAATAGTTGCTATGGGACCAAAGGATATGACGAAGTTTTATACATTTAATTTAGGAAAGATTGGGAACCTTAGGAAAGGTTATTGTATCGTGAAATGTTGCCCTTATAATAGTTAAATGCGTTGACCCAGCTTACATCACTATCGTGAATCTCTCGGAGTATTTAAAACCAAAGTATACGTCTGGTAATCTGAAAAAAGAAAAGTGATAAAGTATCCAGAACAACGCGGAAAGTAAAATTAACAATACCGTTATGTAAAGGAGATCATAGGAAGCGTAAATTTAAAGGAAACTGATCCTGTTAGACGAATAATAGCCAGTGTATAAGTCTGAAAACCCAGGCATTAATAACAAAATGGCATGGGATAAGAGGTGGAACGTTGAGGTTTTTACGGTTGGGCGCCCTGAAAAATCGTAAGGGAGTGTGTTAAATGTGGTGATTACACAGGCGTGGAGTCACGACCTCAAGATGCCAGATAGACGGCAGGCACTACAAGATATAGTAATGAGACCGACCACCTGACTTGGTTCCCTAGCCGGTGCATTTTATCCTGTGTTTACCCATCGAACCACTCCCATCTGGAGCATAGTCTAGATATAGAATTTCTGTCTAAATCCAGATGGGTCAGCAACGAAGTCAATGAGAAGGTAATTCAAATAGGTTGGGTTGAGGGGTGGTCGAAAAGCTCCAGAACTGATTTTTTTTAAATTTTTTAAAAAAATGTACAAGTTATTGGACATTGTCCCCTTCAATGCAGAGCTGGGAATTTATTTAAATAAAGTATTTATTTAGACGTTTAAATAAATACTTATAATTAAATACATGTATTTAAACACTTCTTAAATACGTTTATTTAATTAAGCGTATTTAAATACTTATAATTATATTTTGTATTTAGTATTTAACAAATCTTGTATTTAGAAGAAAACTACTACATAAAAATAGAATATGCCAACCTTACGATATGATATTAATTATACTTTTTTTTAAAACAAAATGAATCTTATTAAAATATGACTTAGTTTCATTTTCAATGTATTCATTAAAAAAAGGTCAAACCAAATTGTTAGGTTCAAATAACATTAAGTTGTTGTTTTAAATGTAACTTATCGCTATTCTTTGTTGTGCTATAAATCAAAGTCTGCATTAATTGTAAACAAATATCTTTTTTTTTTATCTTTTTTACTTTCTTCTTCCTTGAACGTAAGTAGCACAATCTCGTCCAGTTCATTTTTGACTTTATGGTAATGTATTTATTTATTTAATAATTACAAACGCAAATATAATTACAAGTATGTATTTGTATTTGGAAAAACACCAACTAATAAATACTCAAACATAAATACAAGTATTTACCTTATGTAAATACATTTATTTAGTATTTAAATACTCTTAATTGTATTTGGAACTGCTCTGCTTCAAAGTAATCCCCTTGGGAAGCTGTACATTTTCCCCACCGCCGTTCCCACTGCTTGAAGGACCCTGAGAACTCATCTTCTTTCAGTTGAGTGAAATCTCTGCCCTTTTAAGGGTCTCTTGAGTTTCTGAAACAGGAAAAAGTACGCAGGGGCCAGGTCTGGTGAATACGGGAGCTGCGGGATGACGGTCATGGCATTTTTTGTGCAATAATCGCGAATGAGCAACGCAGAATGAACAGGCGCGTTGTCATGGAGCAGCACTCACTCTCCACTTCGCCACAGCTCAGGTCTCTTTCTCCTCACAGATATGAGCCAAATGAAATGTTGCATTCCTCTGCCACGGATGGTTAGTCGAAGATTTAATCGCACGAGAACGTTCACTCTGGCAACATGATCGTCGTCAGTCAAAGTTGATGGGCGTTCGTTCTCTTCTGACGATGTCCGGCCTTCTTTGAACCTCTTGTACCACTCATGACACCGTGATCGACTCAGACATTCATTCTAAAAAGCCTCTTGCAACATTTGAAAAGTTTCTGTAAAAGTTTTACCCAACTTCACACAAAAGCGTTGTTCTTCTTTTTGATTCATTCGGCAAAAGATCACAAAATAGCCACAAAAACAAAAACGTCTGTTATTTCACAACAAAGTAGGTTGTAGAGAATCTACAAAAACAACTGAGCTCAGGAAGAGTCACAACAACTAATGCTGCCAACCGTACCGCTCTCCGTCGCTCCGTTGGCGCGCAATCCAATAAGTCCTGGAACTTTTTGTTTGATCACCCCGCGTAGGTATTTGCCAGAACTGAAGTTCAGTAAGGTTCTAACGACACATAATGATTGGAACTTGATGTCTTTTTATTAGTCCATCTGACTCCAAATGATGTCTAGAACTTGTTCTGAAGACGTTGTAATGGCATCTGTCCAACGATATGCTTCTAATGTAAACGCATTTGTTTGATTGTTTGAAAGTAGTCGCGCAAACGTTTGCACTCCAATCCCAGCCCCATGCATTTACGACACCTCACATCATTCCTTTAATAAAAACTCTTATAAAAATTATCGTAATAAATGTATAAATACATTTCTAAGTAAGTGGGAGTTTTACGTTGAGGAGATGATGCTTATCTCAGTTTAGCAAACCAAATTTAATTAAGTTTAAAACTTAATTAAGTCGAGGCTATATCAAAATGAAGACATTAATTAACTCATATTTTGTGTGACGTTCTAACAAAAGACTTTCAAACCAACCAAAAGGGTTGTGCCCTTATAAAATCCATTTAATAGACGCATGATTTTTTTTTTTTTTTTCAAATTAGATTATAGGCTCAAACGGTCGGTAAACCTACGAATAGAACCATCATATTTTCATCAAACAAGCTTCTCTGAACGGGTGTATCGTTCCAATTTTTTCTATATATGTATACATATATATTACATATACGAGTCCGTCCGTTCGCTCATTCCGATTTTTCAAACTTTGCACTTAAATCGTTGTGGTGAAAAGAAAGACCAAATTCTTTCCCCAAAAAAATCAGACCAACGGAAGAGGAGGAAATTGTAAAGCGATTTTTTAAAACCTTAATTTCGCGCTAAACGCTAGAGTATGTCATTTTTTTGTCAATAAACTACAATGTAGAGAAGAGTATTTCGTTTTAGGTCAAAGATAAAAAAAATATGAATGCTCTGGGGTTCTGCTAAGCCCTCTCACACCAAAAGAATTCAAGCCATTAAAAAGAAAATTCATCGAACCATCTCATCATGCCAGTACTACGTATCGAACATAACCTTACACCGTGATCTCAATATACCATTTTGAAATCACACAACAGTTTCTAGACCAATTTGCACAAGAAGTTCACGACTCAATCGTCGTTGGCCGACGACCATATGTCTGAGGAGGCGGTGGTGCTCACTAGCCGCTTCATCAAGTGTTTTTCATATACTGCTCATGTGTTCATATTTTCACCTTTGAAAACTGTCGATTAAATTGTGAGAAAAAAAATAAAATAAAACTTGAATGTTCCCGTTCTTGGTTGTGATTTAATACCAACCTATTAGTTGTCGTTACATTCTTTTTTAGTTTTTGAATTGTTACTGTGAAACTGGACAAGCTATTTGAGACTTCCTTACACAGGTTATAAGTAGCTCTAGCATACACAGTTGTGAGATGTTTATTAAACATAAAATAAGTACTAGCACCTTATCATATTTCAAGGATGGCCCAACTTAGGATTTAGGTTATTTGGTTACTCAAACCACATAATAAATAACGGTATAATCTATAACAGTTGATCAATTATTCATTAAATTTAAAAGGTGGGGGAGACATAAAATTACTGCTAGCTCTTCGCGTAAAATAAATATAGAAAAACAAGATAAAAACCAAGATCTTATAGTTGAAAAGGAAATAACATAGACAACATAAGGACAAAACTGTCATAAAAAGACAGGCATCATATCTTTCATCGTTAAGAGGGTTTTAGGAGCAGGTGTATTAGTGCTACATAGTGCAGGCTTGTGGTAAGTGTCTTACCATTAGTGCGGTACTTGGCTGATGGTTTTAAGCCCACCATTAACTTCGTGGACTTCATGAGAGGATAGAAACGTGAAAAGCAGGATTCTCGGAAGGACTTAACTTCAAAGGTCTCATCAGTAGACCCAAAAATTATCCAGTAAGTTTAGAGTATCACAGACAAGTTTCCTCAATAAATGATTATTTTATCATTTGATTGAGGAAAATCTTTTAAAAATGTACAATAATGTGATAATGTAAAGATCAGATGCAAAAAAAAGGGGAAGAAAATAATAAGGAAAGGCATCAATTTTTTCCCCCTCAAGATGGCAGCATATCTAGATGGATACAGAGGGGAAAGAAGACTATTAGCTACATCAGCACAAATGAATCAGATTTCTTCAGCCATTCTCACACATTTCATATAAACGAGGGTGTATAAAGACAGGGGGATGATCTTCATATATTACACGAAGACAAGGGAGGTAGGAGGTTGTTTTATGCCCATATCATTTTCCATTATGTTAACTGAGGGTAGACCATATCACGAACATGGAGCCAGGCGCAACACCAACGGATAATTTAAACTAAACCTAATACACTCAGAAGTTAGGAAATCTGTAAAAATATTAGAACGTAGACTGGGAATGGTACGAAGTAAACTTGATACTCGGCAAGGCCGACAAAAATTTAAATACTTGAAAATGATACCAGACATTTTTAAAGATATTTAAACAACATCAAGGTTAACTTCAAATGAGACGACGCCAGAGTGGAACCAACTTATATGGTCACTAAGAAGACCCGGTAGTCCTCTGCGATCCTGTCTGGTAGCTAGACAAGATTTTCAATGTATACACTTTTTTTTATTCAGAGGTCTATATTAATAAAATAAGTATTGAAACCACAAGAGAGGAAGAACTTACGATACTTCACAGATGGTTCTAGACAGAAAGGCACAGGACTCACAGGAGGGAATTCTTGGATCCCGGAGCCTGGGGTTAAAAGTAACACTTCCATTTGGACGCCACGATATTGCACTTCAAGCGAAAGTGATGGCAATCTTGAAATTTACTTCTACAAGAGAAATAATAAATGGTGACAAGGTGAAAATCTTCTCCGACAGCCAAGCAGCACCCAAAGCCCTTGCTAACAAAAAGTAATACATTAGAGCACAATTATGTTCAAGTTAAAACAAATAATTATAGAGAGTAGTTTTCTCTGAGAACATTGCGAAAAACTTTAAAATATAGGTGCATAATATAGATAGATATGTAGGGAGAGCTGGTATGTACACCTAGGGACCTAAACATCCAATGCTCAGGTAGGGGGTAGGAATCTCTAACGAGTACCTGACATCGTTCAGATTGATTTTGCTCATCACTGGTTAGCGCACAAATAACGCAAATTTTGTAACAAGTAGGTGTCAAATAAGATGGCGCGAGGTGCACTATTCAGATAAAATAAGTGATTTGCAGAAACGAGAAAAAAATTTAAAAAACACTTTTAAAAAAATGAGAAAGCTCGCAGGATCTGAGACGCTCATCCAATTTAGATTTTCTCAGCGAATCTACTGGTTAATGCGATTAATACATTTAAAAAAAAAACTAAAAGGAGGAAGTGGGATAATTAAATTCTTTGAAAAGCCTGATAAATCAGCTTAAGTTCCTTTTAAAAGTTTTAAAAAGACTACTTGGACTCTTCGAAAAGGGTAGGCGGAAAACCGACGTTTTTCCTCATGAATAAGAACCTTTCCAAGAGCATTAAATGGCTAAAAAAAAATAAGAAAAAAAATTATTATTCATAAAAATGTATACAAGACCACCTCATTTTCTCTTTAAACGTTTTTAAATCGCTTTCAAGTCCCCCAGAAGTCATTTTAAGAATAACAGAGGCGAAGCAAGTGATAAAAGAGGATCCTGGTCTTCATAGAAGAAACGGAGCTGCTGTGGGGACACAAAAAGAGGCACATGATGGCTACTTAGGCAGCACTCATTACTAATGCCCCGGCTTGCAGTAAAACATTTTGATCTGGAAAGGAGTGACTCAGATATTTACCAGTAAAACCGAAATATTCATTTGAAAAAATCGTCGTGGAAGCCCTGGCAATGTACTTCTTTGCTCAGCTCGAATAAATTGTAAACGTATCGAATATTATCAATATGTCAAGACAAACCAGTCAAGTATTGTCAGTATTGTATTCCATCATCCTTGTCCTCACTGCACTCCAACTTCTTGGTGAGAGACTTTTGAAAGAGACTGTTTTATTGAGGAGAGTGTGGTACTATGATGAGAAATCAAAACAGTAGCCCAGGAGACGGAAGGCATGGATGAGACTGATCCAAGAATTAAAAGACCTGGCGGTCTGGCGGAATTTTATGAGGATGACTGAAACGACATAAACTTCAAGATCTGAGATGATCTATGTTGAGATAACTAGGTACTTACTTGGTGCACATGCGCTCTTGCTGCTGTTCAAGTCTAAGACTTGACTGTAATGGCAACTCAATAAGCCTCATAATAAGGGCAACCTCGAAAGCCGACTAGCACATAATAAAAAAATCTGTGAGAGACTAGGGGAGGCTTAAGACAAATACTCTAATAACTGCCGTTGAATATCGGCACAATATTTCATATTTAAATTCAAAACACCATAAGGACGGTACATACTAATTTTCCGCAAAATTAGCCGAAGGCAGGGTTCAGAAGTACCTATGTAAATCAACTGATAATTAGCCCAAACGGTCGGTTTTGGAGGGAAGAGCGAAAAAATTTACTTGATTAATTCGTGCTGGGGAAATACCTTGCCAGTGATTCCCCGGCGACTTTTTCTTTTGCAACCTGTGAAATAATCACTTCTCACTAGATCAGCCAAACCATTCTCAAACTGCGGTTTTCTCCTAATTTACTCTTAGTAAACCGTATACATGAATTACTATTCTCTCCTGATAACGGTACACGGTGGTCGGCTCAAAGGCCAGGAAGTAGCCGAGAGGAGGGTCAAAGACCACCATTCTCATCAGAGTGAACTCTATTTAATGGGCCTATTGCAAAAGCGGTGGCGCTTCACCCTCTCAGGGTAGCCTTCTCATGTCTACACCCCTCAAAATACTATATTTACCTTAAACTTATTTATTGATAAGAAAAAAAGTTGTCCATGATCTGGCTATGTACTTCCCCAGCACGAATTATTCAACTACGTTTTCGCTCTCCCTCCAAAGCTAATCAACCAAACCATTTGGGCTAAAATATAATATTTGACACATAGTAGCTTCGGAATTCTCATAATAAATTTCATGTCGATAAATTCATTAGATCGACATTTATTAGAATTCTAGTTTGGAAACCCCCTCTAATCCCCCCTTCCCTTCGGCTGATTCCGCTGAAAATTAACGGGTATGGTCCTTATAGGCCTTTGAATTTACACATAAAATTGCATGTGACATATATTACAAGGGCAGTTATTACAGTTTTTATGTTATATCTTATACAGTTCTGGATACTCATATAAAATTTCGTGTTGATGTATTAATTCTATCGGGAGTTATCGTGTTCACACATACAGAAATTAGTTTTTCATTTTTGTGACCAAAACGTCGAAAAACATAAAATTCCGTTGAAATTTCTGACCGATTACATAACTTCCCCAATATTTAGTTAAAAGCGCTAATTAATTTACCGATATGGATGAAATACATGAGTCTTTCTTAGGTATTTCTTAATCCTCATACTAAATTTCGTGTTTATACATTCATTAAAGTTATTAGGGTTTTTGATTTGAGTCCCCCTAATCTTACTCTTGCCTTCACTTAGCAACTATTAATTTTCCGTGAAATCGGTTGAAGGAAAGGGGGGACAAGAGAAGAGGAGCTCGACTTAAATATCCTAATAACTGGTGATGTAATGAATGTGTGAACACAAAATTTAGTATGAGGATTCAGCTACTAAGTAAGTCACATATTTAGTTTTAGGCCAAACGATCCATTGGTTAATTGATTAATTCGTGCTGGGGAAGTTCATATCCGGTGATTCACAGACGACTCTTTTCTTATTTATTTTTATGCAGAAGACTTTTGACGTCAATAGATTGAGGGAATATATAACATGCTACTAGAAGAGAAGCCCCGAAAAGGTCCATGTTTCTTCTCAGAGGCTGCATCGTAAATCTCTTTGTAGACCTCTACACAATGTATAACAACCTTTTCTTTTTCATATCTACTAGCACTCTCGTGAGCGGTGATTTTATATGGGAAAAATAAAATGACAAATGGGGCTACAAAACGGAAATAGAAGTAAAAAAAAAAAATTATATCAAGGAGTGATTTTTACCTAGTCTATATCGTGCAAAAATCAGTGATCAAGTTTTCAATGGATTTTCAGTTTTCAAGGTCCCCTGATCACGTTTTGTTGTGATGATTTCTGTGGTCAGACATGAAACTCTGGGGGAAACACAACAACGAATTTTTGACCGATTACTACGTACTTCAAGGGAATTTTTGGAAAAACTGAAGCCCAGCCGTAGAAGGATACGACTAGGCTTCAGTTTTTCCCAAAATCAAATTTTTCCCAAGAGCAAATATTTTTTATATTTTTTTTATATGCTGTTACTATTGTTACATGCTCCTCTTTTCACAGATATTTTACTTCACCAATGAGCTAACAAAACGGAAAGGAAAAAGTGACAATAAAACAAACAATTATTATCAAGGTGAAATTTTGAAACAAGTCAATCCAAAAATAACTTACATTATGTAATAAACTTTTCGAGGAAATGTCATAATAAAATAGTTAAATGCCTATCCATAAATATTTCAATAAGGCTGACATGACATTTGATATATTTTTTTTTTATATAGATTTGTCAATAGCCCATTTCAGATTGCAAACCATTCTTTATGGTTGGTTGGTTGGTTTATTTGAGGCGAACAACTACTTAGGTTATTATCACCCCACCTTGTTATATTTCTTGTCCTTACTGAGTCAGGGCACTCTATTCAAAGGAAGAAAAGGATAACAGCCATGATGGGATCCCACAGGGGGCCAGAGGGACCGGGGAAAAGCACGAGAGCCAGGGGCACCCAACGAACAGGCAGGCCAGTCCAGGTGGCACGCCACAGCACCGTCATTCTTTATGCGACCAATAACTTACATTGTTGCTTGAAGCTGAAGTGCAATAAAAATGTTCAAATTACATGGGACGATACTTACCTAATATATTTTTTTAAATATAATAATGTTGGTATTAACAAGATATTGGCTGTTTAGTAAAATAATGAGAATGTATCAAAACTTTAAATAAAGTGGCTTTTGTCTCTATGAAAAAAAAAAAAAAATCTCCGCTTATCCTTTGGCCGATTTAGCTGAAAATCAATAGGTTAGGTTAGGTTTTATGACTCATGCCCGGGCTTTAACTACGAGGTCATATCGCCTACTACCAGAGCGCTCTTTCGTCACTCGGGTGGACATGAGCACGACTCTACTGTGGGAGTCCTAACTTTTGCCTACCTTAAATTTTTATTCACTTAGGGCAGGGGTCTTTAACGAGGGCCTGTCATCGTACAGGCTCGGGGCCATCGCTTAACGTCCCATCCGTGCGACGATAACTCCCGAAAGAATTAATGTATTGACAAGAAATTTCATATGTAAATACAACGTTCTCTAAGGACGACACCTATTGATTTTCAGCCAAAGGAAACAGGGGGCAAGTTCTATAAGGACAACATCTATTAATTTTCAACAAAATCTGCCGAAGGGGAGGTGGGATCAGACGGGAATCTACCCAAAAATCCACGTAACTGCCAATGTAATGAATTTATCGCCATACAATTTTATATTTTAATTCAAAACCCGATTAATGATGAATTATTAATTCTTGATGGGGAAGTAAATAGCGGTGATTCACTAACAATTTTCATTCGTCTTTGGACTAAGGAGGTCGGAAAACATAAAATTACGTTAAAAACTCAACATCGAATTTCTGACCGATTACGTAACTTCCCTACTCTTCGTTCAACTGGAGAACTATATCCCGAAAATGGCGGTGAAAACCAACACTGCCTACATCAAGGGCTTTTACATAAGAATATATACAAATTTATTGTAATTGGCTCCCAGGCAAATAAGAGGACATTTTAAGCTCATTTCGCATTCCACTTCAAACCCAAAAATAAACAAGATTACTTTTGAATTATACGGGGACCTGATTGGTCTGAAATGGAATTAGAAGGTAAGTCGTAAGTGAATCTCTAGCAATGTACACTTCCCCAGCCCAAATGAGTCGATTAAGTTGTTGCTCTCCCTCTAAAACCAATATATTGAATTAATTGAAAGTCAATATGAATCTTCATCATGGACTTCTGAATCACCCTGATCCTTTACTATCCTTTGGCCGATTCGGCTGAAAACAAATAGGTGTCGTACTTATGGTGTCTGGATTTACATATAAAAATTTTGTGGCGAAACATTCATTACTTCGGCAGTTCGGGGTGTTTGGATAAATACAGGTACTTGAATTACACCGCAAATTCGATCCCCTAAATAACCGTGAAATTCAAAACTGCAAAAATACAAATTTACTGTAATTGTTTCCCAGGATTTAGAGGACACATTTCAGCTCTATTTCCTCATTCCTTTTCAAACATTTTCCACCACAATATCAACAATATTACTACTCACATGGATACATGATGCTCCAATCTGATCTGATCAGAAAAAAAGTATCTGTCCCCCTTCATGAAATTTAAAATTATTAATTTTTTTGTAGTTTATTTATTTATTACACACGAATGTTAATATATCTCGGGTGTTTAGGGAAAAAGGCTAAGTCAGCAAATCTGAATTTTAGAAGGAGAATTTCTCAAATATTATTTCTATAATGTATTAAATATAAACAAAATAAAATATTCCAACAATGAGTTACATTTGGTAAAAATATTTAAATGCACTAAATCCTTTGAATCACAAGACTTATTCTGACTTAAGCCCTTTTGCCCAAACACCAGAGATATATAATAATACAAGATATATTAAAAAGCATAAATTATTAAAATGAATATCAAAACAAAAGTCCCTTATCTTAATCCGCAGGAGAACAATACGTCCACAGCATCAAGATCAAGATCATTACTCAAAAGGTATAAGTAATAAATAAAAAGTCTGTCCAATAAATAAATAATAACACAAAAATTAACAATTTAAAATATGTTGGATGGGGGCAGTACGTTATTGCTGTTCCCCATCTGAAACACAACTCCGACATTATGAATATTCATTTTATTATTGGACAGTCTTATTTTAATTATTCATTTTAGGTAACTTTTTATATTAAGTGAGGGATCAGAGAAGGGGGCCTAACTCAAAAACCCTAATAAATACAATAAAATTGATATTTATCATGATATCCTCAATCATCTATATTCATAGTAAGTTTCCTTGTTTTTCATCAATGTGTATATGTATGTGTATGTATATTTATGTATATATGTATTTATGTGGATTTGTGTATGTGTGAATGTATATTTATGTACCTATATATAATTTTAATCAATCACTCATTATATTTTTGTAATCTTGATTCCCCCATCTTTGTTAGGCCCTGATGATGATATGAAATATATCGAAACATTGGCATTTGAATAGTGTTTTCATCATTGACTGACCCTCAATACCCCCAGAATTTTTTAGAATAAAATTGATATAATAAAATGTAGTACCATGATTCAGAAGTCTATGAGTAAGATAGTACCTATGGATTTTCGACCAAGTCGGTATATGGGTGGATTCTCTTAAACTAAGGAAATCTGGGAATAAAAGTTAAAACTTTTTTTACTTAAATTTTTTTAATTTTTGTGGTGCATTTCGAATGGTCTCATCTACTTATATGAATTACTGTGAAAGTACTTCATAGAGATTCATAGTTATTGAGAAAGATTAAATTAAATTTAATGGTCCATGTGAGGGGTTGTGAGGGACTGAAAAAATGGGCGGAGGAAGGACTGAGATATCTCTTAGAGGGACTTAGTAGACATCTCGGAAATCAAAATTTCATTAGCTGACAAATTCTCCTTTAAAAATTTCAAGTTTCGAGCTTGGTGGACGAAAATGGCCTTGTGATTCATGTATCTTATATCTGGTAATGTGAGGGACTGAAATGTTAGGGACTGAGAAATTTTTAGTAAAACGTAGATTACACGTTACCATTTAATTTGGGAGAAATCAACTTTCAGCCACAATTATAGCCTATCATAATACATGCACTGAAGTTAACAACATTAAAATATTATACTTACTAAAACAATATGCAGGTTGTTGAGGGACTGAGGTGGATGAACGACCGATCACAAATTCAGCCTTGAAATTCTGATTATAAAATGATTATAAGAAAACCAAGGCGTAAGTTTAATAGCAACTTTTAGGAGGGAAGTGAATAAGTGTTGCCGACCTCTCAAATTGAAGAAAAGTGATGTGCATAGCCTTGGCGCCATGTTCAAACATATGTGAGGGACTGAGGAAAACCCCTTGGGACAAGGATATACTAATTTTTTTGACCAGTTATAACCATGTTACACTAAATTCCCCAAGTTGACCAAAAGTAGAGACCTAATTTGACAAATTATATGTACATTCATCTAATTTTTAGGTGATTATGGATAGGTGTGAGCTTGTTGAACACTACGACCTCGAGTGTGGGACATAATGAGGGACTGAGAATCCACCATTTTGAAAGAAATTTATTGATACAAGAACAAGGGTTAGAATGATAATCAATGATTGAAAAAGTTCCCTAGGCCATTATTCACCTCATGGAAAAAGAAAAATTCCAAATCTATTATCACACCAGTCACAAAGTCTTAGGGACAGCGATTTCCTTAGTTTCAGAGAATCACCCATATAGGTTTCAGAGAGAAACGAAAACTTAGTTGTTTAATTCACGCTGCGCAAGTATGTTGTCGGTCATAACCACGCACGACTTTTTTCTTTAATAGCCTTGGATAATTACCCGCTCTCCCCATTGATCATTAATTATATGCAATACATGGTACACTTGATTTGAGCTAACTTGTCAAAACAACATCCCCTAAACAAAGTTTCCACTTTTATGTAGTAACATTTGATAATTAGTTAACTGTAAAATATAACAATGAGAAAAATATTTTAAATAATTAATCATCAACTAATATATTTTTGAATATAGAACTGAACAAAAAAAAAAAAAACTACATTGCTTTTCTACCGCAATTATATATATTTTAAATAATAAATGTCAAATATGATGAAATATCAGAAAGGAGAAACATGTTCCAAGTAAATTTAATTAAATCATTATTGACAAACAGGCAACAGGTTTTGAAAAATATATAAATAAAAAAAAAAGAGTAATTTTAATACTCTTTGCCTCCTGGAATGTCATATTGAAAAGAAGTTATATGAAATATGTTTTCAGTTTTCATTTTAACTCTACTTCCATATGAGTTCACAACAAAATGTGTAATAAATGTATTATTAAATTAAATCAAGACTTGAAAAGAAAATATCGATATTTTGTATTGAAGAAATAACGGTACGCAATAATATTGGCTGGCAAAGTCGATATATCTGCACACTAAGTTAGTTATTATGACTCACGCCCGGGCTTTAACTACGAGGTCATATCGCCAACTACCAGAGCGCTCTTACGTCACTGATGGACATGTGGATCCTAAATTTTGTCTACCTAGGTTTATTCACCTAGGGGTCATTAACAAGTACCTTGACATCGCACAGGCTTCCAACCGAAGGTCGGCGTGCTCAAGGATTCTTTTCACCTCCCAGATAAAAACTCTAATGGCCTCGGCCGGGTTTCGAACCCGCGGTCTTGACCTCTGTAGGCTAGCACGCTACCTCTGAATTACCAGCGCCCTCTATATATCACATATCTCTATATCTCACTCAGTTATTTCTTATTTTAAAAATATATTTTCGATGGAAGATTTTAACATTTTGGGGAGAAAATTTAATTCAAAATAAAATACCTACAAATGTTTTATTAATTTTATATATATTTATATAATGTTTTTTATATAAAAATGCAAATATAAAATTAATAATAAAGTAAGACCAAAGTCAAGACTCAAAAATAATTTTGAAGACTGAATAGGTACAACAGAATGGAAAATACACTACTATACGACCCCATCTCTATCGACATCAAACTGCGAAATCGTGTCTCCTAGATCAAGTTACTGGTAGGTTGGAGGTCATTTTAGTTGTCTATATCATTGATAAGTTGCGTATCGATAGGATCCCTACTGATTGGAGCGTCAAAAAAATTGTTAATCGGTCCTGTACACCTCCAAAGATATGAAATAGCGTTGCCAATTGGACACGGTGAATTAATGAACTCGGGTCTAACAATATGACAGACCTTGTTTGTTAGTCACCGTCACTGTTTTAATTTGCATCTAATTAACATATTCATAGTTTATTACATATTTTAATCACTGCTCACAATTTATTAACTATGTGATAGTGTTTTAAATTAAATTCGGTCTATAAATTTAAATAAATTAGAATAGATACACTCCCCATTCCCTATCGTTAAGAAATGTAAATAGTTTAACAATGTAGAGTTGAGATTGTCAAAATGTTGCATATTATTAAAGATATTAGAGGCTAAGAATATGCCGCACGCAGAAGTTGTATGGAGTCCCATAATTGCAGAGGGCTGCATTGCAATAAGGTGTCCGCGGTGCTCCTGTACCATTCGGTCCTCAGCATGACTCTCGACTGTTGCTTGAGTGTTTGTCTCTAATGTCCGTATAGACTTCCCCCTACGTGAAATAGACTTCTGAATCAATACTGAATTTCGTGTTGATACATTCGTTACATCGACAGTTATTAGGTAATTATATTTCTTCCCTTTGGCCGATTAATCTGAAAATTGGTAGGTATTGTCCTTATTGGGTTTAGAATTCACGTAAGAAATTTCGTGTCGATATATTCATTTTATCGCGCTCACAGACAACATGAAAGAGAGAATTTTTTTTTTCTTTCTTTTATGAAATCAGGGGTTGGAAAACGTGAAATTACTTTGAAAAGTCAAGATCGAATTTCTGACCGATTACATCCCCTGAACAGTAGTTGGAAGTAAAAAAACAGAAAAAGAAAACCAGAAAAAAAACTTACTTTCAAAGAGGAAATATCCAAATTTCTTCGTTCATTTCAATATAAAACAACATCAATAGGTACTTAAAAAGGCAAAAAATACATTTCCTTGGCGAAGCAAAGAAATTTGGGAAAATGGGATTTGGACATTTGGCAACGGAGCAGGATGCTCGGGATTGCACGACAAGAGACAAGGTTTTCCCAATTTTCCCGTTTCCGGAACATGTGTCCTTCCGGTCCATCCGTCGGAACTCTCTGATTACAGTTTCAGTGAAACACAGGTTAGATCATCAGCTAATAACTGTTGTAAAAATGTACTAATCTCAATTGAAAAGTTAAATTATCTTTTATCATGGAGTTATGATATTAATATAATAATAATAATATTTATTTTGGTTACACCATAACATGGATGCCTCATAAAATTTTGAACATTAGTACTACTTATAAATTACAAGCAGGTTACCCGGCTTCGCCCGGAGTAACTTTACTCAGATGAGTAACTCTAAGCAGATTAGTAACTTCAATCAGTAACTTTACAGAGGTTGGTAACTCTAAGCAGGCGTATATGTATCAATCGTTAAAGATTCCTTCTTTCACTTCTTTAGCACCAAAAGAAGGTGTTATAATTTCTAATACATTTCATAAAGTCAGATAAATAATGCGAACCTAAAATCAAACGATTCAGTTATAGTAGAACAACCCCCAGCACAACATAGGTAAGTCCTTAAACTGCTTTCATTTCTGATTAAAGTTAATGGAGGGTTATATCAAAGCCATTTAATTAACGAAAAGTAACATTAGAATATATTTATAGAAAGTTGAATTGACATTCATGCCTAAAGAAATTGAAAACAACACAACAAACAGGGACAAACACTCGTTAATAGGCTTTCCATAAAGCAACTTGGGAACCATAAAAAGAGAACTATTGAGATTCGATTACTGCATACAAAAATCAAAAATAAAAACATAGATAAAATAGAAATTTTTTTGGCTTAACCCTGGAAACATAAGGAATTAAGATGAGGTTAAGGAAATAAGATTAGCCCGAACATCAAATGAACGCTGCTCTCTCTTTATATATTAATACATACATTAAACGAAAATTGAAACACATACCTATGAGATGAATAAAAATAATTATTAGAAAAAAAAAATAATAGAAGACAAATGAGTACAAAATTCCTAATATTAATAAATATAATAGATATTATTTTTTACTTTCTCATACCTTTAATATAAGTGCAAAAATCCGAGATCGAGTTTTTAAAGAAGTATCACGTCCCCTGAACACAAATATCAATCATTTTGAGATTTTAACAAATAAATGAAGAGAATGAATTAAGCGGATTAACGAATATAGAGTATACGCATTCAGTAATGAATGCATGGTCCAGAAAGACTACCCACGCAGAAACGACCACCCAGGCAAGGACGACTACACAGTCAGGAACAATTGCAAAATCAAATGAATTATCCAGTGTATTGTGTCCTTCCTTAAATTATTTCAGGAAAAAGTATACCATTCACGAGTGATATCACATTCAGGAACGAGTACTAATTCGGAGAGATCGACTGCTCAGTACGAAATGCAAGCTTAACGCAATGTATGATTCAAACACAACTTATTATATTATGTAAACCTCTGTTTTTAATATGAAAAAAAAAAGTTTGATAATAAGCTCTCTAGTGCAAGTGTGCGGAACTAAAAAGTGTAAAGAAAAAGAGGAAGTTACATGGCATAACTTTTAATAAACATCATCATTTCTAAAGTTAACAACCGACACAAAATAAGTGAACGTATAAAAGTTATCGGAACGTATCTTTTCACTCTTGGTCCATGTCGTTTTCACATGAACTAATAAGTGAAACTCTTCAAATAAATATAAAGAAGCTACCCTGTATTCATACTTATGAAGAATCTAAAATATCAGGTGCGTCATCAGAACTAATCACATCTCACTACATCAATCATCTCGACATTAATTTCAATTCTAGAGAGTCTGTTTGCCCTCACGCATTCTGTGATGCCAGTTGTTACACGAATGGGGAACAGGAAAATCGAATTTGTCCCCATGAATGAATGACATTTATTAAACAGTTTTATTTTAATTATTCATTTTACCCTTTTAAATATTCATGTTAAAAGAAAAATGTTTCAACAGGTAGGTATCATTTATTTTTAAACTAAATGACGAGTTCTTTGTGGAGGGTCTAATGATGAGGGCAATCTCGAAAGCTGGCTAGCACAATTAATAATTTATTTTATAACCTATGGATATTATAACACATGTAAAAAATCGAAAAAACAGCAGTCTGATCCTGATCAAAATCGCTCCTCTCATCTCGGGTACCCGGCGTAGCCCAAAAACTTTCATTGTCGTATTATGACTGCAACAAACGTTTTATTTTATTCTCAGATACGCAGAGAGCTGGGTGTTCCCGACGTTCGAGACTTCATGTTGGAGATAGCGACAAGTTTCAGGGCAGGGCTGCAGTGTTTCTTTTGACATTGGGGAACCTCTGCCACACCGTCGTCTGAAGCCCCGGCTTATTCAAAACATTGTCCCTGATGCCCTGAGTACCTCTTTATTATTATTTTTATTTATTTTTTTTTTTTGTGAATAGCGCTTTTTGCGCTGAACCAAATAAAAAGTTTTTCCATTTTTTTCTTGTTAATTAGGCATTTTGTTAATAGTCTCCGCGAAATGGGATGAAGAATGTCTTCATAAAACAGCTGGTCTCCACATCAACGTTTAAAGTTGTCAGCTGTTTCATACGTTCGGCAAATAGTCCAGAGATTTACACTTTTTTCCGAGGATATTTCAGATAATGAATAAATAATTCAGTTAATTATTTAAAAATAGAAAGAAGACAATATAAATGAATGAAAGGACACACTTAGTTAGTTAAATAGGTTATTTTAACCGGGGAAGGAAATAGTTCATTTGAATTCATCACTTGGGACACGCAAGGTTGACGGTCAGTCGTCAGTAAATCGAAGAAACTAAATGTCAGCCGCCTCACAAAACCTGTTTTATAACCGAGAAAAAAAAAAAACATTACAAAAACTGATTTCGCTTGTTGAATCCTTAATGAAGACAGTTGCTTAGCCGAAGGGGTGGAGGTAATGAAGTATTGAATTGTAAGAGCCTAGAAGATTATTCCACTATATTCTTCACGCTCGATCTAATTAAATTTTAATGAAGAGTACAAACGAAATAATTATTGCAACAGTAACCATGAAGAAATCTGAACAAAATATTGAAACATTAGGTAGCCATTCGACTCAAATTTACATGCACGTTGCAGTTCGCTCTCTAAATGCCTCAGCTATAAGTAATGGAATCGCTGGAAAATTCATTGTAGGGTTCTAACCGGAATGTTTTTCCGGACAGCTAACCGGAAGCTTTTCCACCTTTCATACCTTTGAACACAACTCCCAATAGAATGAATATGACACCTATTGATTTTTTTTAGACTAATCAACCTGAGAGAAGGGGGGATTTGAAGAGGGCTTAAAAAACATAGTAATTGCTGATGTAATGAATATATTGAGGCATCCGAGTGAAACATCGACTCGCTCAGTGCGAACCATTTTTATAGACACATCAGATAGTTAAGGAAGGGGTTGGACTTTCAACTAGAAGATCTTACAGTTAGGAATTTGATTGTTCGGAAATATCTTTTTTTAAGGTGAATAGGGGCGACAATTAGAAAAGTCCCATATTCGTAGAAAAAATTTCCTGGCTGACTAAAAATGTGTTGGATCATGAATTGATTTCGAAAGTGTGGAAAGTCAATGTTGTGAAAAATTATTTATGTGATCAGATGGCAAAAAAAAAGTTTAAATCCAAAATTGCTGGTATTCATGATGTAGATACATATTTTTTTTTTACACTTTAAAGTATTTCGGCCACGGAATGGATGATGCCTGATAACGTACGATCCCCAGGAAAGCCTTGGAAGACAGGGGCAGGTACCCTTCTCTGGAGATCCTAGCAGGCTAATTTTAATGCGTTGAAGGTCGGAGACCGCTGTATGTAGATATATCGGAATAATAAGGCTACATACAGCTAAATTAGGTTTGTGCGATGTAGAAAATTAAATAGTGGGGTAATTTCGGAATTATCATCAGCCAGGATTTCAGAAATATCCACCGCAACAATAGGAGTATGGTAAGAGAAATAAGAAATGTACGTTTTTGAACGCGAGAGAATGAGAATTGAGAAAGAAAAAGAGACTCTGTTTATGACACCAGGAACGCTAAGCAGGCGTACACTTACCTTTGTGATTCATTGTCAGTAGATTGGGAGACTTCAAGTTTAGAGCCGGCGTGTGTGCGCGCACGTTCTTTCTCTATCTAACTCTCCCCCCACACGCTATTTCCGTTCGCCTCAACGCGTCACATAATTTCGTAACTCACCAGGCTTACTAAGTTTCACTTCAAAAATATGAAAAAAAAAAAATGTAATAATTTAAATGAAAAATTCAAACAGTGGTAATCGTCGTGATTCAACATGGAAGTTGTAAATATATGTTCACACATTTAGTCAACATTTCACATATCTCTACTAGCGCTTCTGGTGTACAAAATATTTTGGTGTGATACAGACGACTTAGTCATAACAATAGAGATAATCGGGTATGGAACCCAAAAACAATTCAAAAAACTACCGCCCTAGAAACATGAATAACTTATAGGATGATGACTATCGTTTTGTTATCCAACTGTAGGATAACTGCGAGTTATGTTATGCGCAGCTATGCATGAAATGGTTAACGGGGGTTCAACACGTGGCTCGACACAAAACCTATTATCCCAGGCCTAGCAAACTAACCGAACACGAATAACAATGTGGATTCCCAACACCCTTTGTAACAACATACCTGTGATAACTAGAACAGTGTTACGGTATTTGCCAACTGTTATTAATAAGGGATGGTTGGGAGAACAATAGCAATAATAGCGTCCCATATGAACAGTGTTGTGGTCTTAGTTTCTTTTATTCTCACCTAATTATATCACAGATAAGAGATCTACTCGAGCCGTCAAGTATAAACTGGCTTATTAGAAAAATGATAAACTCATTGTGTATGTTCATTGTGGTCCAAATAGTGTTCAAATAAACAGAACAGAACAATATGTTCACTGAACAGTGTTTAGAAAGCACTTCAAGGTAACTAGAGTCAGGTGTACCGATTTCCACGGGAGGCCCCCCAAACACTCAACAACTCGTCCCACCATCCCCTTTTAAATCACATGAATACTTTTTATTTAAAACTTTTTTATATTATTATGTTACACTTCCCACTATCTGTTCTGAATGTATCTACTTTATATTACTAACGATGAAAATTAAATGCACAGTAGCAAAAAGTTGAGCATTGTAATTAACGTTCAGTAGAAAACGTATTATTCACAGTAACAAAATTAATTCACATTTACAAGATTAAAAGAAGTAAATAAATTAAATATTAGTATAAACATTTTTTTTTTTTTTTTTTGGCCTTATGTTTGAGGCATATTAGTCATGTCATTGTGTTATCTAGTTATTTACGACATCCATGGTCCCGGGAGGGAGTTCTATCTATGAAATAAAACTCACTCCCGGACGGGATTTGAACCCGCAAGCCATGGTGAGACCATGCGACTAAAGCTCTACGCTCTAGCCCGCACGGCCACTAAAAAAAAATAATAAAAAAAAGGCAGAGTAAAAAGGATATATTCTCGGTAAATAAATTAGCCGGTTCACAATTAGATTTTTTTTTTATGCTCCCCCATGGGGTTTCTCTATATCAGGAGAACCTGGACTATTTCACTAAAAGGACCGACGGGAGGGTCAAAATTCTATTTCTTCGAATACATCAACTGGATTTACTCGGTAAACTGCAATTTTGTACTGTGCGTTTTAAATCTTAGTCTTTAATTTTTTTTACTGGGCATTCAAATTTTTTACCGAGCGTTTTGAAATTTCCTAATGTGCCTTATTAACCGTGTTATTGGATTAACTTACAAGGCAATACATTTTTAGTTATTGGGTTAAAATGTTATTTACAGTGTTGCATTTTACTGTGCATTTATAATTTTGTACTGTGCAATTAAACTTTCTTAATCGGTAAGCTGCTTTTTTTTACTGAGCGTTTAAATCCTAGTCTAATACTAATATATTTGAGGAGAGAAATTTGATTTGTTTATTTGTGAATTTGAGGTAATAAACTACTTAACTGATAATTCCTTCATCGTTCTTTTTTCCCGGCGAACATAAGCTATACATCTTCATCTTATCTAAAGGGAGTCGAGCAATGGTGAGAAAAGTTAAGCCTTTTGGAATCAAAACGACCGTACTGGCGCCATAACGCTGCCTAAACCATTGAAGACATATGAATGAACGTGAGTTTAAATGTTGATGATAATATAATTTATTATGAGAATTCAGAAGCCACTATGTTAGTCAACTATTGATTTTTAGCCCATAGGGTCAATTAGTATTGAAAGTAGAGCGAAAATGTAATTGATGAATTCGTGCTGGGGAAGTTAGTTGCCGGCGATTCACCGATGACTTTATTTATTATTGTTATTTTAACATTTTTTTTCTATATTTCGCACATTTTGTTGGTAAGAATGTCACGAAATGACGTCATGAAAAGGACACTTCTGGAAATACTATAAAAAATATGAATCCTAATTTAAATTATAATTAGAGGGCGCCGGTAGCTCATTGGTATGCGTGCTTGCCTTCTGAGCTCAAGATCGTGGGTTCGAAACCCGACCGAGGCCCTTAGTTTATTTTATTTAGGAGATAAAATAAACTTAAGCACGCCGTCCTTCGGATGGGACTTTAAACGATGGTCCCGATAGCCTGTACGATGTCAGGTACTCGTCCTTACCCCTACCCTAGATGAATAAAAATTTAGGGTCGGCAAAATTTAGGACTCCCATAGTAGACTCAAGTAAGCCTTTTATGGGACCAGAGCCGGTGCTGGGAATATCTCCGGAGACATACCGAACCCGAATTAAAGAATGGACTAAGGATCTTTTGGAGCGTACTTGAAGAGAAAAGACCACATGCAGGCACTTGAAGATGTTCCTGGGAGGGGAGTCCAGAGTTCTGAAAGATCCTGAACCTCAAAAGGAACGAGCTTAGGCAACTAACTGGAGTTCTCACAGGACATGGTCCGTTCAATAGACACCTACAACACACTGTGGGAGTCAGGGACAGTCCTACCTGCGATAGATGTGGGGAAGAAGACGAAACGGCGGCACACTTCCTGGGCATCTGCTCGGGATATGCGCGAATGAGATTCCGCATCTTTGGTAGAGATGTAATCGCATTGGACCTTTTCATTCTCAGGTTCATTAAGGAAACTGAGCAATTCATAAAGGGCTTGGTTCAGGTAGTATAAACATACAGTTAATATAATAAGGGGATGCCCAGCGCTTCCAGGGAAGGGATAAGAGCACTGGATGCTTAGGTCCCTAGGAGTAAAACACCAGCCCACCTATATATATATATCTGTCCAAGAGTGACGAAAGAGCGCTCTGGTAGTAGGCGATATGACCTTATAGTTAAAAGCCTGGACATGAGTCATAATAACTAACTAAATAATAAAAAAAATCAGTTCTCAGACAGAATTAATGACAATAACCGAGGAGAAACAACAATGTCTCTTTGTTGAACAACATGAGATGTTAGTCTCGTTCCTTTTCTGTCCTCTACAGTAGCCTCCCAAAAAGACGATGAGTGCACTTCACACAATCTAATGATGTTGGGACAAGAGACTTTTAAAACTTTCTGAAGACTCTTCAAAGGAGATGTTACGCAAGCAGTCTGTACAAGAACTCCTCTTCTCTAGGAAGGGAGTGAAGCCAAGAAAATAACTTGTGGCATGAAAACAAATGGAGGTCTGGATGACAAAAGGAGGGGCTAATTAAACAGAAGGATGAAGAAAACTTGACAAGACAAAATAATAATAGGGTTTATATTATAATAAGAGATCAAAAGAACTTTTTGTCAAAGATATTTTTACTTTGTCAGCTCTACACGTAGTATAAAAGTCATGTAATCGGTCGAAAATTCGAAGGCGTATTATCACAGGAATTTCATGTTTTCAAAACCCAAAATGCAAAAAAAAAGTTGGTGAATCATTCAAATCAGTTTTCTCTCTCCCTCTAAAACCAATCTAACGTCTTGACTAAAAATTAGTAGGTATATTACTCAGGGATTTCTGAACATTCGTATAAAATTTCGTGTCGATATGTTCATTCTATCGGAAGTTATCGTGTTCATAGCCACATATATATATTTTTTTTTTATCTGCTGCGGAACACATGAAATTCCAGTCAAAACTTAACATCGTATTTCCGGTCGATTACATAACATTCTATAAATATCGTGTGGCTGCGGAGGTAAAATTCATGTATATCTGTGAACACAACATCTGATAGAACCACACAAAACTGCATATTGACGGTATACTTGGAAAACCTCGTAAGTCGAATTTTTCCCGAAAATGAGATATTGGTATCACTGGATTCAGCTTTTTCCCCTTTATCTTTTCGTTATGGTTTCAACCTAATTCTGTGACCGTAGAGCGCTCTAGAAGCGTTTGAAAACTCTTGAAAGTCTACGGTGTGTTTTGGAAGGTAATAAAACCACGTATGTCCTCAAGCCAACTAAGATTCAGGCGGGCGCTCTTCGGAAACCTGAGTTTTTAATCATTATTTATGTTAAAATATAATGAAAACTTAGTAAACAAGCAAAGAGACGCTGTTTCTTTAATTCAAATACTGAATTATTGAAATATTTCAACGTTTATTTGGTTTAAAATAGTTGACGAAAAACAGCAAGACTTATGAGGATTTCTGATCCTATACCTAATAAAATATATATATCTTATTCATACATACATCTTATTTTTTATTTACCCAACAACCACCCGAAAAACTTGTAAGTCTGGTCTAATTCCTAGGTAAAAACACGTACCTACCTAAATCTAATTTTACGTTTATTTTCATTAAAAACAATAAAATTGAAAAAATCCCTACATCTACCTCTTTTTCATAATTCACTAATAGGTGTTATTGAAAAAACATGCCTTGTAACAGAGTAATAACATTTATAGACAGTTTTTTTTTGTCTCTTGTTAAATTTAGGATTTCAGACATACGAGGTTTTCCAAGTGTCCAATCCAAAAAAAAAAAAAAATAACTTAAGGCCGACACTTACTAATTTTTAGTCAAATCAGTCAAAATGACCGGGGGGAGGAGGAGAGATGTTCAACTCAAAATCGTAATAACTGCAAATATAATTAGGAATATCGACACAAAATTTAAATGACGAATGAAAAGTCTCTGGAGTAACACATCTGATTTTCATCCAAAGAGGAAATAAGGTAATAGAGAGAGAGAGAGTGAAAACGTAGTTTTCAAATCATTTGAGCTGGGGCGACGACTCTTTATTTTTATTGTTTCGGGTTTATCAACTGCTGCAGTTCTGTAGTTGCCAGGAAAATATAAATTATAAAATAACATTACACAGGGATTCGAACCGTATTTTTTTTTTTTTTTTTTTTTGGCCTCAAGTGCGATGCATATTAGCCATGACTCTTATAATGGCGTTTTACCTAATTATTTACGACATCCATAGCGCCGGAAGGGAGTTTTATCTACGAAAATAAAACTCACTCCCGGACGGAATTCGAACCCGCAAACCAAGGGTCTCACACTAAAACCCTACGCTCTAGCCCGAACGGCCACCATGCCTCCCTAAACCCAGTCTCTTTGGCTAATGTAACCAAGGCTTGGAAAAAAATTATTAAATGAACCTTAATTAGGTAGGTAGTTCCTAACCATGCTCTGAGCTTCGGCCAACTTGGAGAATTACGCTCAAACAGTTTATTTGAAGACAATTATGGTCTTATACAAAATTAAAGGAACCTTAATTAGGTAGTCCCTAACCATGCTCTGAGGTTCGGCCAACGTGGAGAATTGCGGCCAAATAGCGGTTTCCTCGTTTATACGCTCAAACAGTTTATTTGAAGACAATTATGGTCTAATACAAAATTAAAGAGCGTGAAATTGCCTACAGACATAAACAATTTATTTAGAAAGAGTATTAGTTTCAAACATAAGACACCATTTCAACGTTATGAAATTATGATTAAAACTATTATTACTATTTTTCATTTTTGTCGTTTTCTAATTTTTTTTTCAAACCGATACGTAACCTTGTTTACGACTAAACACTAGGTAGGTGGCAACTATAATAATCTGAATTTTTTGATAGAAACATATCTTTTTGATTTCCTACACTGGGTCAATCATCTTTATTGAACCTTGCAAGAAACCTGAAGGTCTTAGGATTTCGTCTGTTCCCTTAAACCTTAGGTATAGCTATTGTAAACGTGCAAGAGATCGAGTTTTCAACGAACTTACATATTTCAATGTCACCTGAATAAGATTTTCGCGATTATGTCTGCCGTGTGTGTGACTAGATTTTATGAACGCTCCAACTCAGAAATGATTGTAGCAATAAACTTGGTTCGAGACGAAGATTACCCATGTCCTTCTATAAATCTAATTAGATTTTGGCAAAAGTTAAATAAAAATGTAGACCATTTCGAGCCCTAAATAGATTTTACCTGTTGCTGCTTATAATATTGAGTCGGTGAAAACTATCTTTAAATAAAAGTTGGAGAGAAATCTGAAATGCATATGTCATGAAGTTGTTGAAAAGATTTACTCGCGATTAGAAAATATGGACCCGAATTTCTCATTTATGTGGCACCATTTTATAGGCCTACAAGTTATCGGAATTTTCAAAGAATTCCTAGAATCATCTAACTTAAATTGTATTAAATTTGATAGCCGGCGTTGACGTATAAATTTAAAATTTTACAATTTAAAATCATACGCCTAACGTGAACCTAAATATCCACAAAGACGTAGTTTACGTGATATAAAAGAAAAAAACTTACTTAATCATTTGAATTTTCCATGATATTCCTGCATTACCTGAAACAAACGAAATTATTCGTTACATTAAATTCCTTCTACCTAAACAAGATGTCAATAAAACATTAAGCAAATTACATAACCCATAAATCAATAAAAAAAATTTATATTAGAGAAAAGTCCTCTATTCAGAAACGAAATTTTTTGGAGTGAACAAAAAAACCGACATATAAAAGTAGTATTTTATATAATATATATTATATTTTATATTATAAAAGCTTTAGTTACCTACGCTTCCAATTATGTTTTAGGCAGAGCTCCTCCACCAATATTTTATTCGTTCTGCCGCAATTAATTTCGTTTCAATTTTCTTATTATTATCATTAATTTCATCAGTTATTACTAATGAAGCATTAGTATTATTATTAAGTGTTAGTTGGTTAATTTATGTTGATTTCATAGTCATATTATGTTAATTTATTTATATTTTTGTTTCTTTTTTATATATTTCACTCTAAATGAGCTGAGGAAGAGACGTGCAATCGCCTGAAATATATCGTCAAAGAAAATTATCTTAAAGAAATATTAATTAAATATAATAAAATAATATCTAATGTATTTATTAATATTATAAAATGTATATTAATTTATTTCCTACTACTTATTTATTTTATTTTTATAATTATAATTTTCATCTGTCATGTATATACTCTCAGATTTAATTCCGGTTGATGAATAATTTATAATCTATTTTGATATACAAAATTGTGTGACGTATCCAATTAACATGCAATGGTTTAACGGAAATAAATATTAATGTTAAGGTATCAATACACAATCTATAAATCCAAGGTACCTTTTTCGGCTCTCGTCTTCCTTTTAATGCAATTATTATAATGAATAATTAATAAGATTTATCAGTCCAACAGAATTTATTTTAACCACAGCTAGTTTCGTCAGTCAAGCTGACATCATCAGGTGGTGAATCTTATTGGAGAAGAGGTCAAAGGACTGGGCACCTATCAGGGACCAGATGGACACTGACGAAACTAGTGGTTAGAATAAATTCTGTTGGACTGGTAAATCTTATTAATTATTTAACAAGTAAGTCCACTACATCTGCCTACCACGAAGAAATATTATTACAATGAATTGAAGGTGTAATATGCACTCAATTGTAACTCAACATTTATCAAAAACGAAAAAGGTGGGAACAACTTCCCAGGTAAAACATTTATAATTTTTGGAAAATGTTGTTTTGAAATGGAAGAAATTGAATAATTTTATTCGAATCGGATTAAAAAAGCTTCGGCCTTCAATGTACTTAAAAAAAAAGAAGATTAAACATTTTTTAATAAATGACAAAAACGTGTTACTAGACTGAATTGGTAGGATACTAAAATGACAGAGTTACTAAACTACTAATGATGAGTATTATTTTCATAATATCCGTGTGCAATACTCGGGAGGCGGGGGCAGTGAAAGCTCACAGTGACGTTGACTTTTGTTCGTTGAACCAGACCAAAGGACCATTATCATTGTCGGACGAGCCCGTGACGTAATTGTAGGATCATTAAAAGGGAGGATATCACTTTACAAAGGAAATCCTTGCTGTATTCAACTATACCATTCCATTGCACGTTACTTGGGTTGTAATCCTTGTAAATGAACCAATGAGCAAAGCTAGACCAGTGAGAATTCTATGAAAATAGCCCTCAGGAAGAAAGACAGACACACAGGAGGTATAGAATGTCTCCGTCAGAACAGTTGCTCGCATGTGCGGACGATGTTGACAACAGAGTCCCAGTCAGTAGAACACATAGCTTCTTCATAGCTCTTGAAGCTGCGGCAAAGAAGATGGGTTTAACAGTCAACAAAGATTGAAATGTAAGGAATACGAGACCTGAACCTTTCAACCTCCTTTCAACCTCAGCTTGTATATAGTCCGGGCATACGATGTACCAGCAGCCAGCAGGAGTTAATCTTCAGTCATAATTCTCGATCAAGTCTCGACTGCTCCAGGGATACCAGAAGGTTGTGCGACTAATACTGATGAATAGCTGGGATGCGTGGACTCTATATCTTCGAAAAATGGCAACACCTCAAAACATCTTCGGTTCCAGCCAGGAGGAGCGTGTCTGGGACATTCGACAAAACCAGGAGATGCACAGACTCTATACTGAGCAGAAGGTATTGCAATGGATTGTTGGAAGTTACAATACTCCATTGGACTAGAGAAGTAAGGAGAAGAGTGGGACAACCTAGAAGAAGATGGCTGGAGGACATTCCCTAGAGAAGGCCAAGGCTCTTGAGGGGTTGTAGACCTTATGACGACGCTAGGAAATACTGAACGAAGGTACACGTCGTGAGCGCGGAGACTTCTGACAGACGAACAGACATATATAGTAACAAAAACATATAAAACAAATATTTGAGCCTAACTCCAAATTTTGACCTCTCGATTTTAGCTCCAGCCACGCTAATATGACGATACTCGGAACCCCAAAATTAAAATATTAACTCTATATTTCATTAAACTGGACCATACGTTTTCATCTTCTCGCAGGTTTTTTGCAATCATGGGATCCGATGTCTATATATTGCACTCCGATGAGGGTGAGGAAGGGGTGGGAATGTTAATTATTTTTAAATCGGTCCTTTGGCACCACCAGATTTGTTTTAACAGACAAAAACCGATGAGCCTAACTAGAAAATTTAGGAAGAAGTCTGGCACGCTTGTATCAACAAAGCCGCAGTGCGCTGCAGTAGCCATTTCCAGAAAATTAGCCACAATAAACTCCTTCATGTACTTTCGAAAAATGTAGTAATTTATAGTAGTCATTAAAAAAATGCATTGCATGAGAGTTTTGCCCCATAGAATAAGTGGTATATATTGGCGTATAATGTCATTAAAATGTTATGTTAGTATTATTTCAATGATGATAAATAAATGAAGTAGTTTAATAAAACATAATGATATATGAAAGTATTAGTCAAGTGCTTCTATGATGAATTATTAATAAGTAGCATATTAGCCAGCGATGCCCGGTTAATAACTTCAAGCAGGTTAGTAATATCTCCCCAGTTAGTAACTGTAACCAGGCATTTAAGGATGCACGTGTGAAATTTTTGGAAAGTTTGATCAAGTGTTAGCAGTTATTTTATGTTTCGGGTCCCCCACCACTTCCCCTCCTGTTCACAATTTTGAGATGATGGTTAATCCGTGAAGCACATTGAACTGATGGTCCCTACGGTTTCTTGTCTTATGTGAATGAAACGGACCTCTGATAAAACAAAAAAAAATCATTTCGACCATTTACGGACAAACAAAACTTTAATTTTATATATACCTAATAATAATAATAATAATAATAATAATAACAGATACAAATTACAGGGCGCCTTGAAAGTTGCCAATCTGGGATGCCGAGGTTGTTCAATCCATTAATAATTACTGGGAGCTATCGATGGATGTTTTGAACAGGAAGGTAAACAAGGTGGATAACTTAAATACTTCCTAGTTACCCAAATTTGGAAACCGTCAATCCATTGAAGATAAGGGCGCCACTGAGATTTTCCATCGTTATTTTGAGTTGAGGAAAATTTCAACAATTCACACACATTCAGCCCCCAAAAAACACCAAAACCCTCTGCATTACACTCACTCATCAATGACAATGCTGCAACCCTCAAGGATCACTTAAGGCGTCGTTTATGAGGAAGTGTAGCAGAATGAAGAAGAGCACGCAGAGGATTGCAGGAAGGGAAGACGTAGTTGCAGCGTCATATACCGTTTTCGACCTACGAAGCCAAACACTGTAATTCTTACTGACTCGTCCAGTTTATAAAATAAACGCCATATGAGGTAATGTATCTGATACGTGTTGCATCATAGAGCAGATTCCAAATGTGGAAAAGTCACCTACCAGACCACCAAGAATCCAATCCAGTCCCTCCAGTACCCACTCCACACAACTGGTTCTTCATATTAGCATACGAATAACTTTATTCCTATCTTATTAGGTAGAATAATAAAACATGTTACTATTTAAAAATACATATATGTAAAGTGGCCATAAGAAGACTCTCTTATACCAACCACTTTTGTATAGATCGCTCTCCTCCCCTCTCAAAATCTTATCATACTGACGTTGCTAGCAAAAGAACCAAAACACAACCAATAATAAAAATATAATATATTTTAAAATATTATTTTAAAATATTGTACCACACAATTTCAACGTAACTGAGAAATATTTTCCTACAGAAATTTGTTTTCATTTTTGAGGCGTTGAAACTTTGATCGGATTGGTCCCACCACACATCTGAAGGCATTTTGATGCTTGATAATTTAAGAAGGTACATTTTTGGTAAGAAATACATTTATATACACACGGCATTTATACATTGTAAATCGAAAATTTACTCGATCTCGGATTTTTGTAGGATAACAATACTTACACTAAAGGTATATAAGAAAATAATAATAAGTATATACAATTTGACTGAGGTAAAAGAGAATATTTTGGAGACGGTAATTTCGCTACTTAGCCAGTTTCTCATCATAAATCAGAGTTGTGAAAATGTACTTGACATAATTTTACAATCCAAGAAAACAAAAGAAAACAAAAATGATAAAGTCGTCACTTGGTCTAGTCACCATGGCAACAGTGCTTGGAGCACGCTGTCCTTCGGATGGTATAACTTTATTATTATATTATTTAAAATTTAATTAATTTAAAACTATACTACATATTATATATAGTTAGTTATTATGACTCATGCCCGGGCTTTAACTACTAAGTCATATCGCCTACTACTAGAGAGCTTTTTCGTCACTCTGGTGGACATGAGCCCCATACTATGGGAGTTCTAAATTTTGCCTACCCTAAATTTTTATTCACCTAGGGCAGGGGTCTTAAACGAGTACCTGACAACGTACAGGCTCGGGACCATCGCTTAACGCCCCATCCGAAGGACGGCGTGCTCAAGTTTATTTTACCTCCTAGATAAAATTAACTAAGGGCCTCGGTCGGATTTCGAACCCACGATCTTGAGCTCAGAAGGCAAGCACGCATACCACTGAGCTACCGCAAAGCAAAACCCCTGTAAGCTAGAAGCCCAAGAGTTTAACATTATCGAAAATATTCTTCACAGTTAGAATGGGCACTACCCACCACCTCTTTACTAGGGAAAAATATCTGAGTAAATTATCCCCCTTAAAAGAAATATGTAAATAATAGGGAAACTTCTAGTTTCATCCAAGGACAGATGTGATGAATTCGAACCTCCTCCCTCATTATGTTTTCACTAGGAGTTCATCATATTTTCAAGCCCCATTGTTCACCGAAAGGCCTTCCATTCTCTTGTATGGCGACTAAATGCCGACGCAGGTTCTTCATTGTAACCAAAGGTCAACCCCAAAACAATTCATCCATTCTTGACATTTACCAAAATTAAGGTAGCATTAAGGTATTCCTTATAAATTTAATATTAAATAGTTGATGACTCAAGTAAAAATATGTTAATAGTAAATCTAAAACAGACATGAAAGGCTTGAATAGGGAAAACATCCAGCGGGCAACCCTTATGGTAAACTACATAACAGGAGGTCTCTATGCCACACTCTCGTTAACATTCTTGGCTGTGAGATAGATTTGGATTTAACATTTAGCGAACTCCCCGTTTGGTGTGTAAATTAATTTTAGAGTAGAAACCTTGTTATAAGTATGTCGATTTAACGAATATATCAATATGAAATTTAGTATGATGATTCAGAAGTCATTGGTAAATTGGTTTCAGGGGGAGAGCGAAAACTTAGTTGATAATTCGTGATTACAGTGATTCACCAACGACCTTTTTATTTATTCTCTTTGCCATATTATTGTTATTATTTATTTGTATTTATTAAGTTTATTTTTGTCTCTCTGTAATATTATTACTAATGATTGACCGAAACAGGATTTTCAGCCGAAACCGAATCTTCGGCCTCGGTCTCAGTTTCGGCCGAAACCGAGACCGAAACTCATTTAGACATGTTAAAATTTCCATTGTATACTGAAATTTAGTGTATTTTTTACACACACACCTACCTTCTGACAGTTAACTCGTGTTAAATGGAATAAAAAACAATAATTGAAGTATGTAACAAAAATAGTTATTTATTTATGTTACATTAACAGTTTAACATGAACAATAATAATAAACATGTTAAAGTAAAGACCTACCCTTGTAAGTAAACTTTGTCAAAAATCAACACTTAGTCATATATATAAAGCTGAAAAGTCTGTGCGTTGTACCGCTATAACTCACGAACGGCTTAATGGATTTGATTAATTTTTTTTTAATTTGTTCGTCATCGTCTGTGGAAGGTTATAGGCGTATTAGTACCTCAATATCTGGTCCATCCCAGCATCCACCCACGCAATCTTTGTAACTCAAAAACCACTGCAATGATTAATGAGGAATCTTTTTGAATAGATAAGTTTTATCTACCGGAAAGTTAAGGTCTATTTTTTAATCAACCCCTGGTCCATCCCAGCATCCACTCACGCAATCTTTGTAACTCGAAAACCATTGTAACGATTAATGAGAAATCTTTTTGAATAAATTAGTTTTAGCTCCAAAGCTAGCGTTACTACAGTTGAAGGACTATAAGCCAATAATTGAAAATTATAACATCATGAATGTACTGTCGAGGAACTGAATAGCCTTATAGGAGATATTGGGAGAAAAGTCAAAGGGCAACGCCGGGTATTACTGCTAGTTAGATATAAAGCACAGACTTCTTAATTAATTGTGTTCACAATATTCTTAAGATTGATTTATTACGACTCACAAGCCACGAACTCATCCGAAGTTAGTCGAACGACGCACGACAAGTCACAAAAACTGTGGCGTGGCCGAAGTTTCGGCTGATTTTTGGCCGAAACCGAAACTATGACCGAAAAAGAATCTTCGGTCGGTCACTAATTATTACTCTTCATTTTTTCTCTTAATCACTATTATTACTCACATTTATTTCTCTATTTAAATTTGTATTAATATCAGAAACGGATCTGTATAAAGTTTAGCTCGCTTCATACAAACAAAATATATAGGTATATATATTTTTTGGCGTTATGTACGATGCATATTAGCCATGTCACTCTGTGTTATCTAGTTATTTACGACATCCATGGCCCCGGGAGGGAGTTCTATCTACGAATATAACTCACTCCCGGACGGGATTCGAACCCGCAAACCATGGTGAGACCCATGCGACCAAAGCCCTACGCTCTAGCCCGGCCACCACAGCTCCCCCAAACAAAATATGTTACCTATTTGTTATGATTTTCAATTGTATTCGGATGATCCCTTTAAATACAAATTATTATTATTACAATGATTTATATTTCAGAATAACACAGATTGAAGGAAGTTATTCCAACTGATTTCAAACGTCATTTGTTTGACCAAATGACAAGAACGAGGAATTTAATATAAGTCAAAATTACCTGATTAAACTTTAAGCTCCACAGGAGCAGCTAAAAAAAAGCAATTAAAGTTTGTCTGAAAAAGAAGGGATTTGAGGAGAAAGAGACTCTCTCAAGTTAAACAATTTGACAGGAATGTGTAACTTCTCTACTGTATCGACTCAGCTTCACTACCTCATTTTGTAATTAAGGACCTGCTTCAACCAACATTTTCAGTTGATATTTAAAGCAAAGAGTTGTCCATCCATACACGCCATTATTGGACAAAGATGCACAATCACATTTAGTAAATACTGACAAAGTATTTTACTTCTGTTGAGAAATTCAGTCCTTTCAATCCAAAGTTCTAAGAACTATCTATGCTCCCTCCTATGTTTCCAACCTTAACTCTTCATAACGATCTCTAAGTACCTTTTGTCACCGACCATATTAAATCCCGATCCTCAAAGTTTCACTCCGATCTTTCCTTTCATGACAATCCCGTTGCTCGATCCATGTCATCACATTTTCACCCAGACTACTCGAAGACTGAGGCGGTGCTGGCCGAGAGACCTGCTATGAAATGATACAGTTGAATGAATGAGAACGCCATCTTCCGGGGGTGTTCCGGGGGTCTCGGAGCTGAACAGTTATTTTTATTATGATTTATCCTATTATTTTGTTTTAGTGTATGTTTTCGTTTGTATTTTACTTTATCATTGCCCATTTATTTTATTTCATTTTATATACTGCATTTCTTCCAGAGGTGTCTTCTTATTTTTTGGACAATATTTCGGGATCCTTACATGTCCCTTCTTCTGGTCACTATGAACGTCGTTCATAAGTAGGGACATGTAAGTGTCCCGAAATATTGTCCAAAAAATAAGAAGACACCTCTGGAAGAAATGCCGGAAACAACCAACAGTGGAACATCCAAGAGAAGTTTAAGAAACTCATTTTATTTATTTAGTTTTACCTTCATTTATTATTCTGTATATATTTATTTTTAGCACTTATGCATTATACTTATAAGATTTACCAGAAATATTTTTTTTTTTTAAGTTAATTGTATAAATGGTACTTTTGTTAAGAAACGCGGTCAAATTGTGGTAATTTACAATAAATAAATAAAACAAACTTCTTTTTGTGAAATATTGTCTATTCCACAAAAATTGAATACAAATCCTACCGATTCCAGCATTACACCATCGTCAGGTTTATTTATAAACTATAAATGACTTAGTTTATAACAGAACATTGTTTCCCTAATGTTTGATTCATTTATTCAAAGTATTTCAACTAAAAGAAAACAAGAAGCATTGCTTTATTCAGTTGTTGGTGAGACAAAACGGTTTGAAAATAGAATCTGGCTAATAGGTTTCTTTCAATTAATTCCTTCTAGAATGGCTGCATTCAATAGAAAGAGTGGCTTCGCATATAAATCTCTCTGAAACTAAACGGGAGTACCAGTAGATTAGATAGATATCTTGGGGACCCCATGTCTTCTTTGTAACAGAAGGACGGCTCGTGCAGAATCAACCAACAACAACCAATATAGAGACAGAGATTAGTAGACCTGTGATCAGAAATTATAGAAATAATAGGATCATTATTATTGAAGCCTTTCTTAATAGGTTCAGCCCTTTCCAATGGCAGATCTACTATTTTGGGGTCCCTGTGGCTTTTTGTTTGAATAAATTCCTCCAGAAATTTGCTGAAGAAAAAATGTTGGGTGATGTTAGGTGGGATAAGTCCTACGCTCTAGCCCATACGGCACCATGGCCCCCATTATTGACTTTATAAATGAAAAATAAAAACTATAAAAAAATTAAACATAAATAAACAATTTGACTGACAACGACAGAGCTGACCACCTAGCCAAGCGAGGAACGGCAAAGGACACAGTGACACTCAGAATCGACTTGACCTTAGAAGACACCCTTTCCATCCTACAACACCAGACACTCACGGAATGGCAAACCAACTATACTGACATATCCCAAACCAAAGGACAATTCCACTACAGAGTACAGAAGACAATAACGACAAAGCCATGGTTCCACCCACACAGTAAGACACTGACGACTAAACAAATCATATACTTGACACGACTGAGGACCGGACATGCCAGAACAAACAAATACTTACATCTAATCAAAATAAAACCATCCCCCAACTGTGAACACTGCAATGAGACTGAGGACGTAATCCACATTTTCACTAACTGCAAAAAATACGACAACCAGAGACAACATGAGACACTACTATCCAACGAAAACACATTTCTTCAAACAATAGCTAACATTAATACCATAGAAAACATTAACAGACTCATTAAATTTATTACCAAATCAAAAATAGAATTATAGGATCAATGGACTCCTACATACTCGCTCCGGCTTTATAGGACTACAATTAGTCTTACGGCATAATAAAAAAAAAAAAAAAAATTTATTTTTTCCCTTTTTAGGCTTTTTGGGATGATTGTTACACTTTTCCGGCGTTTCTTACTGAGGTGTCTTCAGATTTGACAATATTTCAGGACACTTCCATGTACTTTCTTTGGATGAGAATATATCTTAAATCTAGTTATCGGCAAATCGATGGAAGCACCTTTCTCGGCACCATAAAGAATAATACCCCCACCCCCACGGGATATCAAGGCGCTTACTAAGATTTCTCCTCAAAATGAAAAATAATCTTTGTCAATATGATGTTTATGGGCAAGTTTTAGATTACATTTTCCCTCATCCAAAGAATAATAATGGTTAACAAGTGTTAATGAACCAAAGAGCCAAGGAGCTCTGCCCTCCCTGCTCCAGCACAGAGGGAGGAAGAAGAAATGTGGTCCGAAGGCTTCAAAACTAGCAGCCCTGCATCCTGTCAGAATAGGAGACATCTTTGTAAAACATTTTCCTCGGAAAAATAATTTTTTTTTCGGCAGTTGTTTCGATTTTCTCTTTCCCTCAAAGCTCAACAACATTCCTAAAGAGTTTATCTCCTTTGGTGGATTGAACGGCAAGCGATACACGTTCAGCACAACGTCCCCAACTTGACGTGCTCTCTGTTCATTGTGGGTACATCAGATAGCACTGTGCAGACCCAATTCTCAGGATCATCTCCTCACGACCCGCCCCCCCATCACCCATGGGGCTATTCATGACATATTTTGATATCCTTCTTTCTGTCCAAACTTTCTCCAGTGCATATTGTGGCGACAGTTACTTTTGTGAAAATTCTAGGAGACAGGTTCTAGAATCTCCAGACAAGTTCTAGAATTCTTTAACATTAGTCATAGATTACAATAAAATGTGCCAAAGCGAGTTAAAAGATATTCAATACAGGTAGAAATAAAAGACGTCTTCAAACAGTTTTATCTGCGACAAGAACCAGTTTTCAACGCAACAGCGTAATCATCAGTGACACATCTATGAATACATACAAAATATAGATATGGAAAAGTAACCAAAACCTTAAAGCAACAGAGTAAATAGTAACATAATAAAATAAAACTTGCTTACTCCACCCATAGAGCGTGGAGTCCGAAGAACTGCCAAAACTCAAAGGGGTGGGTTTATTCACCCACTTTATATATATATAAAAAAAAAAAAAAATCATAAACAATAACTAAAATAAATATCTATAATAATAATAATAATAATAAAATAAATGTCTATGTAATAATATACAATTAATATACATGCAACAAACAGCCAAATAAATTTTTGTCATAAAATATAAGAAATAAATAAAAATAAAAATGTCTATACTATCCGATACCCTTAAAAATCCTTTTTTTTTTAGTTTTCCCGGAAATTTTATGTTCCCCGAACACCTCATTACAAAAATAAAAAAATGTTCCTGTCCGTCTGTATTTCTGTGAACACGTAAGGGGGGGCTTAACTCAAAAACCCTAATCACTACTATCAATAGTAATCCCCCTCAATACCACTGTGAATAAGAAACTACATTATTTGCTGTACAGTGATCTTTTAATAAGACTTTTAGATTGGAAGTCGTTTAGAAGAGCTCTGATCTTCAAAACAAGCTGTGACTGAAGCACCTCTGAAGTGCTGCAGAAGATGAACAATCTACTGTCTGCCGTCTGAAGCAAACGATGTGTCTTAGGTGGCGTTCTGGAGGGTGATAAATGGAGCATCGTTCCCTCTCTCAACAGACCACATCTCAAATTAGATCGAATTTGGATTAGTTTCTTTTCATTTTTCACCAAGTGACAAGACGGAATTTGCTGAAAAGAAAGCACAATAAATTATCAAGATATTTTCATGATGAAAACTGTTGTCAACAGTAACCCAAAGGTCACTGATCGCTATTTCTCAAAGCTGGTTGTTCTGTAGACCAATAGAAAGAGTCTCGGGGGCATGCAAAATCTAACATCAGAAATCATCAGTTTCTATCTTTATTGTCAGTAGAGTTTCCGGAGACCTTGCTTGACGTCGAATTCGAATTCATGTTATTTTTTAATTATTAAAAAAAAATTAAATTCGATGTTGAGTTTTCACCAGAATTCATGTTTTCCGACCCGCGTCTGCGAAGACGATAACTCCCGATAGAATGAATGTACCCAAAAAAAAAATTGTGAATTCAGAACCCATTAAGCACGACTCCTATTGATTTTCAGCTAAATCGGGGGATTAGGGAAGAGGGTTAACATACCCCTTAAGGACAACATCGATTAATTTTTCACGAATTTGGCCGAAGGAAAGTTGAGAGGTCGATAAACGTTTTCGAGATAAGGTAATTCAGATTGTACTACCTTCAAAAAGTAAATAAAAGTGATTTTCCGCAAGGCCAGTGTGCATATTTCTGTCTGTAGATTTTTCTTTTGTTCGCAACTTCTGTAAAGATGCACCGATTAATTTTTTTTTGTAATGTTTGTCTCAATCTGGGGAGTCTGGAGCAGACCTATTAATTTTGATGCCAATCGGATCATTGGTTATGGAAATGTATATAACTTTTGCACCAATTTCCATTTTTTTTCCCGCAGACTATTTGTTTTAGTAAGGACTCAAAGCGTATTACTTCTGGTGCCAATCCTACAGTGCTTTTGGAAATATGCACAATTTTGAACATCGTTTTTGCACATATTCAGAACAACTTATTTCGTTCATGACCGTTTCTGTTAAAATAAACTTAAATATTTGAATATCAACAGAAATTTATATTTTCGGGGAAAACGAATATCAAATTTTATAAAATTCGTGGTAAATTTTCAATTATTTTTAGACGACTTTTTATTAAGCATGATACCTCCAGGTTTATTTATTATTAGGATGGTACTACAAAGGAAGTAGGTAACTGAAAGTTTGACTCCAGAAAGGATGAGCCTTTCAAAACCACAGTGGAGAGGGCAGAACTTTTCAGAGGATATTGTGTAACCTCAACAGAAATTATCGTTTTATGTTATGGAAGACTGGGCTCAAGAGTTTACTAATTTTGTTTGGTAGCTTTTGTTACACCAACAACAGAATGAAAATATAATCATCTTCAATAACTGAAGAAGTTAGAAGAAAAGGGGGTACCAGCATCATTAAACATGAATCATTATTCGGCTACTGATAAATAATCTGTTTACTATGTATGTTTATGTGTATGTTTCCGGTGTAGTCCCACCGTTCGTGAAAAAACGGTGAATCACTGGCTATGTACTTCCCCAGCATAAATTAATCCATTTTAGCTCACCTTCCAAAGCCAATGGACTGTTTGTGCTGAAACTCAATATTTGATTTGTGTACCTATAGTGGCTTCTGAATCCTCATACTAAAATATTGTGTTGGTACATTCATTACATCGGCGGTTATTAGGATATTTGAGTCTATTCCATACTCTTATACCCTCTTCCCTTCAACCGATTTCGCGGAAAAATGATAGGTGCTATCCTCATGGGGTCATGAATTTAAATATAACATTTCATGTCGATACATTCATTACATCGGCAGTTATAAGGGTTCTATAAGGGTTGAGTCGAGCCCCCTCTGATCCCCCTGACTTTTGGCACATTTGGCTGAAAATCATTAGGTCGTCCTTACAGGGTACCTATATACACATATAAAATTTTGTGTCGATAAGTTCATTCTATCGGGAGTTATCCTGTTAACAGACATTTATGTGAATGAATTTTCTTTGTACATTTTTGGAATCAGGGGATCGGAAAACATAAAATTCCGTCGAAAACTGTACATCGAATTTATGACTGATTACATAACTTCCCCTATACTTCGTTCAGCTGGTGAAGTAATACATAGTGAGAAAGAATGCCAGTTTGGTAGATGTGAAGATGGACAAGACTTTAAAGAGGTAAGGGATGTAATTTCGTGTTTTGACGTTTTGTTCTGATTAATGAGCTGAGGGGGTGTGGACAATGACTTGGTCGACATTCCAGGCCGACCACAATGGTGGTTGGCCAGTCTGGTCCACCCTTCCCAACTCAAACTCCCTTACATGGAACGTACAACTTACGTTTACCCAGATAAAAACATTGTGTGCTGCAACTATGTGTCTTGCCAGTAGTACTGTATGGTAATAAAACTTGGGCACTCAAAAGAGCAAAAAGGCTCTACTTTCCGAATGGCACAGTGTCCTAACGTTTGAAGAATGGCCAAAATAAGAAATGTCAAAATAAAGAGATAAAGGATGTTGACACCGGAAGGAAGAGGGTTAAAATGGAACTGGGAAGAACAACTTGCTTGAGCGGAAGTGGGTCAAGAATGGATCCCCAGAGACAGTGGAAGAAGAAAAGGAAGACAGACGAGCTGATGGGATGGAAGAAGATGGTTCAGAGACTATTCAGACAACCAATGGGTCGCCTAGACTAACTAACTCAACCCTTCCCAACGGGAGAGACCCTTAGAATTACCGGCATCTATGAAGTTATCTTCATCTTTTGTAGCATGTATCTCCATATTCTAGAACGCCGGTTCCTGGGGCAGAGATGGCATGTAGACAGAAACAACATACTTTTTTCTTCAATCCAACTACGGCTGGTGAATCAAATCCTTTGGGCCTGTAGCCCGGTTGGAATTGGAAGGGGAAACACGATTAGGGCAGTTAGTAATTATAACTCATGCCCGGGCTTTAACTACAAGGTCATATCGCCTTTTTCGTCACTCTGGTGGTCATGAGCCCGACTCTACTATGAGAGTCCAAAACTTTGCCTACCCTTTTGTATTCACCTTGGGTAGTAGCTGACATCGTACAGGCTCGGAACAATCGCTTAAAGTCCAATCCAAAGGACGGCGTGCTTAAGTTTATTTTACCTCCGATATAAAATAAACTAACGGCCTCAGAGTGGTTTTGAACCCGCGATTTTGAGCTCCATAAGCAAGCAAGCACACCACTCGAACGGTGAGAGGGTCATGTTGCTTTGACCACAGTCCAACGTTTGCACCCCTCCAGCTCTTCAGTAGCCAACCCCTTCTCACTGCTCAGTCGCCTAATAGCTGCAGGTTAACCTTTTTTCTTCGTCACTAATAGTTTTTCACTAAGTTCAAATTTTCCACTATCATTCCGTATAAAACAGAGAAAATAATGCTATTTACCGAAAAGGATAAACAAGAAATTCACACACCCCATTTTTCAAAGTTCCGCCATTATTCGCCGATTTGACTGTACATATACATGGACTTGAAAAATAAAATAAAACTGGTTTATTTAATATATTGTCTAATTTCACTAACTATATATACATGGGAGTACTTTCGGTATTTCTACCATCCTCAGCCAAAAGCATAAGAGATAAGACTGAGAGTCTTATCTCTTATGCTTTTGGCTGAGGATGGTAGAAATACCGAAAGTACTCCCATGTATATATAGTTAGTGAAATTAGACAATATATTAAATAAACCAGTTTTATTTCATTTTTCAAGTCCATTTGAATTATTTCACAATATCTCTGCAATAATGTCAGTTTTCATACATATACATGACAAATGTTCATATATGATAATTTCATAAATATATGAAACATAAAAGGTTCGGAATAGGGTCGAGAGTTAATAATAATAATATCTTTATTATTTTTTTCGTTTTTCACATTATGTGAAGTTGTAAACTTGTAAACTAAGCCAATGTTTTCCAAAACAGGAGCTGTGTGCTACGGCTTGTTCACTTTTTAATTTAATTTTTTTCGCTTTTTTTAAATGTATTCATTTTACATAATTATACGTGTAGAAGGAGCTACAAAGAACGAAGTCCGAATGTATTATTGTCTGTGAGTTGTCTCTGTTATTATTTATTACCAACAGTGCAAAGTTCATTTCTAGTAGTAGTCGTAGTAAAAATATGATTATGTGTTTGTGTGTGTAACCTCTTTTTGAATAATATTTTATACAATTCTACGGGTAGAATAAAAATGTATTCGTTACTCATAAATATTTTTTTATTCGTTATTCGTGAATAATTGGAAATCAAGATTAACTGAAAATTATTCACTCAAAAATAACGAAGAATAAAAATTATTATTCAATAACTTGAAATTCCGATGAAAACTCAACATCGAATTTCCGACCGGTTACATAACTTCTTCTATTCTTCGTATAGCTGAGGAAGTAAAATGAAAAAAAAAAAAAAAAAAAAAAAAAAAAAAAAAAAAAAAAAACTATAGTAAACAACATGGAAATTATTATTATACTCGTAACATAATGCCAGCTCGGAGATGGACAGATATAAGGGATGTAATTGTCCCGCTGAAGTTTCCTTTGATTAATGAGGTCCGGCCTGGACAATGACTTGGTAGACATACCAGTCTGGTCCACTCTCTCAGTCAGTACCATATAAGGAACACAAATCCAAGCCCGGTTGGCCACGCATCCCACCGACTTACTTTCAAATATAAAAGTAGTGAATCACCGAACCAGCTCAAATTAATCAAATAAGTTTTCACTCTCCCTCTAAAACCAATTTATCTATATTATTGAAGCTCATAGGTGTCTCACTCTAGCATGTCTGAATCATAAACATAGAATTTGTCCCGATCAGGCAAGGAATGGAGGAAGTAAGGTACTGAGCAAGTAAATTGGTATATATAAATTTAAGGAGGTAGACAGAGAAAAGGAGAGCAGGAGAGGGGATTTGAACAAGAGTAATCTGACAATTTTAACAGGGGAGGGTTCCTCTAAAACTGTCCCGATCAGGCAAGGAATGGAGGAGAGAGGTTAATGATTGGAAAACTCTGAACGTCCATCTAATCCGTAGCATAGAAGTCTAGATCCTTTCCAGGTTAAAGACCAATTCAATCTGATTTATGGAGCTAAAAACTAAAACCTGGAAAAGCACATATGTGCGGTCTACCTCGAACAATAGGAGGTTAATAATAACTTTATTGTTTAAAGGGATCACGATTATACAGTTGGGTCAATGACCATTACATTTACAGTTAGTCATTGTGACGCATGCCCGGGCTTTAGCTACGACGTCATATCACCTACTGCCAAAGCGCTTCTTCGTCGTTCACGACATGAGCTCGACTCCACTATGGAAGATTGAAACAATAAGAAAATTTAAACCAACTAAAAACGTTTACGTTAGAAGAAACCTTCTATTCGGAAAAGGAACTTTTTTCTCATTGTTCAAAAATAGTGAATTTTATATTCAAAAACATTATTTGATACTACGCTTTTCGTATTCATATTTTCAAGTATTTATTTATTTGTTCACTTCTTCTTACTTTCTAGTAGTATTGTTAATTCTAATCCATGTGTGTCAGACTCTAAGAGTTAATATCTGTTTCTAAATTATAAGCTACCTTAATTTTAATATTATTATGACGAATCCTATGTATCCTATTACCATGTCATGGTTTAACGGAAATAAAAAATTATTATTATTAACTACCCCCGAGCACACCTAGTAAAACACAAACATATTTTTGAATATAAGAGCTTTCTATAATAATGTATGAAATTGATTTCTAAAAAACCAGGTTAACGGCAGATTGTCGAATAGATTACAAATGACTAAAAAAAACAAATACCCGGACGTTTAGTCACCTCTACATGAAGAAATAAGCTTATTTACATCACTGGAGAAAGTTTTGAAATGAAATTTCTTTGATAAAAAAAAAAGTCATGTATATGGAGGTCGTACAAAAACTCTAGTGAACAAAGTCAGTAATTTTTCGTACATTAGTCGATCTACGTAAAAACTTAGAATGTATCAACAAAAGAGAGTTTATTTTTTTAGCAACCATACTTTGGAGAGAGTGAGTGATATAGATGATGTGGTTGACTTTCACTGCAGTATGATGTTTTGCAGGTTATCAAAGCCTATGTTCAAGGGGAGTTTGCAGCAAGGTCCATTTCCTGTTTCCTGAGGATTATTTTTGTAAGGATCTATTTTTCGACAATTCTCATATTCATAGGAAAAAATACACATATAAAGAGAGTACACGCAAAATTAGCCAAACAGATTTGGTAGAAAAATCAACTAATCAGAACAGAAAAACATTTTTCTTCATATTTTGACCAGGTTAGCTGTTACAAATTAACGGTGTAGCCCCCTTGACATTTCTACTCATTTTTACTATTCATTTTTACTTTCTAATAACTTTAGTAAAACAAAGTTAGCTATTGTGACTCATTTCCGAAGTTTAACTGCAAGGTCATAACGCCTTCTATCCGAGCGCTCTTTCGTCGTTCTGCTGGACCTGAGCCCGACTCTACTGTGGGAGTCTTACTTAGGTTTATTCACGTAGTGTAGGGGGTCTTTAACGACTACCTGACATCGCACAGGCTAGGGACCATCGCTCCCATATAAAAAAACCTTAAGGGACCCCTACACGGTCAATCGGAATGACATTCAGAGCGAAGATTGACATTCTGATTGGAGGTGTAACGTCATGACTGATGGAATGATGAATGGATGGACGGATTTCCAAATATTTTGAAATCCGAGCTTCAATCACGAGAAGTGGAGGGGAGACTGACAGTCTGAATGGTGGTGTAGTTATTCAATAATTCTTTTCTTCAGTCTTGTTAAAACAGTCATGGAGGACGAGTGTGTTGGTATAGACGACGTAGATGACGAGTCACCAGCATGCGTATGGTATTTTAGCAAAGGTATGGGCAAACAAACTAAAAACCCTTCAGCCAGTACAAAAAAAACATTTGCAGAAAAATCAATCAACGATATCCTTTTTGAGGCAGAAATGCAAACCCTTCATAGGGACTCAGTAAAAATCAACGCTGCCAGTAGTAGTCCCATGCTGTCCTTACCTGGCTCGTCATCCTCCTCGTCGACCTTAATTAGCCCACCCCACCATCAGTGATGACCGACGAATGTAATATTTATAATAATGCTTCTGATTACTTCTCCAGTTATACTAACATTTAATTTAAGTACTAGGTAATATTTAATGCTCTACTTTCATACTGTTAAACATACATAATTGTATACTAGGTAAATACACAATTATTCTAAAATAACGTAATTATTATTTACTCACTTTGACATAATCCTGAAATACATAGATAAGGGTCTCGCATGTTTCGAAAATCGCTTGGGATATAGATGGAGGAGACATGATGACAGAAAACTTCAAATCTTCGAAGCTTCTTCCCAGTCGCAAGAACTCTTAAAGTAACCGCTAATCTCTTATGAACTGTTATTGGATCTCTCATAACTGTATTCATCCGGGATAAATATGGTGTCAACATGGTGATCAACATGTTAAAAAGATTTTCGTCCATACGGTAGTAATTTTCATAGTCGTCTGAAGCATTGCCTGCTGATATCTCACGCAGCAATGTTAAATGGCTATACTCATTTCGTTTTTTTAACCATTCTTTCATCCACACTCTGTGATCCATTGCTCTTCTGGTGCCCAATGCTAGGACAATGGCCAAACAAGCCTTATCTTTACCAATTTTACTTATAGACATTATGCTAAATCCGTACTTTCTGGTGTTTCAATGTCAACTGAGCTAAAATTACTTCAATCAGACTGTCAGTTTGATTGATACGTGTAGGGGCTTCATGACTGAAGTCAGGAATGGCAGCTTGATTTTTCAGTCAGACTGTCATTCATGATTGACAGTGTAGGGGCCGCTTTACGGCCTCGGCCGGGTTTCAAACCCGCGATCTGGAGCTCAGTACGCTACCTATGAGCTACCGGCGCCATCATAAAAAGAAGTAAACAATACTGTTAGTACTGTTACTGTAGATTTTATGTGCAATACGATTTTTCGAAGGCAGCTTCACGAGATACTGGTAGTTTATCAAAAAGGATTAAAAGTAAGGAAAAAAATTAAATATATGTGATTCATTTACCAACCATCTTTTTACATATCAGTCTCCCTCCCCCTCCCTAAGTTATTTCATTCTGGTATTACTGTGTATAATGAAGTCACTCTCAGAATACGCACTACAATGACCATATACCCACTAATGCCAGTATAAAATGATTTTAAGAGGGAGGGGAGAGAGAGTGATCTGTAAAAACGTGATTGGTAAACGTTCAATGAATTGAATGAAACTTTGTATCAATGAGTTACTTTCTGAACATCGTACTACCAAAGAAGTAGACTAGTATTGAAATATCAGTGTGGAAGTTGTGGCCTGTAATTAGGATAGAAATCGGCAATGAACTGTGGCTAAGTAACCCACATATCGATAAGGGATAAAAGCATTGGATGCTTAGGTCCCTAGGTCTAAAACACCACCCCACCACCATTATTATAAACCACACATCAATTATTATATTTTTAAGAATACTCTCAAACTACAATAAGGTCCAGGTTGTCTAAGAATCTATTGGGCGATGTAAGACTTTGAAGCACTACCTCTCAGGTAAGTAACCAGGTATTCTAATCACCCAACCATCGAGGCCCTGACTTTCCCTCCTGTATACTTTTGCAGGTTACCTAAGACAAGGCCTATTATGGAGATTTGAACCCGGGCCTCTTGTTATCGAGATAAAGCCGCCGGAATGGAACAATAAGCCCTTGATCATAAGGGTACTTAGTACGATTACCACTGGAATGGGGAACTGCCACCTTATTTGAATTCTGATAACTGAACTTTCTATACACCAAAGTCCGGAACCCATTTAGTTCCTCCCCGATTGAAAATTAGTAAACAGTTGTATTATTTCTCTTTTTAGGGTTCCGTCCATAAATCGAAGAATATCTACGAAACTAATATCGAGTGATTGTTTTAAAGGTAATAGGAAAATAACTAAATGTTTTTATGATGAATTGACAACTAGATAACACATGTAGTACTCTAGGAACAACGCGTCATAGCCTGATTATAGGTGCCCTGCTATACAAAGTATAGGTTAGGTTAGATTTTATGACTCATGCCCGGGTTTTAACTACGAGGTCATATCGCCTACTACCAGAGCGCTCTTTCGCCACTCTGGTGGACATGAGCCCGATTCTACTGTGGGAGTCCTAAATTTTGCCAACCCTAAATTTTTATTCACCTAGAGTAGGGGGTCTTTAACGAGTACCTGACATCGTACAGGCTCGGGACCATCGCTTAACGTCCCATACGAAGGACGGCGTGCTTAAGGTTATTTTACCTCCCAGATAAAATAAACTAAGAGCCTCGGTCGCGTTTCGAACCCACGATCTTGAGCCCAGAAGACAAGCACGCAGACCACTGAGCTACCGACGCCCTCTATACGAAGTATAGGGGAAGTTGTAATGTAATCAATCAAAAATTAGATGCGGAGTTTTCACCGGAATTTCATGTTTTCCGTCCTCCAGATTCCAAATATGAGAAAAAAATCTATCTGTCTGCGTGTTTGTGAACACGATGACTCCCGATAGAACGAAAGTATCTAACAAACTAAACATACGAAAAAACTATGTAACGTTCAGTATTCTCTACGAGAAAAAACGCAACTGAAACATTGTCCTAAGGTAAAGTGAACAGAAAGAAAATAGTTATGTATTATCCATAATTTTAATGAAACAGGTTATCTCAGTTTCCTATTTTTGTTTCTAGTATAAGAAAGAAGACCTATTTTTCTAAGAGGTAAGGAAGGACCTTATAACATGTTATCATCAACAAATCCCAAACTATTTATATATACAGATTTTGGACATGTCGTCTAAATATTTGTGCAAGTTATTTGTCTAATATATTCTAAACATATTTTATTTGTAAATCTAAATGGGTTATCATATGTTCCGCCATGAGTAATGCCTCAAGCAATCGGAATGTGGCTAGTTGATAGTGTTTTTATCATTATTCAGTTTTTTTATCATTTTTAAAGTTTCCGGGAAAATAAGAACCTCAGATAAATTTTGAAGGACTTAAGAAACATGTAGCTAAATAATGGGATCATATTTACATACACTTACTTCTCTCAAAAAATTACTGCCTACCATATTGATCAAAAATTAATTTATTGGATGGATATTTTACTACCAGGGTTTTTATTTTAAAGGTTTGTAGAAGTGTTGTTATAGAGTTTTTTTTTTCTAAGTGTCTTCAAGTAAGTTTTCGCTCTCCCTCTGAAACTAATCTACCGATTGGTTGAAAATCTGAAAATTACTCAGGGACTTCTGAATCCTGATATAAAATTTCTTGTAATTACATCGGTAGTTATTATTATTTTTAAGTTAAGCCCTCTCCACTGTTTCCACGTTCTCTTTCACCAATTCAGATGAAAATTGATAATGTCGTCCTAATGAGGGTTTGGATATACGTATAAAATTTCTGTCAATACATCGGCTGTTAGGGTTTTTATGTTAAGCCAATCCTATTAATAATCTCCCCTTCCCTATGGCCGATTGGACTGAAAATCAATAAGTAACGTCCTCATGGGGTTCTGAACAAACAACACGGCCAATGAAGATTGTCTTTGATCGTTCCATCTGCATGGTAAAAGAAGCGGAAACTCTTGAGAACATTGTCTTTGAACGTTTCATCTTCATGATACAAGAAGGAAGAGACTCAAGAAGAGGACTATCCTCTGCAATTTGTTTAAAATGTTCTTCAAAGATAAAATAACTACATCAAAGGCTTGATGGTAAAAAGGATATAATGAGGAGTTCTTTAGAAATAAACAGACAGAAGGCTGTTTTGATTTTTAGAGATGCACCCTCTTGACCGATGGCTTTCCTCCGGGGTACATTAACCGGAATTTGGGACCATGGTGGCTAGAGTGTAGGTTGGCGGGTTTGAATCCTGTCCAGGAGAGAGTTTTATTTCACAGATAAAACTCCCTACCGGAGCCATGTTGTGTAAATAACCAATAACACCCTTATAGAGGCTGAGGCTGATATATATCGTATATAAATGGAAAATGGAATGGGGGAAAAAAAAGAAATAAAGCATGTGTGTCTGTGAATGAATTTATCCTCAATTTCTATGTGCGTCCAGAACCTTATAAAGACACCTATCGATTTTCAGGCAAATCTGCCAAAGCGAAGGAAATAAGAGGGTCAACACAAAAACTCTAATAACAGCCCTTGACACGGAATTTCATATGTATATTCATAACTCCATAAGGACAACCTATTAATTTTCAGCGGAATAGGCCGAGGGGAAGGGAGGATTCAGAGCGGTGCTTGGCTCAGAAAGTCAAACTTTTTTGATTTTGATTAACGAAAACTTAATTGTTCACTGATTCACCAACAACTCATTTTCAAGGGTTGAAAAATTTGAGTGATTAGTCATTTGCAAAGTTGCTATTATTGAGCTAATAAAAAACTTGGCAGCTCTCTATTCACAATTCTGTAACGTTACAAACGATGTAAGCCAAAAGTGACAGACTCGCTGAGACAATGACATAAAAAACCGTCTGTTACTAATTACACCTCGAGGGAAACTGGGACCAAGGGATGCAAAAAGTGTTTAAATGGAAAATCAGTGACGCTCCCTCCCGTCCAATCTTAAACAAACAACTTCCTTCAAAACCTGGTTTTTACAACATTCTTGTATTTTCTTGTAAATACTCAATTTCACAACCTTCCTTACATAATACTTCTTCTGCCTCTCGGCGTGGAGGGAGCCTCTATCCACCGCTGCCACATCTGCCTATACCTGGCGAGGTAGCGCATCTCAGCTATCAACTTCCTGTCCGAACCTCTTTATGAAGTTCAGATGCATCAGTCTGGGTCTACCTCTCGGGCGTTTACCTGTTCATGAATTTCCGCGGTCCTTCGTTCATTCATTCTGGTCACATGGCCGAACCAGCCGAGCTGCATCTTCTCCATGAAGTGCTTCAAAGGGTGTATACCTGATAGTTTGTTAGTGAGCCCAGCCCTCACTGCCATAGAGAAGGGTTGGGAGCTTTGAATTTGAAAAAATATATATATATATATATATATATATATATATATTGGTGAATTACCGGTAATGTACTTTCTTCCTCAACATGAATTTATCTACTATATTTACTCTCTCTCTCTCAATATCAATTCGACCTTAAAAAGCATATCTTACGCTTAAAAGCGTATCAACTTTTTTTCAACGATATTTCGGGTCGATTTCACGCCTTTATTCAAGTTACAACGAATGACGGTTAAATATAGAAATAAAATTTCCTGTCAATACACCTCATTACATCGACAGTTAATAGGGTTTCTATGTTAGGCCCCCCTCCCTTAATTCTCCCATCCCTCACGCCGTTTTGGATTATGAATATACATACAGAGGGCGCCGGTAGCTCAGTGGTATGCGTGCTTGACTTTTGAGCTCAAGATCGTGGGTTCGAAACCCGACCGAGGCCCTTAGTTTATTTTATCTGGGAGGTAAAATAAACTTAAGCACGCCGTCCTTCGGATGGGACGTTAAGCGATGGTCCCGAGCCTGTACGATGTCAGGTACTCGTTAAAGACCCCTACCCTAGGTGAATAAAAATTTAGGGTAGGCAAAATATAGGACTCCCACAGTAGAGTCGGGCTCATGTCCACCAGAGTGACAAAAGAGCGCTTTAGTAGTAGGCGATATGGTCATATGGTCTCGAGGTCTCGTAGTTAAAGCCCGGGCATGAGTCATAAAACCTAACCTATACATATAAAATTTCATCGATAAAATCCATGGTGTTAATTTACTCACAGAAAAGCAGCACACTTACTGGATATATGCTCGCGTTACGCTCGAAGGAGATTCCACATTTTTAGCAAAGATGTAATCATAGAGGAGGACTTTAGAAGATTGGACCACAAGAACATTCCTAGATTCATTAAGGAAACTGGGAGACTGAGTACTTCATTAAGAACTTGGTTCTGCTAGTATACTCGTAAATGTACAAGAAACAAAGAAAGGTGGAAGCCCAGCGCTTCCATGGAGGAATAAGATCATTGGATGCTTAGGTCCCTAGGTGTAAAACACCAGCCCACCATATATATATTATATTTTATTACTCAAAAATACGAACATAGACAGACAGGAATTTTACTCCCCCAGCCATACGAAGTATAGTGAAAGTTATGTAATCTGTCAAAATTTTGATAATGAGTTTTCACCAAAATTTCATGTGTTCTTAACGCCTGATTCAGAAAGTGAAAAGAAAATCTCCTGTCTGTGAGTGTGTGTCTTATCCATCTGTGAACATGATAACTCCCGATAGAATGAATTTATCGACATGAAATATTATACGAGGGGTGATCAAAAAGTTCCAGGACGTTTTGGATTGCGCGCCAACGGAGTGTAGGAGGGCGGTACGGTTGGCAGCATTAGTTGTGACTCTTCCTGAGCTCAGCTGTTTTTGTAGATTCTCTACAACCTACTTTGTTGTGAAGTAACATACGCTTTTGTGAAACAAGTTTTTTGTGTTTGGCTATTTTGTGATATTTTGTCAAATGAATCAAAAATAAGAGCAACGTGTTTGTGTCAAGTTTTGTGTCAAGTTGGGTAAAATTTTTTCAGAAACTTTTCAGATGGTGTAAGAGGCTTTTGGGGATGAATGTCTGAGTCGATCAAGGTGTCATGAGTGGTACAAGACCTGCCCCCTGCGGACTTTTTCCTATTCCCGAAACTCAAGAGACCCTTAAAAAGGGAAGAGATTTCACTCAACTGACGAACTTAAAGAAAAATCGCTGGAGGAGCTGAACAGCATTCCAGAAGATGAGTTCTCAGAGTCATTCCAGTAGTGGACACGATGGTGTGAAAAATGTATAGTTTCCCAAGGGGAGTACTTTGAAGGGGACAATGTCCAATAACTTGTACATTTTTTCAAAAATGGATTCTGAAATTTTTTGATCATCCCTCGTATGTGTATCCAGAACCCCCCAAGAACGAAGCCTATTGTTTTTCAGCGAAATCGGCCAAAGAGAAGGGAGGGATTAAGAGAGGGGGCTTAACACAAAAAAACCTAAGAAAACTTTGTAGATTAATATTTTTTTTTTGGAATCTGGAGATCCAGACCAATTACATTAACTTACTATACCTATTATTATAGATAACTTACTATATGTATAGCCCGGGAAGAAAAGCTTTCTACCAAAGTATTAACTAAAATCCGCTAGTTTGATGCAAAGAAGAATAAAATCAGGGAAACAGTGAGGGAAGAAAATGTATGTCAAAATAAAGGAAGTTAGAAAAGAACCCAGAAATGGGATTTGAAGTGGATTTGCATAGTCTACCGCCCCAGGCTTCCCTGCTACCTTGGTTCTGGTTCTTCCCCGAATCCTCTTTATTCCCTATTGGGAATATACCAATAGTACTTTTTTCTCTACTGATTTGAGAGAAAGTATTTCCAAAACATGATCTGAAGTAGTTCTTATGAGAAACGAAATTGTATTAGACGAGCCGATGTCTAGAAAGATGTCCATCAACCTAAATGGAAGCTGACAGTAAATTCCTAAATGCAAGTCGGATAATGCAACAAAAGAACGTTCAAATAAAGTTATTATAGTCAGTTTTTCATATAATATTGTCTTACAATATCTTGATTACGCTCTGTTATAGAAAACCCACCACACGTTTAAGAGTGTTTTTTACCCGACTGAGGAACGCGAAGGGAAGGTATTTTTTTTTTAGTCGACTGAGGAACGCAAAGGGAAGGTATTGTTTTTTTACTCGATTGAGGAACGCAAAGGGAAGGTATAGTTTTCTTACTCGACTGAGGAACGAGAAGGGAAGGCATTGTTTTTCTACGCGACTGAGGAACGCAAAGGGAAGGTATTGTTTTTTCAATTTTGTATGTATTTTCTTTTCTTTCTTCCCTCGCTCGGACAGCCTAAACAGCTGGACGGATTTTAATTATTTGTACGACATTTGATTCGTCGTAATCTCCCGAGCGACAGAGATTTTGATGACAATCCCGAAAAAAAAGAATAGCGGACGCTTGTCGCAATATTATCAAAATTTAAAAATTAGACGTCAAAACCTATCGAGTGGGTATCAAATTAAAAAGTTTACGCATTAATTAACTTTATTTTCGGTCTCCGTCTGAAATTCGGTTGAAGATGAATATAAGACCGGGACATCTGAAACATCATACTAAATTTCTTGTTGCTATGTTTGTTACTTTCGCTATTTTTGTGGTTTTTCCGTGATGTCTGTGTCCGAAACCCCATCATAACCTGTTAATTTTCAGCCGAATCGGCCCATTTAGGGCTTAACACATAATTCCCCATAACTACCGAATTAAATGAATGTATCGACACGAAATTCTGTATGTCAAAAACCCAAATAACTGTCAATGTAACGAATGTAGCCACACAAGTCCCTGACAAAGACACCTATTAATTTTCAACCAAATCGGTAAATTGGTTTCAGGAGAAAGAGCAAAAACTAAAGTAAATAATTTGCGGTCGCGAAGTGGGAGATTCACGGACAACTTTTTCTTCAGAGCCGGAAGCCAGGAAGAGCCAGGAGCTGGGGTCCACAGAACAGAACAGATATAGGAGAGATGTAGAAGCGGACTAGGTTAGGAAGACGATCAATAGGGCTTCAACCCCGCCCTCAGCCTCAGCCGCCCTTCAGAGGGACAAGGCCAACCTTCTCCCTCCCTCATAACCAAAATAATGGTCATTGCAAATTTGTAGCTTCACACACAAAAAAAAGAAAGGAAAAAAAAAAGCGAAAGTTGTACGAAATTCGAAGTAGACTTGGAGGCAGAAATTTTGTGTTCAACGATTTGGGTCCCCATTTAGCCCCAAAAATCCATAAAAATGTATTTATTATTCTATTCATCTAGAGAATTTAGAGAAACTTAAATTTTCTTTATTATATTTTTTAATTTAAATGAGTTTTCATTGAAATTTAATGTTTTCTCACCCCCTGTTCCGAAAATAAATAAATAAATTCCTATCTGTCCGTGTGTGTTCGCGAAGAGGATAACTCCCGATAAAATGAATATATCCACCCAAAATTCATATGCTTTTTCAGAACCACATAAAGACAACAACTAATAACTAGTAATCGGTTAAAATTTCGATGCTGAGTTTTCAACAGGATTTCATGTTTTCCGACTTCCTGATTTCAAAAATGAAAAAAATAAATTCTGTTTGTCTGTGAACACGATAAATGATTGTATTGACACGAAATTTTATATGTGTATCCAGAACCCTTTAATAGGGGGATTAGGGGAAGACAACACAAAAACTCTAATAACTGCCGTTGTAATAAATATGTTGACACCTATTAACTTTCAGCGGAATCGGCCGAAGGAGAGAGGGGGGTCAGAGGGGGCTCAACACAAAAACTCTAATAACTGCCGTTGTAATAAATATGTTGACACCTATTAACTTTCAGCGGAATCGGCCGAAGGAGAGAGGGGGGTCAGAGGGGGCTCAACACAAAAACTCTAATAACTGCCGTTGTAATAAATATGTTGACACCTATTAACTTTCAGCGGAATCGGCCGAAGGAGAGAGGGGGGTCAGAGGGGGCTCAACACAAAAACTCTAATAACTGCCGTTGTAATAAATATGTTGACACCTATTAACTTTCAGCGGAATCGGCCGAAGGAGAGAGGGGGGTCAGAGGGGGCTCAACTCAAAAACACTAATAACTGCCGTTGTAATAAATATGTTGACACCTATTAACTTTCAGCGGAATCGGCCGAAGGAGAGAGGGGGATCAGAGGGGGCTCAACTCAAAAACACTAATAACTGCCGATGTAATGAATTTATCGATACGAAATTTAGTATGAGGATTTAAGAACCTCTATGGAAGTCAATTATTAATAATTAGCGCAAACGGTCGATTGGTTTTGGAGGGGGAGATTAATTCGTTCTGGTGAAGTTGCCGGTGGTTCACTGACGACCTTTTATACCTTAAGCATGACTCGAAGAAATTTATCATTTATAAATCTTTATTTATGGTAATTTTTGAGAAAATTGTCAAAGTCAAACAGCCCATTCGGGTTCGCACACCGTGAGTGACTCATGCCCAGGCTTTAACTACGTCATATCGCCTACTACTAGAGGACCCACATTTGCTGGCCCACACTCTGAATCCCGGGTGTTGTTATACGTTTCCCTATTTACAAACTTCTTGCCTCTATCACACTGATCTTGGGACACACAAAATGAATATACAAACAGTGTATGGGAAATATTGACAAACACAATTATGAAACAACTTTATTATGTTTATCAGTATCAGTTGCTTTTGTACTTTTGAAAACAATATTGTTATGTTACGCTCCATCCCCATTGTCAACCCAGGCTGTCAAGGTCAATACTAGACTATTCAATAAGAAATGTCACAACTCAATACAGCCTTAGTCATCTCTACTATATTACAAAAGAAGATTAGTAATATTTTAGGGGTAGACAATAATTCTGAGCACAAAAATAAATAACATCCTAATTGTTTGTTTATTTTTGTGCTCAGAATTATTGTCTACTGATATTACCCCTAAAATGTTTCCATTTGACTGAAATTATTTCCAGGACAATCAATCAATTGACAATTACAGGTCGCCTATTAATGTTAGTGGCTCCACCTCTGAAAAGTGAAGAATAGTCTCTTTTTCTCATCATTAATGAGTTAATGTGAACAAAAAGAATTAAATTATTCTACGATTTTTTTTAAATAAAATAATTTATTCAACAAATATAATCTTTCATAAATAAGATAATAATTTTCATTCAAATAATGAATATTAATATTTGGTATTTTCATTGAAACTGAATAGACGGGTTATTCATTATCCATGAATGAAATAATAGTTTTATTAATTATACATTCTTTTGAATAAAATTTCCTCATCTCTGATTAGAGCTACTAAAACCATATTTTGATTGGAAAATCAGTCCAGAACGAAACACATAGGCAGGGAATTAGGTTGCTATCTTTTGGAGAGTTGATCCAGGGGAAGCCATAGCAAAAACATGAGTGATGTAGAAATAAATCTTCTTATCGAGGATAGGATTAGGGGGAACAGGGAACATTATAGTTACAATCTTGTAAGGCCGTTGAGCCCAATACAAATACATAAAGAAAATACATTTAAAAAGATTTTTGGTGAATCACCGGCAATGTACTTCCGCAGAGAGAATTAATCAACTATGTTTTCGATCTTCTCTGAAACAAATTTTTCGAATTAGTTGACAATCAATAGGTCTTATTTTGGTATTTGTTAATCCTTATTTACTCTGTGTCGATACATTCATTACACTCAACAGTTATCAGACATTTTGAGTTAAGCCACTACCCCTTTCATCTGATCCCCCCCCCCCAACCCCTCCCCCCCAATTCCCTTTGGCCGATTAGGCTGAAAATCCGTATGTGTTCTCACAGTTACGGCTTTTGGAGATACACATGTAAAATTTCGTGTCGATAAGTTCATTAGATTAACAATTTTTATATATTCCATCTCTTCTTCCTCCCCCCACCCCCCTTCCCGCCGATCTCATTGAGAAAATAAAAATTACCAGTGAGTCCACTAGCAATGTACATCCCCAGAACGAAACAATGAATAAAGTCTTCGCTCTCTCTCTAAACTAGTCGACCGTTCGGGCTAACAATCAAGGGGACTTCTGAATCCTCTTTCGCCGATTCACTAGGTGTCGTCCTTATGGCGTTCTGGTTACACATGTTCAGTTTCGTGTAGATATATTCATTCTATCGAGAGTTATCGTGTTAGGGGAAATTATGTAATCGGTCATAAATTCGGTGCTGAGTTTTCAAAGGAACTTAGTGTTTTATGACCTATAAAAAAAATTGCTTTGTCGAAACGAAATTCTATACTTGTATCCATTTCAATTTTTTTTTTCAATTTCACAAAAATAAATAACATCCATCCTAATTGTTTTTTTATTCTTTTGTGACTCAGCCCCTTCAACACTATGGGGACATATCGCCCCACTCTATTTTGCCTATCCTAAATTTTTATTCACCTAGGGAGAGGGGTCTTTAACGAGTACCTGACATCATACAGGCTCGGTACCACCACTTAACGTCCCATCCGAAGGACGGCGTGCTCAAGATTTTTTACTTCCCAGATAAAAAATAAAAACAAAAACTAAAGGTCCATCCTAATAAAGAAGAGGAAGGGAAATGAATAATTCATAGATTAACAACGTTTTAAATTATTTTATTCAAAACCATGGTTCCGGATGAATGTTACGCATCCATACATAACATATACAAGTACAATTTCTAATTAATTAAAACATTTATTTTACTACAATAAGATGAAGAATAATAATTAAATATTTTTTTTAAATTTGATTAATTAATGAAATTAAACGTGGAAAGGTAAATTAGAAATAGCGGTTAGTCATAGTTTATGAATGAAAAAAATTAATTATTTAGTGAATAAATAAAAACAGTTTTTATATGAATAAAACAATTACTTGAATGATTATTGAATAAATAATTATTTAATTAATGGCCAACAGTGTATCTAATGAATAGTTAAATATTTTCTATGAAAAACTTTCGAGCCGACTCTATAAAAAATAGATTCTATGACAAAGTCAATGACAGGGTGAATAACGATTAGATAATCTTACGTGTCGCCGCCGGTAGCGCAGAGGTAGCGTGCTAGCCTACTGAGCTCAAGTTCGCGGGTTCGAAACCCGACCGACACCCTTTGTTTTATAACTGGAAGATCACGCTAATATGAAGATGGCTGATGTAGTGAGAAGTGATTATATCGCAGGATGTCAAATATAAGGTAGTCTGACCTCTCACAGATTTTTATTAAAGTAATAGCTAGCCGGCTTTCGAGGTTTCCCTCATCATCAGGCAGTCTGATAAAAAAATTTTTGAATAAACTAAATAATAAAAATAAATAAAGTGAGTGACTCAGATGGTGGACAGGAATAACTCGTCTGTCCCCATCCATGATATTTTAAATTGTTAATGTTTGTTGTAGATTTTTATTTATTTATTTTTATTATTTAGTTTATTCAAAAATTTTTTTATCAGACTGCCTGATGATGAGGGAAACCTCGAAAGCCGGCTAGCTATTACTTTAATAAAAATCTGTGAGAGGTCAGACTACCTTATATTTGACATCCTGGGAAGATCACGCCGTCCTTTGGATGGGACATTAAGCGATGGTCCCGAGCCTGTGCGATGTTACGTACTCCTTAAACCCCCCCCCCCCCCCCCCCCCCCCCTCCTATATCCTAGGTGAATAAACATAGGCAGATAAAATTTAGGCCTCCATCAGTAGAGCGACGAAAAAGTGCACTGGTAGTAGGTGATACGACCTCGTAGCTAAAGCCCGGGCTTGGGTCACAATAACTAACTGTACCTATGCCTCCCTATGCATACTATCCACAGTTTGTTGTATGTTGTACTTCTCCGGCGAGAATTAATCAACTATGTGTTTGGCTCTCCCTGCACAACCAGTCGACTGATGAGTTAGAAAATCAATAGGAGCCTTACTTCTGGATCTTCATATAAAATTACGTTTCGATATCATTGGAACTTATTAGATTAGGCTTTTTGAGTTAAACCATTCTCTGGCCCCACTGTTTTCTTCTTTAACTCGTCATTTAGGGGTTTCGATACACAGAATACCATTTCGGACGATTTATAGGTAGGTACATTTATCGGGAGTTACGATGTTCTGTTTTTTTTTTTTTTTTTTTTGTTTTTTTTCAATTTTAGGGTTTGGAAAACATGAAATTCCGGAGAAAACTCAGCAACATAGATAGGTGACGTTCTGGTGGACATGAGCCCAACTCTACTGTGGGAGTCCTAAATAGTGTCTACCCTAAATTTTTATTCAACTAGGGTTGGGGTATTTAGGAAGTACCTGACATCGTACAGGCTTGGGGACCATTCCTTCCTAATAAAGAAACCTAAGGACCTCGGGTGGGTTTCGAACCCGCGAACTTAAGCTCAGTAGTCTAGTACGCTATCTCTGAGCTATCGGCGCCCTCCAAAATTGATGTTCTTTTGGGGCACTTATTATTGTTCAACATTAAAAGAGGTCAGAAGTGGGGGGTTCAACTCAAAAGTAACTGGTAATGCAATGAATGTATCAATACGAAATTTAGTATGAGAATTCCGAAGTCCCTGATTGTCAACTGAATTGATTAATTCGTGGTGGGGAAGTACATTGCCGGCGATTCACTTATTCCGCATTCCTTATACTTCGTATAGCGAGGAACATCACGAAGAGAACAGTCCAAAGGAAGATCTATGGACAGGGAGACATACAATGCACTATGTGGAATGCTTTCAAGAGATTGTGCCTTTTTTCACATCATTTTTCTCCCTCCCCCCTACCATTGAAAGATTGAAGAAATGTTTTCCATAGTCGGGGGGCCCCACAGATGACGGACTAGCGGACGAACTGAGTCCGTTAGTCCGTTGTGGACCAACCCTGAGGACACACAAAGAGCCGCCGGACAGTGATGTGAGCCTCACTTCCTGATTGGCAGTAACGGCCGACTTCAACATCACACACTACGTTTCTAATACCGTCCTACCCAACACTACGATCCAGCGAAATTTGCCAATCATAGCATCGGGTGTCAATAAACAAAAAATAATAAATAAATAAAAATATTAATAAATTGTGCTGAGTATGTAAAAAAAAATATCATAAACAAAACACCTAAAATATTCATAAAATAATTACATTTTAGCTAACGGTCACCAATTTGGAATTTTAAAATTTTTGTTGTGACCTACAATCTTCGCGTGACTAAGACGAATGAAATGACAATTTACTAAAATCGGTCAAGTGGTTCAGAAATTAGACGAGAACTTAGATAAGCTACCAAATTCATAATCCCTTCATTTTCGCTTCGCCGTAGTCAGGTAAAAAAAAAAAAAATTATGAACCAAATCCATAAAAATAATACCGAATAAAAAGCGTTCGCTAATCCGAACACCTCTGTGTATGTGTCTATGTATTAATGATAACAAATAAAAAAAAAGTACCAATACAAATATTTTTCTTATGAATTTATATGTAATGACTTCCTTGTTTTTATTTGTATCAACTCCATCGTTTGGACAGTTAGTTTGGTTGTGATATCAGATTGTTTCAGAGAATTAACGAGAACGTATTTCTGACATTCAGAATGATTTTTTTTTTCTTTTTAGTCAAGTACAGTTGAGTATTGGACTTATATATCCTCATCTTAACGCTAGGGAAGCCCAAAATACTCCTCTATATATTGGATGTTTTGTTATTATTGTAACAAAAAAAAAAAAAAAAAATAATAATACAAATGTGAAAATGGCAGAGTTAGAAGTGAATATTTCACAGGTTGTAAAATAAAAAAACGTGACGCAGATTTTATTATTTGTTCTAGCCAGCTTTCGAGAATGTCCTCATCACCAGGTAACTTACTAAAAACCCATAATTTAGTACACATGTAAAAGAAAGAGGAAAAAAATAAATAATAATAATAACATTGTTAAATATTTATTTGTATTTTAATCTTTTCTTTTTTACTAAATTATGGGTCTTTGTATTACTTACTAAATTATGGTTTGCGTCAGCGGTATTTTTTTCTTACATGGTACAAAGTGATTTTGAGAGTAGTTGGTATAATAAAAAAGTCCTATAATGTCCACATCACATAAATTTAATTTTTTTAAATTTTTCATAAAAACTATCAATAATAAAAAAATATATACGCGACACAATTTAAACATTTTGAAATATTTTCTAAGGTAATTTATTTTTCATTGTTTGAAGTGCTATAACTTTTGTCATATTGATCCTATCTCAAATCTGAGGACTTATTAATTTTCAACTTTATTAAGGAACATTTTCGGTATTTATCGATAGGAATAACCGTTTTTGGGTAAATAAAGGAAACGTCTAAAAATATGTGTTTCAAAACTACATTTCAGAACTATACCTTTGATTGTAAATAAAATGTTGGCCCTTGAAATATTTTTTTTGAGCTTTGGTGGTTCCAATATTCCTTAATTTGTTGGAATATCTGAATCATTTTTGAAAAAACTATATCGGTGGACCGAACCCGTATGCTACTCCCAGAATGACATTACAATTGGTTGGAGAGATGACAGAGCACGATACCTCCACTTACACAACAAATCTCTGGATCAGGCAAATTCAAGTGAATGTACTCTAGTTTTCTTTTGACATGCCGACCCTCGAGGTTAGGGAGCAACTCGCCTCCTCATCTTCATGACAGCACATCACGAAGTCTCTTCCCATGGGTTTAACAACTATTTCTTTAATGAATGAGGAAGAGCAATATTATATATATGAATGGGGCAGGAGTTATATAACCTTCCTTTGCTGTTATCAGTGTCAGGTATTATCCGATTAGAGAAGTCAGACTCTTTTTATTTAAAATTCTGTGAAATTAATTACTTTTCGGTGCATCAGCAATTATCACAGCACATCAGGCTATAAAAAGAGTGTCGATGAAAAAACGGCAATGTCCTGCATGATTTATTCAGTCAAATTTTGCTCTCCCTCCAAAGGCAATCAACTGTTTGGCCTAAAATAGGCCTGCAATAGTTGACTTGCACAAGGGCTTCTGAATCCTCATACTAAATTATTTATCGAAACATTTATTATATCGGCAGTTATTGGGGTTTTTGTGTCGAGCCACCCTCTTATGACCCCTTCCTTCCCGTTTTCGCGGGAAATGAATCCTTATGGGGTTTTGGATTTACATACGAAATTTCATATCAATACATTCAGTACAACGGTAGTTATTAAAGTTTTGGTGTTAAGCTGATCCTAATCCCCCTTGGATGAAAATCAATATGTATCATCCTTATGGAAATTATGGATAGAATTTATAGTTTTAATACCACATATAATTTGGCTAATTATGATTTAATAAATGAAGCTGCATATTTTAATGATTGAAGATGTTTGCTGGATATTTAAAATAAGAACGGAGTTATCAAATTTGAATTATAAAAGGCACAACAAAGAGGATCAACAAATATGTTCATGATGTGCTACAGATGAAGTAGAATCAGTTTTTCATTTTATGTGCAGTTGTCCGGCCTTGCAGAAATATAGGATTATATATTTTAGTCATGATTATTTGTCAAAATGTGAATTGTTGCGGTATTTGAATGGTGAAAGCTGGTCTGTTGTTCTGAAGTACTGTAAGGCCCGCCTGGTCATTTAAATTTACTAATTAATCTAAAGTAGAAAATTATGTGTAGAGTATTTCAATAATATTATTATTTGTATTTAAAATGTAAAGGCAGGGATTATTTTTTTTTAAATTTATTTACTTTCTTATTTTTTTTTAAATTATGCTACTTGAATCGTTTGTTATATATAGAAAATAAAGTAAAAATTATATCCTTTGCAAAATGTTATCCATTATTTTGAATTGTATTTGTATTTTTGGCAAAGTTTTGGCAAATACAGTTTATTATTATTATTCATCCTTATGGGGTTTTTGATACACTTATAAAATTTTGTGTCGATAAACTCATACTATTGGGAGTTATCGTGTTCGTTTTTCGTAATAACCCTAATAACACAACACATACAGAGACAGCAATGTTTTTTTTTTTTTTTTTTTTTTTTTCATTTTTCGCATCAGGGGATCGAAAAACCTGAAATTCCGGTAAAAACTCAACATCGAATTTCTGACCCATTTGCATAACTTCCCCTAAATATCGTACAGCTGAGGAAGTAAAGTGACTTCTGATCCATGCATGGATGCAACCGCTTATTGATCAAACCTTCCTTTTAGGCATTTAATAAATATGTCCAGCGTCAATCCAAACAGGTAACACTTTATCAGTCAGTTTTACTTCCCCAGATAAACAAAGCATAGGGGAAGTTATGTAATCGGTCATAAATTCGATGTTTAGTTTTCAACGGAATTTCATGTTTTTCAACCTCCTGATTCCAAAATTGAAAAAAAAAGTCTGCCAGTGAACACGATAACTCCTGATAGAATGATCGACAAAACATTTTGTATGTGTTTCCAGAACCCTTTAAGGACCAACACCTATTGATTTTCAGTCAGACCGGCCACAGGGAAGAAGGGAATATGGGGAGGCTCAACTCAAAAATCCCAATAACTGCCGTTGTAATGAATTTTTGAAATTTTATATTTAAATTCAAAAACCCATAAGGATGGCACACATTCCTTTTCAATGAAATTGGTCGAAGGGAGGGGGGAATCAGAGAAGTGGACTCGACTCAAATACCCTAATAACTATAAGCCGATGTAATGAATGTATCGATACAAACTTTAGTATGAGGATTCAGAATCCACTGATGTAAGTCAAATATTAATACTTAGTTTTAGCCCAAACTGGGCTACCGCTATAGCAGTTGTAGCAATGATACAGGGCCCTCGAGATAGAAGGCCCCCAATATTCGTAAGTAAAAAATCGTAAAATGTTATCCATAGTCATATTGATAAAATCCAACCTATTAAAAATTATCTTAGAACTTCTATGGGACAAGAACGGCTATCGGACTTATCAATACTGTCCATAGAAAAAGAAGAACTTGAGAAACTAAAATCTTCTTCAGCTATGGATGATATAATAAATAAGTTCGTCGAAAAAAAGGCAAGAAAAGTACCTATTTAACTACAAGAATAGTTTTTTTAGTTAATTTTTTTAATATGTATTGTTGTTTTTGTTAATTTCAATTATATTTTGTTTATGTGAGTGTTTCTGTTTATTTTCCGAAAAAGGGCCCCCCAAGAAATTTTTATACAGGGCCCACTCAGCGCTATGCCACTGCTTTGAAGGAAGAGCGAAAACGTAATTGAGTAATGCTGGGGAATTCATAGATTTTTTTGATAGCAACTGTTATTATCGAACAATTAGCAACATGGATTAGTGTCCTCTACTAAAAGTATCTGGATAGCGTGTGAGGCCACCCAGAGGCTTTCCAAATAGGAAAATGTAACGTTAAATAGGTCAGTGTCTGTTTACTTTGGACTGAGATTACCTGTTACTATAGCGTTATTAACCCCATCAGAACACTGGCTCTAATGGAACCACTATAGTTAGACCTCTAACTGTTCCCATCACGACTATGTTATTTGATGGTAACTGTAAATCCTCTGTGTAAATTGTCTAGACAGAGGAGCACATGTGATTTTGAATAAACCTAGTCATTCAGGAAAACTACCGTTAAGTCAACTCAACAGTCCATTCTCAACTGTAATCAAACATCAAACATGAATGAGGTTTTATGAAAGCAAAAAATGATTAGAAAGCTAATAAAAAGGCTGATATATAGCTCGTACTTCTAACCATAATTTAGGGATGTATTGTAGACATTGGCAGGATGAAGCCACTTCTTATGTACCAGGCCGATAAGGAACGTGAATATAACTCACCATCTCTGTTTTATTCTACCAATAAGCCACATCTTCTTGCTCACCTGGAATAAAATAAATTATTAGTTACTACATCTGTATAAGAAATATATACAAAAAATTTAATAAGAAACATTTTTGGTACGAACCAATTTAACGATAGGACTTTTTCGGGTAATCATAAACGTCTAAAAATACATTTCAAGGCGGTTTTCGGCATGAATCTCGAAAACCAGATTATGTTGATTTTTTCCGGCATTTCTTCCAGAAGTGTCCCTTCTTCTGGTCACTATTAGGTTCATAGTGATCAGAAGAAAGGACGTGAAAGTGTCCCGAAATATTGTCAAAAAAGAAGACACCTCCCATATACAACAACTCAGAGAAGTTTAAGAAACACAAAATGTACTTAGGTCCTGAAGTAAAGTGGACTCAATTTTCGTTCAATTCTGCCAAAATCTAATCAGATCTAAGTTACCAAAATTGACTACTTCATTCCAAATTTCAAGTTTACGAACACACGCACGCAAAAACAGATATCATCGCGAAAATGGTCAAGGCTTATTCAGGGGAAATCTGTTGAAACTTCGATCGCGAATTTTCGCACGATTATACAATACTTCCTTATACTATAGATATAAGAATATAACAAGCAAATGTGCTAATTGATTGAAAATGCCAAGAGGGGACGAGTCACCCAGTGGAGACACTCCCTAGGCGCTGAGTTGCTCTCATTTGTAACCAATCACAATCACTGCTGCAGCTAAAGAGGTCTCTAATCTCTGAGGCCATTGGCGTTTAAAGCGTCATAGGGGAAGTATGGCAGAAAGGAATGCACGGATTAGAGAGATCATTGTATAAAGGGAGAAAAATAATTCTTTATACTTGGATTTAGCTACTTCCGGGACAAACGGTACGTTAAGTTAGGTGTGAAGGGTTTTGTTGAATATGTAATAGGGAGCAATGGCTACTGTACGGACTTCGTTTTTTGAACGGATGGGATTATTGTTCATGTACACTGGACGGTAGGTTCACAAAATGAATAAAAGTAATAAATAAAAATAATAGGTGCCTTGCTTATGAGATTTTGAATTTAAATTTACAATCATTACACAAGCATTTATTGGATTTTTAAATTTTTGAGTTGATCTTCTGATCCACGCCTTCCCTTCAGCCAATTCTGCAAAAAAATTAATAGGTGTTATTCTTATGGGGTTCCATGACGGACGTGACCCCATCCAACAGAGAGACAAAAACAAATTCTGGTAGGAGGTGATATGACCTCATAGTTAAAGCCCGGGCATGAGTCACAATAACTAATTATAGTATGTATAATTTGCATTATTATATGCATGTAATAACAAACGGAAATAGCAATATCGACCAAATCACCAATAAACGAGTAATAATTCAAAATGAAATTTTTTTGGTCGATGAATTGAATGCATCTGCTTTCCATAAATGGACGTAACGAGAATAAAAAAAATAATTTGCTATCCGAAATACTGGGAGTCGTTTGTAGGAAAGTGATTTTATGGAATCTCAGATAAAAGTGTTTTACGGTGTCATAAATAGTGGCAGAACTGAAAACAGTCCGATTTTAGTCCATTAATACTCAAAAATGCAGAAATAAATTTTAACTTTTCTCTTTCACTGCTGTGTTTTTCTCGTTTATTTTAACTTTCTGAAAATGCTTCAGAACATATGAGCTGCTATCAAACTTTGAAAAAAAATTTCAAAAAAGTTTAAAAACTTCTTAAATCCCATCCCAAAAACAATTTTGTACTGTAGTAATCTTATGAAACTGTGAAAAAAATATATATGATGTGGACCATTACAGGAACAACAGTTTTTGGGTAATCATAACCGTCTAAAAATACATTTCAGGGCGGTTTTCACCCAGTGGTGACACTCCCTAGGCGCTGAGTTGCTCTCTTTTGTAACCAATCACTGTCACTGCTGCAGCCAAAGAGGCCAAAACGGGTTTAAAGCGTCGTTGGGGAAGTATGGCAGAATGGAGTGCACGGATTAGAGAGATCATTGTATAAAGGGAGGAAAATAATTCTTTATACTTGGATTTAGCTACTTCGGGGACAAACAGTACGTTAAGGTCGGTGTGAAGGGTTTTGTTGCAGACGTAATAAGGAGCAATGGCTACTGTATGGACCTCGTTTTTTGAACGGATGGGATTATTGTTCACGTACACTGGACGGTAGGTTCACAAAATGAATAAAAGTAATAAATAAAAAGATATAGTTTTGTGATTTCACAATTTATTGTTATTTCGTTTATTCTTTTCTTCTAAGTTGAGGAACGCGGACATATTGTGGAATTTTTAATAAATAAATAAAACAAGCTTATTTTTTGGAATGTTGTCTGTTCCACTAAAGACATTTATAAAAATACAACAACCGGTTTCGGCTTCACACCATCGTCAGGTCTAGTTATGAACTGTTGGAATGTCCAGTTCATAACTACACCTGACGATGGTGTGAAGCCGAAACCGGTTGTTGTATTTTTATAAATATCTTTAGTGGAATAGACAACATTTCAAAAAATAAGCTTGTTTTATTTATTTATTCTTTTCTTGTTTTATAAATACATAATATGTATTATATACTTTGTGTCGATACATCCAGTACAATGGCAGTTATTAGAATTTTTGAGTTAAGCCTATCCCCTTATCCTCCCTTTACCTTAGGCCGATTTGTCTGAAAATTGTTGTTGTGCAGGTATTGTCCTTATAGAGTTTTTGGTCACACATATACATTTTGTTTTCCCTTATCCTTAGTTGATTTGGCTGAAAATCAATAGTAATAGTAATCTGTCGGAGAGTTCTGGATTCACATATAACATTTCATGTCGATACATCCATTCTATCGGAAGTTATCGTGTTCACAGACACAAAGAATTATTTTTTTTTATATTACCTGGAGGTCAAACAAGAAATTCCGCTGAAAACACCATATCGAATTTTTGACCGATTGCATAACTTACCCTATACTTCGTATAGCTGGGGAAGTAAAAAACTTAAAAAATGTTGTATTTTGGTTATATTCTTAACAATTTTGGCATATATTCGAATATATTATATTCTTTAGGATATTAAAGTCACAAAGTCTACAGAAAGTTATTATTATCTTAGACTAATTATACTTTTCCAATGTTTAATGTTGCTTGTTGCGTAAATAAGGCAAGTCAAATAAAATATGTTTTGAGTACAGATTCTCGTATTCTTCCTAAAATTTGATTCGAAATAAATGAATTTGACTGGAGAGAAAGAGGCAACCAGTCTAACTTGAAATATATAAAACAAACGTAACGTTGTATAAAAACATAGCCTGAGAGTATAAAAAAACGTATGAACAAGCTAGGCTGTTGAATAACAACAGACAGCAGCAGTCTGTATAAACAGCGGTAACTGTTTACTAATCGTGTCTACAGCTTTTGGAACCTTGCCACACGGAAAACATCCATTCCTAGACTCCAAATTACAGTTAACTGTTCCAGAAAATACCTTTGTTGACATTGTGTCGTCATGAAATTGGAAGGAACTATGGTAAACATTAAAAAAAAAATGGTGGATCCCCAGCCTCAAATACAATTTCCTGTCGATCCATTCTCCTGAAAATTGATGTCATGGAGATCTGGATATACACAATACATTTTTGTCGAAATGTTCATACTATAGGGAGTTATCGTGTTATAGACATTCAAATAGACTTGAAAATTGTTTTCATTTTTGAATTCAGATAGTCGGAAAATATGAAATTCCGGTAAAAACTCAACATCGAATTTCTGACGGAATTCGACATAACTTCCCCTAAACTACGTATGATAAGGACAGCAGATTATAAAGGAAAATACATTTCCGAAATCGAACCTCATAAGAACGATCACCTATTTATTTTCAGCCAAAGTTAAAAAAATTAACAATTTATTTTTATTTTTCACTATAGGCTTAGAAATTAATAAAAACTTTATTTAATTTATTGCTTATAAGATATGATAGTTTCTTCTTTCCATTTTTTGTTTTTGTGTTATGGCTATTACTATTTTACAATTCTCCCTTTTCAATGGTCATATTTTAGTTTTATCTAAATTTTAATTGTTTTTGTTTTCTATTTGCTTGAACTATTTCATTCTTTTTCTATTAAAGAGCATGTCCATATTTGTTAATATTATTTGTATCTTTTTATTTAGTTCCTATACTATTTATTATATGTATATATTTTTCTCTTCTTTACTACAACCAGGGGCGTAGCCAGGGGGGGGGGGGGGGGGGGGGGAGGAGCACGTGTCCCTGGCCAGAGCAAAAACCAAGATAAAAATTAAATAAACTAAAGAAAATAGTTTTTATTAAAAATAGATTGCTTACAAGTTACCAATAGGATCTTCAAATTACCCGTGCGTCTGAATCCTAAATCAGCAATCAGCTGTTACATAAATGTACATGTACAAAACTAGTCATATTACATTTATTTAAATATATATGAATTCGATCATTTCATTTCCTCCCTCAAAATCTTCATTTATGTTATACTTTATACTCTTAAAACTGATTTTACATGCGCAGTAAAAATGCAAAGCGCAGCAGGAGCAAATGCACGCTATTGGATGTGAGTAATTTAATTTTAAAAGCACAGAAACCACAGCGTACTGCTGCGCTTTGCATTTTCGCTGCTCATGTAAAGTCAGCTTAAGTATTACAGTCAGTGGTTACCTCAGGGGGAGCTTCTAGGGATTCGAGTCTCCAAAATTAATAACAAAAAGTCTGCAGCGCTAACTACGGAAACTGGGGGCAGTGCCCCCCGGGAGTCTATACCCCCCGCCACCCCAGTAATCTAACTTTGCCCCCCCCCCCCCCCCCCCCCTTGCTCAAAATCCTGGCTACGCCCTTGACTACAACTATAAAAATGTATATTCTGTAAATAAAAAAAACATTCATAACCATAAAGCTTATATTATTTAATGCAAAAATAAAGTTTATCTATCTATTTTCAGCCAAAGCGGTCGAAGGGAAGGGGGATCAGACGACTTAACTCGAAAGCCCTAATAATTACCGAAGTGTATCTATCGACACGAAATTTAGTAAGAAGATCCAGAAGTCCCTGTGTACGTCAACTATTGATTCAACGGTTGATTGGTTTCCAGAGGGAGAGCAAAATCTTATCTGATTTATTCATGCTATGAAAGTACATTGCTAGTGACATTCACCGATGAATTTTTGTCTTCGGGTTCTAATAATTAATCAAGTCTACTACTGTCTATCTATTTTAGTTTCTTTAGAATGTTCCAGTAAAAACATGATTTGCATTCACGAGCCCCTTGATCTAAAAACGAAAAAAACAAATGGATGCCCATGTGTGGACACGATAACTACCATTATATATTAACGTGAAATTTCGTACACCTCCCGATTTGCGAATAACATTAAGCTCATTGCAAATATGTGTTTAAATGCTTGGAACTGAACTGTATATTAAAATAGTTGACTATGAAATAGGAATAAGAGACAGCGTTGAATAACGACTGCTGAAACTGCAATACCATATAGAAGGGCTACTAAGCAGACAGATTCAACTTTCTAGAGGTCAGCACAAAATTCCTCATACAGAATAATTTTCTGAGCCATGTTTTTATAATCAGCAGTACAACCACATCATGGTCAAACTACGATCCGAAAGACGGATCAATATGGTCCGCGGAAATATTTGCAACGAAAATATTTCTTTACGTTAAAACATAAAATAAGATACGTCATAAAAATGTATTCACCAACATAGATTAAAAATTAGATACACAGAGTCATTAACTCTTAGGATCAAACACACATATGATTAATAATAACAATAATAGTAAAAAGTACAAAGTTTTTTTTTTTTTTATTTTTTTTTTTTTTTTATTCTATTTGCAATCTATATACAATATATACATAATAAGCAAATATGTGGTAAAAGAAAAATATAACGTCACTTGATGGGAGAAGCCAGCCAGCGCTGACACTCCCTCGAAAGTTAATTGTCATTATTCACTATCCTCCGAGAGAAGATCGCGAGGCCACCTCCTGTTCAAGCGGCGGGGAGGATTGTCAGGATGGGAATGAGAGGAAAGGTCTTGTGCGAGAGGATTTGAATGGGAAGAAAGGTTTCTGTGGAATGATTGGAATCGGGATTTGATTAATTCATTTACAGTGGGAATACTGAGATCTCTGTGTAGGACTTTATTGGTGACATAGAAAAGAGCGTTGACAATTCGTCGGAGGAGTTTGGACTGGAATGCTTGGATACGATTGATGTTGGATTGTTTAGCTGTACCCCAAAGTTCGAGTCCGTAAATCCAAATTGGACGTATAATGGTCTTGTAAATCGTAAGTTTGTTGTTAGTCGTCAGTTTCGATTTCGGTCCAAGTAGTCGACGTAACAGTCCGTATCTTCGATTCAGTTCTTGTCGTTTAAGTCGTGTATGTGGGTTCCACGTAAGTCTACTGTCTAGGTAAAACCCGAGATAGCGGACTTGGTTTGAAGAGGGAATCAGGATGTTGTTAATGATGACGGGAGGACAGGATTGAGGGCGTAGGGTAAATGTGACTTGAACACATTTCTGCTCATTTAATTTAATTCTCCAGAGGTTGCACCACCTCTCTATTTCAGTGAGGTGCTCCTGGAGGATGAGTGAGGCTACAGCAGGATCAGGATTGGTGGAAAGGATTGCTGTGTCGTCAGCGTAAGTCGTCAGTAATGTCTGAGGATGGATAGGAATGTCGGCAGTATATGTATTGTAAAGGATGGGACCTAGGATGCTACCCTGTGGGACACCGGCCCGAATAGGTATGAGTACAAACAAAGTAGATACAAATTGTTAATTATAATTATAATTTAGGTTAGAGGTTTTATGACTCATGCCCGGGCTTTAACTACGAGGTCATATCGTCTACTACCAGAGCGCTCTTTCGTCACTCTGGTGGACATGAGCCCGACTCAAGAGTAGCTACTGTGGGAGTCCTAAATTTTACCTACCCTAAATTTTTATTCATCTAGGGTAGGTGTCTTTAACCTGACATCGTACAGGCTCACGACCAACTTTTAAAGTCCCATCAGAAGGACGGCGTGCTTAAGTTAATTTTACCTCCCAAATAAAATAAACTAAGGGCCTCGGTCGGGTTTGAAACCTACGATATTGAGCTCAGAAGGCAAGCACGCATACCATTGAGCTACCGGCGCCTTCTAATTATAATTTAAATTAGGATAAATATTTTTTATAGTATTTCCAGAAGTGTCCTTTTCATGACGTCATTTCGTGACATTCTTACCAACGAAAAGTGCGAAAAAAATGTTATAATAACAATAAATAAAGTCATCGGTGAATCGCCGGCAACTTACTTCCCCAGGACGAATTCATCAATTACATTTTCGCTCTACTTTCAATACTAATTGACCCTATGGGCTAAAAATCAATAGTTGACTTACATAGTGGCTTCTGAATTCTCATATTAAATTATATTATCGTTACTATTACAACGGCAGTTTGAGTCGACCCCTCGACTGATTCTCCCTTCCCTACGATCGATTCCGCTGAAAATTCATAGGTGTCGTTAATAGTTATTTATAGAGAATAAAGAATCAGCCATTCGTTGTACAGAGGTAACGTAAAGGGTCTACACGAATAAGAAGGTGAAAAATGCCTTGCGAAAAAGTTATTCGCGTGCTTCATTAGCAGTTAGGCATTCATAACATGTTCTCTTATCAAAATTCAATCCTAGATATATTTTATTAGGCTGGTTATAATGGAAAATTAGCATTTTCATTACTTTACTGATAAGTAAATAATTAATTTCACAATTTATTTATGAAAGTAGCCTCGGAAATAATGTTATAGATAATTAAAAGGGGATTTTACTTAACGGTGGACACCCTCTGGTTCGTGCGCAACTCCTAGCTACACCGGGAACTGCATCTACGACTTCATTAAGAGGAAATTCAAGAAGTAGCGCAACAACTTACCGTCCCTTAAGCCTAGTACGCACTGAGATTCTTTGTTCGGACTCTTTGTCGCAGACGCTCGGATTCATGTCGCAGACTCTTTGCCCCGCAACATTGTCGCCCTGGAAATCGTGTACGCATCTAGTTTGAATCTGAGCAATGTTGAACGAGGTCGCGCTTTCGGGAATTGCAGTAGCACTTTACATAGCTCTACGGAGTAAAAAAAATGCTACTAAAAAAAAGCCACCGCGTTGGTGGATGCGTGATTTATTCAAGGATCGGAATAACCATGGGTACGATCTTCTTGACACACTGAGATTGGAGGATGGAATGGGTTTTCGCAATTTCGTTCGTATGAGTCCAGTCGATTTTGAATGTCTCCTGAAAATGGTTGCACCAAGTATTTCGAAAACGAAGACCAATTTTAGGGAGCCAGTTTCTGCAATCAACAGGCTTGCAGTCACTCTCCGGTTCCTCGCAAGTGGAGATTCATATACAAGCCTCATGTATACTTTCAAAATTTCGAAGCAGATAATATCCGAGTTTGTTTCTGAAGTCTGCACAGCCATGAACATTGCGTTGAGAACGTATATAAAGGTAAGTTTTTTTTTTTCTTGTATGGAGTAGGTAAATGGTCATTTATTAGCAGGAACAACAGACGTTCATATCCAAACCAAGTCGACTTTTTTGGAGAACCACCACTCCTTTTGGCATCAGTGAGCCTTCTTTGCTCCCGCCGAAACTGACCTTCAATCAATAAGAAACGAGTTTGTACAATACAGAATTTACAATGAAAATGTAGTCAAATTATATCTACAATAATAAATTATTTACCTTTCAAGGTGTGCAGTTTTTTATCCATCTCCGATAATGATACATGATATTTCTCGGCTAACTCAGCCACAGTTTCTACTTTTTTCCCCCTGTCTTTATATTCAGCAGCCGAAACATCCCACAAGCATCGCCGCATTTGCAAATCCTCTATTAACTGCAAAGTTGAATCTGTGGTCCACATTATCAACAGATAAGCGATAACAACAAAGATGAATGCGCGAGAACGGTGAGAGGCCCACTCTGTTCGAGATTCACGTACGCACTGACTCAATGTTGCGCGATATTGTGTAAAGAATCCCATTCCGGATGGGATTCAAAAAATACTAAAACGCAACACACGAGATGCAAGATTCATTGTCGCGGAGCGTCCTGGATGCAAGAAAATGAATCCGAGACGCAGCTCCGCGACAAAGAGTCCGAACAATGAATCCCAGTGCGTACTAGGCTTTAAAGGAGCTTAAAGTTCAAGAGGGGTTCGCTCTAAAATCCTCCATTTAAAACCACAACTAACCGCCAACCTAATTTTTATTAATCATCTGTTTAAAATTCAGTATTTATCATGGGGTAGAAAAAAATGAAATTCCGATGAAAACACAACATCGAATTTCTGACCGATTACATAGGAAACTTCCCTAACCTTCGTATAGCAGGAAAATTAAACAAGAAAAAAAAATAGGAACTGTGACCCCATTTCAGTAGGAATAATAGAAGACTTTAAATATGTGTAAAGTTCATTGAACTGAAAATACGATAGGTATCATACCTGTAGTAATTGAATCTAGGTTATCGTTACAGTAGTTGAGTTTTCACCGGAATTTTTATGTTTTCCGACCCCCTGATTTCAAAATGGAAAAAAAATCATGTCTGTGTGTGCCTGTAAACACGATAACTTCCGATAGAATGAATATATCGACAAGAAATTAAGACGAGAACACCTATCGATTGTCAACCATAGGGATAGGGAGGATTAGTGGGGTTTCAAAGCCGGGCCGAGCCGAGCCGAGCCGGGCGGAAAACGCTTGAGCGCTAAATACGCAGGGTTTACATGGGAGTATTCAAACCAAGGCCGAGCGGTTTTGAGCAGTACTACCTACCGCCAATTCGAGCGTTTTCTGCCAAGCGGTTTCTTCCGTCATTCAGTCTAATTCGGTGTTTCAGCCCAGTGAGTTACATCGTATTGCGCAATATATTGTTTTTTTTTATTGTTTCAAGTGGTTTTTGTTTTTTAAATTTTTTAATATTATAATGAGTGTTGACATAGAAATATTAATTAGTTCGATTCAAGAAATACCTCCGTTGTGGGATCAACAGGACAGGGATGTGACAATAAATGTCCATTAGTCTCGTGATCTTTATTTATATTGTGAGTCCAGTATCGCCTTCTTTCTCCCACACATTCATCATCAAGTGATGAACTATCCAATAACATCATCATCATCAAAGTTGATGACATCATTTTGCACCACGTTTCAACTGAGACTGAATAGGAAAGAAGCACCTCTCACTACAAGGCTAGAAAACCTACTGAGAGCGAATCGGCTTCGGTGCGAACGCAGGCAGATTCCGCTCGGCTCGGCTTCGCATCGCTTCCCCCGGCTCGGCTTTCGTGTGTAAGAAGCCTTAGGAGGGGGAGGGGGCACAAAAACCACAATAACTGCCGAAGTAATGAATGTATCAGGAAATTTAGTATGATTCAGAAGTCCCTAAATCAGACATCTATTGATTTTCAACCAAATTGGTAATATAGTTTCAGAGAGAGAGCGAAAAATTAGTTGATTAATTCAACGAATTTTATACATTTTAATAAAGATCCATTTCTCTGATAACTTCCCGTTTTGGGGGGAAACTTTCTTTGTGTTTCCACTCCTATTGCACACTTAATTTCTTATATAGTAAAAAAAATAAAGAAAAAAAAGTAAATCGAGTTATGTTATTTCAAAATGTATGTTAGAATATTTAGGTCCTTAGTAGTCCACCGATTAGAAAGTCAATCAAAGAAAAAAAGAAAAAAACTAAAAAAAAAGTGTTCGTAGTTTATCTCTCTTATAGCATCAATCATATTATTATCATAGAATAAAAAATAAAAAAAATGTATCGTGAATATAAAAAAATAAATTTAAAAAAACCTAGAGACATACTTTCTACAAAATGACCATGTACAGGTAACACATGATAATGTGCGGTTATGTATTATGGGACACTACATTATCTATAAAGCAACTGTTCTTCTGTATAATTATTGAAGAGCAACAGAACATCAAACCTAATGACTCCTAATAAAGACGATGACGCCTGCTGATTTTCAGACAAATCTGTTGGTTGAGAGGAGGAGCGTCAACTCGCCACTAACAATGTCACCCTCTATCTAGGACGGAGGTGCCGAAGGTATCGAGGTGGATGGATGAATGTGGGTGGTTTGAAGGCTACCTATTTGGCGTCCCCCTACTTTGGCTATCTAATGAAGCGATAACTTTATGAAAGAAGATAACGGTCCTGTACGTGCCATCTCGTCGTGAGAATCATCTTCCACCCACCTCAGTCTACTAACTCTTCTCTCCAACGGAACCAACTAGTTTTTTTCCGAAAATGTCTACCGCAGTTTTCCAATGAACTATTTTTAAATATTGCATAAAAGAAAAATAAAACCGAAATAAAAGAGAGGAAAACAAACCAAACGATCGACAGTTTATTTTCGAAACCCGTTGAGGTCCGAAGGTAGAGCCATTAATATTAAAACGGCTACACGCCATTAAATATTGAAGCGGCTGTGTTGCGATTTTATGATGTCGTATTATACGGGGTAACTAGCAGGTTACCCGGCGTTGCACGAATAAATAAAAAGCTTCTTTTTTCGCCTCTCCCCCACAAGTAATGTAAAAAAAAAACATTTTCCCAAAACTCCAACAAGCATACACACGACTCAGGCTCATCTACCCCTATGGTTCCGCACTAGCCACACCAACGAAGATATACAAAGATTACAAACATTTCAAAACAAAGTCCTCCGGATAGCGGTGAACGCGCCCTGGTTAGCAGGAACACCCGGGAACTGGGAGTTGCTCCTTTTGCAGCCCACATCGAAAAAGTCATCCGAAGCTTCCATGAAGGTCTGCAAGCCTGTTCTGGAGCGGTCCACTACAGTCACAATCAAATAAAAATGTTTTCTTTCTTCTTTCTTTTAATACTCCCCAACAAAGGAGTGTTTTTTATTCAACAGGGCATCGCACTAGGTAAAGTAACAACGCAAAGTTACTCTCGAGTAACGCTGGGTGACTTGCTTGTTAAAAATAAAGTGAGTGAAAATAATTTTTCAAAGGTTAATTTATTCATCTTACCCCGATGATATATTTTCACTGATATATTTTCATTTTCTCTTGCAAAAAACACAGGAGTGTCATAATAACTTTAGGTACAAGAAAGCCATAACTAATTTAAACTATTAAAAAAAGGAAAATAACCACTGTTCCTGATTCCGGAAAAACACGTAACGATTAGGTAAGAACATACACCCACTGTCGCCACATGTTTGGTGCCTATAATGTTAGAGGGCACTAAGCAAGGACTGTGACTCTATTTCCGTACTTAGGAACTCTAATATTCTCATAATTAATAATCCATATCACTTATTAATTGGGATTCGGTTAAATAAAATAGCAATCAGAGTTCCCAGGTCCGGATTGGATAAATAACGATAGAAATTCGGATTTCCAGATCTATAGTTAATTGGTATTCTGATAAATAAGGATGAGAATCAGGGTTTCATAATTTCAGCCATAGCCATTCGCCCGGATCTCACGATGCCATTTTGACTAAAGCAGGGCAGTTCTGAACAAAATGCATCCATACAAAAAGAAAGGTCGTAGAATTCACTGTGGAGTAGACCCTGAAATGTTATGTGGTAGGTTGTATGTAATGTATATAAAATATATTAGGTTGTACGTAATATATATAAAATATATTAGGTTGTATGTAATATATATAAAATATATTAGGTTGTATGTAATATATATATAATATATTAAATACAACTCAGTGTGTGCTAGTAAGTGTAGGGACCTAAGCATCCAGTGCTCTTATCCCTTTCCTGGAAGCGCTGGGCTACCTGTTTATGTGTTCGTCTTGCCATGGATCTGAAGATTTCAAGTCTTTCATGACCTATATATACACATCTCTATATATTTTAGGAGTTAAGCCGTCTGAATTATAAGATTGAGTAATACGAATTTTGGAGTAACTCATTTTAGGACTAGTCTGACAAAAGTATCATTTGTAACTTCGAACACTGAAAGATTAAGACAGAAATAAAAGACATTGTCTTGCCACTGTTTTATTTTAGAACCGGTCTCCAATGCAACAGCGTCATCATCAGTGGTACATCTCACCCACACAGCGCAGCGGTTAAAAGACGATTGGGAACGAGGAGAGTTTGAATTGAGGACCAGCATCTATACGACGCTAATTCAACCATGAGAACTAGTGAGGACTACGAAAAAGCAGGACTGACGATCATCAGATTTGCTCTAATTAATTCGTTAGTTCACGAACCGTTAGAGCACTAATACGTTTAGCAGGTTAAATCTGAAGTGAGAAGAGAGGGGAGGTGGATTGTTAAGCTCTAGTCATTGTCCTAGATATCGGATCCGTATCGGGACTAATCGCAATGTACACTCTATGGGAGATATAGTGCATGGTACGAGTCTGTGCGTTGAACCTTGGAACAGGAACCAGGTTATGGGAAGGCATTCTACTGCTCTAAAGTTTGGGTGAAGAAATTTGAAAATTGTGCATTTTTATAAACATAAAATTTGAAACGTAGGGAGACATAGAAGGTACAGAAATTTAGGTATATGGGTGCCTGATGGTTGAATGAACTTAGTGTGCTCTATAATCGTAAGAACAAGAAATGTAGAAAATGTACAGGACTTAATAAGCAGCCTCTCCCTCCCAATCTCCTATTACTTCCCTTTGGTCGATTTGGCTGAAAATGAGTTGGTGTCGTTCTTTTGAGGTTCTGGATTCATATATTTTTTCAAATATATTTAAATATATTTTTCTTTTTTGGAATCAAAGGGTTTGGAAACATGAAATTACGTTGAAATTCTGACCGATTACATAATTTTGCCTCCTCTTCGTTTAGCTGAAGAAGCAAAAAGGAAAAAAAAAATCAACTATTTCCAGAGATTGTAGAAAGCATATTATCAAAAACTCATCAAGTATTTATAAGGTAAAGACTTTGGTTTCGATTTCTAACAAGATTTGGGACTTATTAAAAAATCATCAGTCCTGTCTGAGAAATCGTCAAGTCGTTGCGAAAAGAAAACTTGTTAAGAAATGTAATGAAAAAAATTGTCGGTGAATCTACGGCAATGTACTATCCAGCGCGAATAAATCAAAAACATTTGGGCTCCCTCTTCAGAATTGATTGAAAATTAATAGGTGTCTTACTCAGGTATTTCTGGATCCTCATACAAAATTCTATGTCGTAAACATTCATTATATCGAAGGTTAAGAGGGCTTATGAGTCCCTAACTCCCTTAGATACGGCTGAAAATCAACAGGTGTCTTACTCAGGTATTTCTGGATTCTCATACAAAATTCTATGTCGACAACATTCATTATATCGAAGGTTAAGAGGGCTTATGAGTCCCCAACTCCCTTCGATACGACTGAAAATCAATATTTGACGATATGGTTATGGTTAATGTTTGTCTTACTCCGGCATTAACCAAGAGGTCATAACGCCTACTAGTGGGAGTCCTTTTGCCTACCTAAGTTTAATGAGGGCACTGACAACACAAAGGCTTGGGACCGCCTCTTAACGTCCCCTCTGACGGACGGCGTGCTAACGGTTTTTTTACCTCCCAAATTCATGAAGTTCGGCCTGATGTTGGAACATGGATGACCATTTTCGCGATGATGTCAGTCTGTGTGTATGTGATTGGAACTTTGTGAGCGCAACGACATAGCAACGATTGTAGCCATGAACTTGAAATTTGAAATGAAGATCTGAACTTAGACCTCATTCGAGTTTGGCCGAAATCAGACGACAATTAAGACCAATTTACTTCTGGGCCTAAGTGCATTTTACATAACACCGTTTATATTTATAATAAAAATGCTTTTCAAATAAAATTGATAGAGAATATTGAAATGGCACAACTCTACATTTCGTAAAAAATACATTGCAAATTTGACCGCTCGGTTCGCGAGATACGGCATGTATTTTCGGCATGAAAACCGTCCTAAAATGACGTCTTATAACCCAATTTGTTTAGACGTAAGCTTGAAACACGCGAAAGCAGTAAGTCCTATCGAAAAATTAGTCATTACCAAAAATGTTCCTTACGAATGGACCAAGAATATACAATACATTTTGTTTTATTATTATTGGCGTCTCAGAGTGAAGGTAACATGGTTACACTTCTCTTCGTTGATTTTTGACTCACCACTGCCGACACCAATCCTCTATGCGTAGAAGGTGCTGTTGGAGATTTTGGGAGGCTATGATAGGATCTTGGTTGGAAGCAAGGATAGCTGTATCGTCGGCAAAGGTTGCTAGGAGAGTGTTCGGATTGGTATAACTGTATAGAGGATGGGACCGAAGACACTTCCTTGGGGAACCCCTGCTTCAACAGGCACATAGTCATTTATTTTTTTTTTTTTTAACCTATTATTTTGTACATAATTATATGCTTTCGATGTATTTATTTTCTATTTTTTTTATTTTATTATTATTATTATTATTGTATATTCATATCATTCATCAAATTTACTTATGGTTATACCGATTGTAAATATTCAAAATAAAGAGTTATTATTATTATTTTTTGCAGGTTGACAAGTCCCGACTAAGAATATTCATCAGTGTGTTGGGATGTCTCTCTCGGCAGTTTACTGCAAAATGAAAGGAAATGAGAAAAGTAATAACGTCAAAGGACTACTTGAGGTTAAGTTTGATGGGAAAGAGTGTCATTACAACTATAAAGAATACACGCCACTCCCACAGGACTTGGGAAAAGACTGAAGAGTAGAACCCAGAGAGAAGCAACCCGTGGAAGATAAGAAAGAGGCAAGCGGCGGTCAGATGAAAGAATTTCGAAACCGGTTGAGCTGCGTGGGCGAACTCACTTCACGAGGGCCCACGGGGCAATGTCAACTCAAGGGCACAAACCAGAGATACTTTACTTTTTATTTATTTGATAAATAACGTTTTATATTTCTTCTCTTGACATTAACATAGAGAGAGAAGTTTTAAAGTTTATTTTTTTTTAAATGCTGGATAACAGACTGAAGCTGTGTCATGAGAAAACAAAAGATTTCAACGGTAATCTATTAACACACTAACCCCAGTAGGAGGGTTTCAGGATTTCTCCGAGAAAGATTTCCCTGGATTGCAAGTAAAATTTTCACCTAAAAAATCTTGGGTAAAAAATGTTAAGGGTATGGATTTGTATAACATATAGATTATATATAATAATACTCCCCCAAGAAATATACTATTTTATATGTGTTGAGGAAACGTGACATACTTAAGAGTCCTTTTTGAACTAATTAATTAGAAGGTCTCGAGTTACACCCACTCAACATCCATAAATCCAATTCCAGTGCAATATCCTTTTTTTTTAAACAACAAAGAGTGGCAGAGTGGAGACACGTAATCCGTTGTCTTTATAGGAGACAAAGCGGAGACGCATGATCCATTGTCTTTATAGAAGGCAGAGCGGAGACCCATGGCTCGATGTTTTTATAGGAGGCAGAATAGGGAAACAGTACCCGTTGTCTTCATAAGAGACAAAGTGCAAACGCATGGCCGTTGTCCTTATAGGAGATAGAGCGGAGACGCATGGTCCATTGTCTTTATACGAGGCAGAGCGGACACCCATGGCGCGATTTTTTTATAGGAGGCAGAGCAGGGAAACAGTACCCGTTGTCTTCATAAGAGACAATGTGCAGACGCATGGCCGTTGTCCTTATAGGAGACAGAGCGGAGACGCATGGTCCATTGTCTTTATACGAGGCAGAGCGGAGACCCATGGCTCGATTTTTTTATAGGAGGCAGAGCAGGGAAACAGAACCCGTTGTCTGAGACAAAGTGCAGACGCATGGCCGTTGTCTTTATAGGAGACAGAACGGAGACGTCTTCATAAGAGGCAGAGAGGAGACATTTTTGACAACGCGTTTCTTCGTTCTTCTCATAGTATTCACTCCATTTTTTCCCCTCACCACCTACAAAATTCGTCCCTCCTAGGAAAAATCACTACTGCGGGTACCCGCACAAACGAAAGTAAAAGGAGAAACGAAGGAAGATCGAGACAGGGGCCCGTATTGTCTGTTGTCGACACAAAGATATAAATTTATCTCAGTCACATGTTTCTGACTTGGTAGTAACCTAAGGGGGAACTCGAGTTTGGATAAGTGTTATTGTGTGCGATTTATAGTCGCTTATCAATCAAAACTGTCAAATTATACGTTATAGATGTGCACAAAATACAGAACGAAAAAAAAAATAAAACGGGAATGGTGCATTAAAGCCATATCGCTTTACCGCTAAACTTAACAAACCAATGATCCGTGAACGAATGGTTGTTACGGAACTGATTAAATAATATTTCCCTTTGATAAGGCCCCAAAGAAAGTCAATTATAGCTAACGCGACACAGATAAATCAGTTCAAAAGCTTCAATTTGTCCGCTCTGAACGCCTATAATTCATGTCCCCTACGGACAGATTGTTAGGAAATAGTACAGCTACTTACATTTGTGGTCATTACTTCCCCCAGATAAACGAGCTTTAGGGGAAGTTATATAATCGGTTAGAAATTCGATATTGAATATTCGATAGAATTTCATGTTTTCCGACCTCCTGATTATAAAAATGTAAAAAAATTTCCTGACTGTGCTCTGACCACGATAACTGCATCAATAGCATCCAGAATCGAGACGACAAAAATTGATTTTCAGCCAAATGGACCAAAAGGGTAGGAGATTTAGGGGGATGGGAGGGGGGCTTAGCACAAAAACTCTATTAACTGCTGTTCTAATGATCTTATCGACACGAATTTTCATATGTAAATTCAAAACCCTATTAGGACACCTATTAAGGTGTCACCTCCATTTGTGCAAAAATTTGCACTTAACACATCTGTGAGCTAAGGCATCGATATATACACTAAATTTAGTATGAGGATTCAGAAGTCCTAATGTAAGTCAACTATTGATTCTTAGTCCAAACAAAAGATTGATTTTTGAGGGAGAGCGAAAACTTAATTGATTACTTCGGGCTGGGGAAGTACATTGGTGATTCACCAACGACTTTCCTTGTCTATAAACTATCAATAACTAAACTATGTGCTGTAGGAATTCGACTTGGACATATACAACTTTTCAGGCAGTGTTCTTCACTTAAATATAGAATTCAGTTTATCCTATACCCTACATCAGGGGTCGGCAACCTAATGCACGCGTGCCATAACTGACACGCAAAGGGCAAACTCGATGACACGCTGACCTAGGTAAGAATCGCAAACAAAAAAATTGAGAGATGTCAAGATTTTTTCTCTTTTTTTTTGGCCTTATCATAAGGCCCTTATGTTTGATGCATATTACCCAGGCCACTGTGTTATCTAATTATTTACGACATCCATGTCCCCGGAAAGGAGTTCTATCTACGAAAAGCCCTACGCTCTAGCCCGCACGGCTACCATGGCCCCCCAGATTTGTTGTTAGAAAGCTCTCTTATACGCATTTTACTTCCCCAGGTACACGATGTTTTCACCGGAATTTCATGTGAGCCATAACTGGTTTCAAAAAAAAAAAAAAAAAGTCCTGTCTGGTTGTGTATGTATTGCGAACATCTACCCATAGTATCAATATATCGACACAAAATGTATATGTAAACCCCAGAACGACACCTATTGTATATACTCAAAAACCCTAATAATCACCTGTGTAATGACGTATCGATAAGAAATTTCTGAGTTGCCTCTAGGACCCAATAAGGACATCTGTCGATTTTCAGAGAAATCGGCCAAAGAGAAAAGGAGAATCAGGAGGGAGAATAAATAGGAGAGCTCAACTCAAAAAACCCCATTAACTGCCGATATATCAACATGAAATTTAGTACGAGGATTCAAAAGTCCCAGAGTAAAATTTATATATTTTCAACCGAATACAAATCCTTTATTACATTAAAAGACTGTATTTCGTGTCGATAAAATAATTTTTACAACACTTTTCATTAAATTCACTAGTTTCTAGGCTATATTTTAGTATACAATTTAACTTTAGTCGAAATTACCTTTAGATTGAGGAGATCATTTGATTCTGATATCATTCATACACACCTGAAACAAAAAAAAAAAAAAATTGTACAGAACTCTCAATGTTAACTAACAAATTCTAAACTTATTTACACCACTTAAAAAAATTGAAATGGTCCAGCGAGAACAGGGAGTCGTAATAATTTAAAATTGCAGTAAAAATACCTGAGATAGCTGTTACATATCACAATATAATAGTCTGTCCGAAAGCACAGTCCTCATCCTACTAGGTATGGGAATCGATACGCGATATTGCAATTATGTCGATATTTGTGTACGGATATTTTTTTTTGTGCTTTAACAGCCATTTTGCGTGTTTAACAGAGAACCATTTAAAATTATTATGCCCCTCCTATCATTCTCTTCCCAGACAACTAAAATTACCCCTCGACTCTCAACCCTATTGTCTGTAATTTCTAAATTTCTTTGAGTCTTGAAATGTGTACAGCTTATAATTATCGATTGTATATTTGCATTTCCATATACATATGAAACAGTATTGCTATTTTTACTATATTTCACTATGAATTTTATTTACTCAACAATGTTCCATCGATAATGTATTTTTATATAATAAAAATACTGATATATCGATACTGTCCATCCCTGTTACATGTAGGTATTGATGTCATTACTCGATTTTAAGCCCGAGCTAGCGATTGTATTACCTAGCCTGAAAATGTTTGTGCCTTCTTTTTTGTTCCCCATATAAGAAAGTCTATTAACAAGTAATATGTCGACCTCCCCACCCGTGTATGTTGGAAACTATTGAAGTTATATTACTTAAAATTTGGATAAAGTAAAAAGTCGTCGATGAATCACCAACAATGAACTTCCAAAGCACAAATTAATCAATTAATTTTTCGCTCTTCCTCCAAAACCAATCGACCGTAGGACCTTCGGCCAATTTCGCGAAACATTAATAGGTGCCTTGCTTATCAGGTTTCGAATTTAAATTTACAATTAAAAGTCGATACAATCATTACACCAGCATTCCTTCCGGCCAATTCTGCTAAAAATTAATAGGTGTCATCCTTATGGGGTTTCATGACGGACGTGACCCCATCCAACAGAGAGACAAAAACAAATTCTGGTAGGAGGTGACCTCATAGTTAAAGCCCGGGCATGAGTCACAATAACTAATTATAGTATGTATAATTTGCATTAATATATGCATGTAATAACAAACGGAAATAGCAATACCGACCAAATCACCAATAAACGAGTAATAATTCAAAATGAAATTTTTTTTATCGATGAATTAAATGCATCTGCTTTCCATAAATGGACGTAACGAGAATAAAAAAAATCATTTGCTAGCCGAAGTACTGGGAGTCGTTTGTAGGAAAGTGATTTTATGGAATCTCAGATAAAAGTGTTTTACGGTGTCATAAATAGTGGCAGAACTGAAAACAGTCAGATTTTAGTCCATTAATACTCAAAAATGCACAAATCAATTCTAACTTTTCTCTTTCACTGCTGTGTTTTTCTCGTTTATTTTAACTTTCTGAAAATGCTTCAGAACATATGAGCTGCCATCAAACTTTAAAATAAAGTTTCAAAGTTTAAAAACTTTTCAAATCCCATCCCCAAAACAATTTCGTACTGTAGTAATCTTATGAAACTGTGACAAAAATATATGTGATGTGGACCATTACAGGAAGAACAGTTTTCGGGTAAAACACAGAAACGTTTAAAAATGTGTGTTTCAAAATGACAGTTAAAGACGGTTTTCGGCATGTATCTCTCAAACCGGGCGACCTGCGAGAAATATTATTTTTAATAAAATGTCTCTTTTAGTTTTCTCCACAATTTTCATTTCAATTGATTTTTGATTGGGTCATAAATATAAGCGGTATGTTGGAAAATGTACTTAGGCCCCAAAGTAAAGTATCCGTAATTTTCGTCTGATTTCAGATAAAATCTAATTTTAGCACATATTCACTTCTTTTATTCAAATTTAAATAAATTTGTTATGTATTTAAAAGTCGTTGGTGAATCATCACCGGCAATGTCCTTCCCCAATGCGAATTAATCAACTAAGTTTTCGCTCTCTCCCTCTGAAACCAATTTACTATGTTGGTGAGATGTCTTGTATTACAGGCTCTTCTGAATCTCATACCCCCTTCCAATTGGCCGATTGGACTGAAAATCAACAAGTGTTGCATATGGGGTTCTGGGTATAAAATATCGAATTTCTGACAGATTACATAACATCCCCTATACTTTACCTGGGAAAATTAAAAGTAATTTGTATTAGTAGCTATGCTGTGGTTTGATGAATGCTAATCGTTTGTTGATTGATCCTGGCTCATTCAAGGAATACCAGGAATTCACTGGACCAGTCTCGTTATACTAATGAATCAGAGGATGAGGCAAGAGTCCTGATCAGGTCGGGATCACCAACCTAAACAGAATCACAGATATGTGGGCTTAGAATCCCTACTACCAGAATCTCCAGCCTTTTTTTAAAAAAACCTTGTGTTTTATTAATTTATTCATTTTATTTATTTTCTTCTTCACACGCCATTTTTAAGGGAGTGCTGGTGATGACCGGATTCTCCCCTCACGTCTCTCTGTTCTTACGACGCCCCGCCTCCTGGTCTTCCTCCACTGTTGGACAGTGGATAGTTGGGCAGGGTGGTGAGAGGGTCAGCGCTGGTCTCCCATGACCTCCTCCCCTCTCCACTAGTTGGAGAGTGGTATATGGCCGTGTGCGGCAGTCCTACTGGTGCTATCCTCTGAGTTTCTTATATTTTTTATTTTTATTATTTTAATTTATTTAGTTATTTTTTTTTAATTTTATTATTATTTTTTTTTTTATAATTTATTTTCTATTTGTTTTATCTTTTTAATTTTATGGTTTCTGTTTACTCATCTACCACCATAGATTTAGTTGACATTCTATTTATTTATTTATTTTTGTATATGTTTGCTATTATTTTGTAATTATTAATTTACTTTTTTCTTCTTGAATCAAGCTTCTTAAAAACAGGATAATAAAAAAAAAAAAAGGTAAGGTTGGTGTAAACATAAAATCCTAAAATTTATTTAGAACTAGCAGTAATACCCGGCGTTGCCCGGGGAACTTGACTTTTCTCCCAATATAAGGCTATTCAGTTCCTCGACAGTACATTCATGATGTTATAATTTTCAATTATTCATACGGAATAAGGCTTATAGTCCTTCAACTGTAGTAACGCTAGCTTTGGAGCTAAAACTAATTTATTCAAAAAGATTTCTCATTAATCGTTGCAATGGTTTTCGAGTTACAAATATTGCGTGAGTGGTTGCTGGGATGGACCAGGGGTTGATTAAAAAATAGACCTTAACCTTCCGGTAGATAAAACTTATCTATTCAAAAAGATTCCTCATTAATCATTGCAGTGGTTTTTGAGTTGCTGGGATGGACCAGATATTGAGGTACTAATACGCCTATAACCTTCCACAGACGATGACGAACAAATTTAAAAAAAAATTAATCAAATCCATCAAGCCGTTCGTGAGTTATAGCGTTACAACGCACAGACATTTTCAGCTTTATATATATGATACTGTCTTACGAAAGTCTCTAAAGACTAACTTATTTCTGAATCTACTTGTGACTAATAAATAATCCATACTATAGTCAGTAACTCTGATCACTATATTCCAATTGTAAACGGTTAATGATTAAATGTGAGGAGAAAACACACAACTGTCTTTAAATAACTAATATAAATCACTCTAGCCCAAAAGAAACAATACTAGAACGTAATACGAAAAGTCAACTATTTACATTTTAAATTGACTAATTGGTCACTGTACACTAACAAAAATAATAAAACAACTGAATAACTCTCAAATGTAGTTAGTTAATATGGCTCATGTCCGGGCTTTAACTACAAGGTCATACATATACTTATATGATATAAAGTGTCAATGAAATATAAAATAATACATAAATTAAAGGAGGGAAGTAAATAAACTTCAATTTCATGTGAGAGATTGTAAAATTTTAGTCATTTTAATTGCAAATATCTTTTATGTTCATGTCATTTTACATAAAAGTTCTATCCTTCACTGTAATAAAATGTTATTATTAAACAGAATAAATAAAATAATTATGTTTTAGGTATGAATATCTGGAATTTGGTGGGAAATTAACTATCTCCTTTACTGAGACCAGGAGTCAAGTTTTAAAAATCTAATCTTATTGTTAGTGTCAAAGTCAGATTGTTTTCAAGGACGAGGTCGGCAGAGGTTAAAAATATTTAAAAATCTTCATCTTTTAATACACTGAGCTCCACCGCGCTACGCCACTGACCTGTGAAGAGGTTTGGTATGGTAAGAATTCCGTGAGCGTGGTGTGGGCTGATGTGAAGATGGTCCGTCAGACCAGAGATTGGTCACGCTCTTCTCTAAGTTGAATGAATCTTCTTCACTCCCAACCTGTCCAATATCTGTTTTTTACCAACTGTCTCACATTTCACACATTAATTTACAGAGATGAAATTTGTTTAAGTTTTACATTAAAACGTTGTCTTTGAGCTTATTTACTTCCAGAACAGGTTTTCATCTGCGTCATCATCAGTGGTACATCTTTGAATACATTACAATATAAATGTGAGGAAGTTAAATTATTAAAGCATCATAACCGTTCATCATCTCATAACCGTTTGTTGAAAAGATATTTATTTTAATATTATTACATTATTTATGAGCAAAACTTAATTTTCTGTCTTGTGTTCTTAAAGGAACTTTAACTATTTTTATTTTATGAAATTTAATAATTTCCACCTTTACATTCTATACGTATTCATACGTATACCCATACCACTGATGGTGATCAGTTACGTTGAAAACCAAAATAAAAAACTTATTGTCTAGAAACTTATTGTTTAATCAAAATTGAGCGCGTGAATGGGCCCCATACCATCCCCCTTCCAGCTACTAGTCAAGAGTTCGGTTAGACGCCACACTAACTAAACTGCGAATAGTCCGAGGTCCGGTCACAGCGATGGAAGAGGTTCAATGTTTATAGAATCAACCATTTTTTTTTAAAGACAGAACCTCGACTTCCCCTTACATTTAGAGATAATGTCGACTCTATCAAGTGTTGTTTGAGCTTGCCTATAAGTCCCGCGCATGCGTCTCCAGTCAAGTTATTTTTAGCAGTTTATTTCGTCCTAGTCCTCAATCGGTTTTAAGTGTGATAATTTATCTCATAAATATTATAAATTTAAATTATTATTAAAGCATTTTTGGCTTGTTTAAACCAGAATTTATGTCCTAATTAAAAAAAATAATAGTAATCTCCTAATTTTACAAAGGCAAACGCTGGTTGCCCAATTTGCATCGACGCCTCTGTATGTATGATACTATGCTACTGGCCCAATACGCCTTCTTATAGTTATGGTATGAATTAGACTCAAAACATAAGCCAGTTGAAGACAGACATCTCGCTTGTCTCGGTCTACAACACAGTCAAATTACAGTAACTTTAAAGATTTATAATCAGACATGTTGTTATAGGCCCTTATTTGCAAAGACGACCAACCGTGAAGAAAACAACAAGAAAAAAGCAACAAAACGCCGAGTATTGAGTTGCGCTTCAACAGATCTCCAGTCTCCCGTTAGACACTTAACGATACATTGTTCCCACCCGCCTCAAGGGCCCTTATAGTCACCGTTACGCAAAAAGCGGTTTTTACACCCTGTCACTTTCTTGAAGCACTCATTGGCAAAATTATTATGCAAATATCACGTTGTATAGAGTAACAGTGATGAACAGGCAGGAAACTAACATAGTCTGCTAGATGAAACAAGAATAGAATGGATGTTTTATAACATGTTTGACAGTTGTACATAGATAGACTGACTGTCGGCTACACATGTTTTATTTCGCTCTTTGATATTTACCGTCACATGATGGATAACTTGTTACTTCTTGTTTTTGCAGTAACTTTCAAAGCGATAAGTAGCTTTACTTCCCCAGTGAACTAAGTATAGACAAAGTAATGCAATCTGTACGAAATTCAATGTTTTTTCATTCCATGTTTCCCGACCTCCATTTTGTTTTCCAATCCAAAGAAGAAAAAAAAATTGTCATGTGAAAAAGGAGTGCTTAACACAAAAACTTCAATAATTGCTGATGTATTAAATGTATCAATAAGAAATTTAATATTCAATCCAAAACCCCATAAATATGATAGCTATCAATTTCCAGCCGAATCGGCTAAAGGGAAGAGAGAGAGCAGAGGAGGGGGAAGCCAAAAACCCTAATAACTGTTGTCATACCTTTCGGTGGAAACCGTCGTCACTGGCTGCTGGCCGAATACTGTGGGCGAGCGCGGAAAGCAGTACTCGACCTGCAGCCAGTGACGACGGTTTCCACCGAAAGGTATGTCAACAGATTACTAAAGGGTTAGTTCCGCCAGTAAATATATTACAATTTACTGGCGGAACTAATCCTTTAGATTATAAATAACTGTTTACGTGATTACGTATCGACACGAAATTTTTTATGTGGATCCAGGACCCAATTAAGACGAAAATTGGCGATTTTCATCGAAATCGGGGGTCAACACAAAACCCCTAATATGTGTCGATACAAAATTGAATATGACGATTCACAAGTCCCTGGATAAGACACTTATCGATTTTCATACAAATCGGTAAATTTGTTTCAAAGGGAGAACGATATTGCGTTGGGGAAGTACATTGGCAGTGAATCAGCAAAATCTTCTCCAGTTGATATTCCAATCAATTTATTTATTTATTTATTTTTGTAATTTCATTGGTACTTGAAGTCGGTAATTCAATTCCATTTGGTACTGCAGCTTCACAACCTCTGACATAAAATATCCCATTGATAAATGACTTACATTCCTTTCAGATTTATCACACTGGCCGATAATTATGAATAATCACCCGTTATTGCCCATAAACACTGGATTATTCACTTTCCTCTCGCTTCATGTGAGCACACTTCCCTGACGAGATTTGATAACTGGCCTGAACAGATTCCTCATATCTAGTAAAACATTGTACAAATCCGAAATAATGTTGTCAGGATAATTTTGTAGAGGGTTAAGAAATCGGAAAGCAATAAAGAATCCGGATATAAATCCTAGTATGTCCTAGGGTTACTAAACTAAGAAAGGAACTGGCAGTTTTCGAAAACAAAGCAGGAACCCGTATAACTATGTCAATGTAGATAGGTACACTGGATCCGCATTTTAGTAAACAGAAATGGACCTATAATAGTGACCTGAGTTACACAAACATGGAATCAACTTACTAAGTAAACTTCCACGTTTCACGGCAATTATGATAACTGAAAATTACATCGGAAAGCTCCCTGGCACTATCTAATTTTTCGCTCACCCTTTAACACCAATCAACAGCTTCGGTCATAAATTAATATTTCACTTAAACAGGGACTTCTGAATTCTAAATTTCGAGTTATGATTTTTGAGTTGAGCCTCCTTCCACTGATTCCCCCCTTCCCTTCAGCCGATTTCGGGGAAAATTAATATGTGTCGTCCTTATGAGGTTTTTAATTTACATGTGGAATTTCGTGTCAATGCACAAATTACATCGGCAGTTCCTAGAATTTTTATATTAAGACCACCCCTCTCCCATGTTCATAACTTCCGGAAACATGAAAAAGGACAAAGACAAGAAATGGCCACATCTCGATCCTGAATTTCTAAAATATTCAAGATCGCAAAATTTTTCCATATATATATATATAACTTAATAAAAATAAATATAATTGCCTATTTAATGAACAGGAAACATAAATTAAAAAATAATGAAACAATAAAAATTAAAATAAATCATGTACATATCTTTATATCCAAGATGCAGGACAACTTAAAAGAAAATTAAAAATTATAAAAACAATCAGGATACGTTATTTTAATAGCTCCATTAGACATTATTTTAACATTAAATGAAAAAATAGCTATGAATATAACTCATAAAAGATCAAAAATATGAAAGCCGAAGAGACTAAGGAAAGTAATAAAGGAAAGCAATTTTCGAATTATTAACGCTCTGTGAGATTTTCCATTAGCTTTGCAATGAAAACAACTCAAGAAAATTAATGTACATCCGAAAGCGTAATAGGGCGGATTGCAAAGCTTTCAATACAGTGTCTTAATAGTAAATTATTTTAAAGTTTCTTATAAAAGAAACCGCCCCAACTGGCGACATTCAGCAAGTTCTTGGGAGTTCGGGACAGTCAACTGGAGTCGACTTGGAGAAAAATTTTCCGACCCTCCTGTCTGTATGTGAAGACGAAAACTCTTGATGTATCGCCACGAAATTTTAAATGCGTATCCGAAATTTTTAATGAGCTGGTGGTTGTGACCATCTCCCTCCAATATAATAGTATATGTCAAATATCCATATGATCAAACGTTGGAAATTTGATTTACAACATTTTTGGTCTTACACATTAACATGTTTTACCTAACTTTACTCTAATACCTATATGTTTAGTATTATTAAATATGGGGCCGCGAGCCGCACTAATAAGGCAGCGCGAGATGCGGTTTGACCACCACTGGTCTAGACTCTGGATTTTGTTCTTCAAATTGAACTTCTCCAGCCCTGGAACTGTTTGATTGACAGGACTAATGGTTTATAATTCCCTCTACGTGGAATCCCTCCTAAGTCTTAAAAGCTTAGCTCAACAAAATTACCTAACTTAACATAACCTAACACCAACAACAACCTAAAATAATCATAAGGGAAACCTCCCTTCATGCCTGTGCAAGGTTGGTGGGGTTGGTTAGGGCGTAGAGCGTAACATAGCCTAACACGGGTAACCACACAGTGCGGTTAACTCAATCCGGTATCATAGTAGTGAGGGATAATAGCTTTCGCTTTCCATAGAATCGAATTTATTGTCAACAGAAATATTATTGGATAATATAATTTAATTTTGCACTGGTCTAATCCCTGAAGAAGTAAATACAATATGGGAAGTAACAGTGATGTGTAATGAATATAGCAATACGTAACTTGTCTGAACACTGTTCTTACGTAAGTTAATGTTTACATCATAAAGACATATTTCTCTAATTAGACATAATTACACTATTTACTTATTGTATTTGTACATAATTGTTCAAAATATGCTTACGATGCAAAGAGAAAGTTCTAGAATTCTAAACAAGTACAATAATGGGAACATTTCAATGTACCTAGTTCATATTGTAAATAGAAGAGTGATAGAGTAACAGAGGTAAGTATTAATACGATATGTACCAAAACAACGTTAAGTGCTTCAAGGTAAAATCGCGCATCCCACGAGTCGCTCCATCCATCGAAGCAAATCTGCCGCCAAGTCACTGCTACTTTTGTTATGAAATGGTCCAAAATTCGATGCGAAGTTTTCAACGGGATTTCATGTTTTCCTTATATTTCACTGTAATATATTACAGGTAACATGGTATACCTGGTATTTTACCGAAAAAATGTATTTACATCAAATATGCTTAACAAGTTTCGTCTGAAGATTATTTGATGAAAAAGAAAATGTATCGTTATTATCAGTATTCAAAATTCTGGGGGTATTGAGGGTCAGTCAATGAAGAAAACACTATTCAAATGCCAACGTTTCGATATATTTCATATCATCATCAGGGCTATGAATATAGATGGTTGAGGAGAAGGCATGAAGACTGTGAGGTCTTACGTTCAACTGATGAGAGTTGAACGTAAGACCTCACAGTCTTCATGCCTTCTCCTCAACCATCTATATTCATAGCCCTGATGATGATATGAAATATATCGAAACATTGGCATTTGAATAGTGTTTTCTTCATTGACTGACCCTCAATACCCCCAGAATTTTGAATTCTACAGTCGCTAGCAAACATCTACGTTATTATCAGTAAAAATGTAGTTACCCCATTTGTTCGCCTGATTTCAACCAAAATGCAAACCGCCTATTGCATTATAGATAAATATGAATGTTCAACTGCTTTAAATTTGGCAGCAGAAATGTTTTCCCATAGTGAACCTCGCCTGTGAGCAGGATGAATCCAATTGTCACAAGGAAGAGCTCGATTAATTTAATGAAAACAATACTCTGGCATCCTACATATCAAAATGTACATTTGGAAATAGAACAATCTAAAAGAGGGTTTTAGATCAAGTAATCGCTTGTGAATTCCAGGTAGTTCCACAAGTTACATACCTAGTTAAATTCTGAATAACAATTCATGGAACATTCTATATATGTATATAATGTTCCATATATATGTACATATATAAAATGTTCCATGAATTGTAATATAAAAATATAAAATATATATAAAATATTGAATTGACTTTTTAAAACATAGGTAATGTTTCTTATGGACTACATTGAATTTTAATAGTTATACAAAGACAGTTGTGTGTTTTGTTCTCACGTTCTGAATTTGTAAATTTTTTTTGCACTGGGCGGGGGTCCCTTGGAATATAGTAAATAATAAGTTACTCAATATAGTGTGGATTATTTATTAATATAAGTATATTTGGAGTGAGGAAGTCTGACAATCTGGAGTCAGAAGTGCAATATAAAGAGGAAATGTAAATCTATTTACTCACAAAGGTGTATAAAACTGATTTTATTTATGCAGTTTTATACAAAAAGGCCAATTTTTCATTAGTAAAAAGCACAAGTGAGCAACTGAGAACTATTTGCTTGAAATAGGTGAGAGCACGCATAAAATGAAATGTTTCATTTTCTGCCTAATGTAACTACGGAAAAAATGAATAATACATAAAAAAAATATAACATATATTTAAATATAATTTATCCAGACTCATCAACATAAAATAAATACTGAACAACATTCAAGATCGCGAAACATCTTGCAATTGGTATGGAATGTTCATACTAAGGTAAGGAAGGAATGTAGTTGCATTTGATGAGAACATTGGCTGCATTCAAATTTTGGATTTACCATCATATAGCATTTTTATGGTGTCAATGGTATATCCCCATCTATATTAATATAGTTGAAACAGGGAGTTGTGGGTTTGTTCCAACATCAAGACTAAACGGTCGGATTTTTTATGAAATATCATACGTAGCATCTTTGTAAGCTCCTATTAAAAAATAGGCTATGTGGCGTCTAAAGATTTTGGGGGTTATGAGGAGGAGGACATAAAATTAGTGTTAGCTCTTTAACGGATCATAGGAATTTCATGAAACTTCACATGCAGTAAACTAACAAAGTATAAAAATGGAGTGGGGAGGAGGGTAGTGCTTTCTCAAATCATTTGTTTTCATACCAAACAAAAAACATTCCCTTAGCTATTTTCCTGGATTTAAATAAAGACATCCCCCATTTCCATGGGAATCACTAAATCATGAATGTACTGTCGAAAATTGGCCTAGAAATCGCATGAAAGATAGTTCCTTAGGCAACGCCGGATAATACCAGCTAGTATGCAAATATGTTTTACGGTACTTTCAAAATTCCTGCGTCACATTTCATGCAAAGTATCGTACGCTTTTTCGCAATATCATTGCACGGTGAATACAGAATAGAAAAAAATAGGTTTATGGGTTGCTCTAGTATTCTAATGTTAGAATGAAGAATGTTCTCTACAAAATGAAACAACACTTCGATGCATGACACATTTCCAAACAAATGTTCAAAAACGTGACAAAAAAATGTAACTAGATAGCACAAGGAAACAGGCTAATGCTAAAACTAGTATATCAGTGTATAAATATAACCCCTTTTAGAATTCCAAATATAGTGTAAAACTCGGGGTTTAATTAATAATGTCTGGATTTTATAACATATCGTGACGTGAAAAACCTTCTATCTATGGTCCAGAGCCTATACGATGTCAGGTACTCGTTAAATACTCCTTATTACCCTAGGTGAATAAAAATTTAGGGTAGGCAGAATTTAGGATTACCACTGTAGGGGCATATTATAATGCATTCCCATCCATTTTTATCAGAAAAAAAAGATATACAGTCCTAATCAAATGTACTAAAAATATGAGAATTTTGAGGAAAAAAAAGTTTTTGTATTTACTATACTTCCTTTTTTTTATAAATGAATAATTTTGTTTGAAGGAAATTCTTTTTCCATGAATTTTTGTTCTCAAAATTCTCATTTTTAATACATTCGATTATGACTGTATATCTTTTAATTCTGATGAAAATGGTTGAGAATGCATTAAAATAAAGTATCAAAGTACATAATCAGTCGGAAATTTTCCGAGGAATTCGAATCTGAAATCAGATTTTTTCTCTATGATAAATATTATTACTAATTTTGCCCCTGACTGGCCGTTCATACCAAACTTGACTGTTGATGTTTCATGCCTCATCACAAGACTCAAGTTTTGCTATTAACAAGGGTAGGTCCCTCCCTACTCCCCCGAGACATGTGCTCTGTTACCCCAGGGATCTCTCATTTCCCCTCCCCCTACTAAATATATTTATTCGTCTTAAATTAGCATTTCGTCTCCCTTTCATCAAATTCATTACATATTTAACATCAACTTCTCAAACAGGCGAAACACTGGGTTCATGTTAATCATTCTATAATTTTTAATTAAAACATAATTTTTAAAAACCGTCCAGTTAGTATTCCTAGAGTTGTATAAGCATCGTGTTTGTGCCCACTGTATAGGAAGGAAATAATGAAATTTCAGTAGCACAATTTTCATTGTAACAATATTTTATTGGTTCGATTTTGGTAAAATTGATGCAATCGGCTTACAATAACTAAAAAAAAAAATATATATATGTAGATATAATGCTTAACCCTATGTAAGCCAACTATTGATTTTTAGCCCGAACGGTTGATTGGCTTTGGAGGGGGAGCGAAAATGTAATAGATTAATTCGTGCTGGGGAAGTACATTGCGATGAAACAAGAGGTCATGATAATATTACTTATATGATAATATGTACCTCTATGATACACTACAAACGCTGTAAAATTGGAAATACGGATTATCGATAGAAAATTATTAAATTTTGAGCTAGGTTTAAAGTTACATAGAAACTGATGTTAAAAAAATCAGCCAAATCTATGCGAAAGGCCAGACACTCCTCTATTACTAGTTCTTATACAGACCCAAAATGGCTCTTCCCTTCTCGTCAATATTTATAGGCTTTCCTAGGCTCCTTCCTCTATCAAACCATATCTTCCCAAAAGCGAAGGAATATCTTCCAAATGCTCCAATTAAATCCCATATCCAGCAGAAAGTCACTAGATCCCGTCCCTCTGATCTTTATCTCCCATCCCACAGGACAACCTATCACAACTCCTTCCTTATCCAGGCGAACTCCCTCTGGAACTCTCACCCTCTCCAGATCCGCCTTGCTCCTACTCTTTAAATCCCTCCTTTTCCAGTAGGTACCTCCTAATTCAGCAAATCTCTGATTCCTAAGACTGGCTCCTATGAGATAGTTCTCGTCTTCCCATAAGTCTCTCACTCCACTGGACAGATTGTTACACTACTGTTTCATCTTACCAGTTGGAATATAACCTGGTTATCACTTATTAACATATATATATATATATTTTTATTATCTCGGATCTCTGATTTTCTTTATAATTTATACATAAATCATTATTGTTATTGTTCACATTATCATTCTTACGTTGTTTTTTCAACATTTTTCCTTTTTATTTTTCACTAGTTTATTTTCATTGTTTTAATCATTGCCTCTCATTATATTTATTATATATAAAATAATTATATTCTGAGCTAAAGAGCCTGGGTTCCTAACCCGACCGAGGCCCTTAGTTTATTTTATCTGGGAGGTAATATAAACTTAAGCATGCCGTCCTTCGGATAGGAAACAAAGCGATGGTTCCGAGCCTGTACGATATCAGGTACTCGTTAAAGACCCCTGCCCTGGGTGAATAAAAATTTAGGGTAGGCAAAAATTAGGACTCCCACAGTAGAGTCGGGCTCATGTCCACCAGAGTGACAAAACAGCTCGCTAGTAGTAGGCGATATGACCTCGTAGTTAAAGCCCGAGCATGAGTCATAAAACCTAACCTAACCTAAAATAATTATATATTAATAATATATTTCTTTTTTCTACATGTCACAATTTGTTGATACTTGTATTCTTTTGTTTATTTCTTATGTTATTATTCTTAAGGGACGTATGTCCCAGCATAAAGATAATTTTTATTTTCAAGGCCAATTCCGCCTTCTTATCCGGCTAATGGCCTTTGTAGAAAGAAATTTAAAGTGGCATAGGCCAGCCTCGAAGTATCACAGCCACATTAAACGGCATTAGTAAAGTTATCTAACAGTAGATTTATTGATAGATATATGAAGCCTGCTTGTTGTAGGCAACATTGTTCAGAATATCAAAACTCAACTTGGATATGAACAGCACGTTTTCCCAACTCTACCAAATCATTAATTTCATCAGACAACAACTTGCCCAGAATCTTAACTAAACTCAAGCACAAATGATTTTAATCACCTACAACCAAACTTGAAGAGACCCCACACAAATGGGGAACTTGTTAGAAAGATGAACATCAGGACCTGACTCAACTTTGTATGGGAAAAGTTTTTCCACCTAAAGTAGCATATTTTCATGAATAATGTCACCTCCAAGAATAAATTTTCCCCATTTTCTTTTCCGGCTCTTTGAATATTTCCCATTAGAGAAAGAAAAGAACAAACTTTTTTGTTTATGCTCCTCCTTTATCAGACTGTTTATTTAAAGAACGAAAAAAAAAGAAAAAAAAAAAGAGTACTTACAACATACCAACGATGAGAACAAATATTACATTGTTAAATAAGAAAAAATATATATATATAGGTTAGGTTAGGTTTTATGACTCATGCCAGGGCTTTACTACGGAGTCATATCGCCTACTACCAGAGCGCTCTTTCGTCACTCTGGTGGACACGACACTCTACTGTGGGAGTCCTAAATTTTGCCTACCCTAAATTTTTATTCACCTAGGGCACGGGTCTTTAACGAGTACCTTGAAAAAAAAAATATATATATGTCTAAAAAATCACTTTATTTTGTCCTTGAGTCGTAAAAAGAACAAAACTGTTCATTAGATCAATGTCAGTTTTAAGGTGAGAGGAGGGACGCACATGCCCGGGTTCAAAACCCGGCCGAGGGAGGCCCTTAACTCAACCATCAATTCCAAGATTTTCAGCCAAATCGGCCAAAAGGAAGCGGGAGGGATCTTAAGGCTTTTTAGACATCAAAGCCGAGCCGAGCCGGGCCGGGCGAAGCGATGCGAAGCCGAGCCGAGCGGAATCTGCCTGCGTTCGCACCGAAGCCGATTCGCTCTCAGTAGGTTTTCTAGCCTTGTAGTGAGAGGTGCTTCTTTCCTATTCAGTCTCAGTTGAAACGTGGTGCAAAATGATGTCATCAACTTTGATGATGATGTTATTGGATAGTTCATCACTTGATGATGAATGTGTGGGAGAAAGAAGGCGATACTGGACTCACAATATAAATAAAGATCACGAGACTAATGGACAGTTCGTAACTCTGTACGAGAAGATGAAGAACGGATTGATCCCACAACGGAGATCTTTCTTGAATCGAACTAATTAATATTTCTATGTCAACACTCATTATAATATTAAAAAATTTAAAAAACAAAAACCACTTGAAACAATAAAAAAACAATATATTGCGCAATACGATGTAACTCACTGGGCTGAAACACCGAACTAGACTGAATGACGGAAGAAACCGCTTGGCAGAAAACGCTCGAATTGGCGGGAGGTAGTACTTCTCAAAACCGCCCGGCGCGGCTTGGTCTTGGTTTGAATACTCCCATGTAAACCCTGCGTATTTGTTCGCTCGGCTCGGCCCGGCTTTGGTGTGAAACGCCACTTACACAATAACTGACGATTTAATGAAAAATAATCTTCATTCTGGGACATGAATGATGTAAAACAATTTCCACCCTCCTGTCGTTCCGTTTACTTAAGAAATACATACATATCCTCTCCCCTTCACAAAAAAAGCTAATTTCACAAACATTGAGTTCGATTAGTTTACAAACCATCCAATGAGTTTATAAACTAGCCAAGTTTACACGTTAGCTAATGTAAACATGGTAGCGAGAAGTGTTCATTTCACAGGTTGCAAAATAAAAGTCTAACCTCTCAGAGATTTTATTATTTTGTGCTAGCTGGCTTTCTGGCTTTTTTTTGGGTTGCTCTCACCATCTCGCCGTCAACAAAAACCACAACAACCAGCAAACATTTATATACATTCTAAGGGCCAAATTCAATAAACAGGAGAGATTAAAAAGAAGGGATATAAAAAGCTTCAACAATTAACATGCCTACCTGATGTAACACTTTAGAGAGGTAAAATTAATCTATATTAATAAACTATTCAAAAATTAACAATTTCATGGATTGGGAGAGACTGACTCTTCTTTCATCCTTTCCAATTTTATTTACAACCAACTTTGTATTTATATATGTAGATATTCTATAATAACGAGACCGAGTCAGTTTGTGCTTTGTTGGTGGCTTGGAACAATTCCTGATGATGAGGGCAACCTCGAAAGCCGTCTAACACGAAAAAAAGAGTGACGGCCGCATTTCGCACCGTGTCCGGTGGATGCTGTGTTTGTTAAAGCTAGAATGCGTCCGATCGACATCACTGCGGAAGAGCGCCAGAGGCTTTATCTGCGACGCTGGATCGATCAAGCAGAAACATTAAGGCGTAGTGAAGGTCCAAACCGTAGATTTTCCGTGAAAACGTCGGGATAAAATCATTTTTCATTTTCTTTTCGATGCTGCCATAGCTCTTGCATTTGCTCGGCACTAGACTTTTTAGGTTTTTTAAATGCCTTTTGATGTGAACTTTCCTCTGATTTGCGTTTTCTATAATTCCGCGCACATTTACGATTCATATGAGACGAGATCTTTAATTTTTTTGCAATTTTCAATTTAATAGGTACCGATTTTTACATATATTGCGGCGAATATTTTTATTGTATTGTACACTTTAGTCCTAGTAGTGCTCCTCAAGTTCTTAACAACAACACCCGAATCAACGTCCTATCTAAACGCGTTATCACGCTACACTAATTGCTAATTTTACACAACGCGTAATTCGCAACAATCATCCGCCGGCGCCCACACTAGCCCGATAACGTCACAGGCAAAACAAACACGTACATACATGTTCTATCCATTGTGACCTCAACCGTTGTTATCGCATTATTAGTCTCGTAGTTATTATCGATTGAAATCTGACGGTATTTTGTAACACAAGAAAGTTTGACCGGCTATCACTGTGCTTAACGAGCGAATAGACGTTTTCACGTCAAAAATAATAAAATCTGTGAGTTTTTTCTACACTTTATTTCGCAACTTATGTTACACAAAATAATAATCTTCATTGACGAGACTGAGCCCAATAAACAATTTGTTAAGTAAATTAACTAAAAATGAAATTTATAAATAAATGCATTTGGATATATTATAAACCGTAACATAAATATTTTTTCAAGCCTGAGAACCAATTTGCTTTACCAAGCAATCAAGACACTGCTCTAAGGCTCCATTTTCGTAGTCATTGTCTGAAATGAGTGGTGTTGTCATTGTAAATCCACTCCAGGACCATACTGGGCATGAAACTGGTTAGAGATTGTTCATTGCCAGCCAAGGACAATGGCTCCTTACCTAACCCCTCTAATGTCTGTTATTTGAGCATGATTTTTTTATTGCAGATCGTGGGTGTAGTTTCAAAAAAAAAATTTACCTCAATAGGAAGAAAACGAAGAAATCAAGCGAATCTGAATTATTACGTTCCTCATCCATTCACTTGTTACTTATACGTTTACATGCACGAACTAATAAATAAATTGTGTACTGTAACAATTTCGAAATTTTGATCTGTCAAATAATTTTGAGAACCAAAATATTTTATTTAGAATATAAATAACAATAACTTCACATAAATTATTTACATTATGAGCACAGAATAGAAGCGTGAAGCCCTCTCTCAACTTAGAACTCTCGATATTTGGTCTAAATTGTGGGCACTTCATCTAAAAGAGAAAGGGCTTTCATGTTCCCTCAAACTTGAAAATTTAGAACATAAATAAATAAAGCCACTAAAAATCATATTTGCATGTTCACCACTCCTGTTTCTGTATAAGTATGTACTTACTATGATGGTGATTTTTATTCCAATTATCATAAAACGTATATATATATATATATATATATATATATATATATCATTACTAATCATTCATTTTCTATCATTTCAATTTATATCTTTATTGATATTCATTTATAGTTATTTTAAAGATAGAAAAAGGCCACTGATTTTAATTTTACTAATATTTTCATGTACAGTAATAGTTTTGTTAAATGCCCCATCATCTTGGGCATATCACATATAAATCAGTTTTATGTTTAATTTTAGTTTTACGACTGTTGTTGAAAAGGGAACAAAATATTTCAGACTGAACAAATTCCTAACTGTACCGCCTTAGGGATTTTCTAATTGAAATTCCAACTCCTTTCCTTAACTGATATATAAGAATGGTTCGCTCTTAACAAACTGATCAAAAACAAGTTTATTTTAAGTTTCCAAAATATGTTCAAGTCTCTCAACTTAGTTATTATGGCTCATGGTTGGGCTTTAACTACGACGTCATACATACTATCAGAGCGCTCTTTCGTCACCCTGGTTGACATGAGCCCGACTCTATAATGGGAGTCCTATATTTTGCCTACCTAGGTTTATGCATCTTTAACTAGTACCTGACATCGTACAGGCTCGGGACCATCGCTTTATGTCCCATCTGAAAGACTGCTCAAAGTTTTTTCACCTCCCAGACAAAAAAAACCTAAGGGCCTTGGTCGGGTCTCGAACCCGTGATCAGTAGCCAATCATGGTGCCCTCTCTCAACTCAGTTGTTAGAACTCTCGATAGGTTAGCCCTAATTGTGGGCACTTCATCTAAAAGAGAACCCTTGTATCCTGCTGAGGTGGTGTCATGCCGCACTGCGCCCCCTTCCCTTCTTCACAAAGACTGCTGAATCTCCCTTATTTTCAAGTTCCTCTCTTCACACTAATAAACCATGTCTTTTTTTCAGCCAAGTTATAATTGGACTAGTCAAATAATAATTTGTCAAAAATGATCTTTGTAGGGTTTCTTAAAAACTGGAAATTACTTATGGGAGAGGATGCCGGCATCGGAAGTAGCATACTTGCTGACTGTGCTCAAGATCGCGGCTTCAAACATTACTGCTGAGGCCTTTACAGTAAATTCAAATCCCTATAAGGACGACACCTATTAATTTTCAGAAATCCCTATGTCCAAAAGGTCGATTGGTTTTGAAGGGAGAGCGAAAACATAGTTGATTAATTCGTGCTGGGGAAGTACATTGTCGGTGACCGACCTTTTTTTTTATTTATTTTAATTTTTTATCTAATGGAAGACACACCTAATAAACTATTCTTTAAGGTGAGTTTCACTTAAGAAGATAAGATAACAAACGTACCCAACCCTACACCACATGATATAGAGAACGACTCTAAGAAAACATAACTTCCACATTTATATTATACGAAACATTTCAACAGAATTTCGCCCTTTGATCAGAACAAAATGGAACCAAAATTATTGGCTTTAATACAATTAAATGTACAACACTTCAATGTCTTGAGGATTCTACAAATATAAATATTATCCAGAAGTGTAATGAGAAGATTGAAGAGATAGGTGAAATAAAAACAGGTCTAGCGCGATAAGGGATCCATATTCTCACAATTTTTCCAGAGCTATTTGTGCTAAAATGAGCTGATTATTGTTCAGCCTATTGTTAATTGTTCGATTAAGGAATCGTTAACAAATATTCATAACGAAATTATAAATATATAATTATAAGAAAATAAACATTCCTTTATCGCAAGTGTCCCAGTACAGCTAATCGCGCACCTTCCTTAGTGGAAAGTAGAACTTCTGTTGTCTTCAACCAAAATTTCAAGTCAGTAATTTTATAGAGACACTAGCAGTAATACCCGACGTTGCCCGGGGAACTTTGACTTTTCTCCTAATATCTCTCGTTCGAATCCGATTCAATTTTTCAACAGTAAATTCATGATGTTATAATTTTCAATTATTCATACGGAATAAGGCTTATAGTCCTTCAACAGCAGACATCCCAGCTAGTAACTTTTTAGGACCCCTGGGCACCATAGCTAGTACGCGCTATTCAACGGCGGAAACCACAGATAGTGAATACTTAGTCACTGGACGTTCTAGCCAGTGCGTACTTAAGAACGCTTGTGACCACAAATGTGCGGATCCCACAGCCGCTGTGCGGACCCCACAGCTAGTACGTAGTTAGAAACGCTGGGCATCACAGCTAGTATGTACCTCACAACGGCGGGCCCCACAGCTAGTATGTAGTTAGGAACGCTGGGCACCACAGCTAGTATGTAGTTACTACTACTACATGTGAAATTCTATGACAATCCGACCATCAGTTAATGACCGATCACTATCTTCGTATTTAGGCCTACTCCCACAACCCCCCTTCCGTTCACAATTTTGCGCTAAAACAATTTTTATGCTTAGCCCTCATTGCAACCCCACCTCCCGTTCAAATTCCCTCTAGGAATACTACATATGAAATTCCATGACAATCCGATCATTCGTTAAAGACTTAGCACTATCTTTATATTTAGGTCTACCCCCACAACCCCCACTGCCTTTCAAAATTTTGACCGCATTTTTCAATTTGCCCTCTAGGAAATACAATTTGCCCTGCAGTAATACCCGGCGTTGCCCGGGGAACTTTGACTTTTCTCCTAATATCTCTCGTTCGAATCCTATTCAATTCTTCAACAGTACATTCATGATGTTATAATTTTCAATTATTCATACAGAATAACGCTTATAGTCCTTCAACGGCAGACATTCCAGATAGTAAGTTTTTAGGACCCCTGGGCACCATAGCTAGTACGCGCCATTCAACGGCGGACCCCACATCTAGTACGTAGTTAGAAACGCTGGGCACCACAGCAACCCCACCTCCCGTTCAAATTTTTGATATGTCACATAGTGTATTTTTCTATTTCGCCTTTAAAAATACTACATGTGAAATTCCATGACAATTGGATCATCCATGACCGATCACTATCTTTATATTTAGGCCTACCCCTACAACCCCCCCTCACGTTCACTATTTTGTGACGTAACACACCCTATTTTTTTTATTTGGCCTTTAAGAATACTACATATGAAATTCCATAACAATCCGATCATCCGTTAATGACTTAGCACTATCTTTATATTTAGGCCTTTCCCCACAACCCCCCCTCCATTTCAAAATGTTGAGATGTCACATAGCGCATTTTTCAATTTGCCCTCTAGGAATACTACATATGAAATTCCATGACAATCCGATCATTCGTTAATGACTTAGCACTATCTTTATATTTAGGCCCCCCTTACAACCCCCCCCCCCTACCGTTCCAAATTTATGGACGCCACATAGCCTATTTTTTAACTTGGCTTCTAAGAATACTACATGTGAAATTTCATGATAATCCGTCCATCCGTTAATGCGCTAGAGCAATTTTTGTGCTTAGGCCCCCCCTCCCCCCTCCACTTGACCGCTACGAACTCTCTTCATAAGAACCTTCCTCGGACTTCAACGAATATTTGAAAAAAAAAATTAGCCGAATTGGTCCAGCCGTTCTCGAGTTTTGCGCTTAGCAAAATTAGCCAGTCATTTTTATTATATAGATTTATCAAGCAATTAATTTCCAGCTGGGCCCGTGCTGATAGATAACGATGGAATGAGTAGTTTATGTAGACAAATCAGTAGGGGGCTGAATACGGTAACTGTAGAAGGGGCTGGTAGCAGCAGGCTAACCAAATAAACAATCCATAAACAAAATAAATAATCAATAACAAATGTCAACATGGAGAGAGGAAGGAAGTGAAGCCAACGGTATGGCCCAGTTTGAAGGTAATATCCCACGTCCCAACCTTGGCAATCTACTCAGTTTATAGTTCCTACTGGAGCATAAAACAATAATAAGTAGACACCTATTTCACATTATGAAGGGATAAGAGCATTGGGTGCTCAGGTCCCTAGGTGTAAAACACCAGCCCACCACATATATATTTAACATTATATAAACTGTGAAATGGGTGTGGGTCTCACTATAAGCTAATGAACTCCAAAAACAAAATATTAAAGGACATCCATGTAATTACTATGTTTGTCTAGTGTCTATGTTGTATATTCGATGCTGATGTCGATACTGTTGACATCATATTACCTCGAGGACTCATGAGTCAACGATTTTAGGTACTTTATCAGGTACAGCTCCGAATTTTATAGAAAAAGCCTGGGAAATGTTGATAAAGCGTTTAATTACCAAATGATCAGTATAGGTTCTCATAAAAGTATATAACGTGTGTGTAACGAGCGGAAAACCTAATTCTATGAGTATTCGTAAAACGTCGTTGCACTCACTTTCGCCAAATGGCACATTGACCGGTAAGTGTGCACACTAGTCAGCAACCTCTGGCAATACTTCGGGATAGGGTTCTTCACTTCATTTGGAACAAAAAAGTTCTAATAAACCATGGTCCGAATCGTTCTCCTTCAAAAGTTATTCTTGAGTTCGTAAAATTTTCAATTTTCCTAATTTTTCTTATAAAACCGATCATATCTCAAAAAGTATTTGTCATAATTCAAATTCAATTACACCATTGAAAACAGCATTAAATTAAGTTTTATTTAAATTTAATTCATTATAGATTTCTACGGCGACTTTCCAATAAATATAAATATCATGGGAATTTTTGTCGTAAGCCTGACATGTTGGCATTGTTTGAAAACGGCGGTGTTTTTCTATAAATCCCATTCACCCACCAATCATTATTTTCCAATTAAATTTTTAACTTTTAGATGTTTCAAACTCATTAAAATAGCCTTATAACCTTATTTAGAAGAAAAATCTTGATTGCTTTTAATTTCAATATGAAAACTGTTTCGATTACTGTTTCAATCAGAAATGAAGGAAACTGTTTCCATCTATAATATTTCCAAATAGCCGCTGGATTACTATAATAATTTTTTGTATTCCTTTACTGAAGAGGATGGTCTCCCTCAGAGAGACTATTGATGGTCAGGCGTTGATGCTGAAGCAGCCCCGAGTGACTCTAATGGAACAAGACACATACCGAAGAGGGGGGAACCTGAAGCAACCCCCCCCCCAGCCATTCAGCACATCTGCTGCATTCTCACCCTATGTGAAGTGTCTTCCCTCATCTTCTACTAACACTTTCCCACTCCTTGTTATTAGGCCCTAGTGCCTCTCCCTTTCCTTTCCTCCCATGTACTTCCTTCATTACTGATGAGGATGGAAGAAAAAGCCAATTTTACTCGAAAAGTTCATAGTAAGAAGAAAGTTATGTACTAGGTCAGAAATTTCATGTTGATTTTTCAGCAGAATTTTATATTTTACAACCTCCTGCTGAATCCAAAAATGGGAAAAATATTTTATGTCTGTCTGTGTGTGGGTCTTTGGACACCAAAACTCTCTATGGAATAAATAAATCGACATAAAATGTCATATGTACTTCCGGAACCCCCACTACAAAGACAAAACAAAATACTTTCATTTATTTATTATAATTTAGCGGGAATTAACTAAAAAACTCTAATAATAATGTAGATGTTGATTAGCGACTGTAGATTCTAATTGTAGGAATATTAAGGGACAGTCAAAGATGGAAGAAAACACTATTCAAACGTCAACGTTTCTTTATATTTTATACCATCATCAGGGCCTACAAACATGGGGGGGGGGGGGGGGGGGGGGGGGGGGGGGGGGGGGGGATATGCCCTGATGATGATATAAAATACATCGAAACGTTGGCGTTTGAATAGTGTTTTCTTCCATCTTTGACTGATCCTCAATGTTCCTACTAGTAATAATAAAAAAAATAATATTTATTAACGCTAAACCATAACATGGTAAATAGGATATGTACAGTTTTAAACTCTTAGGGTTGGACATACATGTGATTAGTAATGTCAATAATAGAAAAAAATGAAATGAAATAAATATTATGAATAACTGTCTCTTTAAATGAATGTAACGAAAAATTGTATGTGATTGAGAAGACTCTGAGTAAGAAATGTTTGACTTTAGAGAAAAAACAAAAACAAGAACTGGAGAAGTACATTGGCGATGATTCAGCAATGACTTTTTACTTCCTGACATACGCAAAGTATGAAGTAAGTAATAACGGGCTCGAAAAAATCTGTCCTTATATTTATTCTAATATTTAAAAGAAACCATGTTTTTTCTCCAAATTAAAATGTGTACTGGAATTGGATGCCTAAGAATACTGCTTTCAGGGGAAATAAACACCATCCAAGATTAAACTTTACAAAAAAATAGGAAATTTCTTTGTATGTAATCCACCCATGTATCGAGAACCACCTGCTTTGAAAGCAAGTCCAAAAATTCAAATTGAGTGAATCATCCCATATCGAAATATTTTTTATTTTTTGAATGGTTAGTTTGCGGCAGGAAGGATGGAAATCCTCAATCAATACAAAAAATATAAAATTTCATGTCCATACATTCATTCTCTCCGGACTTATCGCGTCCACAGACAGACCTCTTTATTATTATTTTCATTTTATGGAATTTTGGCTTCGGAAAATATGAATTCCAGTTGCACTAGACTCGTAATTTTTGATCGATTCCATTATGTTTAAGGATATTACTATAGTAGAAATTTACCAGTCTGCAGATAGTGATTTGAAGTCAATCGGACCACCTACTCTGAACGACCCATATATGACAGAGTAGAAAATCGTTAAAATCGACCTCCAATTTATTGTCACGTCCGTTGAGGATCCTTTACACGTGTAGAACGACCGTGTAAATCCTCTTTTACTCATATTCGACCAGTATTCCATGCACGTACCGATAGTAAGGCAGGCAGAATCTTATTTCGAGGCGGAATCATTTTCCAGGAGGGAATGCTTATGAACTTTTTTTTCTAGATGAGGGGGGTCCCTGGGCACAGTAGCAACTGTTATATATCTCATGGATAATAGCAAAGGTTCTACGTAATTAAAGTATTCAGCGAAAGACGTAGGTCACGGCAAATTTGCTAATGTGCCCCTTTGTTTTTTTTCACATATAACATATGTGATTTCTCACGTATACAATAATTCAAAATGAAGAGGATTACAAATTTTTTTTTTTTTAATAATAATTTGGTGATGAATATCAGTTCTGACCGTCAACAACGGAATGCGGGGCTGAGGTCCTCGCTATCATTATTCATTCACTAATTATCAATGTTGAAACGACGTGTAGCGCATTTTTCAAGCGCCTTCGAAAAGCTCATTCACTTGAACCGCAATCGATGAACACAAACAAGCCTTTAGCGTAATGGACCGATAATTTCCGGTGTTTCGGGTGCACAGACAGGACACCGAGTTAAAGGGAGCACCATCCAACAGATATGTCCTTGGATTAGCTACGGTACAGACAGCCTGCTTTTGTCTCCTATAGACCTATTGTGGGTCCACCTATTAAAGAATCTCATCCTGTGAGTCACTCCTTTAGGTGAGACAGGATAAAAAATAAAATAATAGACGGTGAATGGCCGGTAATATTCTACCCCAGCGCGAATTAATCAACTAAATGCCCCCTCTGAAACCAATCATCATAATGAAGTCCATCAGATTGACGAAAGAGCGCTCTGGTAGTAGGCGATATGTACCTTGTAGTTCAAGCCCGGGCATGAGCCATAACTACTAACTCATACTAAATTTCGTGTTGATACATTAGTTACATCAATAGTTAGGTAGGTTTCTGAGCCGTAAAACCGTTCAATTTTCTGCTGACGTTTATGTATTTCTTGTATATTTCTATGATTGCATACGAAATTAGTCATTTCAAAATGAAGTAAATAAAATAACTATTCAAGTTCATTTAAACAATGTTTATTACCTCCTTTCTCTTCATATTTACCAATCCAACAAAATAGGTAATTGTTATTCATGGCAATTGTAAGATTATTCCTTTTAATATATTGTACAGCATTTGGTTTTACTCTTTTATCAATAAGTATTTGTTACCTATTTAAAATCATAATAATACTATCAATTCCTATATATATAAAAAAAAGAGGGCGCCGGTAGCTCAGTGGTATGCGTGCTTGTCTTCTGAGCTCAAGATCTTAGGTTGGAAACCCGACCGAGGCCCTTAGTTTATTTAAAATGGGAGGTCAAATAAACTTGAGCACGCCGTCCTTCGGATGGGACGTTAAGCGATGGTCCCGAGCATGTACGATGTCAGGTACTCGTTAAAGACCCCTACCCTGGGTGAATAAAAATTTAGAGTAGGCAAAATTTAGGACTCACACAATAGAGTTGTGCTCATGTCCACCCGAGTGACGAAAGAGCGCTCTGGTTTTAGGCGATATGACCTCGTAGTTAAAGCCCGGGCATGAGTCATAAAACCTAACCTAACCTATAAAAAAAAAATAATAAAAATAATCTTTAAGGTTAAAGACCCATCCCTAGATGAAGTGGATTACCTGGCTTAGTATGTTATCTGTCCGGCTGGTAACTTTTCCCAATGATTTTAGAAATACATAAGTTTAAATATTTAGTGGGTTTTTTGCAAATGAGGACTGTGTTGTTCCTAACTCTGCCACTAGAGTACTTATGAGTTCCTTAGTTGGGAAATTAAAAAAAAAAGAATTAGCTGTTTCTTTAATAAGTTCACAATAACTTTTACAAAAGTATTAAAAACAAATCCTGGTGGCTACACTATAGTGACACTAGGTATCCCATCTTGGTGTGTACATCAAGGGACCTAAGCATACAATCTTACCCATTCCCAAATAGCTCTACTGCGGGAGTCCTAAATTTTGCTTATCCAGATTTAATTAGGGAGGGGTGTTTAATGGGTACCTGACATTGCGCAGGCTTGGAACCGCCATTTACCATCCCCTCCGAAGGACGGCGTGCTTATCGTTTTGTAAACCACTCAGATCTGGGTTTGAGCAGTAGGTAAACACGCTACTGGCGCCCTCTCATTATACCATCACAGGTACGTTCCATACGCTAAAGAGTCTTCGAGCTACAGAACCCTAATGAAAATCAAGTAGAAACTTCACAATTTTAGAAACTCCAGAACAGTCAGCTGTATCAAGGGAAACGGAAGGCTGATAATCAGTGGACTGAATAGAGGACATCCTCAAGAAGAAAAAGATGCACGGTCGGAGAAGGAAGACACAGAAGGGCAAGCAACAGTCTTAGTCGAAGGTCGTGACGCAAGGTAACCTCAATGAATGGTCTCGGTAATAAGCAATTTGTTGGCAGGATTGATTGCTTTTGTATAAAACAAAAATATATGTCAAGTTCAGCACTTTCTTATACCAACCACATTCTTAGGGTATATAGTATAGAGTGAACTAATGGAGGTAGATATTAGAGACATAAATTAAATTTATGTTGATTTATATTTCTACAAAACCAATTAAAACTAATCTTAAAACATATTGAATCTCATCGTGATTGTCTTTGATGATAATATAATCATAGTGTTCTTAAAACATACCTTTTAACAGAAGCCTTAATATCGCATTATTAGTCTCGTAGTTATTATCGATTGACCGGCTATCACTGTTCTTAACGAGCGAATAGACGTTTTCACATCTAAAAATGAAATAATATTTTTAAAAACAAATGAATTATTCCGAATCCAGGCCTCCACACCAAATCGCGCCCAATAGAGTTCACTTTCCGCCACTAATTTTCTTAATATTGGGATTTCTGGGTAAGAAAAGACATTTACTGTGTTTTATTTGTTTCATTTTACAGCGTAATTCTAAGAGTGGCATTCTTATACCCAGTAATGGCAAAAAAATTCATCTGAGAGGGAGGGAGAGTGATCTGTACAAAAGTGGTTGGTATATAAACATCCACTAAATCATATACATTGTATTTTTTTCTTCTCCTTTTTTAATAATAAAAGACAATAAAATATATTTTAAAATTCGTTGCTATGCGCAACAATTTAAACATTACTATAAACATATATTATTGAGGGCGCCGGTAGCTCAGTGGTATGCGTGCTTGTCTTCTGAGCTCAAGAACGAGGGGTTCGAAACCCGACCGAGGCCCTTAGTTTATTTTATCTGGGAGGTAAAATAAACTTAAGTATGCCGTCCTTCGGATGGGACGTTAAGCGATGGTCCCGAGCCTGTACGATGTCAGGTACTCGTTAAAGACCTCTACCCTAGGTGAATAAAAATTTAGGGTAGACAAAATTTAGGACTCCCACTGTAGAGTCGAGCTCATGTCCACCAGAGTGACGAAAGAGCGCTCTGGTAGTAGGCGATATGACCTCGTAGTTAAAGCCCGGACATGAGTCATAAAACCTAAACCTAACCAACAGGAATTCATTATACATTCTTTGGGGTGCTATGGCTTTGATCGTATTGGTTCTACCTTTTGGTAAGGACTTATTTTTTTCATAGGATTAACTAGAGGATCAAAAAACATGAAATTATAGTAAAACCTCAACATTCTGACCGATTGTATAACTTCCCCTATACCTACTTCTTATAGCTGCGGAAGAAAAAATTAAATATAGTAACTTATAATAAGAGAAAATCAGAGAGCTTTCATAAAATTGCTTTTGTGAAGAAAAACTCCAGGCGGAGATTTACAGTAATTCGGCAAAAGATGATTTCATCACGTACCATACCAGAGAGTGGCTTCAGAATCCTTAATTTGTCTGATTTCTTGGTTATTCGGGTTCAGTTAAAGGAAAGATTACATCCCCTCCACAGCCTGCCCAAGAGAAGAGGGCACGTTCAAATTACTTACAACAGAGCACAGGCTTAACGTAATACCACTCAGATAGAAAAAAAATAAAAATATAAACGCATTCTGTTTTCCATTACATTTTATGTTATCATCCTTGAGTTGAAGTTTCAAAGAAGTTACCTGTAGAAGAAAGTAATAATAGAAGAAAATAAAGTACAATAAAGAAAGAAAAATAAATGAAATAAAATGTAAAAACAATAACTGAGGGAAAGCAGTAATTGACCTACTTTTCATCTGTACGCGAAAGCAGTGAAGGTTCTTGTTAAGTTTGCCAGTGTACAGTTGTAAGCATTCAGCAATCAAAAAAAAAAAAATCAATAGCAAGGGGAATAACCAAATGTAAACAAACTACTCTACCATATATAGAATATTCCCCTTATTACTCGTAACATTTTTTTTGATTGCTCAATGCTTACAACTGTACACTGGCAAACTTAACAAGAACGTTCACTGTTTTCGCCTACGAAGCAGGTCAATTACTGCTTTCCCTTAGTTATTGTTTTAAATTTTATTTTACTTACTTTAAGGACTTAGGAGCCCCTATGTAACCATTGAATGTTAGCGCAAACAGTGGAGGTTTTGGAGAGGAAACAAAAAATTAATTGATTAATTCGTTCTGGGGAAGTACCTTGCCGGTGATTCACTGACAGCTTTTTTTTCTCCATTTTTTTTATTCAGAGGGAACGAAAATATGAAATTATATTAAATTATACAGCATAGGCTAGTAAAATATTGTTCATATAAGGAGTTGATACTCAAGAGAAGGATGAAAAAATAGCAGCCTCAAGTGAGGGTCATGTTTAATAAATGGCTTCTCGAAACCCATCAGTACAAGGCATTTTCAACGAAATTGAGGGGGAAATTAAAACTCCATTTCGAGCTTGAAAAAGTTCAGTGACCTGAAAAAAAGGAATAATATGAGAGGGGGAAAAAAAACTGGAAGGGTTGTAGTGTTCCAAAGAAATCACCCGTGAATCATAACAGAGAGTAAAGCATGCAAATCTGAAATGGTTACTGTTCTTGAAGAGTAGTTGGGGCTTGAAGTTGGATCTAAAGAGTAAACAAGTCGACGGTGAATCACCGGGAATAGATCAACTAAATGTTCGCTCTCCAGAGAGTAAAGCATGCGAATCTGAAATGGTTACTGTTCTTGAAGAGTAGTTGGGGCTTGAAGTTGGATCTAAAGAGTAAACAAGTCGACGGTGAATCACCGGGAATAGATCAACTAAATGTTCGCTCTCCAGAGAGTAAAGCATGCGAATCTGAAATGGTTACTGTTCTTGAAGAGTAGTTGGGGCTTGAAGTTGGATCTAAAGAGTAAACAAGTCGACGGTGAATCACCGGGAATAGATCAACTAAATGTTCGCTCTCCAGAGAGTAAAGCATGCGAATCTGAAATGGTTACTGTTCTTGAAGAGTAGTTGGGGCTTGAAGTTGGATCTAAAGAGTAAACAAGTCGACGGTGAATCACCGGGAATAGATCAACTAAATGTTCGCTCTCTCTTCAACACCGTTTTGACTAAAAATCAATAATTACTGTAAATTTGGTGTCAAAACATTCATTCCATCAGAGTTATTAGGGTTTTTGAGTTGAGCCTCCCTCTGATCTGCCCTTCCCTTCGGCCGATTTCGTGAAAAATTAATACGTATCGGTCTTATGAGCATTGGAATTTATGTGTAATCGTGAGTTATGGTGTTCATCACACACACATACAGATCTTTTTTTTTTATTTTTGGGCATACATGAGTTGGAAAACATGAAATTCCAGTGAAAAGTGGACATCGAATCTGGGCAACTATATAACTTTCTACATTTGGAAAGTAAAAAGTTATGTATGTCTTTTTCTATCTGTGCACATGATAGTTCCCGATAAAATGAATGTGTCGACACGAAATTTTATGTGTAACCAGAAACCCGCACAGATGACAGCAATTGATTTTTAATCAAATCGGCCAAAGGGAAGGAGGGTCTTAACGCGATTAAACCCTAATACCTGCCAATGTAATGAATGTATCGATATGAAATTTTATATTTTAATTCAAAACCCCATAAGGATGACACCTTTATTTTTCAGCGAAACGCGGGGATCAGAAGACGGGGTATGACTCAAAAACCCTAGTAACTGCCGACAATTGATTTTTAGCCCAAAAAATTGATTGGTTTGGGAGGGAGAGCGAAAACTTAGTTTATTAATTAATTCGTACTGGGAAATGATTGTGGTTCCCCGATGACTTTTTATTTTTAAATCGACTCGGGGTATTTCACAGAAAAAATGAAAAAAAAAAAAACATTAAGGCGTAGTCAAGGTCCACATCGTAGATTTTCCGTGAAAACGCCGGGATAAAATCATTTTTTCTTTTCTTTTCGATGCTGCCTTAGCTCTTGCATTTGCTCGGCACTAGACTTTTTAGGTTTTTTAAATTCATTTTGATGCGAGCTTTCCTCTGATTTGCGTTTTCTATAATTCCGCGCATATTTACGATTCATATGAGACGACATCTTTCGGCGAATATTTTTATTGTTTCACTTTGAGTCCTATTAGTGCTCCTCAAGCTCTTTACAATGACACCCGAATCAACGTCCTACCTAAACGCGTTATCACGCTACACTAATTTCTAATTTTACACAACGCTAATTCGCAACAATCATCCGTCGGCGCCCGCACTAGCCCGATAACGTCACAGGCAAAACAAACACTGCACAACAAACCCTTACAGTCATGCTCTCTATCCATTGTGACCTCAACCGTTGTTATCGCATTATTAGTCTCGTAGTTATTATCGATTGAAATCTGACGGTATTTTGTAACACAAGAAAGTTTGATAAGCTATCGCTGTGCTTAACGAGCAAATAGATGTTTTCACGTAAAAAAAAAAACCCGAGATGGATAATTTGTGCAATTAAACTTATTTCAGGCCTACGATGTCTCATGAACGTATGTTCTAATTTGAGTGGGTGGGTGCCCCTCGTCAAGTGTTGTTTGTTTCAAGTGTCCTGTCCTGTTAAGAGACCCTTATCCTAATCCCCTGAGTAGGCAGGCAGGTATAAGAGGTAAGTAGGCAAGTGACAAATCTTAGGAGACACTAGATAGGTGGGCTGGTAGAAAGCCCTCCAACTGACAATGAGCCGGTAACATGAACCTTCTCTGCTCTACTACGGTGGATTGCCTTTCACAGCTCCCCCTTCCCACGACAGACACAATCTTTGTTTCAGCTCAACTCATTACAAGTCGCATTAACGTGCAAAGCAGTTCGTATCTATGAGGGTTTGCTAACTAGAAAGCGGCTCAACTCCCAAAATTCCTCCATTGTAATAAATAATATTATTCATAGAACAATATGCAGAAAAATATTTTTAAAAAAACCTTTGCTTGTCCTGATTATATTAGAATCATTATAGATTATTAGGGAAAATAAAAATATTATCCCTCTTAACATAACCAACTAGTCATGATAATGAAATTTTGAATATAACATTTTGTGACTCATGCCCGGTTGTAACTCCAAGGTCATATCGCCTACTAACAGAGTGCTTTTTCGTCGCTCTGGTGGACATGAGCCCGAATTTTGCCTGCACAGGTTTAATTACTTGGAGTAAGGGTCTTTAATGAGTACCTGACATCGTAGAGGTTCGAGTCCATCCGAAGGACGGCCTACTCAAGACTTTTGTACATCCCAGGTAACAAATCTAGGCCAGCCTACATCTATGCCCGAATTATTACCAACATGCAAAATTGCTGATGGGATCACCTATGTATATGCCAAACCGAACCTGTACACCATCTTTCATAAAAATCTAAAAGCAACTAAAAAGGTGTTCCCGAACGTGCACAACAGGACCAATTCTAAAAGGCCCACGTAAAAACAATAGCTCGAGCAGATTTTACGCAATAATCTGTCACTGGTACTGAAAATTAGTCCAAGGGTCAAGCAAATTACGCTTTGTTTTTGTTTTTTTGTCTGGTGACAGCCAGTAGACTCAATTGTGTCCCTCAACTAAACTGTCAACACAGAAGCAGGCTGCCCCTGTCAACTGAACAGGAGACCGACCATGTCTGCTCCAACTGGACGACACTAATGGGATAATGATGGAAGCACAACGGTCCTCTCCTTCACAAACCATGGTCACCCACTTCACAAAACAGCTCACCACTGGCAGGCAAGGCTTTATTAATAAAACGGGAAGATAAATGTAGTCGGTGAAATCATCGACAATGTACTTCCCCAGTGCGAATGTATCAATCAGGTTTTCGCTCTCCCTCTGAAACCGATTTACCAATTAAATAGGTCTTACTCAAAGATGTTTGAACCTCATTATAAATTTCGTATTAATACAGTCATTACATAGATAGTTATGAGCAATAATAATAACATCAGCTTTATTTTTCTCCCAATTTATTTTTTGGTTTTTACAACCTAGCAAATAGACGTTTCAGGAAAAACTCCCGTCTTTATTTATTTACTTTTAAAGGAGGATGCGTCCTGCAATAACGCAATATCATCCTGTCGAAAGTAGGAAGAAGAGCACGGGATCAAGGGATTACATTTTTTTTCTGAAAATATTTAGGACATCCTACTGGGGTGGAAATTGGTCTAGGGTGGAGTTAGTACCTTGGAATAGGGCAGGAATTGGGACAAACTACTATTTCGCTCTGGTCCCTGCATCAGAATCTACCGGGGACTGGCTTCCGGTGCTAGTGCCAGTAACTACAGCTTGGAAGCAACCACCCCCATAGTAGCATTTTAGCTAAGGCTGTGAGCCCGCCTCAAGGTCCATAATGGTGAATGACCCTGGATGGCAAGCAGTTGCCTGTCATCCCTACGATTTTCCATCTCCAAGATGAGCGGGGGGATTAGTCGCTTAAAAAGTAGGGGGATGGTACCCGTACTATGAATGATGGTGATGGTGAATGATAACATGGTGTTGATAGTGGAATGTTCTTAATGATGGCTGGGACCGAAACTTTTTATCTACCGTCCTGGAGGCCCTTATGGGCCAACAGTTTAGACACGACGTCCTTCGACTTAGTCTGAACTAGGACTCCGTCGGATCCTAATTTTCTAAGAATCCTGACTTTTATTCCGACCTGGGAGGGGTTGACTAAATTAGTCATCTTCTCCTTCGGGTGTTTTGTCCCCTTCGGCGGTTGGATAAAAACCACGGACTGAGCGGGCTTCACAGTCCGCTGGAGCTACGAGGGGGATCGGGTCGTCCCCAGCCCATCTTACAGTGCATACTTCTGTTCCTGCCAGGAGCTGACAAATAGGCAGAACATCGTGTAGTCTGTTTCCGTCACAAGCTGCCGTAGATCCAGTCCCAAATATGATCCTGTCCCGTGAATCAAGGTCGTAAAACGGACATTCGAGGACCACATGTTCTCCAGTCCCGATGCCGCCGCACGAACAGTCGGGTTGTTCTTCCCTTAAAGAAGAATAGCTTAGTCACCATGACCCGACAATATTTGGGACACCCAGTGATCAGGTTGTACCCACGTAGGCATACCCGGACAACCGAGAAAAATGGGTACGTAAAATTATAACAATTGTACTCACCAAAATTAATTGTTAAGGAGTTTTCTCTGAAGCTCTGATGGTCTCTAAGGCTTTAAGGATATAATGAAACGATTTCTGTTTAAACAAAAAAATTAATCCGACAATGTACAACCAAAACTTCCATTTTAGTTAGTAAACTAACTCAGATTTATATACATTTTTATACACTATTTTTTCTCTTTAAAAACTTGTTAATTCAAAAGTACAGCAGACAACCTTTAAATAGTGAACTGACAAGCCCACTAATAATAGATCATACACTGTGAGATCTCACTTTTGAGGACAACTTCTCCCCAAACAGATTATAGTTGTAGTGCCTTCTTGTAGAACGGTTCTTGTCTCGAAATAGTAAGACATAAATCGTGGTGTTGAGGCACCAACGAAGTGATTTGTGGTAAGAACGGTTGTGACCAAGCAGCAATGACCCAGAAAGAACCGACGACCATCTCACCTCTACAAAGGAACCGCTCAGCCAGAACCATTCATAGCTTCCATGAACAACTGGAGATAGCAAGAGGTACCAACCAGAGGGGATGAAGCGCTCGACCGAGAGGCCTTTGTAATATACAGGGCTTGGGATCTGAATTGGTGACGTCAAACTTAGGGGCGGACTGGATATCCGCAATCCTCAATGGACCCCTAGCTCACGGGGCAGGGCCTATTAAGAGTGATTAATTAGTGCTGCAAGGTCCAATAGATCAATAGCCCTCTTAATCTCAAGAAAAATAAATAAATTCTAATGAAAAATACAAAGTTAACAGTAATTTATTTCTAAAAATCCAGTTAGTTTGTGCAGACTGAAAGTTAAACTAATCCAGATAAGCTACGAAATTTAAGCCTGGATCAACAAAGACAAACATTGAAGAATTAAATCCATTAATAAGCTAGTTCGCTTATAATTCTTCCCCAGGATAACATCAAATTATGCCGTTGACCGTCCTAACTACTCTAGCTTGATTTAGCTGAGCTGACTATTCCTATGAACAGAGAAGTTTCACATGGATAAAGCAGCCAGTGTGCATTATAACCTTGAAAATATGTGATGTGACGTAAGAGGACTTTCTTATACTAACCACTTTTTTTCACATATCACGCTCCCTCCTCTCCTCCCACTCATTTCATACTGGCATTACTGGCTATAAGATAGTAATGTGTTAGCGTCAGCGTTATTCTTTGTTTCTTTGTACAGCATAATTCTGATAGTCACTTTCTTATACCCATTAATGAGAGTTTGAAATAAATTTGAGAGAGAGAAAGGAGAGGGAGAGTGATCTGTAAAAAAGTGGTTGATAAAAGACAATCCTATTATGGCGATATATTTTATTTTTTATACTTTTTAATAAAATAAAAAAACATCAATAATAAAAATATATTTTACGGCATATTTTTTGGAGCGCTATAACATTACTCGTATTGGTCTTAACTCAAATCTGAGGCCATATTAATAGTTGGAAATTTAATAAGAAACACTTTTCCGATAGGACTAGTTTTCGTTTAAATCCAGAAAACGTTTAAAAACAGGATTTCAAGAATTTTCATTTTAGGGCGGTTTTCGGAATGTATATCGCAAACCGGCCTTCATCTATTCACATTCGAAGGAAGAGCTCCCTGTTCGTCTGGCACCACTGCTAGTCAGAGGCTGATATAGGGGACCACACCATGCTATCGTCACTTCTACCCCATAATTAAATTGAAAGAAAGGATGGCTCCATTGTGATTGGTACTTCGGGAATCTCAACCTGAATTTATTTATATTTTATCTCTTATTTTTTAATGATATTTATTTATTTTTATTTTTATGAACAATGTATACATCGTATTTTATTCAGTGAGTGATATATTATTTTTTATTTTGTACACATTCTTGACGATTTTATAGTTGAATTTTTATTTGTATTTCTTTTTTTTTCTGTATTTACTTATTGTACATAATGCCATTTATTAGTTTACTTTATTCTATTATGTCATCAATTTACTTAAGGTTTTTACCGATTGTAAATAAGTCCAATAAAAAAATGAAGGTAGATGTGCGATTACATCATATATATAAAGCTGAAAATGTCTGTGCGTTGTACCGCTATAACACACGAACGGCTTGATGGATTTGATTAATTTTTTTTTAAATTTGTTCGTCATCGTCTGTGGAAGGTTATAGGCGTATTAGTACCTCAATATCTGGTCCATCCCAGCATCCACCCACGCAATCTTTGTAACTCAAAAACCACTGCAATGATTAATGAGGAATCTTTTTGAATAGATAAGTTTTATCGACCGGAAGGTTAAGGCCTATTTTTTAATCAACCCCTGGTCCATCCCAGCATCCACTCACGCAATCTTTGTAACTCGAAAACCATTGCAACGATTAATGAAAAATCTTTTTGAATAAATTAGTTTTAGCTCCAAAGCTAGCGTTATTACAGTTGAAGGACTATAAGCCTTATTCCGTATGAATAATTGAAAATTATAACATCATGAATGTACTGTCGAGGAACTGAATAGCCTTATAGGAGATATTGGGAGAAAAGTCAAAGTTCCCCGGGCAACGCCGGGTATTACTGCTAGTAACTTCTATAGTATAGCTTGAGAAATAAAACCAAAGATAATAAACATATTTGTATATTAAACGTAATTAAAATTTGTGGTACTCCATGACTATGATGGTGGCTACGCCCATGGTTGAGGGTGAGCCGTTGTCCAGAGTGTTGGCCGTGGGTTGACCCCACGTCCCCGGCCAAGCACCTCAGTCTTAGTACCCGTCCGACCGCTTTGTACATCAGCACACCACCACGCCTTTCTTGTAGCTCACCACAGTCCTCCTCACTCCTCAGAGTATACCTGATGCATTCTGGCTGAGAGGATGGAAGCATTTCAAACAAGGGGTGGAGATGGAGCTGTTTGGATCTCTTTAAAATGAGAGTTGATTATTAACTGCATTACCTTGATAAGTATGGTCCATTTCGAAGGTGGAGCTTATTGGTCAACTCACTCTTCTCCTATTTATAATAATAATAATAATGTTTATTTCCGTTAAAGTTAATAGGGTACGTCATAAGTATGTATACGTTAAGATAGCTTATAAGACATATAAACAGATATTAACTTTTAGAGTCTGACACACGTGAATTAGAATTAACAATACTACTAAAAAATAAAATGAAATTAATATTTATCGCCTACTACCAGAGCGCTCTTTCGTCACTCTGGTGGACATGAGCCCGACTCTACTGTGGGAGTCCTAAATTTTGCCTACCCTAAATTTTTATTCACCTGGGGCAGAGGTCCTTAACGAGTACCTGACATCGTTCAGGCTCGGGACCATCGCTTAACCTCCCATCCGAAGGACAGCGTGCTTAAGTTTATTTTACCTCCCAGATAAGGTCGGGTTTCGAACCACGTCCTTGAGTTCAGAAGACAAACACGCATGCCACTGGGCTACAAACGCCCTCAAAGTATACATAAAGTACACGATAAATACAAGAGATAATTTTTTTTTTTAAATTAATTAAAATTAAGATAATAATTTTCGATAACGTTTCCTAAGCTACAAAAACTACTTCTGTTCGGAATAGGAGAGTTCAGCAAAGCTCCACTGGTCTTTCTTTTAGATAGAAGTATTTTTTACAAATGTTCGTACTTCACACATTGAAAAAACGTCCGGTGAATCACCGGCAATGTACTTCCCCAATGAGATTTATTCAACTAAATTTTCGTTTTCCCTCTGAAACAAATTTATCGTTTTGGTTGAAGATTAAAAGATGTCTTACTCAAGGACTTCTGAATCCTCATACTAAATCCCGCATCGATACATTCGACAGTTATTAGAGTCTTTGACTTGAGCCCCCTTCTCTGATCCTTCCCTTCTCTTCAGCCGATTTCGTTGAAAATCGACAGGTGTCTCTTTGATTGGTCCTGGATCCTCGTATACGTCATTACATAGACAGTTATTGGGGTTTTAGAGTATTACCCCCTCCATTGTTTCCGGTTTTGGATTTAAATTTAAAATTTCATGTCGATACATTCATTACTTTGACAGATATTGGAGTTTTCCCTAAAGGCAACCTTTAGCTGCAGGTATATTTTTTTGTATATTTACATTGACATATATATAAGTAAGACTTCAGTCACAAATGAATGAATATACATGAATAAAAATACCCAAAAGGTCGTTAAAGTTCACAAGGTCACCAAGTCAGAGACACACCCAAAGGTCATGATGTCAATTCAAAGGTCAATTTTTAATGAAAACCTTAGAAATTTCCATGAAAATCATTGTGACGGGATAGAATATGCTAAAAACCTTTTCCAGTAATTGAACGGATTATTTTGTCATGGGCACCAAGGAAGAAAATTCATCATCCATTTTTTTTTGCTAAAACTGGAATTTTAACTCCTCGAAGACCAACTGAAAATCGAAGAAACTACAAGAAAATAGTATGAAGAGGGTTCTCTAGAATTCGGGGAAATGAGGAGGCTGACCGACTGGCTACGGAAGGTTAAATAGGAATGCTCTAGAGACCTAGGAGTGGACTAGAAACTAGAATTTGAAGAAATCTTGGAGAGAGAGAACAGGAAGCAGACGAGAGTCGAAGATGTTCCAGGATGAGGATTCCAAAGTGTTAGAGGATGGGAACATTAGCCTCAAAAGGAGTACTCAAGAACCGATGGTTTGGAACCATAAACGCCAAACTACAACTTTTCAAAAGAAAACGAATAATTTTAAGAAGTTCGCCATATAACTGGAATAATTTGAGTTGACCGAATGGTGAGCCAATATTCCTTGTTGTTTTGTATTCATTACATACTTTACTTAAATTATTAAAGCTAACCAACACTTTTTCATAATTGCGACTCCACCAAATCCGACATTTAATAGATATACTTTGAGTAATTTCCAAATCGGAGGGTTTTCTATTTTCTTCACATATGGGACAAGAGTTGAAAAGGAGTTCTGAAATAAGGGCAATGGAAGTACGAGTATGCTTAGAATCGCCGCAAAGTGTGAAATTTATGAGTTTTGATTTTCAAAATTCGAGCCCCCGCTCAATTTTTGATCAATTTGGATGAAACTAGGTGCAAAATATTTGTGAAAGCTGGCTTTTTAACAGGTAACTGCGGGTTTCACAATCAAGGTATTATATGCCAATTGACAGCTGCCAAAACCCCGCGAAAATTAAAAAAAAAATTAATTTTTTTGTTTAAGTTTTTGTTAACGGATTTTTACAACTTAAATGAATGTTTTTTGTGTCGCTGATTACGAATTCAATATTTATTTTAGCCAAAAGTGGTCCTAATGTTGTCATTTTGGCCTAAAGTGGTCCAAATTCAATATATTGGCTATTTTTGCCACTGGCATAAATAGCCAATATATTGTATATAGTGTATTGTCAATAGCCCTTGATTGTGAAACCCGCAGTTATCTGATAAAATGCCAGCTTTCACAAATATTTTGCACCTAGTTTCATCGAGCGGGGGCTCGAATTTTGAAAATCAAAACTTATAAATTTCACACTGTGCCGGGGAAACTGAGACGGATTTGTACCTATTTGTCCGCCACTGTTTTTCTAACCTTACTGATATTCATGTTCTTCATCAGATTGCATAAGTTTACCCCGCAGTAGAGTCGCAGAGGTTATGTCTACCAGTGCGACGAAAAAGCGCCCATGAGTCACAATTACTTGACTCTCCTTGTATGACTACGCCATACAATTAATTTTTCCATGTTTGAGTCCTAGTATAGGAAACGAGTTCCATCTATACGGAGAAAAAGCCGTAAAGAACACACTAAAATCGCCGACAAAAAAAGTAAACATAAATTTGAAAGTCTAATAAATAAATAAAATTAAACAAATGAAACCCTCAAGAAAATTTTACGATCAAAGAATAAAAAAAAATTAATAAAATATTTCCAACTGACTAGTTTAAGTAAATAGAAGAAGCGAAAGCTGGGAAATAACAAAATAATATAATAATTTCATAATTGAGACGTCCTGAGGAGTTGAGAGAATTTATAGTTCAATAAATTATGCATGAATAGATAAAGGGGTTAAAAAAGTGAGGATATTTATATTTTAGAACTTTTGATTAATATATCTCTTGGAAACAGGTTTCAGGAAAATAAGAGAAAGAAACAGAAAAATATTTGAACAAATGGGCTAGTTTAAAAGCAAACCAAAGAGGGAGGTATTATACGTATTCCGAGTTTATATATCCATTATATTACCCTCCAACTATTGGAAGTATAGAGTTATGAAATCGATCATAAATTCGAAATTCAGTTGAATATCCTGTCTGTTTGTGAACGTAGACGTTGTCTGACCTCTCACAGATTTTATTATTTTATTCTAGCCGGCTTTCGAGGTTATCCACATCATCAGGCTATCTGATAAAAAGAAAGAGTTGTGACAACAGAAATAACATATCTGCCCCCATACAAAAAATTATAAATTGTTAATTTTGAATAGTTTTATTTTATTTATTCATTTTACTTTTACTTCCATATGAAGTAAAGGGAAAGTGATGTAATCGGTCAGAAATTCATGTTATTCGACCCCCTGATTCCAAAAGTTCCTATCTGTCTGTGAACACGATAACTCGAGAATGAATATATTGACACTAAATGTTAAATGTGTACATCCAGAACCCTATAAAAAGGTGAAGGCGCCGGTAGCTCAGTGGTATGCGTGCTTGACTTCTGAGCTCAAGAACGTGGGTTCGTAACCCGACCGAGGCCCTTAGTTTATTTTATCTGGGACGTGAAATAAACTTAAGCACGCCGTCCTTCGGATGGGACGTTAAGCGATGGTCCCGAGCCTGTACGATGTCAAGTACTCGTTAAAGACCCCTACCCTAAGTGAATGAAAAATTTAGGGTAGGCAAAATTTAGGACTCCCACAATAGAGTCGGGTTCATGTCCACCAGAGTGACGAAAGAGCGCTCTGGTAGCAGGTGATATGACCTCGTAGTTAAAGCCCGGGCATGAGTCATAAAACCCAACCTAACCCTATAAAAAGGACATATACTGATTTTCAACCAAATTGACCAAAGAGAAAATGGGGTTAGTGAGGGACTTAACACAAAAAACCAATAACTGCCGAAGCAATGGATTTATATACTCAGAATTTAGTATGATGATTCAAAAGTCCCTCAGACACCAACTGATATTCAACCAAACCAAAAATTGGTTTCAGAGGAAGAACGAAAGCTTAGTTCGCGCTGGGGAAGTACATTGCGGGAACTTCAACTTGGCGACGTTAGTGGACCCTATCAATGTCATATTTAGATTTCTAGGGGGTAAACAGACTCATTCATCCGAAACATAGTCACTCTTTTTGCAACTATCTGAAGGAAAATTGTCTACATTTTTAGACGAAATCGAATCATTATCGAATAATTGTATATTTAATGAAAAAATACCGCTAGAACTAACTGTTATAAACTATTTCCTATAATGATGAGAGAAGCCTTGGATTGAGGTGCTAATGTGATTCTATTACCTTTGACCTATTTCATCTGTTGAATCTTTCTTAAGGCAGAGAGAAATCAACTCTGTCATTTCTTGTATCTGAGGGTATCATCTGGCTTAACCAATCAAATGTTGTTCCTACATCGAAGAAATATGTATTATCCTTGAGTAGTGGTTCTAGTATTCGGGGGGGTTATCTATCATCTCTTCGGTTCTATTGGGCGAAAAGCCCACAATTTCTGATCCAATTAAAATAATATTATACTATTTCATATTCGTAATCTAAAATTAACACTTTTCCAGGGATTATTGAGGATTCAGTGTTATAAAAATTAATCGGACATCAAAGTAATCTGAAGTAAGGGAGTGCGTAAATCGTCACCCCTGGTCACTCGAGGATTTAGGGAAGTGAGGAAGCAGACCGACTGTCTAAGGAAGGTTCGAGTAACTAAGTTCATAGGGGGTCTAGAGAGCCAGTACATACGGAGTATCCAGGAAGGCATACCGAACAGACAGGACTAGAGACCTTTTGGAGAAGTCACTGAGAGAAATAACCACATAAAAACAGTCGAAGATGTTGAGAGATGAGATCCAGAACCTCAAAAGAAGCGAGCTTCGGCAAATCAGGAATCCTCGCAGGACACGATCTGTTCAATAGAAAGCTACATATTATAGGAGTCAAGGACAAGTCCCTCCTTTGTCAGACGAGAAGAAAAAGACGAGACGGTAACTGCCCGGGATATGCTTGAACAAGATTCCGAATTTTCGACAGAGGTGTGATCATAGAAGACGATTTTAGAACATTAGGGACTTCACGAAGTCAGATCCAGGAAAGACTAGGTGATGAAGTAAAAAAGGAAACCCAGCGCTTGAGAGCATTTGATGCTTAGATCCCTAGGTGCAGACGCCAGCCCACTTAGTATATACATATTTAACTAGTTGTTGCAGGTAAAATTGGCAAGAATACTTTGCCTTGAGATAATCACTCTTACTTGGGGCTTTATATAAGTAATGACAGTCTTCCAGTTGTGAATTCCAGTACGAAATTGTAATGCTCACCAGCTTAACGATGAAGGTCTCTATGTCCTGAATGTCCACTTCCCGAAAGATTTACATGATTTCAAATGAACCGTCTTCTAACACTGCTAAGCGCAGAACCTTGTTCATGAATCTTCCATGTTGAGGTGCTTGCTAGTGCCCAATGGGTGATGCACATGAAATGAGTGATCGTAACTGGGGTGTGTAGAATAGTGTGCAGAGCGTGTAGAGACTTTATAATATGAAACTACCAACAATGTTCATGCTTCATCAACGATCCTCACTTCCTGTCGACTTTTTCATCAAAAAATAAATAGAAAAAAAACACAACATTAAAAAAATAAAAACCTGAGCTAGACTATAGGCGCGGAGGAGGCTTACATAACGGCTTGTTTAGAGGACAAACGTTGGTTGGACATTGTATTATTTGACTTTCACAGTCCCACTTCTCAACTTCCTAACGACAATATCATAATCAGGACCTTTAGAGTCACCACAAGCATTTGGCGCAAGCTAATGTCAATAAAACTGATTACAAAATATATATATACATATATTATTAACATAATTAACAACTTTTTTTTTACACTACCTACTTCATTTCATCCTAAACATTATTATCAACCTTATTAATAAAAAAAATACAATTCAGCTATGCAGAGTATTCAAGTGTGTGTTCACTTCAGATAACATTTAACAATTGAACATTAAATTATTATTATTATTATTATTTTTTTTTCAATATTCATTTTTTGTTGGTTTTGTTGGTTTATTTATGGTAAATATGTGTAACTTTATGTAAGTTGATCTAGAAAAATAAATGGATCATAAGAACATAATTTGGCTACACTATCCACACATAATTTGGCTACAATCCACATTTTTAAGACATATTTCCAATTTTTTATAATAATAATTTAAGAAATATTATCAATTAACAATTTTATCCCCTATTTGATTGATTTATTATTGTATTAACCCTCTTTTATGTAATTTAATTAATAATTTGCTTTATCACATTCGATAATCACACTTAGCTCCGCTCTTACATATGAAAGTAGCTTCACTCTCCGTAAATTATTATAATTATGATAAATCCACATTCCTCCTTTTTACTTCCCCAACTATACGAAGTATAAGGGAAGATATTTAATCGGTCAGAAATCCGATGTTAAATTTTCACCGGAATTTCATATTTTTCAACCCACTTAACTCCAAAAACGGGGAAAAAAAAAAAAAAAAAAAAAAAAGGCAGGGGTTTGTTTAATTTATATTGAAAAAAGAAAATCGTTGGTAAATCACCTGCAATGAACTTCCCCCAAACGAATAAATCAATTAACTTTGCGCTCCTCCTCCAAAACCAGTCGACCGTTTGCTCTAATATTCAATAGTTGACTTATGTACATAGGAGCTCTTAAATCTTCATACTAAATTTTGTATCGATAAATTCATTACATCTGCAGTAACTACAGACTACAGTTTTTGAATTGAGCCCCCTCCTCTGACCCCCCTTTTTCCTATTTCCTCATTGGGTTTTGACTTAAAATATGAAATTTCATGTCGATACATTCATTACATCGGCAGTTTGGTTGGGGTCATTGAGTGAGGCCCCCTCTGATCACCCCCTCGATTGTGACCAGTTGCCTAATGGATTGCTCCTATATGTTACAGAAAGTAAAATATAAGCGGGCTCAACTCTCGATTGTGACCAGTTGCCTAATGGATTGCTCCTATATGTTACAGAAAGTAAAATATAAGCGGGCTCAACTCTCGATTGTGACCAGTTGCCTAATGGATTGCTCCTATATGTTACAGAAAGTAAAATATAAGCGGGCTCAACTCTCGATTGTGACCAGTTGCCTAATGGATTGCTTCTACATGTTACAGAAAGTAAAATATAAGCGGGCTCAACTCTCGACTGTGACCAGTCGCCTAATGGATTGCTCCTATATGTTACAGAAAGTAAAATATAAGCGGGCTCAACTCTCGATTGTGACCAGTTGCCTAATGGATTGCTCCTATATGTTACAGAAAGTAAAATATAAGCGGGCTCAACTCTCGATTGTGACCAGTTGCCTAATGGATTGCTTCTACATGTTACAGAAAGGGCTGAAGAACAACTTTCGGCTTCAAACGTCCCCTAAATTATTCAATGAATAAACTATGAAAGACCGAAAGCCTGCTTTTATCTACTTTACCCAAGATGCATTTCTCTCCCCCTTCATCTCCATTATGACCATAATTTTTTCCTAATAATATATGATGATAATAACTCAAGATAAAAAATAAAATATAAATATGCAATCACAATACCACAAGACAAAAAACATGAGCTAAATTGGAATAAAATAATCGCTTATGGTTGCATACTAAAGGTCAGTTAAACCGAACAGCTTACAATTAATAATACTTTCAGAATTATTAGTTGTGAAACTACTTTTTGGGTCATACCATAATAATTGATACGTTAGCATTTGTTTAGTAATTGCTGACTGTTAAAAATAATTACGAAATTGCTACAATTTTTCGTTTTCATACTTTCCCAGCTATATGAAGTCTAGGGGAAGTTATGTAATCGGTCTTAAATTCTATGTTGACTTTTCACAGCAATTTATTGTTGTAAAAAACAGGATAGCTCGCGAAATGATGAATGAATCGACACGAAATTGTATATGTATATCCAGAATACCTATTCAACTTTTCAATCAAATCGGCCAGAGTACTTCGTGCTGGGGAAGTACGATTTTTTTTACTAAACTTTGTACAACAGGAAGTTCTGGCCGTAGGTCCTAGGTTCCTCGGAACAGACGCCTGACATAAGAACTGTCCTGTCAAAAGAATATCACTTAACTTGTCAATAATCTGGATAATGAGATGTATAAATTCATTTGACGTATCCTATTACCATGTATTGGTTTAACGGAAATAAATTTATTATTATTATTACTGAGTTTTATTTCTCGCGGACTTCTAGGTCCAGCTTTAAAAATTTGAATTGCGTTTTCGGTCTATTAAAAATTATATTCGAGTCCAAAAGCATACAGACAAAATTGAATTCAAGGCTTCAGAAAACGTAGAATTCCAAAAAAACTGTCGAATTTTTGATCGATTAATACATTCCGCTATAATGCAGCTGAGAAAAGAACAACATAATTTTGACATATAAAGTCATTGATATAAACCCACATACTAACAAGGAAAAAGTGAGAATGACCACAAACAAACAGAAAGATGGCAATAACCAAAACCTCAACAGGAGTATAAATAACGTATAAAATATAATAATATTAAACATGAAGGTTATATGTCACATTATGTAACAGTTGTGGAGGTGTTACACGATATCACGTCACACCAAGAAAATACACGCCTCTTCACACCCACTTGAATACAAATATGTTGAATTCATTGTCTTCATTCAAAATTAACAACCTAAAACTTATTAACAAGTTAACAATGGATAAACAAAACTAACAGGAACAATGTAACGTTATTCTGAATGTGAATAACATTTAAAGAAACATCCCATTGTTTAAGTAACCTTATTGCTACTGATTAATTAATACCCTTAATTAATCGAGTGGGTAACAACCTTGCCTTCAAAGGCAAGGATCCCAGGTTGGAATAGAATAGAATTGGGTGGTCAAACTGTGGAGAGCCCGACCACAGTAGTTGAAACCACGTTGAACTCAAAGTAATAAAACAGGTGAGAAAAAAAGAGTGAAGCACCGGTTGCATTACTCAGGGATTTCTGAATCATCATACAAAATTTCGTATACAATCGTTAAATCAACAATTATTAGAATTTCTGAGTTGAGCTCCCTCCCCTGAATCCCCCTTTCCCTTCGGTCGATTTCACTGAAAATATACAGGTATTGTCTTCTTAGAATTTTGGACTTACATATACAATTTCATGTCGATATATTCATTATTTCACCAGTTATTGAGTTTTTTTTTCAAGTTAAAGCCTCCTTCCCTTAAAAAGTCAATTTTTCCCCAGTTCATCCGGATGAACAAAAATTGACGAAAAATCCTGATTCACTTGTTTAATTTCCTCATCGAATCTAAAAATTGTCAAAAAATTTCCGGTTAGGGTGAAAGAATATTCTCATTCTCTCTCTGAAAAAAACCTTTCTGATGACGTGCAGTGCTTTTTCAATCTACGCCAATGGATACGAGTAAAAAACTTGTATTTATTTTTTTATTTACAAATAGCTATTTACAACTGTATACAAATAAATACAACAAGCAAATGTGCTAATAAAGAGATAATGGCAATGTCAAAATGTCATGAGGGGAGAAACCACCCAGTGGTGACACTCCCTAGTCGCTGTTTTTATCTCGTTTATAGTTAATCACTGTCACTGCTTCTGCTCAGGGGTCTCTAGGCCATTGACGCTTAAGCCGTCGTTGGGGAAGTATGGCAGAATGGAGGGCACGGACTAGAAGATTATTGTGGGAACTAAGAAGGGAAAATCATTTTTTGATTTGAATATAGCGACTTCAGTGATGAAAAGTACGTTATTAAGGTCAGTGTGAAGAGTTTTGTTAGAGACGTAGAAAGGAGCATTGGCTATTGTACGAAAAATTTTGGATTGAAGGGATTGGATGCGCTGGAGATTGGAAGCCTTGGCAGAACCCCAGAGTTCAAGTCCGTAAGTCCAACATAGGTTTCAGTACTGCGTTGTATATAAAGTCGTTTTGTTGTAAAAAACGTAGATTCAAAAAAATAAAATACTTTTTTCTTTTTTTATTGAAGAAAATAAAACGAAATAATAATACTGAAAGGATTATAATTATGATTTATACAAAAACCTGAATTGGCTGACATGAAGGTCATTCATCACATAATTAGTAGGACTCAGTTCTACATTAGTGAAAAAATGGGCCTAATCTCACTTTAATTAATAAAGAATAATGTCATGGTTAATGGGTTTGGGACCAGCGAGATCCCCACGCTAAATAGGTCCTCTGTAGCTTTTCAAACAGAACAGTAGTAATACATAACTGGCGTTGCACGGGAAATTCACTATCTATCATGCCATTTCTAGGCCATTCTTTGGCAGTACCTTCTTCACGCTGTACTTTTCAATGATATAAGGCGTGACCACACTCAAATCCAGAAAAAAAGGCAGATTGTTTCATTGGTATGAAAACAAACAATGTTTAGGACTTTCAGAGCTGGATGACATAGATAACCATACATGGAGGTTACCTCGCTTATGCGTCATTATAAACTAAATATTATTGGGTGAAAAAAAAAAAAAAAGTCGATGAAACACGAATTAATCAATTTACTTTTCGCTCCCTCTCCAAAATCAGTCGACCATTTGCGCTAACTCTTCAACACACTTCAACAGTTGACTAGTAAATAGAAAGTAGTAACTTTTTTAAAAAAATCAGAACATCAAAATATGCAAATACATATATGCATTTATCACCAAATATGCAAAATAAAATTAGGCTTAATTGCATCTAAATACTGTTTTCGAAGGATATTAGGTCAACTATTAAAAAAAGGACGTATAGTATCTTGTATCTAATTGTATCTTGTTTAATAATTGTATTACTACTGTGCTACTGCTTTCTACTAGTGTTAGGGGCTCCTAAATCCTCATAATAAATTTTGTGTAAATAACTTCATTAAATCGCAGTTTTTTGAATTGAGCCCCCTCCCCTTCAGCCAATATCGTTGAAATTTGACAGGTAATGTCCTCATTGTGTCTTGACTTTAAATATAAAATTTCATGGCGAAACATTCATTACATCGGCAGTTATTCGAGTTTTTGAGTTGAGCCCCCTCCCCTTCAGCCAATATCGTTGAAATTTGACAGGTAATGTCCTCATTGTGTCTTGACTTTAAATATGAAATTTCATGTCGAAACATTCATTAAATCGGCAGTTATTCGAGTTTTTGTGTCAAGCCCCGCCTAATTCCCCCTCCCTTTGGCTGATTTGACTGAAAAACAATAGATATCGTTGAGGGTTTTGAATTCACACATACAATTTTGTGTCGATATATTCATTACGTGTTGTATTCGTGTTGACAGACACACATTTTTTTTTTAAATTTGGAATATGAATTTCCGTTAAATTTTTGACCGATTACATAACTTCCCATATACTTCATATAGCTGGGGAAATAAAAGCTTTATCTGAAACTATGTGAAAGATGAGAATGTAGTGGTGGTCACTACAACTTTGGGACGTTGCCCACCTCCAATATGGTAGATGATGCCACCCACATACATCTGAATGTTTATTTTTCAACAGTTATTACCTTGCAGCCATGTTCTTTTGACTTCGAAAAATCTACTTTTGCACAGCTTTTGGGTTTATTGACCATAATAGTCCCTTAACTCTGAATACAAGGCTATCGAGACCCCCGAGATATTAAAAATGTATATATCTACTTTATTCATATCTGCGGCACAGTCTTATTTTATTTTTATGTAAAAGAAAAAAAATATATATTAATAGTGTTCACACCAAAATGAAACCTCATCTTCAATGGCATCTGCACCACTCACCTGCAACAGAAAAAATATAAATTAATAAATTTAATTTAAACTTACCCTATTATAAAGCGGAATTTCTAAAACCATCATACAACATGGTTTTTGTAATTAGTAACAGTAATCTCTCAATTATCACAGAATAAAATATTAGAAAAACAAGTATATATCTGTGATCACAGGGAATAAATTGGTAAGTCTAAATTCGTAACTTTTCAGGGCAGCACTTTTTTTACTTTTGCATTAATCTTGTAAATCCAGTTTTTGGAATAAATAAATTATGTTTGCATCATTATTAATCAAATAGCTTCTAGATCTATAGGAGTGAATGAAAATAAATATTGTTAATCCTTTCTTGGATGTTCCCTTAGTTACCTAATCATTACCCATCACTTACCCGATTCTTGACCACACTTACCTAATTATTAACCATACTTTTTGAAATACTTGTGAATGATGCCTCTCTGAAGTCCTTGGAATAGTCTGCCGTAGTGAATAATTAATTAAATGCAGTAATCTCGTGAATGATTCCTCAAAGAATTAGATTAAGTTGATTTAACCGAGAACATACACAATTTTACGAGATACCAAGAAACCCACATCATTCCGAAAGTATTAGAGTCCTGAGCTCCCAACTTCTTCACAGTGCGCAGACAGCTTAGGAGATCATCATAGTACACTTAACTCATTTTGGCCATTTTACGACTTAACAACTTCTTCCTTGTGACCATAGATGTAAGGTTTAAAAAGTAGTTTCTCCTTAATATAGTTTTTTTTTTTACGAAATGTGGCCTGATTACTACTGCCTTCGTTATTTACCTACTCATCAGATTACACTGGGAATGTCGTTTGTCGATACCTGTGCATGAAGGGGAATGGGATAAGGATTGATTTTTGTCAAATACTTCAGTACGAGACTTTATCGGAACCGAAATCATAGGTGAATCATCGGCAATGTACTTCCCTAAGGCGAAATAGTCAAGTAGGTTTTCGCTCTTCATCTGAAATCAATTTACCGACAACTAAAAATCAATAATACATTTTTTGATACGTTTAATCGACAGTTAATAGGATTTTTTAGTAGGGCCTCTCTCTTCTGAAACCCTCCCTTTCCATTCTGTAGATTTTCTTCCTTATTCGATTCTGGATCCACATATTAAACTTCTTGACTAACGTCATTATATAGGCATTTTGGATTCTCATATAAAATTTCAAGTCGATATGTTCATACGAAGAAAGGTATGATTTTTTTTTTTTTTTTTTTTTTCATTTTTGGCATCAGGTTTGGAAAACATTAAATTCCGCTGAAAACTTAACTTAGAATTTCCGACGGATTACATAACTTTCCCTAAACTCTCGTATAGCTGGGAAATAAAACACTTTATCCTTCGGCCTCCAATGACGGGGAGAGGAGTGACTCCAGTTAGAGGGATGGGACCTGATTGAGGAAGCATTGATGACGACGGGATGACATAAGCCAAGGGTGAGAATCAGGGGGGCGGGGGGCCTTGCGATTTAATTTGGAGGCCTAACGTCTAAACAGGAAGTCCCCTTAACCGCCTCTAGTACCTTCATTACATCGAAACTCGTTATAGCCTTCCCATCGCTAAACTACGTCTTGGGATGCGTTGCCAAATAAAACACCTCATCCTTCGGCGTCCAATGACGGGGAGAGGAGAGACTCCAGTTAGAGGGATGGGACCTGATTGAGGAAGCATTGATGACTGGATGACATTAGCCAAGGGTGAGAATCAGGGGGGCGGGGGGCCGTGCGATTTAATTTGGAGGCCTACCGTCAAACAGGAAGTACCCTTAACCATCTCTAGTACCTTCATTACATGTCAAAACTCGTTATAGGCTTCCCATCGCTAAACTACGTCTTGGGATCCGTTTCCAAATAAAACACCTCATCCTTCGTCGTCCAATGACGGGGAGAGGAGAGACTTCAGTAAAAGGGATGGACCTGATTGAGGAAGCATTGATAACGGGATGACATGAGCCAAGGGTGAGAATCAGAGGGGCGGGGGGTCGTGCGATTTAATTTGGAGGCCTACCGTCTAAACAGGAAGTCCCCTTAACCGCCTCTAGTACCTTCATTACATGTCAAAACTAGTTATAGGCTTCCCATCGCTAAACTACGTCTTGAGATCCGTTGCCAAATAAAATACCTATCCTTTGGCCTCCAATGACGGGGATTGTTAATTGTTGATTGTTTTTCATTTTTTATTAATTTACAGAAATAATTGTTTGCTGTTGGCAGTGTTAAATATATGAGTATTCAAAAAATAATGAAAAAAGTTTCGAATTTTCGAACACAGAACATTGACGTTTGAAAAACACTTTTTTTAAATCAGAACTTTCAGTTTGCCCAAGGGAAGAGCCTGCTTTTCAGCTAGTATTGTGCCAACAGCAGGCTCCCCAGTTATTTTGTGTAAACAAACCAAATTTCTATGATATCCGATCCTGATATTTTGTTATAAAAAATGTATTTGATTTGGTCATAATAGGATTTTTTAAAGCAACCATTCTCTCCCGCCTCCCTAATTCATTTCATACTGACGTTTCTGAATATATGAAAGTTCCTACCTACCTGTGGTACCTAATACGTTCGCATGAGCGAATGTCTCAAGTGTCTTTGTACAGCGGAGTACTGTGGGTGACCTTCTTATACCCCGTAACGCCGTTTTTGCGTAAATCAAGCAAACTTCTAAAAAAAAAGGTTTCGAGATAACATTTTAAGATAGTTTTTGCCATATGACTCCGAAAAAATCGTACGTATAAAAGGTGCCTTTTAATTTTTTTTTATATCTTTTTTTTGAAGAGATTTTTGATTAAGTCATACATATAAGCGATATCTTGTAAATGAACTCATATAAGCTTGAACATATAACAAAAAATAATAATAATATATAATATATTTATAAATTTACTGCAATTAAGAAATAAATTAATGGACACATTTTAAGAGAAAATAAAAATAATATATAAAAATAAAATAAAAATAATAAATAATAGTAAAATATTACTAATAATAACAATAATTATAACTAAAAACAAAAAAAAAGTAAGAATACGGAAAGAAAAAATAATAATAACAATAATAATTAGAGAAAAGATATGAAATTTGTAGAAAATAATTTATGAAATAATACGAAAGAGAGAGAGAGTGAGGTGCGGGGATAAATAATAATTATTGACTATAAAGTTTTGTAGGTAATGAAATATTGCAAAATTGACATAAGAGATCAATAAGAAATAATGAAGAGAAAAATGTATTTTACTATACATGTAATGAAATTTTGAAATGTATTTAATATTTATACAAATATTAAATGGAAATTGAATAATATAAATAATAAAAAAAAAGAAGAATAGAATAGAATTAATTAAAAAAAATTAATAAAATGAAGAGAATAGAATTAACAAGGATATAGAGTTCTTGAAAGTGATCTTGCTAATGGTCGGTGGAACTATGTAAATAAAAAGAGGCACCAGTTTCAAAGAACAAACCGAACCAACCGCAGTGTTGAATCAACCATGGACATTACACAACAAATAATACCTACCAATCTTATCTGTGAATAACTGACAACTGTTTGAAAGTTGTGAACATTCCCTGTTTTGACACTGAACTCGAATCTGATTTAAATCTCACGATAGGAAATGCGTTTATACGTAAGTAGGAAGTATAGGGAAGGCCACAAGTTGGGATCATTCTACAGGAGCTGTTGACATGCTATGGTTTCGCAGCTAGCAACTGGCTCTAGACTTCTCAATCTACAATAGGGCTGTGGAACCGCTACCAAAATGATTACTGGTCTACAACAGCGGTTATGCAGTCGGTTAGCCATAACAGGTTCCTTCTATTTAAAAATGTGATATTATACAGGTAGGATGGCGCTGGTTCAACACACCAACGACTATCACTTTCGTTTTTTACTTAAACATTCATTCTTAACATTCAGCTAAATTTCTGTGAAGGAACTTAAGTACAGTCATCGTGTAAGTTGTATAAACTCCATCGGTGGTAGCCCATCATACTGCTCTCTTACGCTCCCGCGAGGAGCAACAAACCGGCGAAACACTGGGTAGCTGAACCCCATCATCAGCAGCCGCAGGTCCAGCCCCACGAATCCACACTGGCCTGATCGTACTTCGATGACTTCACGTTCTACAGTCTCGATGCCCCGATTTCAGGTTGTTCTTTCTCTTAAAGAAGAATGGTTGGAGTTAAAATAAATGTTGTATAGAAAACTGAAAAGCACATACATGAAAGGCTGTCCGGTTGCAAGATACATGCCGAAAACCATCTTAAAAATTACCTCTCAGCCCCCACTCATCAAATTCTCCCTCATTTCATACTGGCATTAATGGGTATAAGAAAGTCACTCCCAGAATTTCCGTCACTAACTGAAACTTGCCAGTAATTCCAGTTTGAAAAGTGGGAGAAATGAGTTCGAGTCGGAAAAGAAAGACGGGAGTATCTATATAGTGGGTATATGAAAGTCATGAGATATTATTATATTGGCATACATCGAGCGGAAGTTCACATCCTTAATATCCGGAACCCTCATTTCAGCGCTATGTATTATAATTCCGGTTTAATAGTTAAAACCCATAAATTATTCTCGTCAGTAACCGGGTGGAAAGCACAAGCCTGAGGCACTCTGAGGACTACAAACACTGTTATGCCAATAATGTTCCCCCTTAATGGAATATTAAAGTACATCACAAAAACCACACCCTTCGTTACGTACATCTTTAAACCTATTTTTCTTTTTTACTTCAAAAATTCGATATCCAATTTTGATTCAGTATAAGTGAGCTGAGTTTACGAAGCTCTTTCTTAGGCGACTCATGTATTTCGTTGTACTCGTACTCCTCCTAAACCCCTTTATCGATCACATTAAAATTTGCCATAATGGTAGTGGACACGGTGACGATGGTTTACTACTAAAAAAATCCGAAATCGAACATACCACGGAGGAATAATCACCGAAAAACGAAATCCCCATTGAAATCAATTGAGAGACAAAATTCTTGCGCAAAATAGAATTTTTTCGATTTCAAATGTAAAAATCCGGGCGAAGCCCTTTTCGGTTTACCATCAGACACCACTTTTTTTGAGCCGTTTTTTTCAGTGTTCTAACGTACAAACTTCGTCTTTTTTTCGACAAAAATATTCACAGCTGTTGTTGTCTACAAAAAGGCTAGAAAAAATTCATTGAATTCAATTGAAATCGATTTAAAGTATTAATATATTCATAAAGAACATACAAGGTGAGAAGTTACTGATAATTATTAAAACATTAACTGAGTTTTTTATACAGATATGCCTGACTCAGCTCAGTTTTTGCAAACAGCAGAATGTATTGCACACCTAGTTTTAATATTAATTTTAGTATTAAAATTATACTGAATCAAAATTACAAATTTTGCGATCCTAGCCAAAGATGTAATAATGTGGTGAAGTGGAAACACTTTCTAGCTAACCAGGTTCACACTGACCACGATACCTGTCCTCAAAAGGCCTAATTTCCTTTTTTTTTTTTTTTTTTTTTTTTTTTTTTTTAATTAATTTATCTTTTGTAGGGATATATGTGATAAAGCCTTTATATAAGCAAAAACCTAACAAACCTAACTATATTCATTATACCTGTTTCGTCAGTCGACTATCCATCAGCAGAAATTAACTCGAGAATTAATTAGTTGTGCCGCACCCTCTGAAAGCAATCTATCGATTTCGTTACTAACCCCATACTAAATTTCGACAATTATTAGGGTTTTTGAGTTGAGCCCCTCTCGTTCATTAGGTCCTGAACGCGTACATCAATTATGGTGTCGATTAATAACAACATAGGCAGTTATTTTCTGTTTCCTATCTGAAATGGAAAACAGGAAACAAATAATAAACTGAATTGAAGCATGGACAGGTTTGTAAGCTATCTTGGATCTTTTCTTGTTATTTTTGGAATTTTTTTGGTAGTTATTATATGTTAGTTTCTGAGTTGAACCCCTCCTATGGTCCCCTCTTTTACTTTGACCAATTTGGCCGAAAACCAATAGGTATGGTCTTTATGGATTCTAGATAAGCATATATTTCGTGTCGATATATTCATTATATCGGGAATTATCGTGGTCACAGGCACATTTTTTTTTTTTTTGGAATTATGCAATTGAATAACATAAAATTGTTGAGAAAACTCAACTTGGAATTTCTAACCGATTATATAACTTATCGACTATACTTCCTATAACCAATACTCATTAAAGCTTGAGAAGTTGCCACTACAAGTTCCTGGAAGCTGCATGCAGACACTTACCAACAGATATCGTGTCAGTCAGAATCATATCTGTTTCAATAGGACACTCATTGAGGGAACTTTATCAAACTTATTCGCAGTTTGGCAAAATAAACGAAAATGTAAAGTAACTCGATGACTAATTGCGTATATTAGCTTAATTAATTGTGGGTGATAAAGCTTTGTGGCGATATCGATTTGAAGCTTTTAAATTTAAATATAGGTTTTATTTCCACAAAAGCTGTTTCATTGCTTATTAGGGTGGTCGTTAATAATGCAAGGTTCAAATTTTAACGCTCTCACCCAAAAATCTCGAACAACATGATACAAAAATACGATTGACATTTTTCCGGGCCCATAATAAATGATTTAACCCGTGCCGGCAGAGGAATCAAGTTTTCCGTGTATTTTAAATGGCGTTTAGTGATGTTTCGTATAACTATGAAACTGTCTATCGTAAATCTCTGAAAATTTGTACACTACTATTTTTGAACACGAATATTTCATCAAAAATTATATTGGTCAAGTCAAAACTGTCAAAATTGGCTTCCGAATTTGCGAAAAATATTTTTCGATTTTTTTGAGGAATAAAAAATCTAATTCATATAATTTTTTTTTTCTTTTCAATTTGAATTCTATTTTGCAGCTCAAAATGTCGATTATATGAATGGAGCGCGTTCTTCATGAAAGTATCGCGTAATCATCGAAAAGCGGTTGAATTTCAAATTTTCAATTTTCACTCACATTTTATTATTTAGCATATAATTGCACCCTATTGCTTATGTTTATGTTCATTTCAATGAAAGCATTTTTTTTTTAGTCAGAAGATCTTTCCCAAGGGAGGTGGGACAGCATAAAAGTTTAAGTATCACCGAACTAAATGATGCGAACCGTGTGAATGGTTCGGTAACGTTCTGTCGAAATGGGCCCTCCACAAGTCTTTGGGAAAATCAAACAGACTGATAGGGCTGGGAACTGTACACCACTACACAGTACCACAGTACACAACACTGTTGCGCAAATATCATTTGTCAGTCGATGTTGGCTAGCTACTTTCACACACTGTCAGTACTCCTTCATCAGATGAAACGATAAACATCTCAATCACACTTCAATAAAGAATTTCTCCTCTATGTGGATTTCCTTGAAAATAATAGTATAGACCTCCTATTTACAAAAAATATTCAGTTTGAAGAGTAGAGGTCAGGAGCTGACAGAGAACCTACAGGACCGGAACCCTTCTGCAGGATCTCTAAGAGCAATGCAAGGGCGGCAATAAATGGTTGGCTGACCAGGAATCACATCCAGTTCTCAGGAGAGGGGTCCAAAAGCAAAGACACTCAAAACTCTTTGCAGCGGAACTTCAGAGAAAAGGAGCCGAGAGTTCCTGAATATGAGCAGAATGGATCTAAGAACTATGACAGGGCTGATTACAGGACACTGTCATATAAACAAACACCTACACAATATGGCATCGCTAGAAGCCCTCTGTGCAGGAAATGTGGCGAGGAAAATGAGACTCCGGTTCATATTCTAAGCCAGTGCGGGGCACTAGAAAGCAGATTTTACTGCAGTTAATGGAAGGAACCTGCAGAAGAATCCTGGACTTTAAAAGATACAAGGCTGCTGTAGAGACCAACACACACAGGGCACACAATAGGCCTATTCTGACCGAGGTGAGTAGAGGTTTTATAGATTAACATTTTCTGTCATAAGTTTGACAAAGAGCCTACAAAAGGCTAGTAAGCAAAATTAAATATTATATAATATAATACAGCAATAAATACCGAAAGACAGAATAAAGTTACTAGATAGGAATGGGGCCTAGAGAGTTAATTGTGAATGGGAGAAGGCATATCTGGGCCAGCTGGGGCTCTAGAAAAGTCTCAGAATTTACCGACCACCTCCAATTAGCCTCACAAATCACAATTTTCTAGCCGACAAATGTCGTATTATACAAAAAGAGACCTTTCCTTGAATAGGGTAATTCAATTTGATATCCCCCCTTCTTGAACTATGTTTTGGGGAACTTTGGAGGGAAGGAACGGGAGGCAACCCTCAGGGATCCCAATCAGTCAGCACCAAACTTGACCTGACAGATGAGTATAATAGCTCCTTTCACCCCTGTTCTACTTTGTAAGTAATTACGTATAATTTACGTACAATAACTTTAATTTTAAATTGTATATACATACATACAATTTATATAAAGTATTTTATACATGTATTTTTTTATACGTTTGTGAATTCTAAATTCTCTTTTAAAATAAAAAATTAAAATATTGTTCATTTATTCGTGCTGTGCTCAGATTTAATTCCTGATGACAGCTGTTGATTGTCGAAACTAGAAAAATAAATAAAATATATTGTTGGACTGATATCTCTTTGTTACTTAACAATACTAGTCGACCGTTTGCGCTAATATTCAACAGTTGACTTACAAAGGGGCTCCCAAATCCTCGTAATAATGTTGTGTCGATAAATTCATTACACAGGCAGTTATTAGAGTTTTTGAGATATGCCTCTCCCCTAATCCCCTCTCCAATTTGGCTGAAAATCCGATAGGTGTTGTCCTTATGGGGTTTTGATCACACAAACAAAATTTCGTGACGATACATTCATTGTATCGGGAGTTATTAAATGTTTTTATGTTAAGCCTCCCCCCTAATCCTCCCCTTTCCATTGGCCGATTTGGCTGAAAAACAGTAGGTGTCGTCGTTAGAGGGTTCTGGACTCACATATAAAATTGCGTATCAATACATTCATTCTATCGGGAGTTATCATGTTCACGGACACACAAGACTTTATTTTTCATATTCAGAATCTAGAAATCGGGAAACATGAAATTCCGTTGCAAACTCCGCATCGAATTTTTGACCAATTGGTTTAATTACATTACTTGACTTTCACAATGGAACATAAATTAATACCCCAGTCAAATTAGTTTTTTTTGTTTTTTTTTTCAGTAAATCCCATTGAATCGATATTTAGCCTAGATATCAGGACATCCGTTCAAACCTGGCATCTTGGATAAAATGCGCCGATAAATAATAGTTTTCCGTAATTTTCTCGAAACCGTGCGACTGACAGCTAGAATGTACTAGACCTGGAATGAAGCTAATACAATTTTACACAACGGTTGGTTTGTTACATATTCGCTTTGGAAATTATGTGACCTAGGGTGCAGGTAGTAAGTTATAAATAAGATAAAGTTTAGAACCAAAATTGTCGAGAATTAAATTTTCTTTCAAATGAGTACCTATGCTTGCAAAATTGTGTACACCTTTTTGCCGCAACGATTCACCACAATTCTATCATACACATTACAACTATAAAATCAAAATTCTATTTAATGTAACTTAATAAATGCACTTTCTAGGCATGATTTTCCATTCAAATTATGATTGGTGCCACATTTTGCTCGATTTCATTCGCGACCAATGACCGGAACTCTCAACGGGAAGTCTCAGCTATACTTAACTAGATACGAAAATTACCGTATCCTGTAATAATAATGGCGTATCAATATCAGTGGATATAAGTAGAGAGAAATTTGCAGTACTTTCTATCCTTGGACAGTGAAGGTCAGTGACAGAGAATGGTGAATTAGAAACAGACAAGATATTGGAGATGCTTGTCAAAATCTACTACAAACACAAATCAAGATCCGACTAAATTTTTAGGAAGCCAAACGCAATTGTAGTCTTCAATTCATAATGCTGCCATTGCTGACTCAAAATTTCTTTAAAAAAAAAATAAATAAACTTGGAATCCTCACACGAGACTGAAAAGACAAGAAATGAACAGACGTTATAAACTTCTACTAAGACTACTAGACAAAAGATCCAAACTAACTTTGACAACAAAACGACTTATATACAACTCAATACTCAAACCTATGTGGACTTACGGACTTGAACTCTGGGGTTCTGCCAAGGCTTTCAATCTCCAGCGCATTCAATCCCTTCAATCCAAAATCCTTCGTACAATAGCCAATGCTCCTTACTACGTCTCCAACAAAACCCTTCACACTGACCTTAATGTACCTTTCATTACTGAAGTCGCTAAATCCAAATATAAAAAATTATTTTCCCTTCTTGGTTCCCACAATAATCCTCTGGTCCGTGCCATCCATTCTGCCATACTTCCCCAACGACGGCTTAAACGTCAATGGCCTAGAGATCTCCTGATCAGAAGCAGTGACAGTGACAGTGGTTAGCTAAAAACAAGAGAAAAACAGTGACTAGGGAGTGTCACCACTGGGTGATTTCTCCCCTCATGACATTTTGACATTGCCATTATCTCTGTATTAGCATATTTGCTTGTTGTATATATTTTTATACAGTTGTAAATATCTCTTTGTAAATAAAAAAAAAAAAAAAAATATGATGTGACCAGGACTTTCTTACCATGTTTTTACAGACCACTCACTAAGAGTATAAGAAAGTAAAAATATAAACAAAATATACTTAAGTCTTTTCCCTTCACATTAAAACACGCGACAACAATCGTATTGATCTCTCGGATCAACGTGAATGAAGTTGTAATGTGAGTTAGTACTGTCGTCGAATGGAGCTGTTGCACATACCCTTCCGTACACGCCAATAATTATTAATTATAATTAATGCGAAATTTAAAAATATTTGAATTTTTTAATTATAAATTTTTATTCGTAGATGATGTAAGTTGTATTATAACTATTCGTTTTTTTCCGGCATTTCTTCCAGAGGTGTCTTCTATTTTCTTTTTTCTGACAATATTTCGAGACACTTATACGTCCCTTCTTCTTGTCACTATGAACGATACGATAATAGAAAAAAGAAGACACCTATGGAAGAAATGCCTGAAAAAAACGAACAATTTAACATCCCAGAGAAGTTTAAAAAACACATTGTATTATAACTACACAACTATGTACTTTTTGCTTTATTTTAAATATTTTTAAAATTTTGTTTAGCTATAGGTTAGGTTTTATGTGTTTCTTAAGGTGGTTCATAGTGACCAGAAGAAGGGACGTGTAAGTGTCCCGAAATTTTGTCCAAAAAAATAAGACACCTTTGGAAGAAATGCCGGAAACAACCAATAGGTTTTATGACTCATGCCCGGGCTTTAACTACGAGGTCATATCGCCTACTACCAGAGCGCTCTTTCGTCACTCTGGTGTACATGAGCCCGTCTCTACTATGGGAGTCCAAAATTTTTATTCACCTAGGGCAGGGGTCTTTAACGAGTACCTGACATCGTACAAGCTCGGAACCATCGCTTAACATCCCATTCAAAGGACGGCGTGCTTAAGTTTATTTTAACTCCGAGATTAAATAAAGGGCCTCGGTCGGGTTTCGAACCCACATTCTTGAGCTCAGAAGGCAAGTACGCATACCACTGAGCAACCTCAATGACGATATATTCATTCTATCGACAGTTATCGTGTTCACAGTCACATATGATCTGGCTATAAGAGTTTTCACCTGAATTTCATGCTTTCCTGTTTCCAAAACGAAAAAAAAATTATTTGTGTCTGTTTAGCTATATTTAGTTTTTGTTTACAAATCATATTTTTATTTTGTATTAGTTTAAATATATATATTTTTTTTTATCGACCACAAGCCTGATCTCTGCTTCTTCCTATTATATTGTTGGTAAATCCTTCCTAATATTGATACTAATTATTACCTACTAACCTACAGGAAGTAGGAAGACAAGTGTCAATGTCCATTGAAAAACTCACTTAGCAGAAACTAGGTCATCTAAAGTGGCTCTAGTGAATGGGGACTCAGGATGCAGGTAGAAGCTACTTTCTTTAATCAACTTCATCCTTCCATGCAGGATATCACAGGAAACTTAAGACTTTCTGTTTAGTTTGAATTTAATGAAATCCTGCAATTAAGTGAAACATAATACTGAAATAATAGTACATTTTTTGTCTCATAATATCTAGTACCAACTCAAGATTTCCGTTTCATGAATTCAGCTCCCGTCGATCAGATAAACAGTAACATGGCCCTCGAAAGGTGACCCGAGTAGTCTACGATGGACACCTTGGGAAAACGGGGCCGAAAACTGATGAAAACTTCCGGATGGGTTTCCTTTATTTTTTTCGAAAACCTTGCCTCCTACGGGGAAATAGCAAGAAATTTAATTTTTTCCTACAACCAACAGTTTGGGAGATATTCGCTATGACAAATTATGGACCTAGAGTGATCATCATTAGAACGAATGTTTTCGCAGTTTCCAGCAATTCTCAATTAAACCACTACAGATACGAAAGGGGACAACATTGATTGAATGAAATTTCCCGGTGAATGGCTTGGCTCGCTAAATTCTACGCGTGACGCTATTCAAATTATAAGGGGTGCGTTCAAAGATGCGAATTCCCAATACAGCCGTAGCACAGACTATATCTCAAGAGATCTGTCGCTAAGATCTCTAATTCAGTTCTTCAGAAAGGAACTTCTTATTTTTAAAGGCCTCATAGATTCTCGTGTAAAAATCGCCTTTTTGTGAACAACGGCAAAATCCGGACATGTTTTTGTTTGTCTAATTTTTTTTAGTTTCTGTTCAACCATAATGAGCAAAGGAAATTTTTTATTAAGTCAAAAGTAGATTCACTTAAAGAGGATTTTAATGTTCTATAATTTTGGTCATATAACTTTTTACTGTAAACCTAACAGTTTAGCATAGAAAGCTCCCATAGGAAATAAATATGACCTAAGAAAGAAATGATACTTCTACAAATAGCCAGGAAAGGAAACAGGTTCGCCACGTGTGACATAGACCGGCTGATTCCCGAATTCGGCGTTTTGAACAGGAAAGGCAGTTTCGACGAAAATGGCTTCGATTCTTGGTTGCTTTTGGTCCATACGGGATCAGTATAACAGGTACATCCTTAACAAATATTATACTTATGGTCATCAGAGAGTGGGCATCCAACCTAGAAAAGTGTGGAGTCATTTATATTATGAAAAAACTCTTTATGAGGTCAGATAGCTAAAAATTAAAAAAGAAAGTTTAAATTAGAAAAAACAAGCAAACAAACAATTTTATAGATAATTTTGCCCCGAAGAGAATGACATACTGTACGTTCACGTATGTCCAATAAGACCGTCGGCATCTTTCGCAAAAATTGGACAAAGAGAAAGATTGCTTGGACCCAGCCTTAAGTTAGGAGAAGTCTTTCGTATTGTATCTATTATGTAGCATGTAGAATGTTTAAACCCATATACGGCTTCTGCAAGTTTGGTTTGATTTTTAGACTCCACACAGGCTTAAAGGATAAAAAAACTGAACAAACTTACATGCACAGAAGCCTCATTCTCAAATCAGATTGCATTTTTTTTCTAAACCGACTTAAAGAACTTATACTTCCCCAGCAATATGCAGTATAGGGAAAGTTACGTAATTGGTCAAACATTCTATGTTGAGTTTTCTCTGGAAATGTATGATTTCCCACTTTGAATCCAAAGATAAAAATTTGTCTTTACATCCGTTAACACAATAACTATCTAAAGAGTAAATATAGGCTGAGAAGGGTCTTAACACTAAAACCCTAAAAACTCCAAATAAATATATCAATAAAAAAATTTATATTTCGGGGCTTCGAGAGGGTTCGACTCTAAATGAAATTAATATTACCACACTAAATTGTATATATGATTCATAAGTACATAAATAATTTAATAATTTTCATTAAGAGTTTATTACGAATAATTCGAGTTGGGGAGTGGCAAATATTTTGTTTTTATTTTTTTCAGGTACCTACCTTTAAAAATAATAAAACGGAATCCTTATGGCGAGATTAGCTGAAAAAACTGTCTAAAATTATTCTCCCCCCCCTATTTTACGAAACTGCTAAAGCAAGAAATTTTTTTTAAGGTCTTATTAATGTAGACCCCAGCTGATGCTAGATGCCGCCAGGGATTTCAACTTGAAACTAGTCAGCTGATTAGTTTTGCTAATACAATAGCACGAGAAAATCTTCGATGGTACAGCATTCTTACTTCGTTTTTTTCTAATTTTTTAGGAATTAAATCGATTTTCAGGAAGTGAACACTACTGAGTAGAACCCTAACATTTGCACGATTGTATCGGGAACCTGTCAAATATGCTGTAAGAAATTATATAGTTGAGACATTAGGAATGTAGTTGAGGCTAAAGTTACATCACACACAAGTCGGGGAAGAGAGAAAATAAGAATAATTTGACACGAGAGCGACCTAGGAGTCAAAAGATCAACTAAACCCAGGCTGGTCGAGAGGTCAGACGGGGACGGGAGTATCGATGAAAACCTGACCCCAACATAAGGAGAGCTCAGAAAAAATGAAACTGTAGGAAAAAAATTGAGAAAATTTAATAATTTTTAAAAGAGAAATTACTAAACAGTCTCAAACATTTGATTTGATTTGTCTTATACTGCTTCATTCACTTTTGACAGGGGTGGCTTAAAAGATTATTCTTTTAAATAGGAACGTCACGAATTACGAAAGATGGTAGCAATAACGAAAGTACTCCCATATATTTTATATACTTTGTGAAATAGACAATATCTTAAAAAAACATGTTTTTTTTTTATTATTGTTTCACAATGTCTCTCATACTATTAAGTATCATACTTGCCAATATTTTCACTATATTGGTCAACATTTACAGGACTATAGTTTCGCCTCTTACAACATAATCTCGTGTACTGAGTAAATTCTTCTATGCCCCTCCTCACTCCTCAGTTGTCCGAAAATCCCCAAAACAAATTATGATTTTAACTTAAAACAGATTAAATTTAATACCTCTTCCGACTGATACTCGTTTGGACCAGGATGTCAACCCGCTATTAATAAAGACAAATGTCGCAACTAAAAATGAAATTTAAACTAAATAAATCCGAAATTGGAGGAAAAAAATCTTTAACATGTGGAGTATTGAGTACACATTTTCGGAACTATGAAGTAACGGAATGTTACAATCGAAATACATACAAAACTGGGTCATATCAACTACAGTGGGAGATCTAATTCTTGCCTTAGGGTAGAGGTCTTTAACGAATACCTGACATCGCACAGCTCGGAACCATCGCTTAACGGCCCATCCAAAGGACGGCATGCTCAAGGTTTTTTCATCTGCTAGATAAAAAATATAAAAGCCTCAGTAAGGTTTGGAACTCGCGATTTTGAGCTCAGTAAATTATTATAAAAACTATTATACTACTATATATATAACTATTATTAAATATTATTTGGAGTAACTTTCCCCTATGGTTTTTGACCATAAGGGAAAGTTACCCAACCCATGAATAGCTGTTTACCTTCAGAATAATATTCCCGAAAACAAATGGATATTTAATTAGAAACAGGACAAAATTGTTTGTTAGTTAATGTTATGTGTAACGAAAGTTGTCATGCTGATGTTATTTTAATTGAAGGAACTTCTGTGAAAACAAAGTGATTAGCACAATGTGTTAAATATTCAGTGCACGACGCCTAAATCAAAATAACAACACAAGGTAACCAGAATGTTAGACGAAGGACACTCGTTAGGTTACTTGTCAGGAATAATAAAAAGAGAACATTTATGATTAAAATTACAAAAATCAATTATTAAGCTGTTAACAGTAAGTTTATGATTCCTCCTGCAAGTTTATCACTTAATCGATTTTAAATGTTCAGACAATGATGGAAAGCTCTTGAACTGAATATGGCTTTAATAAAACTGCATTAAATGCGCACGATACAGAAGTGAACAGTTAGTTGTGAAGAGGAACATCACGACATTCAATCCTGAAATAGCTAGACTCTCTTTGGTTCTCTTCGAGGAATCTAACGGCACTGCCAATTGATGCGCCAAATGTGGAATACATGGAGTATACCGAACGCATACAGAAGCTGTAACAAGCCCACGGGAGACTTAGCTACACTACAGACTGTAGAAATCGTAAGTCACTAATAAGGAACTACTTGTGGAATTTCATGAACATCCGATCAACCCTTAAAAAGCCTCATTAAAATTTTTGCGACCCCCAACTCATTCAACATTTTGAGATGCCTTATATTGATATACGATCCACAAAAAGTCATGAAAATTTCATGAATATAAAATCAGCCTTTTTTATACTCAAAAACAAACAAACATACAAAAATTGAACTGATCTCTAAAGGTACCCATACACGAAGCAATCGACAATCGTTCGATGAATCGTTTAATGTATGTCGTCATCGGGTTCGATTGGTTGGTCTTCAGATCTATTGTTGATCTGAAGAAACTTTCATGCAATCATCGCACAGATTAATTGCTTGTACAATTGTATATGTATGTGGTTATCGTGGCGATAATCAAGGAGGTTATAATAAGTTTATCTATAATAATAACCTTTTAAACACAAAAGTGAAGTAGAAGAGATTAGGTATTTTAACTTTCCTGTTTTTATAATTTTCCTTTATTAAATTGTGATATGTATACCTGGTCTAGAGATAATTTAAGAGAATTTAAGATTTATTTATAATAATATAATTATAATATGTAATTATATAATAATTTAAGATTTATTTATTGTAATGCTTGGTGCATTTTTGAGAATATTACCAAATAGCGTATCTAGAGGATTTATTGCAGCTTATTACAAAATAAGGTGTTTCCGGCTTCTACTTATAATATATGATTGTACAGAACATTTTATAAAATTTATTAATGTTAAATAGATTTGATCTGATGTGCGAAAATTGTTTACTTTTTAATTAACCACCCTATTGTCCAAACTACTCTGTTTTTTTTTGCGTTTAATTTAATTACATAAATAAATGTAAAATGATTAACAAATCAGCCGCAGATAACAAGAGAGGATCGTCCTGCTCCGTTGCTTCGACTGAGATATATTGAACAGTGTGTGCGCTCCTAATATCGTTAGATTTATCATCAAATCAATCTGAAGATAAATCTGACGATAGATTTGCTTCGTGTATGGGTACCTTAAGGTCTTTACATAACTTGAAACGGATTTCTGATCATACAAAAGAAATTGTTAAAATATAGAGTCAACACTTTAATTTTATATTTATATACATTCCTTAGAAAGTACTACTGTAGTTTTCTATTCGAAAGTGGGCTATTAAATAAGTAATAATAATATAACTATAAACAATAAAAAATAATAGTAGGTATAATAATAATAAATGTGCAAATGAAGGCCTCTAAACTATGGCCTCACCGCCGGACGGCTTATATGGCAAAGTGGCTTAAGCGCCAAATTTAAGAGAAGGCATTTCGGGCACCATACACCGGCACTGAAAATGTCCATGCCCGGTTCACACCGACTTAATAGCATGATATCCTCACCTAATCAATTAAAATATTTTAATAACCTAGCTATGAAAAAGAGAGAGAAAAAAAGCAATCTCGTAAAGTTTCACTTCCTTTAAATTGTTACTTTCTTATATCTCTAGTATAAAGAACAATTGTAATCGCGCGAAAATCTGACAAAGTTTTCAAAGGGATTTCACGTTTCAAAGTCCCCTGAACATGTTTTGAACATTTAAGCGTTGATGACTATGTGCACATGTGATTGGAATTTTGTCTGAGCTGAAACTTAAGAAATTATTGTAGCTATGAACTTGAAATTTGAAATGAAAATGACACATGTGCTAAATTTGATCTGATTAGATCATGACCGAAATCCGACGAAAATGGAGACCACTTTACTTCGGGACCTAAGTACATTTTAGAAGATACCGCTTATATGACCTCATCAAAACTTTCTTCAGATAAAAAAGTGGAGAAAATGGAAAAAATTTATCGGGCGCACAATTAGCGAGGTATATGCCGAAAATCGTTTAAAAATGGAACCCATTTTTCTAGACGTCTGCTTGATTTAGGCAAAAACTGTGGTTAATCCTATTGAAAAAATTGTTACAAAAAATCAACCTTATTAAATTTCCAACTATCAAACTATGCCCTCAGATTTGAGATAGGAGCAATAAGACCAAAGTTATAGCGCCCAAAAGAATGTACAATAAATTTCTTGCTTGTCTTCTTAGCTCAAGATCGCGGGTTCGAAACCCGGTCGAAGCCCTTCAGTTTTTTTTATCTGGTAAATGCAAAACCTTTAGCACGCCTGTACACCAAATCAAAGAAAACTGCTAATCCCAACATATTACATACTCACCCATTAACGCCAGTATGAAATGATTTTGAAAGGGTGGAGGAGGATGAGTGATCTGTTAGAAACTGCTCGGTATAAGAAAGTCCTATTATGGTCACATCCCTTTTTTTTTTTTTACTTGATTCAGTTAAAAAATAGAGGAAGACATTTTTAATGAAACTTTCGTTTCCTAAATAAATTAAAAATGAAATGAAACTAAAAGATTATTAACAGTGAAGAAGTGTGACCATAGCCTTGCAGAGATTTTCAAGGACAACAGTTTTTTTGTTTTTTTTTGCAGCTGACACGAGGTCTTTAATGGAGAAATCACGTGGCATTCACTGCATATAAACTACCTTTTATTACGTAATTAATATAATCTAATCTCATTTATCTTAATGATCATCGCTTTAAAATATATCCTGATGAAATATACACCAGGTTTTTTATTATTAAAACACAGGACTCGCACTGACTCAAGTGCAGTAGACTCTCGATTACATGGGACTATTGGACAATAGGTCGATGGTTAATCGGGTAATCGACATTGCCATATGATAACCCTTCAACTACAGCTACCGTATACATATAAGGAAGGCAGGGCGCCGGTAGCTCAGTGGTACGCGTGCTTGCTTACTGAGCTAAAGATAGCAAATAAACTTGAGCACTCCGTCCTTCGGATGGGACGTTAAGCGATGGTCCCGAGCGTGTACGATGTGAGGTACTCGTTAAAGACCCCTAACCCCTATCTTAAGTGAATAAAAATTTAGGGTAGGCAAAATTTAGGATTCCCATAGTAGTAATAAAATAAATAACTTTTGACGAAAATGAGAATGCAACAAATTTTTGAACAGAATTCGCTCTCCTTTGGCTTTGAAGGCTAATCGTCCGTTTGGGCTATAAAACTCAACACTTCACATAGTAGCTTCTGAATCCTCATACTAAATTCTGTGTCGATACTTTCATTACATCGGCAGCTGGAATTTTTGACTTCCCCCCCCCCCCCCCCCCTCTCGACTAATGCCGTAGAAAATTGATAGGTGTTGTCCTTAAATGACTGAATTAATTACATATGAAATTTCATGTCAATACTTTCATTATAACGGCAGTTATTAGAGTTTTTATGTAAAGCCTACCCCCTAATCCACCCTTCCCTTTGGCCGATTTGACTGAAAAATCAATACCTAAGAAGGTTCTGGGTACATGTATAAAATTTCGAGTCGATATCTTCATGGTATCGGTAATTAACGTATTCAAAAATACAGATTTTTTTTTTTTATTATTGGAATCAGGAGGTTGGAAAACATGAAATTCCGTTGAAAACTCCACAACAAATTTTTGACCGATATCATAACTTTTTACTATACCGGCCAAAAATGGCTAAAAAGAATTTTAGATATGATAATCTTCTTATACTCATATTCAATATCTGTTCTTCATAACGACAGTCCTGATAATACCTACACAAACCCCATGACTTCGAACTGAACGAATGAAAAGATGTGTTTTGTCCGTTGGTTCCCACGCAGTGACTGAATGAATGAGGCCTGTACCTCAGCTGTCATCAATATATACTATCTGATAAGACCTATTTCTTTTAGTTAGTTATTTTGACTCAAGCCCGAGCTTTAATTATAAGGTCATATCGCCAACTAAATTCCTCCCCTTTGACCGATTAGACTGAAACTCAATAGGTCCTTATGGGATTTTGGTCACACATATAAAATTTCGTGTCGTTTTTATGTTAAGCCTCCCCTAACCCCCCCTTCCTTCGGTCGATTTGGCGGAAAAGAGGTGTCATCGTAAGAGGGTTTTGGATTCACATATAAAATTTCGTATCGATATATTCATTCTATCGGGAGTTATCATATTCACAGACTCAGAATTTTTGTTGTCATCTTCGAAATCCAGAGGTCGGAAAAAATAAAATTCCGTTGAAAACTCCGCATCGCTTTATAAAAGTAAAATACTCAGAAAGGTTTAGTATTCTCAAACCTCAACTCAACTTGAAGAGGCCTCGTTTCAAAACCTACAATACGAAAAAAAAAAAACTGTACTTATATTTTTCAGAGACAGTCTCGGAAAATCCACATACATAAAAGGTTTTTATAACGGAGACGAGAGGAGACATTTCCAACAAAGAAGCGTTCCACAATAGCGCTAGGACGGAAAGCTAAAACGTTTCCATGTTTAACATAATGTGTTTGAGGACAACGACGTAGAAAAAAATAACATCAAATGTCCAACAATACCAAGGACTGACAGCAGGAGATCGATATGGGAATCACGTAAACGCAGCCTCAGGACTTGTCTAAACTATAGATTGAAAAAATAATATGTTTTTCAAAAATATACCTAATATGTATATACTTAATTTATACCAGAGCGGAAAATAAATCCCAACATAATATAAGGTGTCGCATTTTATGTTTCAGAGACAGTAGTAGATAGTAAACATTGTAAACCTGGTGATTATGTTAGAAAAAACTTTTTTATATACCAAAAAAATCGAAAAATTTCAGAGTTGAGAAATAACATTATAATTCTATAATAAACAAGCACGTATATTTTTTCTTATAAAACAACCGCATGGCGCGACATACACCTCCCCTGAATCATGAGTTTCACTGGTTAGATAGGGGGCAGAACTTGGTACTCACATCAACTACGAGCATTGCCCACGGTCTAGGGCGGTGATGTGGTCGAAGGATCATTCCTTCTCCAAGTTTGTGTGTCGTTAATGAGAGGGACGACGGACCCCTGGAGGCGGACATCCACTTCTGGCCGGTTCGTACGCTGCCAAAAGCTCTGCACGATTTGTTGAAGCAGCTTCCAACGCGAGACGCAAGCCGTGCGTAATGTTATAAGCGGGTCGTCGGGCGGTGCAGTGATCAGGCGAAATATCAGTAAGTGACTATTTTCCTTACCTGATACCCAAGAATGGTTTGCAGTCAATAAACTGACATAGTTTATAATATAAACCTAACGATGGTGTTTTTGTTTTTTTTTATTTATGGAATGAGAGGTTCGGAAAACATGAAATTCTGGTGAAAACCCCAACATGTAATGACCGACTACATAACTTCCCCTATACTAGACACGGGCGATTTCAGGCCTTTAAGAAGAACAAATCATACTATTTATTTTTTCTATTTTGCGTTATTTTCAAGATATAAAGTGTTGAACGGGTTTAAATGAGACCCTACAAAAAATTCAAAGGGACACAGATTGCAGTTACAAACATGAAACAAAATACCACTTTTCAATATTTTTTTACTGACTGTAAATCTATCAGTTAACCATCTCCTACGCCATTGAACTTTCAAAAGCATTGGAGCTTCTCCTGTCGGTCTTTCGTATTTATTCTTCCTCAAGTCGTTGGGGCTTGAGAGTTTCAAAGTTTGCCCGACTTACTTCGTTGATATTCGAATGAATGTTCAAGTATTTGTTTGTATGTGTACAGAGTGAGTGAATAAACCTTGCACCCCCTCCCCTTTGAGCTATACTAGTCTTACTTTAGACACCTTACAATATGGGTCGGGTAAGAAGTTAGAGAAGAATTACTTTCCCAGCTATACGAAGTATGGTGTAAGTTATGTAATTGGTCAGTAAACCGATATATATATATATATATATTATATTTATTTTTCTATCATAAACCTTTCTCTATCACTAGGATATACGAGGTAGCTCACATCATAAAACTACTGCTAATCCTTCTTTCCTTTTTGAAAGGGATGCAAGAAGAGAGACACCTCTCGCCTAAATCCGCTCAGTTACAATTTCCTTTCTCTTGAGCTACAGCCCCCTTTCAAAGGGATTATCAAACAATCCTAATTGGGATCCGGGGTTGATTTGGAAATACAAAGATTATTTCTTCACAAGGCATGTTTAATTTAAATTGACATTACTAGATTTAAAAGTTAGTACGGATTATCCTTTAAAGATTACCAATAACTAATAATGATATCTGTATAAAATACATTATATGTATGTATAAATACTCTCCTGAAATTATCATGTTGCTTTCCTAGCTACGGGGAGTTATGTAATCTGTCAGAATTTCGATTTATAACTCAACGGAATTTCTAGTATGCCGATTCTCCGATTCCAATAAATAAATAAATAATTAAATTTCCGGTCTGTCTGTGTGTTTGTGAACATGATAACTCCAGATGGAAAGAATAAATCAATACGAAATTTTATATGTGCATCCGGAATTCCATAACTTTTTGTATTTCAGTCGAATTGACCGAGGGAAGGGGAGGATTCAGGGGGAGGGGGGTTTAATTCTTAGTTCATTAATTTATGAAGGGGAAGTACACTGCCAGCGATTCACCCACACTTTTTTTTTGTAGCGCAACAAACGTCAGTCTTGAAGTGAACAACAATGTT